>OZ026595.1:7310615-7313115 GCA_964020085.1 Micromussa lordhowensis
AATTTTGGTCTAAGCGGACCTCCATCTTCTTTAGTCTCACATCCCCGCTAATCTTCGGTGACGGTGTACCATCAACTAACGAGTTGTTGGGAAGAGAAAGATTTCACTCCACTTTCAAAAGGGCTTGTGAAATTAAAGATTCGAGCTCTTTATCACACTCCATCTTCAACATGAGTTGTTATACTCAAAAATAAAAAAGATGTTGAAGTTTTTATTCTTATTGTGCTTTTTTGTCCATGTAGTCATTTTGGAATACTAATCAATTTTTGCTACGGGAATGAATGAATGAACGTACCTCCTATCCAATGGAATTATTTGTTTCGGTCTTAGAATACCGATGAATACCGTTGCTTTTATGATATTTGGTGGCTCTTAAAAGGAGCCGTTTTTGCTTTCTTTACCGCGCTTCTCTCGTTTTTCAAACTTAATTCATGTTAAACTTTCCAAAAACCATTGTCAAGTTCCATCAATTTTGCTTGATAGTACGTCGATACTCCCCCTTCATCTCCTCCACTGTGTCTTCTCGTCTGAATTGTTCGTACGTGCGAGCTAAATCGTGCCATTGTCTCTTACTCGTATTCATTTCCTCGCTAAGTTCTGCAATTATTTTATCCATTCTCTCTTCTTTTAATTAAGGAATGGACAATGTCTAGCGTGCGTCCATCCAATTCGGGATGCACGCGGGATAGTTGAGAGAGCACGAAGGTAGCGTAAGAGATGCTCGAGGCGCAGCCGAGAGCATCTCTAGCTACCTAAATGCTCTCCCAACTATCCAAGTGCATCCCGAATTGGATGGACGCACACTAGACATTGTCCATTGCTTTTATAACATAGCAAGACATTTTTCAGGCTGAGAATCGCTTTTTCTGTACTGATCAAATTGCGAATTCTGCACGTGCACATGCACGTGTTGTTTTCACTGGCACCACTTTTCGCTACACGTGCGCGTACACGTGCACGTGTTGTTTTCACCGGTAGCACTTTTTCGCTTTGTTGATCTTTCGACGCTTCCGATGTTTCTTCAACCATTTCAGACACGTTTTCTAGATCTTCAAAGTCATCGAGAAACCCTTACTCAAATGTTGGATAATACTAGCCATTATTAACAGCTAAAGTACTCGTAAAAAGTTGCGAAAAAATATTTTGCTGGCAAGAAATTTCACCAACACGTGCACGTGCACGTGTTGTTTTCACCGGTAGCACTTTCGCTTTGTTAATCCTTCGACGTTTCCGAAGTTTCTGCAAAAATTTCAGACTCGTTTTCTAGATCTTCAAAGTTATCTCAAATGTTGGATAATACTAGCCATTAGTAACAGCTAAAGTTAAGTTTTACTCGAAAAAAGTTGCGAAAAACTTTTGCCAGCAAGAAGTTTCACCGACAATGACGTCAGCCTGAACCATCTCTATGAACCATCCATTTCTTTTTCATAAAAAATTAGCCAATCATAGCGCGCACTGGCATATAGCTATGTTATAACATTCTATCAACCTTCCTTTTGATTCCATTCTCCCTATTTCTTCTTCTTCTCTCAAAAAACGCCTGAAAATTGAAAGTCTCGAGATCTTTGTTGTACTTCATCGTCAACATGAGTTGTTATACTCAAGACTGAAATGTTGAAGTTTTTATTCCCTTCTGAACTCCATGTCCATGGCGGCATTGTAGTTTGTTGGACCCGCAACGTTTACGCACTAATTTATTATTCTTAGTATTAAAGCAAATTTGCTTTATTTATTTTGTTTTAATTTATTTATATATTTATTTTCTCCTATGTTGTGTTTGACATGGATGCAATCTTGCAGTTTGTTGGTTCCTCAATGATATTACAAAATTTAGCAACTACTCTTTACATCCTATTTTGAATAATTTTTGTCTACCACCCCCCTCCTTCCAGCCCTAACCCCTTCTTCCAGCCCTACCAACACACTGGATTTCTCAATTTAATTCCGTTTTATAACATAGCTATATGCCAGCGCGCGCTATGATTGGCTAATTTTTTTATGAAAAAGAAATGGATGGTTCATAGAGATGGTTCAGGCTGACGTCATTGTCGGCGAAACTTCTTGGTGGCAAAAGTTTTTCGCAACTTTTTTCGAGTAAAACTTAACTTTAGCTGTTACTAATGGCTAGTATTATCCAACATTTGAATTAGGGTTTCTCAATAACTTTGAAGATCTAGAAAACGAGTCTGAAATTTTTGCAGAAACTTCGGAAGCGTCGAAGGATTAAGGACGTTCGCGCCCATTGCTACTGCGCATCTCTAGTGCACACGCTATTCATTGGTCACGCGCGTGCCACGTCATTTTCAAGCGCGCGCACCGAGTCGAAAACTTAACAAAATATAGAGCTGATGACCTTTGCGTTAACTTGGTGTGCGAATATTTTTGTTGGAAGCTCGGTGACCCCCACTTTTTTTTTTGGCAGATCACTTCCTTTTTTAACTCTCTACATTATACTAAAAAACCAAAAAGATCTGTGTGTGGGAAGTTGTAATTATTTGTC
>OZ026595.1:7320615-7355615 GCA_964020085.1 Micromussa lordhowensis
CAAAAGTATGACAGTCCTGTTTTCACTTACGGCAACAATTCTTTTTTTTAAAAGCAGTGGGAATTCACTGTGGAACGTAGAATAATTTGGATTTCAGGGTGAATTTCAGTTTGCAAAACTTAACATTAAAAGTGTCACGCTTATAAACCAAAACTCAATGTAGAATATGCCGTAAAGATTCCAGCGACAAACTAACTCGAGCTCAAGAATTCGTTGCTAATTACAAAGAGGAGCAGGTTTTGGAAAGCGGAGGACAGAATAGTTATTTTCTATGAGAACTCTTTGCCATTTTTATGACTGCAAACGCTGAGAAGATCTACATTTAAATTAATCAATTGCTGCCCTCGTTACAATCTCTCTTATTAGCGCTTCGCTTTCCCAGGAGGTCATAGTATAGTGAAATCTCTATTAATTAATTTCCAATCAGTTTGCTGCATTAGCAACAGGGATTCAGTTTCTGCTCATGATCAAGCTACCAGAATATTAATTCCGAATATTGTGAGGGCATAAAACGATATAACTCTCTCAACAAGTTTTGTACCAGATGTATCGCGGGAATACCTTTTTGTGAAACTCAGAATATTACAAAAGATGAGCAAACTTATTAGAGCTCTTCCCACCCGGAGATTTTGCATTTTTTGCTGCCAACTTCTCCTTGAATATACTAACCATGGAGGCAAACATTTCACCAGTTAATAAGTTTCACAAGCACGCTCCATTAATGTTTGGAGTCAATTCCTTTCTATAGCATGATGCATTCTCTGCGCAAAGCTAGTCGTATGAAAAATGGAAACAATAGTGATGCATGTGCTTCAGTTACAATTATGACAACAGCAGATAACAAAAGGAAAAACAAAGTTGCTTCCAAATTTGTTTCCATTTTTATTCTGTTATATTCTCACAGAACTGTTTGACATGAACAACATAGAGGACGTTTTACAAATCATCTCAATCGGCCTCACTGTCGCCATCTTCCTTCTCAACACTGGTCGTGTTTTAAAAGCCATAGAGTTCAGCAAGGAATGCTTGTTCATTCTGAAAGACAGAGCAGGCATAACAGGCGAGAAATTAAGCGAACCGTTCTCTCTGATATTGAACGCCTGTAATCGCATATGCGATAATGCAAACGCCGTAAAATATGCAGAGAAACTTCTCCTAATTTACCACGAAAGTGGTGAAAGACTTGAGGAATATAAGCTAAGCATAACACTTGGAGGAATATATTTCCATCAAAGTAAATACAAACAAGCAAAACAACTCTACGAAAAAGCGCTCCTAATCAGTAAAGAAATTGGAGACAGAAAAGGAGAAGCTGCCTGTTACGAAAACCTTGGAACTATGTATCAATCAGTTGGCGAATATAAGAAGGCTAGAGAACATATCGAGAAATCACTTGCGATCCGGAAAGAAATAGGAGACAGAAAAGGACAAGCCACTTGTTACGGAAACCTTGGAAGCGTGTATCAATCAGTAGGCGAATATGAGAAGGCTAGAGAACATATCGAGAAATCACTTTCGATCCTGAAAGAAATAGGAGACAGAAAAGGAGAAGCCACCTGTTACGGAAACCTTGGAACCATATATCAATCAGTTGGCGAATATCAGAAGGCTAGAGAACATATCGAGAAATCACTTGCGATCAGCAAAGAAATAGGAGACAGAAAAGGAGAAGCCACCTGTTACGGAAACCTTGGAACCGTATATCAATCAGCAGGCGAATATGAGAAGGCTAGAGAACATATCGAGAAATCACTTGCGATCGTGAAAGAAATAGGAGACAGAAGAGCAGAAGCTGCCTGTTACGGAAACCTTGGAACCATATATAAATCAGTTGGCGAATATGAGAAAGCTAAACAACTTATTGAGAGATCACTTGTGATCCAGAAAGAAATTGGAGACAGAAAAGGAGAAGCTGCCTCTTACGCAAACCTTGGAATTGTTTATATATCAGTTGGCGAATGTCAGAAGGCTAGAGAACATATCGAGAAGTCACTTCCGATCTGGAAAGAAATTGGAGACAGAAATGGAGAAGCTACCTGTTACGGAAACCTTGGAACCGTGTATCAATCAATTGGCGAATATGAGAAAGCTAAACAACTTGTTGAGAAATCACTTGCGATCCAAAAAGAAATAGGAGACAGAAAAGGAGAAGCTGCCTGTTACGGAAACCTTGGAATGGTGTATATATCAGTTGGCGAATATGAGAAGGCTAGAGAAGATATCGAGAAATCACTTTCAATCCAGAAAGAAATTGGAGACAGAAATGGAGAAGCTACCTGTTATGAAAACCTTGCAACCGTGTATCGATCAATTGGCGAATATGAGAAGGCTAGAGAGCATATCGAGAAATCACTTGCGATCCAGAAAGAAATTGGAGACAGAAATGGAGAAGCTATTTGTTACGGAAACCTTGGAACCCTTTATCGATCAGTTGGCGAATATGAGAAGGCTAGAGAACATATCGAGAAATCATTTGCGATCATGAAAGAAATTGGAGACAGAAATGGAGAAGCTACCTATTACGGAAACCTTGGGACCGTGTATCAATCAGTTGGCGAATATCAGAAGGCTAGAGAACATATCGAGAAATCACTTGCGGTCCTAAATGAAATTGGAAACAGAAATGGAGAAGCTACCTGTTATGGAAACCTTGGAACCGTGTATGAATCAGTTGGCGAATATGAGAAGGCTAGAGAACATATCGAGAAATCACTTGCGATCCGGAAAGAAATTGGAGACAGAAATGGAGAAGCTACCTGTTACGCAAACCTTGCAACCGTGTATCAATCAGTTGGCGAATATGAGAAGGCTAGAGAACATATCGAGAAATCACTTTCGATCCAGAAAGAAATTGGAGACAGAAATGGAGAAGCTACCTGTTATGAAAACCTTGGAACCGTGTATCAATCAGTTAGCGAATATGAGAAGGCTAGAGAACATATCGAGAAATCACTTGCGATCCAGAAAGAAATTGGAGACAGAAATGGAGAAGCTACCTGTTGCGGAAAACTTGGAATCTTGTATCAATTAGTTGGGGAATATAAGAAAGCTACAGAACATATCGAGAAATCACTTGCGGTCCTACATGAAATTGGAAACAGAAATGGAGAAGCTACCTGTTATGGAAACCTTGGAACCGTGTATGAATCAGTTGGCGAATATGAGAAGGCTAGAGAACATATCGAGAAATCACTTGCGATCCGGAAAGAAATAGGAGACAGACAAGGAGAAGCTGCCTGTTACGGAAGCCTTGAAGCCGTGTATCAATCAGTTGGTGAATATGAGAAGGCTTCACACTACAATGAAAAGTATTTGTCCATCAGCAGAAAAATTGGTGACAGACGAAAAATAGCTTTATCTTACCTAAATGCGGGAGTTACCCTTTACTCTCTTGGAAAGTATAGCAAGGCTAATGAATATAATAAGAAAGCTCTCGTCATCTTCACAGACATTGGAGAAAGAGATCTTGTTGCCAAATTTTACCTGAAGCAAGGAGATGTGGAGTTGGCTGTAGGTAACTCTATCAAGGCAAAAAAGTATTATGAAGACGGTCTTGCGATAAGCAGAGAAACTGGAAACAGGGAAATAGAAGGAACCTGTTACTTATCGCTTGGACATTTGTTTATCGCGCAGTCTGAGCATGATAGAGCGGAAGAATATATCAAGATGGCGCTTGCATTAAGTGAGAAGATTGGAGTTATTGCTATGCAGTGCCGATCGCTCCAAAAATTGGCACAAATTAGATTGAAAGAAGGAAAGATTCAGGAAGCTATCTCGTATTTCCTTTCTGGTATTGAAAAATTGGAGGAAATGCGCACCTCTCTCCGCGACAACGATACATTTAAGATTTCCTTTTCTGACTGCAATGTTCAATCTTACAGATATCTCTCTATGTTGCTTTGTGCAATTGGAAATCCTATTAAAGCTCTGTATGTTTCAGAGCTTTTAAGGGCCAGGGCTTTGGCAGATTTGATGTCAGCTCAGTATTCTCAGTGCTCTTTGGAGAATCAAATCTCAGCTGATCCTCGTACATGGTCCGGTCTTGAAAACATCGTGGCCAAAGAATGTAACCGTACCTGTCTGTACGTCTCATATTGTTGTAGTTGTTGCCGGTGCATATCTTTGTGGATTCTTAAAGCAGGCGGAGCCACACATTTTGAGAAGATAAAAGGGAATGATCTAATTGCTCGCGAAGGATTAAGTCAACAAGTGGAAGAATTTTTTGATTTCAGAAGTTTCGGCGTTTTACCAGAAGAGAGTTGCGAAGACCGATCTTTACACGTTTTTAAACCAGAATCCAAATCAAGCAAGGGAGATAGCCATGAAAGTTGGCGAATTGGAGTGGAAAGTAAAGCTAACCAAGGACCCAAAATGAACCTTCCTATCTGTTACAAACTTATCATTGCTCCTGTGGCGAGCTTACTTGAGGGTCCTGAAATCATCATAGTTCCTGATCGTGCTTTATACCAAATTCCATTTGCTGCCTTAACTGATGAAAGCGGGAAGTACTTATCTGAGACTTTCAGGATCCGTGTTGTTCCTTCGTTAACAACTCTCAAGCTCATTAGTGAAAGTCCAGCACACTATCACTGTCAGACCGGTGCATTGATAGTCGGAAATCCTGATGTTGGTGAAGTGCATTTCAAAGGAAAACTCATGCACGAAGATTTCTCGACTGCAATGTGCAGAAAAAGAAGCTAAGATGATAGCAAAAAAGCTGGGTGTCGAGCCTCTGTTAGGACAGGAAGCGACTAAGCAGGCGGTACTTAGAGCGATGAATTCAGTGGCCCTGATTCATATCGCCGCACACGGTGATGCAGAGAGAGGAGCAATTGCCCTTGCACCATCTTTTCGTACTCCTAACCGGATACCCCAAGAAGGACTCTACTTATTGACAATGGAGGACATTTCAAAAGTTCAACTGCGAGCTAAACTGGTAGTCCTTAGCTGTTGCCACAGTGCTCGTGGACAGACAAAAGCCGAGGGAGCTTTCGGAATTGCTCGAGCATTATTAGGATCTGGCGCACGCTCAGTGTTGGTGGCACTGTGGGCCCTGGATGACAAAGCAACAGAGCAGTTAATGACTCATTTCTACGATCACCTTGTGGCTGGGCAAAGTGCTGGTGAATCTCTTCACGAGGCCATGAAGTGGATGAGAAGTAAGGGCTATGACGTGAACCAGTGGGCACCTTTTATACTGATAGGAGATGACGTGACATTTCATTTTGGAGCGAAAGGTAAGATTTAATGAAAAACGTCCTTCGATCCATGTTTTTGCAAAGGGCTCCTGGTATTTACTCGCAGTTTCCTTACGTGTTATTGATCAAGCTTTGTGTATTTTCAAAAGAGATTTGAGTTTTCATATATCTGATTATTTTACAACTGTTAACTTACTCTCTCGATCATGATGTTATAGAACATGAAGTTACCTAACGAAACTGCAGCGCAATTTTAGATCGAATTATAAAGCGCCCGCGAATATTTGGAATCTTGATTTTCTCGCATTTCAGTTAACATCACGCTTGATTGTTGTTTTCTGCGCTGGATTTGGCAAAGAAATTATGTTCTGTTTATTCTCCAATGAATTTCCAATGTTTCTGTAGAAGACAAATGGATCACGATGGCTGTTTTGTATGGTCCACCTTCCTTCACAAGTTTGTGTAACATTGGGATGATATCAAAGGGGTCCAAAACTCTATCCTGAAACTGCTCACGGTTCCAGCAGAAGTTTGCATTTTAACAAGCCACAGCCATGAATCCGACTTATCTGTTAAAATGAATCCATATTTTGAAATTAGGCAACTGCTTTTTAAGAAAATGAATTTAGGTGGTTACACATTTTTCGTGCTTTGTTTATTTTCTCTGTCAGGTGTTGGCAAGGATGACCAGGACGGCAGCGTCGAGTGATCGCATGAGGAGTAAAATATGCCATGACCTCAACTGACAGTTTTAGTGGGAGTGCTAACTTGTATATCAACTAAATCGACTTTTAACTTTTGGTGATTTTCCTCATTTGTCTAGAGGTTACCAGTTATTCAGTTCAGCGAAAAAAAGATTTGAAACTTAATCGGAGTCTGCAGTGTACAGCTGAGTGCTGGACTCTAATAACTGCTTGAACCAGTAAATTGTTCTGGTCTTGCTGGGAGGAAATTTAAGGAGTAGGTGGAAACCTCTTAACCTCGTGTTTTACCAGCACTCGAAAAAAATTATTTTACCCAGCAGCAATTGTGAAACTAACTTAATTGAAGAAGTAGGATTTTAAATTAAAAGAGGATGAGTAACAATATTTATTTTATCTCTCAGTTAGTACGCGCGATGTGATTGGTCAATTTAGAGGGCCGTATTCTACTGTACGGCCCGTTCGAATTTATAGCTGCTTTTGTTGCCCAAAAGCTTCTTGAGTTATCGCCAAGTGTTCTTAACTTTTTTAGCAAGTAAAAGTTTAACACTTTCTTTTACTTCTGAAATTGTGTATTAAAACCTGATAACGACTTAAGAGTCAATTAACGATTTTTTAAATTGACCCGTTTTGCTTTCGAGGTGCGTCAGAAATTTGAAGCCATTAAACGTGAATAGAAATCGTTCTCGAACCCGTCAGGCACACACCTCGTTTTCTCGGTCCGTACTGTAGGTTACGGATCCTCGTTTTTCCTCTTCGATTTATGGCCCGCACGCTTCGCGTTTGGGCCACAAATCGATGATAGAAAACTCGGTCCGTAATTTACAGTATGGCCCTCGAACTCGGTTAGTAAGACTTCCCTTGCCGTTCCAGTTGTTACATTTCTGAACAAGTTTCATGCACACAATCTTGGTTTTGTTAATATTTTCATATACCAGACCTTCGTTTTACAAGGTAAAAGAGCTTTTTTATTTTACATTTTATCGAGCATTAAGTATGTGTAGAAAATATAATCTTGGGGAGGGGGGTTCGTCCATAAAAAGGGGACAAGGGTGCTCGTCGTACCTTTTAGTGGTTTTGTATTAAGTATATTAGTCAGTAGTTTCACTAGCAACCTTTGTGGCTTCCTTTGGTGTTGATATATGGGATCCCAGCAATGGGGGTTCCCACTCCACTGATGAGCAATCTCGTGATCAGCGGGTAAAAGGAAAGTAGTGTATGTAAGGGTGGGAATGTGAATTGATATAAAATTAACAAAAAGGTTAGTGGTTAAAATTGAGTGAGCGACCTCTGTAACACAGCACACTTCAAACTCAATTATGATAAAAAGTATTAAAATTAGTATAAAAATAAATAAATTAAATTAAATTAAAATGGAAAAAAAAAATTATGAAATGAAATGTTATAGCAAAGCAACCATGAGCATAAAGTAAGGAATGGGGATAAAAATGTTGACTTGGAAGGGAAGTTAGGTGGTAAAAATTCCTAGTGGCAGGTGTTTTTTGAGCTGTTTGGGTGCTTGGGATAGGGTACGGTTAATGAACAGGACTACAGAAACAAGTCATTGCTGTTGACAGAGAGAATAGTCATTCGCGAACAGGACAGATTTGGCAAGATGGTCGATGAAGATGTTGCAGTGTTTGAAATGGTGTCAAGATAAATGGCTCCATGGGTATGAACTGTTCGCCGTGATGGAGTGTGGCACTTGGACCCAACAAGGTGAGCGAACTGTTTCCATCAGGGAAACAAGCCATTTAGATAAAAGTTCGAGAATTTCTGCCAGCTTTATTTCAATCCATTACCGTCAATCTGGTTAAAACTTAGAAATATAAGCAAATCGTATAGGCATGCAATGCGTACAGAAGAGTATTCAGCTGTAGTATTTTGCACCCACTGCAGACCTATCGGTAGTAAGTTCAGTTGAATAAAGGGCACAGTGCTTTCGTAGGGCTGTGTGGCAATACACCTAGGATGCAAGATTTTAGTGTTAATTAAATCTCTAACAAATGCAATAGAGCATTTCTATGTGTCATCATCTTAATCTTTTTTAGGCATCTTGTTTCTGTGTTTCAAAGAAAAACAAGAGAAAGGACTGGTTATGAATTAAAAGCGAAGAAGAGCAGGGTCAGGATACTTGTTTCCCTTACTAAGGAGGGTCATGTCAGTACCAACTTTTAGATCGCCACCACCTCAGAGTTGATTTTTGTTGATGTCCCTAATAGCGTACAACCTTCTTAAAAAGGCTTACAATGTAGCATAAAACAGACTTCCCACACATCACTAGGAAGTATGTCAAGCTGACCGCATCTTGTCTGACCTAATGCACAGTGATACAGTCACAATTTTAAAAGAAGTGCCGAAAAAGGCTAAAGATTCTTAAGGGTGGGTGGGTGGGGAGGTCAGACTATAGCGGTTAGCAACAAGAACCGCTGGTCCCAGCGGTGTGTGGCAAAAACATTTTCCACTTGTTTCGTTTTGCTCAGCAAAACCTTTTTCTACTCTTACAGGTTTTATCGGACCATTGTTGTACCTACATCGGAGAAAACCAAGAAAGTCAAAGTTTCCGTTGTCAGAGTGAAGCCAGAGAACACTTCACTAGCGCAGATAGAAATGTTAGAGCAAGTATTCTTGTGTCCAAAAAACGAAAACGGTCTATCGTGCACTTACACAAACTACGGCATTGCTGTGACGGTTAGCGTGGATCATGTCAAAGACCAGCTAACTTTCATTCCTGTACCAGACGGACAGTATGATTGTTTTGAAGAAGCTGTGACAAGTTTTGCAACATTGGGTTAAGTTTTCCGAAATTTCCAAAGATTGCAGAGGAGTCTCCGAATTGCTTTTGTCTTAATATTAACAATAATTATTGTAAGATAATTTGATATTTAAGGCGGCGGTAAACATGAATAGGCGTGAAATTTGAATTGATATAAAAAGGAAATTGTTAGGATTAAGATGGGTTGGAAACACTACTTATCCGTCTACTAATTTTTCACTTTCCAAATCCATCAAATCTTCAACATTTCGTATTTTCCTCAATTGAACCTATCCTTTGAGAAAAAATATCTCCTTCCTAAAGTGCCCAAAAATCACCCAAACATGTACAAAAAACCGCCAAACAGTGGTTAATGAGATGAGCAGAGAGATTTAGTGTCGCTTGAAACGTGAAGAATATAAAGGCAGAAACCGACACAACGTAGAATGTTTTTTAGAACGTGTAGTGACCGAGATGTTGGCAGAAAGGCCGTGTTAAGCGACCTCAGAACAGACTTCACGTGTACCCCCGCCTTAAGGAAGCACAGTCGCCAAAACAAGAAGAAAAATATTTGAACATTCAATTCATAAGGTAACTTGTAAAACCAGATTTATTCTGGAAAAGGTTGGAAACCTGCTTTGTTGCTCTTTGGTGTGTGGTGTTTAATCACCCAACAGCGATCTTAATCACTGGTTTTCATGTGACGTCATCATTTTTTAAAACTAAAAATCACCAATCCTGATGAAGTTTTAGTTTCATGAGATGTAAGACCCTCTAATGGCTTGAGGTTTTACAACGTTTCAGCCCGACAGGGCTTCTCATTTTGTTAGAGAAGAGTTTTGAATTTCAGTGTGTTTGAGTTGCGTGACAGTAAAATGGCGGCCCGAGAGGGCTTTCACATAGGTCTAAAGAGGAGTTATCGCTCACGTTTTGCTAACTGAACAGTTCTTCCAATAGAAGAAATACTATTTTCGATGTATCGGCGCTCTAGAGGAATCATTTTTTTCATTTTAATTGTTAAAACTCAATGACAGATGTTTTTGCCACTTTACGGCCGCCATGTTGGTGCCCCTTGGAAGGGCACCAACATGGCGTCTCCATACAAAACTCTATAAATTTGGTTGAAACACTTTTCCAAATAACGCGCGAATGAAAAACCGCACAAATCTAAATCTTGGCAAGGTTGTTTATGTATCAATCATCTACCATATCCCAGATTCTTGACTTAATTTATTGAATGGTTACGATTTTTATTTTTGATTGAGGGACACTGCAAACCAGCCATAGACCATTTCTGATATATTAAAATTTAAACATGGCTTCGAGGCTTGGCGAAATAAAACAAAAGAAATAAATTATTCATCCCTCAACCTCGATGTGATTTCTTTTGTTTTATTCCCCTAAGCCTCGGAGCCAAGTTAGAATTTTAATATATCGAAAATGGTCTATTAACTTTTGACTGTTTTTTTGGTAATGTGATTCTCTCTGACTGATTAATGCAGTATGGAAGCGTCTATCTGCTCCCAATGTCACACATCTCGATTGACCTAGCCTTGAAATCATCTATAAATTTAACGTTTTCTTGCATGGAAATATTTCATGAAAGTTTATTCTCTCATACTTGCTTTAGTTACTACATGTCATAGTCTCCGAGTCTTTTAAATTGTTATTAAATTCATTCCTTGTGTAGGCACAACCTCATTACGTGTTAATATCTTAGAAGTCATTTACCAGTCGAAAATAAATACACAGAGTTAAATTGGATAATATATTTTATTAAAATATGTTCTCTGAAACTGTTTGAAATAAAAAATATAAATTTCCTATTAAATAAATATTACATATATGTGTGATTTATTGCATGACGCAGGAATTGAAATACACTGAGACATTTGTTAAATTTATTTATCCTTCTTTTAATAAAAAAAGTCGCATACGAACCAAGTGGCTCATCAGGCCGGAGCTTATCCCGGTTTCCGTGGCATGAAGCGACTAGGAATACTTCTACTCCCCCTTGATGGGATGCCAGTCCATCGCAGGGTTACCCCCAGCATTAAATTCGCCGGTACCCATTTATACACCTGGGTGGAGAGAGACACCGTGAGAGTAAAGTGTCTTCCCTAAGAACAACACAATGTCCCAGGCCAGGGCTCGAACTCGGAGCGCTCGCTCCGGAGTCGAGAGCACTAACCATGACGCCACCGCGCCTCCCTATCCTTCTTTTAATGCAGATAAATACGTTTTCGAAGCAGTTGTTCCAATTGCGTTTTGAAACAAAGATTGTCTTTTTATAATCGGGACAACACAATTTTCAATGATAACCAATGATGTTAATGTCCTAACTAACTTATTTTTCTTGTGATATTCACTGCACATGCAGTCTGAAATATCAAGTAACCATTGGCTGAAAAGAGCACAACTGACTTGGTTTGTAATTTGGCGCATTGGAAAGAGCAGATCTAGTGAACGGTCCATCAGATCAGTAATAGATGTCTTTCATAACTTGCAAGTCAGCAAATGCTATATATACAGTGTATAGACTAGATTGTCAAAAAGTTACGTCGAAACTCTTCACCTTTGGCTGACAAGAACCTACTCATGTTGATGAATTGAACTGATTAAATTAGAAGCTGACAAATAATCTAATATTATTTCAGTTTTTTTACAACTCAGTTCATTGATTAAATAGCAGATGTGTTTCAGGATTGATGACAGAAGTTTAGTCTGTCATGGCAAACCATGGATGCTGCAGAGTTTGTTTCAGGGTTGGACGATTGCTTGGAGTCGTGTTCAGCAGCGAGTAAATAAGGTTGTTTGCTTCTGTGAAAAGAAATATGTACTATGTAAACAAAACAATAGTCTTTTATATTCGGTTTGAAGATGAATAACGCAATTTTTATCTCGGAGTGTGCGAGAAGTGATGAAATGTTAAATGATTGTCTGGTGTCAGTCAGTGTGTCTTAAATAATATAGTAAGGGCTTGAAAATGCTGCATAGTTAAGTTACTTTTAAAGTGCAGCTCTTATGAACTAGACAAAGTAAGATTATCTTTATGCGGAAAGGCCCGCTATCTAATCTGGTAGATTTTCAGAGTAATATTAATTTTTACAGATTGGCTTTATAAAAATTTGACAAAGAAAGAAATACCTGGTGAAAGCTGGTGTGGTACTCTAGGTGCCATGCGCAGAGCATGACGTGGATGTTTAAATGCTGGGATTACTGGTGACAGTATATCCACAAGAAGGATTCCCATTTGCCACACAGTGCCCTGACAGCCGTCATATTGCTTGGATTTACTGAATTCAGGAGGCATGTACTGTGGTGTACCTGAATGAAAACAAATCACACAATCACGTATGCATGCTGCCAGGTTACTTCACGTAAACTTAATGCTCATCAGTGTCGACCACTTCATATATGTCGATCACGTGACGGTGCCTCGCTTGACGCTGAAGATAAACCTCGGATGGAATTTCTCCCCCATTTATCTGTAGCAAGGGAGGGGAGGGATAGTCAAGGTTTTAATACATCAATTTTCTTAAGCATCGCAACATCTTAATATTTTTCGACTTAACCAAACTGCTTCTTTACCCTTATTTTAAAATCACTCTTAAACTATAAGCCGCAACCTTTTTCATTGATAACCCAATTGTGCATTTACCAACCTTTTTAAATTCCTTGACTGAGCTTTTCTGCACAAATTTAAGCGCCACCTGGGAGGAAATATAAATTCAGTTAGTTTTTTTACTTTCTACGTTCAAATTGAGAAAAGTAATAAATAATGCTATCTGTAAAACATGTCTCAGCTGGTGTTGCTGATGAACAACACAGGGCCTGGAAACTAGCAGTATTTTGTTATCATGACAGAAACTCTAGGGGGAGTTAAGAATAGTAAAGAACCTTAGATTTATCAGCCATGCGCGAGTGTCTCTTCCAATAACACAACACATTACATAGTAAGGGAATTCGGAAGCATGTTGAGTTCAACTTACCGGCAGATTGTCCGCTTTGCGTGTTGCAGCGACGACTTGGCCGAATGAACCAGCTCCAAGGACTTTTCCTATGTCATACTCAGCAAGCTCGGCTGCAAGGCAAAAACAAAGAAAAATCAAAAACTAAAATGGCCATAAACGTCATTTTAAAATCTGGGTTGGTTCCCGAAGCTATGGATGATATATCAATAAAAATTAATTCAACTTACCTTGAGAAGCTAGTTTCTTGATATATTCTGGCACTTCAGAAAGTTTCTCTTGATCGTCTTCATAAATTGAATCCCAAGATGACAAGCTGTCGGCTGACAGAGTAAATTTCAACTCGGCGTTTACCCAGTCGGGTTTCTGAAGAAATAAAAACGTAGAATTATTAGTACGGCTGGAATAGGATAGTATCGATGTTTATGTACTTGTAATTGGGACATTTAGAAAGTCTACGGTGCAATGCTTTAATTTCATACACAAAATGCTGTATGAACTGTAGTGGATGGAAATTATGGGCTTAAGTTTGAACTAAATAAGAAATCACCTTACCTCATAACCGAGGGACAAAAAACAAAAAGCTGTCGTAACTACTGATTTTCTTCAGATAATCTTTGTCAGAATCGCTCCAGAGACATCTCAATTTGTTTCTGTGGAAAAACAAACAATATGAGTTCATTTAGAAACTTTTTTGGGGTATATAAGTAGTAGGAAAAGGGCGGTTCTGCAACAGGGACACAGGGACACAGTGACGTCACAATACCCTAAGGGGTTGACGTCATCAAAAATGATGACATCATAATCTAAAAATAAAATAGTCACATCATCGGGATGGGGTTCTGCGCCAGGGACACAGGGACACAGTGACGTCACAATACCTTAAGGGGTTGACGTCATCAAAAATGATGACTTCATAATCTAAAAATAGAATAGTGACATTATAGGGATGGGGTGTCATTGGAAGTATTACGTCATAATCTTAAAATGGGTAGAATGATGTCATAGAATTATTTTTAGTACCAGAGGTCATGTGATTTTTTTCATTAAGTGTTTTTAATAAAGTTCATGATGTGAAATGATGTGTGAGCATTGTTCTATTCAATTACTTAACGTGTTAAATCTGTGTAGTGCTGAAAGAAAGAACTTGTTAAACAAACTGAACATTCCTTGTCTCGATTTTAGAAACTTGGGGTTGCCCCAAATACGAACAGTTAAAACAAACGATTGTAGAACCGTTAGCGAGTTGTGGTTTTCACTTAAATGATAATATTCACCATTGTCCCATGACTGAGTGTCACGCGTTTTGGTTATGGTTTCAAACTTATGTCATGTAATTTGGGCTTTTTTTAACCCTGATTGGTTCATGAAAATATCTGTTAAGTTTTATCTGAACTCTCAGCTTTGCTGACGAGAGAGAGACAGAGTGAATATATTATTCGGCTTAGCTAACTGCTCGAGTTTTCCGCTCCGTTAGTCACGCACTGAACTCTTCTTTCAACCCTAGATTTGCATACAAACTCCAACGGAAAAGCCCATGGGACAGCTCTACCATTGAAATTACAACAATAGAATATCAGACCGCTAATTAATTGTCAACACGCGACAATAAATATTTTTCAGACAACGCGTTTTCTTAACAGACTTTATTGCTTGTTATTAGCGAATACAAAAAAATAATACACACAGATTTGAAATGAATACACCAAAATTACAACAACTACAAAATGTTTATGAGTAAAGTATCAGAAAATTAGGATGCAATCAATCGTCTTCATCTTCGCTTGGAGGATAATGAGTCCTTTTTAAAGTTTTTGAATCAATGTGTTTCACTGCATGGCAGTCAGCGCACCAAATAAATCCGTCAGCCAAGTGTTTACGATCAACAGGAATTTGATGTGCACATATTGGACAAATCCTATAACCATCTTGCCAGAAACATCTAGGGCACTTGACTACTGCTCTTTCGTAAGCGTTCTCTCCGTTGCAATAGTAGCAAGGACCTTTTACTTTAAGCAAAATCTCTGAACTTGCGGTTTCTTCTTCGTCTGAATTTCCTTCAGGTTCCAGATCTGGGTTTTCCGATTCTTGATCACTAATTTCAGAGGCTGTCTCTGTGTCATCTTCCATATCACTGCTTTCGGAGACCATTTCTTTATCACCGGCCTCACTGTCTTTATCGTGATAGGCTTGTTCTTTTTCCAATAGTTGTGCCAAAATTCTCTTATTCTGTATCAAACGCTTATTGATTCCTAACTCTGCCAACCCATCTATAAATGTTTTGAGCGCGCGGGGTTTAACAATAATATCGTCGTTATGGGGGAGTAACACATATTCGACCAGCTCTGAAATGTTCGTCACTGGTATTATTCGCTGGTTTCGGAGTAACTGTTTGCGAGGTGTCCAAAACAAGATATCTTTGGAAGCCGCCATGCTGTGTAATAGATCGGAGGCCTTTTGTCGAGAAACGAGTTGGGAAAGACCTTCTAAAACATCTTTAATTCGAGGTTCTTCGTTATCGCTTTCGTCGTTTTCACTTGCGCTGGTGCCTTCATAATCACTCTCTTCCTCTTCATCCCAGTCGGCTTTTCTCTTCATATTGTCCAGCACTCGCGAACGTCAAGAACCGACTGATTATACCACAGACTAGATCGCGACGTTTTATAACATTAGGGGCGCTATGCTAGTTAGAACTGGGATTAGCAAATCTTGTATAAATCCTCCACCTTCTTGAGCAAGGGTTTGCTTCTTTGTCTTGTAAGGAACACTTGATTGAACGAGACTAACAAGGGCATCTATATGCTTTTTTAAGTTGCGCTTCACTTCCTTAGAGACCGGTATGTTCCCATGACACAGATTAAAAAGAATTTGAACTAATGCGTGTATCTGTTCTGGGGTGGCTGTCTCTAGAAGAAACTGACGCTGATGTTCTGGGCAACAAGTTAAGAGATGAAGGAAAGGTAGATTGTTCTTTACTACTCGAGACATGGTCGTAAAATGATTCAAGATGACAGGTATCAGTAGTTTATAATTTTGCCAGGGAGTCCCACTTAAATTTACGACCAAAGTTGAAAGTCGTCCTGGTCTTGATCCAACACAACTGTTTTTGGTTTCTTGAACGGGCGTAAACCACGAAACTGCACTTTTCTTTTTGTAGCTTTTCTACCACTCCCAGCCTGAGGTACTAGTCCACGAATAGCTTCTTTACTACGCTTTGCCAGCGCTGTTTTAACATTATTTCCTTCCAGAACATCTTGAGCCACTTGGGCTCCGGTTTGTAACGCCTTTTTGCCCAGTACTTTAGCACCTTGTTGTAAATGAGGCATCGCCCAACGGAAAAGACCTTTAAATATGGAACCTAAGCCATATCCCTGCTGAAATCGAGCACCGTGAAAAGCCGGTAAATTACCCCCTTTTTGCTTAGCTTGGTTTAAATAGTATTCTTCATACAACTTGTGATCTGGAGTATACAGTTTCCTCATCGCGTTTAAAGGTTTGCTGTTCTGCTCTGACGAAAGTGAAGTGTAAGCAACACGTTCCCAAACTCAATGGCAGTGATACTCCTGTGTCGTGCTTTATATGGTTTTCGATATGGTGATGGAACAATAGGAGGTGGAGGTGGTAGAAAACAATAGAATTTAGGAGGAGGAGGAGGAGGGGGAGGAGGAGGAGGAGGAGGAGGAGGAGGAGGAGGAGGAGGAGGAGGGAAAACAATAGCATTGAGGAGGAGGAGGAGGAGGAGGAGGAGGAGGAGGAGGAGGAGGAGGAGGAGGAAAAATAATAGAATTGAGGAGGAGGAGGAGGAGGAGGGAAAACAATAGAATTGAGGAGGAGGAGGAGGAGGAGGAGGAGGAGGAGGAGGGAAAACAATAGAATTGAGGAGGAGGAGGAGGAGGAGGAGGAGGAGGAGGAGGAGGAGGAGGAGGAGGAGGGAAAATAATAGAATTGAGGAGGAGGAGGAGGAGGAGGGAAAACAATAGAATTGAGGAGGAGGAGGAGGAGGAGGAGGAGGAGGAGGAGGAGGAGGAGGAGGAGGAGGAGGAAAAATAATAGAATTGAGGAGGAGGAGGGGGAGGAGGAGGAAGAGGAGGGAAAATAATAGAATTGAGGAGGAGGAGGAGGAGGAGGAGGAGGAGGAGGAGGAGGAGGAGGAGGAGGAGGAGGAGGAGGGAAAACAATAGAATTGAGGAGGAGGAGGAGGAGGAGGAGGAGGAGGAGGAGGAGGAGGAGGAGGGGGAGGAGGAGGAGGAGGAGGAGGAGGGAAAACAATAGAATTGAGGAGGAGGAGGAGATGGAGGAGGAGGAGGAGGAGGAGGAGGAGGAGGAGGAGGAGGGAAAACAATAGAATTGAGGAGGAGGGAAAACAATAGAATTGAGGAGGAGGAGGAGGAGGAGGAGGAGGAGGAGGAGGAGGGAAAACAATAGAATTGAGGAGGAGGAGGAGGAGGAGGAGGAGGAGGAGGAGGAGGAGGAGGAGGAGGAGGAGGAGGAGGAGGGAAAACAATAGAATTGAGGAGGAGGAGGAGGAGGAGGAGGAGGAGGAGGAGGAGGAGGAGGAGGAGGAGGAGGAAAAATAATAGAATTGAGGAGGAGGAGGAGGAGGAGGGAAAACACTAGAATTGAGGAGGAGGAGGAGGAGGAGGAGGAGGAGGAGGGAAAACAATAGAATTGAGGAGGAGGAGGAGGAGGAGGAGGAGGAGGAGGAGGAGGAGGAGGAGGGAAAATAATAGAATTGAGGAGGAGGAGGAGGAGGAGGGAAAACAATAGAATTGAGGAGGAGGAGGAGGAGGAGGAGGAGGAGGAGGAGGAGGAGGAGGAGGAGGAGGAGGAGGAAAAATAATAGAATTGAGGAGGAGGAGGAGGAGGAGGAGGAGGAGGAGGAGGAGGAGGAGGAGGAGGAGGAGGAGGGAAAATAATAGAATTGAGGAGGAGGAGGAGGAGGAGGAGGAGGAGGAGGAGGAGGAGGAGGAGGAGGGAAAACAATAGAATTGAGGAGGAGGAGGAGGAGGAGGAGGAGGAGGAGGAGGAGGAGGAGGAGGAGGAGGAGGAGGAGGAGGAGGAGGAGGAGGGGGAGGAGGAGGAGGAGGAGGAGGAGGGAAAACAATAGAATTGAGGAGGAGGAGGAGATGGAGGAGGAGGAGGAGGAGGAGGAGGAGGAGGAGGGAAAACAATAGAATTGAGGAGGAGGGAAAACAATAGAATTGAGGAGGAGGAGGAGGAGGAGGAGGAGGAGGAGGAGGAGGAGGGAGAGGAGGAGGAGGAGGAGGAGGAGGAGGAGGAGGAGGAGGAGGAGGAGGAGGAGGAGGATGAGGAGGGGGTGGAGGGACAATAATAGAACTGTGGTGGTTGAAGCCTATATAAATGTGGAATATTATCCATTTTGTCAGTTCGCGCTAGGCTTTGAGTGAGTTGACATGAGTTGGTCCTGTCCTGTTTGTCAAAAGGATTTTTCTAGAAAGGATAATTTGCAAAGACATATGAACAGCAAACACAGTAATTCCAATTTTGCTCCAGTCATACCGATGTCTCAAGAAAAGTGTCAGCGGTTTCAGTTTGAACATCCGTTCACTTGCATGGTGGCCGGGATGACTGGATCAGGCAAGACGATCTGGGTCCAATCGCTGTTAAGACAGGCTTACAGAATGATTAATCTTCCTCCCGAAAGGATAGTGTGGTGTTACTCACAGTGGCAGCCCGCCTATATGGAAATGCTAGTCGCCATACCAAATATAGAATTTGTCAAGGGAATCCCAACGGCTTTAGAGCAAGATGATTATTTGTGTTAACAAACGGAATTTAATTGTCTTTGACGACCAAATGATTGAAGCCGGAAGAGATAATCGGATCGTGAACCTGTTTACAAAAGGATCGCATCACCGAAATCTGAGCGTTCTTTACATTGTGCAAAATCTGTTCCATCAAGGCAAAGGCAACCGAAGCATCAGCTTAAACAGTCATTACTTGGTGTTGTTCAAAAATCCACGTGATAAACTACAAGTTTTGACTCTAGCCAAACAAATGTATCCCGGGCGTACCGATTTCTTCCTAAAACAATATGAAGAAGCTGTAAGAAGGCCCTATGGTTATCTTTTGATCGATTTGAAAACTACCACTCGAGATGACTGTAGGCTGAGAACAAACGTGCTCCCTCGAGAAGAAAACTTTAATCAAGTAGAGATAGAAGAAAATATCCCTCAGGAGTTACTAAGATATCTGAAACAGCAAACTCTGATGGTGCCCCCGCCAATTTCGGAGATGCAACGCATTCAGAATAATATGGATAATCTCTTGTATCGTACAAACCTTGGAGAGGACCAAAAAGCGAAGCAGTACATGCAGTTGCAAAACAAGTTTTTAAACTATAAACACCAGCTGAAATCGTTAATACCTGAAGCAACAATATCCACCCAACCCCAAGAGTCAAACCAAATGTCTACGACTGTACTGACAGGCGGCCTATCAACAGCAGTGCCAAACCCCGATCAAGAACCACCAGAAATCATACCAGCGACTCCAGTTCAAGCACCAACCCAAGTGACAGCCCCACAAGCCTTATCTACCATGGCAACCTCTTCCTCTATCTCATCTCCCTCCCTCCCTCCCTCCATTTTGACTCCCCCTCCCACAGTCGAATCGCTGTCACCAGTTAGAAAGCGTAAACGCCCCCAGTCTGTCAAATTTGTAAATTACCTGGACTATGAACCGAAGAAAGCCTCTAGACGATCACGACGTTTACACAGGACTTCGCCTTACAAGTACTCTCAATACGATGAAGACGATTGATTGCATCCTAATTTTCTGATACTTTACTCATAAACATTTTGTAGTTGTTGTAATTTTGGTGTATTCATTTCAAATCTGTGTGTATTATTTTTTTGTATTCGCTAATAACAAGCAATAAAGTCTGTTAAGAAAACGCGTTGTCTGAAAAATATTTATTGTCGCGTGTTGACAATTAATTAGCGGTCTGATATTCTATTGTTGTAATTTCAATGGTAGAGCTGTCCCATGGGCTTTTCCGTTGGAGTTTGTATGCAAATCTAGGGTTGAAAGAAGAGTCCAGTGCGTGACTAACGGAGCGGAAAACTCGAGCAGTTAGCTAAGCCGAATAATATATTCACTCTGTCTCTCTCTCGTCAGCAAAGCTGAGAGTTCAGATAAAACTTAACAGATATTTTCATGAACCAATCAGGGTTAAAAAAAGCCCAAATTACATGACATAAGTTTGAAACCATAACCAAAACGCGTGACACTCAGTCATGGGACAATGGTGAATATTATCATTTAAGTGAAAACCACAACTCGCTAACGGTTCTACAATCGTTTGTTTTAACTGTTCGTATTTGGGGCAACCCCAAGTTTCTAAAATCGAGACAAGGAATGTTCAGTTTGTTTAACAAGTTCTTTCTTTCAGCACTACACAGATTTAACACGTTAAGTAATTGAATAGAACAATGCTCACACATCATTTCACATCATGAACTTTATTAAAAACACTTAATGAAAAAAATCACATGACCTCTGGTACTAAAAGTAATTCTATGACATCATTCTACCCATTTTAAGATTATGACGTAATACTTCCAATGACACCCCATCCCTATAATGTCACTATTCTATTTTTAGATTATGAAGTCATCATTTTTGATGACGTCAACCCCTTAAGGTATTGTGACGTCACTGTGTCCCTGTGTCCCTGGCGCAGAACCCCATCCCGATGATGTGACTATTTTATTTTTAGATTATGATGTCATCATTTTTGATGACGTCAACCCCTTAGGGTATTGTGACGTCACTGTGTCCCTGTGTCCCTGTTGCAGAACCGCCCTTTCCCTACTACTTATATACAAGTTTTGTTGTTTTTTCATTACCTCTGCAATTTAGAAGTACTTTTTCCTCTTCTCCGTCTAAAGCAACCCTTTGAAAAAAAAAAGTTAAAATTTATTTACACTAGCAACAAGACAAAAAGCAACAGAGTCCATTTAGTTTTTACAAGATTTTACAAGGTAAAACATTTTATCTCTTTCTTCGTTTGTTATTTTAAGTCTCTTTTCTTATGAAGAGGAAAACTCTGAAATAGATAAGAACGAATTAAGAACACATTTTCCCGCTATTTCCCAAACGAAAATCTAAATGATTCTGAATCTATGAATGAATGTTTTCATTAATCTCAGGCATGGTCAACACAGCCAATCAATCAACAACAAACTAACTTGATACTGCAAGCGAAATGGGTGAAAGAATTCTCGTAGTGTTCACTGCAAGCTGATTTGTTCTGAACTGACCGTTTCTATGGTAAACTTGCAAACTAAAACCATTTTGCCGTTTGTGACGTGTGTGTGATGTCTTGCTCACGCTTAAGATGCGCACGCGCTTTACCCATTTTTACTACTAGAATCGTCAGAAAACCAAGCCATGACTTACTTGAGGCTTACTTAACATGCTCGACCACGTCGTCAAAAGTTTTTTAACGAAGTTTTTTTACACCGAAATCAACCCTCATTGTGCCGGCTTTTTCGCACTTGGCTGGTGTTGTCGAAAGGGTAAATCCCAAAGTGTTCAAGCCCCGATGCTTCTGCACTTTCGGCCTCTGAGCTTTTTGTCCAAGCCTCAAATGTTTTGAAGTGTCTTTAGAAACTCAGTAAAAGCAGCAGGTGTGTTTTGAAAGCCTTACGAATAGCAGAAAGTGTCACTTCGGTGATAAGTGTGTGTACCAATGATGTCACGAAAGTTCTGGTGACCACTGACATAATCAAAATGGCTTCTTATCCCGTACATTGTTTGGTAACAATTAAGCAGAAAAGATATCGAATACGCGAAATCTAGGTAAATTTAAAAAGCGTACAGCGACCTTTATAGATCCACACCTCATGCTAGTGAGCAAAATTACGCAAAGAATGCGCTCTTCTGTGAAATGAATCGCCGTTTTTGAATTTGATACGATACCTTATACTGATACGATCTCAGTCACATCAAATATAAGGTCTTATTTTGAACGGTAGTTGAAAACCTCTCTGAAGAGTACTATAGGGCGCTCATTGGGGCAGTAACCGATCAGGAACCGAGAAAGACAATAGGCTTTTGTTTCGAGAACAATGGTTTTTCTTGTTCTCCAGATCCAAGATGGCGCCTTGAAAAATCTTACAGTGTCCTGTGGTCCTAAACGACAGAAGTCGTCTGACAAAGATGTCACGCGTCACGCAAAATTCATTTTAAAAACAAAGATTATACCTTATTATAGGAATATAACGAAGCATGTTACTAACGCGAACAAAATTTACGCGTCATAAAATTAAATTAGCGCGAATTTTCCAAAAGTTATGTTTACATACATTTAATTAACGCGAAGTTCCGTGCGGTATCTTGCATAATTAAGACTTGAATTTAATATTTTTCGCACTCATTTCGTTATAAAACAACAACGTCCAACAACAAAATTTACTCTTCATTTCCGGCAAAAAAACATAAGATACTAAGGTTACTAAGGCATGAATGGATCCAGGGTTGGAATGCGCCCCTTCCTGGCCCACATTAAAATTCAACATTGGTTTAAGAGGTTATCACGTGTATCGCACAAGTTGGAAACCATTTTTAAAGCAACAACTCACGTTCAAGCAAGAGAAAGACAATAAACACGACCGGTTTGCAGTTGCTGGGCAAGCAGTATTGCCAGGATTCATATTTCATTCTACTGTCGGACATATTCCAATAGAATTGAGCCGATATATTTTTCACGCACTGCATATATAGAGAAGCTGTCATAAAAGGAGAGGTCACAGCGATAAAATATAAGCCATCTCCACTTGTTCAAGGTGGATTAGAAATACCTAGTGCGGTGACTGGGAAATGGGATGACAAAAATGCGATAGACATTTTGCACAAGAAAGTTGAAGAAGTGAGTTATCCCCTCGGAGAAGACGATCGCTACACTGATGAATCTAAGGACATTTTGAACTTAATATTAAATGATGATGCGTCAACCGACTCTGACGGAGACGTAGAGGAATTGTAACTTTGCTTATGATAAAGGTTTATTTAAATAACGATGCTTTCAATTAACGTCATTTTAATTAACAATGAGGTAAATTAAGATACATAAAATTAACGCGAATTTTTGAACTTCGCGTTAATTACATGCAGTTATTTTCCTATAATAAGGTATTTTCCAAAATCCTGGTGTTACAAATTAGGTCGTGTTCTGAGTGAACAGCGCCCATACACTATTTACAAACAAGGTGTGTGCGTGCTGACGAAGGTGTAGTTAGATGAATGTTATTTTCTCAGTATAAAATAATGTTACCATTGATCATTCCTTTTAGGACATGTGGTGGCTTCTAAAAGAGCCGTTTTTGTTTCGAGGATTTACTTACTGCTCCAGATTGTCTCTTCCTGTTCCGCAACTCTCTTGCGAAGAACCAATTCCTTAGAGTGCCTGATAAGTTTTTCTGGCACTCTCGTCATGAAGTTTTGGTCTAAACGGACCTCCAACTTCTTTAGTCTCACCTCCCCGCCAATCTTCTCTGACGATGTATCATCAACTAACGAGTTGTTGGGAAGAGAATGGTTTCTCTCCACTTTCACTTTTCTTGTGAAATTAAAGGATCAAGCTCTTTATCACACTCCATCGTCAACATGAGTTATTATACTCACAATTAAAAAAATGTTAAAGTTTTTATTCTTATTGTGCTTTTTTGTCCATGTAGTCATTTTGGAATACTAATCAATTTTTGCTACGGGAATGAATGAATGAATGAACGTACCTCCTATCCCCTGGTATTATTTGTTTCGGTCTTAGAATACCGATGAATACGGTTGCTTTTATGATATTTGGTGGCTTCTAAAAGGAGCCGTTTTTGCTTTCTTTACCGCGCTTCTCTCGTTTTTCAAACTAAATTTATGTTAGAATTTCCAAATAAGAATTGCCAAGTTCCATCAGCATATGTTCAGTTTGCTTGATAGTACGTCGATACTCCCCCTTCATCTCCTCCACTGTGTCTTCTCGTCTGAATTGTTCGTACGTGCGAGCTAAATCGTGCCATTGTCTCCATTTCCTCGCTAAGCACTGCAATTATTATATCCATTCTCTCTTCTTTTAACATTCTATCGACCTTCCTTTTGATTCCATTCTCCCTATTTCTTCTTCTTCTCTCAAAAAACGCCTGAAAATTGAAAGTCTCGAGATCTTTGTTGTACTTCATCGTCAACATGAGTTGTTATACTCAAAACTGAAATGTTGAAGTTTTTATTCCCTTCTGAACTCCATGTCCATGGCGGCATTGTAGTTTGTTGGACCCTCAACGTTTACGCACTAATTTATTATTCTTAGTATTAAAGCAATTTGCTTTATTTATTTAGTTTTAATTTATTTATATATTTATTTTCTCCTATGTTGTGTTTGACATGGATGCAATCTTGCAGTTTGTTGGTTCCTCAATGATATTACAAAATTTAGCAACTACTCTTTACATCCTATTTTGAATAATTTTTGTCTACCACCCCCCTCCTTCCAGCCCTAACCCCTTCTTCCAGCCCTACCAACAAACTGGATTTCTCAATTTAATTCCGTTTTTTTCCCCAACCCTAATACAAACCCTAAGGATCCCGCTTTTTGCGCTTTCCCTAAAACTTAAAAACTCAAACCCTTAGGAACCTATCGCCCTTTTCTTATACTCAAATTAACACCAAAGGAATCTTTTTACTTAAACTCGAAACTAACCACAAGAAACCTATTTTCCCTTGCTTAATTCATTCCATCTCGCATGCAGTTATGGTTGCTTTCAACTAACCTATTAATATTTCTTTCTTTAATTCATTTCATTTCATTTCATTTATTTTATTTCTTTTTATCTATAATCCAGCTGGAGAGTGCTATGTTACAGAGGTCACTCCCTCTAGTTAACCATTAATATTAAAATTTAATTTTCTTTAAATTTAATTTTTTATTATTACTTTTTCTTACACACACATTCCCACCCTCACATACACATTATCCCCAATACCCACTGATTCCTTATCAGTGAAGTGGGAACCCTATTTTTGGGATTCCATATTTAACACCTATAATGCCACAAAGGTTGCTAGTCTTACGACTGAGAAATTAATACATAAAATCGCTTTGCATACTCAGCTGGAGGTTAAACCCATAGACGCCCTGAATAGATCTAGAGAGTTGCGGCATTCTTAGCAGTCACAAAGTAAATTCATTTTTTTCTTACTAGGCGCTGTTCTTGGCGTCACCGGCCTCATTGTTTAAGATCTGTATTGCGTTGTAAGCATGTTGCAGAAAAAAGGAAGTTGTTACCATTTTACACATTGAGTCATGCTTGTAGGTTCAGAAAACAAACATGTACCTAAACTGTGTAATTGCGACTTGAATTGCGAATGAAAACTGAAACACGAGGAAAAAAATGAAAAGTGCCTATTGTGTAGCAATGACAGATTCTATTGTACGCCAATATATGACTGTGTTAAATGCCACAAAATAAATGATAGGGCTGGATAGGCTAAATGGAATTACAAATTTAAGTATAGCTGCTGCGGGCTGCAAATATTAGATAGCTACTCGCTCTGTTTCTTTAATTTGATACATTTTCTGTATAAAAATATATATATCAAGAAGACTCCGTTGCCAGTCGAAATCGAAAGAGTATCGCATGGCTCGAAAATCTGATAACTCGTGCGTCATTGATATTTTGAGGAAGACCCTGTTTAGCTGCCAGAGCTAGGCTAGAAATTTAAATTTCATTCTGATTTGAATTTCTCAACGAACGGTAAGTACAGTAAGGTTATCTCAAGTTTTGAACTAAAGAAATAACGAAAGCTGTTTTATATTTAAGATAAACTATATCATTACATGAACACAGAAACTAGTGACATATTTCAGTGGAAATTGCATTGGCCACTAAAAAATATAAACTTGTAAAGTTGACAGGCTTAAAGGCATTGAGGAGTTACGCGTGGTCAACCTTGCCATACTCGAAATAAAGCTGAAGCAAAACATATTTACTGGAAGACAAAAGTAAAAACCTCAGTAAATTGATTCTGACAAGATGGGTGGGCGCAGAACGGAAAATGTATGTTTGACTCTCTGAATATTACAAATTAGAATCGAGGGATTTGGACTTAAATAATTTCGCGAGCTACGTTATAACGAACATCCATTTTTTACTATGATGAAGGTGGATAGGTGCCAGCAATAATTCAGTGAACAAAAACCTACAGATTGGATATATTTAAGTCAAAAAATCATTGTCTATCGATCGCAACAGTCAAACTGATTTGGGCTTCGTTCTCATCAGAAAGCTATCCATTTTTATAGTGCAGTATCTTGGTGCCAGTTAAAGCATGGAGTAGAATATATGAACAAGGCTATGATGGTTCTTTTGTAATCTTACAGGAAAATTTCCCTTTGTCTTTTGACAATCTTTCACAGGTTTTTCGGCTGTTATTAACAATAAGCTTTAAAAAGAGAAGAAACTTTTGGAGACTGAATTGGATTTCATTTTGACTCCTAACGTGACGGTAAGAACAGTAAACTTAAGGTTAGATATAAAATATCGTCTATTCAGTGATGCTCTCGTTTGACATGTTTTTACTGTTCGTTTAAATATATTTTTAAAGATTCATTAAAATCAAGGATTAATGTTTCATTATCCTTTCCAAGGAACGAGCCTGGTTGATGACGTAGGTGAAGTTGGATTTCGTTCTGATTGGTACATCTTAGTAAGTTTAAGCCATGTTTTATGACTTCACGTATAAGGTTTGAATTATATGTATATATGTAATAATAACTGCAAAGATTAGTGCAGAAAATTATCCTGCTTTGGAAGAGATCGGCCGGAATCCTCGGTGACTTTCAGTTTCATGGGCGCTGATGTTCGTTTTTGGTTTTCCTGTCTTATGTTACTTTTTTCTTTGACTGTTCGTTTTGCACGTCTGTCAGCCTCTAGCTAGCAGCTACAAGTGTTTATCTTCGTACGAGGCCTACTGGTTTGTTCCTTTGGTCTGCGGCTTTCAGATATCCGTTTTATTTTTGTCTATGAATTGTAAGTTGTGCGTTTATCTATGTTTGTGATCAAGACTTTCAGTTTTGCGTGTTCCTTTAGATCTGGGGCTTTCAGTTTCCTTGAGCTTATCTTGGTCGGTAAATTACAGTTTTGCCTGATTATGCTTGTTTGTGAATTTTAAGGCATGATTGTCTATCTCGGTCTGTAACTTTCAATTTTGTACCTGTTACGTCCCGGTTAAAATACCAAATTGTACTTTTATATAAGCGGAATTTAATTACAGGCAAAGCAGGGACTTCTTATAGAAATACGCGTCTTCAATAAACTTCTGATAGTTTTTTTTTCTGTTAGCCTGTAGCCAAACAAAGCATTTGTATTCTTTCCCCCGAGCGAAAGCGAAGTGGTAAGTTTATTATGTTAGTTATAGTTAAATATGTTATTAGTTTTGATTCAAACAAAACGACCTTAATAGTAACTAAATGTTTATTTGTAGTCGCTGATTATGTTTTCCTGCTAACAACATCTGACAGCAAAAGTATGGCAGTCCTGTTTTCACTTACGCCAACAATTCTTTTTTTTAAAAGCAGTGGGAATTCACTGTGGAACGTAGAATAATTTGGATTTCAGGGTGAATTTCAGTTTGCAAAACTTAACATTAAAAGTGTCACGCTTATAAACCAAAACTCAATGTAGAATATGTCGTAAAGATTCCAGCGACGAACTAACTCGAGCTCAAGAATTCGTTGCTAATTACAAAGAGGAGCGTGTTTTCAAAAGCGAAGGACACAATAGTTATTTTTTTATTAGAACTCTTTGCCATTTTTATGACTGCAAACGCTGAGAAGATCTACATTAAAATTAATCAATTGCTGCCCTCGTTACAATCTCTCTTATTAGCGCTACGCTTTCCCAGGAGGTCATAGTATAGTGAAATCTCTATTAATTAATTTCCAATCAGTTTGTTGCATTAGCAACAGGGATTCAGTTTCTGCTCATGATCAAGCTACCAGAATATTAATTCCGAATATTGTGAGGGCATAAAACGAAATAACTCTGTCAACCAATTTTGTACCAGATGTATCGCGGGAATACCTTTTTGTGAAACTCAGAATATTACAAAAGATGAGAAACTTATTAGCGCTCTTCCCACTCGGAGATTTTGCATTTTTTGCTGCCAACTTCTCCTTGAATATACTAACCATGGGGGCAAACATTTCACCAGTTAATAAGTTTCACAAGCAAGCTCCATTAATGTTTGGAGTCAATTCCTTTCTATAGCATGATGCATTCTCTGCGCAAAACTAGTCGTATGAAAAATGGAAACAATAGTAATGCATGTGCTTCAGTTACAATTATGACAACAGCAGATAACAAAAGGAAAAACAAAGTTGCTTCCAAATTTGTTTCCACTTTTATTCTGTTATATTCTCACAGAACTGTTTGACATGAACAACATAGACGATGTTCTACAAGTCATCTCAATCGGCCTCACTGTCGCCATCTTCCTTCTCAACACTGGTCGTGTTTTAAATACCATCGAGTTAAGCAAGGAATGCTTGTTCATTCTGAAAGACAGAGCAGGCATAACAGGCGAGAAATTAAGCAAATCGTTCTTAAGGGGGATATACTTACTAATATTGAACGCCTGTAGTCGCATATGCGATAATGCAAGCGCCGTAAAATATGCAGAGAAACTTCTCCTAATTTACCACGAAAGTGGTGAAAGACTTGAGGAATATAAGCTAAGCATCACACTTGGGGGAATATATTTCCAACATAGTAAATACAACCAAGCAAAACAACACTACGAAAAAGCGCTCATAATCAGTAAAGAAATTGGAGACAGAAAAGGAGAAGCTGCCTGTTACGGAAACCTTGGAACAATATATCAATCAGTTGGCGAATATGAGAAGGCTAGAGAACATATCGAGAAATCACTTTCGATCCTGAAAGAAATAGGAGACAGAAAAGGAGAAGCCACCTGTTACGGAAACCTTGGAACCGTATATCAATCAGTAGGCGAATATGAGAAGGCTAGAGAACATATCGAGAAATCACTTGCGATCCTGAAAGAAATAGGAGACAGAAGAGGAGAAGCTACCTGTTACGGAAACCTTGGAACCATATATCAATCAGTTGGCGAATATGAGAAGGCTAGAGAACATATCAAGAAATCACTTTCGATCCTGAAAGAAATAGGAGACAGAAGAGGAGAAGCTGCCTGTTACGGAAACCTTGGAACCTTATATCAATCAGTTGGCGAATATGAGAAGGCTTGAGAACATATCGAGAAATCACTTTCGATCCTGAAAGAAATAGGACACAGAAGAGGAGAGGCTGCTTGTTACGGAAACCTTGGAACAATATATCAATCAGTTGGCGAATATGAGAAAGCTAAACAACTTATTGAGAAATCACTTGCGATCCAGAAAGAAATTGGAGACAGAAATGGAGAAGCTACCTGTTACGGAAACCTTGGAAAAGTGTATGGATCAGTTGGCGAATATGAGAAGGCTAGAGAACATATCGAGAAATCACTTTCGATCCTGAAAGAAATAGGAGACAGAAGAGGAGAAGCTACCTGTTACGGAAACCTTGGAACCATATATCAATCAGTTGGCGAATATGAGAAGGCTAGAGAACATATCGAGAAATCACTTTCGATCCTGAAAGAAATAGGACACAGAAGAGGAGAAGCTGCCTGTTACGGAAACCTTGGAACAATATATCAATCAGTTGGCGAATATGAGAAAGCTAAACAACTTATTGAGAAATCACTTGCGATCCAGAAAGAAATTGGAGACAGAAATGGAGAAGCTACTTGTTACGGAAACCTTGGAAACGTGTATGGATCAGTTGGCGAATATGAGAAGGCTAGAGAACATATCGAGAAATCACTTGCGATCCTGAAAGAAATTGGAAACAGGAATGGAGAAGATGCCTGTTACCTTAACCTTGGAAACGTGTATCGATCAGTTGGCGAATATGAGAAGGCTAGAGAACATATCGAGAAATCCCTTGCGATCATGAAAGAAATTGGAAACAGGAATGGAGAAGCTGCCTGTTACGGAAACCTTGGAACCGTGTATCAATCAGTTGGCGAATATGAGAAAGCTAAACAACTTATTGAGAAATCACTTGCGATCCAGAAAGAAATTGGAGACAGAAATAGAGAAGCTACCTGTTACGGAAAACTTGGAAGCGTGTATCAATCAGTTGGCGAATATCAGAGGGCTAGAGAACATATCGAGAAATCACTTTCGATCCGGAAAGAAATTGGAGACAGAAATGGAGAAGCTACCTGTTACGGAAGCCTTGGAACCGTGTATGAATCAGTTGGCGAACATGAGAAGGCTAGATAACATATCGAGAAATCACTTGCGATCCGGAAAGAAATTGGACACAGAAACGGAAAAGCCACCTGTTACGGAATCCTTGGAACCGTGTATCAATCAGTTGGCGAATATCAGAAGGCTAGAGAACATATCGAGAAATCACTTGCGGTCCTGAAAGAAATTGGAGACAAAAATGGAGAAGCTACCTGTTACGGAAACCTTGGAACCGTGTATCAATCAGTTGGTGAATATGAGAAGGCTAGAGAACATATCGAGAAATCACTTGCGATCCGGAAAGAAATAGGAGACAGAAAAGGAGAAGCTGCTTGTTACGGAAACCTTGAAACCGTGTATCAATCAGTTGGTGAATATGAGAAGGCTTCACACTACAATGAAAAGTTATTGTCCATCAGCAGAAAAATTGGTGACAGACAAAAAATAGCTTTATCTTACCTAAATGCGGGAGTTATACTTCACTCTCTTGGAAAGTATAGCAAGGCTAATGAATATAATAAGAAAGCTCTCGTCATCTTCACAGACATTGGAGAAAGAGATTTTGTTGCCCACTTTTACCTGAAGCAAGGAGATGTGGAGTTGGCTGTAGGTAACTCTATCAAGGCAAAAAAATATTATGAAGACGGTCTTGCGATAAGCAGAGAAACTGGAAACAGGGAAATAGAAGGAACTGGTTACTTATCGCTTGGACATTTGTTTATCGCGCAGTCTGAACATGATAGAGCGGAAGAATATATCAAGGAGGCGCTTGCATTAAGTGAGAAGATTGGAGCTATTGAGATGCAGTCCCAATCGCTCCAAACATTGGCACAAATTAGAATGAAAGAAGGAAAGATTCAGGAAGCTATCTCGTATTTCCTTTCTGGTATTGAAAAATGCGAGGAAATGCGCACCTCTCTCCACGACAACGATACATTTAAGATTTCCTTTTCTGACTGCAAAGTTCAATCTTACAGAGATCTCTCTATGTTGCTTTGTGCAACTGGAAATCCTATTAAAGCTCTGTATGTTTCAGAGCTTTCAAGGGCCAGGGCTTTGGCAGATTTAATGTCAGCTCAGTATTCTCAGTGCTCTTTGGAGAATCAAATCTCAGCTGATCCTCGTACATGGTCCGGTCTTGAAAACATCGTGGCCAAAGAATGTAACCGTACCTGTCTGTACGTCTCATATTGTTGTAGTTGTTGCCGGTGCATATCTTTGTGGATTCTTAAAGCAGGCGGAGCCACACATTTTGAGAAGGTAGAAGGGAATGATCTAATTGCTCGTGAAGGATTAAGTCAACAAGTGGAAGAATTTTTTGATTTCAGAAGTTTCGGCGTTTTACCAGAAGAGAGTTGCGAAGACCGATCTTTACACGTTTTTCAACCAGAATCCAAATCAAGCAAGGGAGATAGCCATGAAAGTTGGCGAATTGGAGTGGAAAGTAAAGCTAACCAAGGACCCAAAATGAACCTTCCTATCTGTTACAAACTTATCATCGCTCCTGTGGCGAGCTTACTTGAGGGTCCTGAAATCATCATAGTTCCTGATCGTGCTTTATACCAAATTCCATTTGCTGCGTTAACTGATGAAAGCGGGAAGTACTTGTCTGAGACTTTCAGGATCCGTGTTGTTCCTTCGTTAACAACTCTCAAGCTCATTAGTGAAAGTCCAGCACACTATCACTGTCAGACCGGTGCATTGATAGTCGGAAATCCTGATGTTGGTGAAGTGCATTTCAAAGGAAAACTCACGAAGATTTCTCGACTGCAATGTGCAGAAAAAGAAGCTAAAATGATAGCAAAAAAGATGGGTGTCGAGCCTCTGTTAGGACAGGAAGCGACTAAGCAGGCGGTACTTCAAGCGATGAATTCGGTGGCCCTGATTCACATCGCCGCACACGGTGATGCAGAAAGAGGAGCAATTGCCCTTGCACCATCTTTTCGTACTCCTAAAGGGATACCCCAAGAAGGACTCTACTTATTGACAATGGAGGACATTTCAAAAGTTCAACTGCGAGCTAAACTGGTAGTCCTTAGCTGTTGCCACAGTGCTCGTGGACAGACAAAAGCCGAGGGAGCAGTCGGAATTGCCCGAGCATTATTAGGATCTGGCGCACGCTCAGTGTTGGTGGCACTGTGGGCCCTGGATGACAAAGCAACAGAGCAGTTAATGACTCATTTCTACGATCACCTTGTGGCTGGGCAAAGTGCTGGTGAATCTCTACACGAGGCCATGAAGTGGATGAGAAGTAAGGGCTATGAGGTGAACCAGTGGGCACCTTTTATACTGATTGGAGATGACGTGACATTTCATTTTGGAGCGAAAGGTAAGTTTTAATGAAAAACGCCCTTCGATCCATGTTTTTGCGAAGGGCTCCTGGTATTTACTCGCAGTTTCCTTTACCTGTTATCGATCAAGCTTTGTGTATTTTTCAAAAGAGAGTTAAGTTTTCATATATCTGGTTATTTCCTTATCGTTTGTCGCTTGATCTTGTGCGGCTAATGTATTTTACGATTGTTAACACACTCTCTCGATCATGATGTTATAGAACATGAAGTTACCTAACGAAACTGCAGCGCAATTTTTGATCGAATTATAAAGCGCCCTCGCATTTCGGGATTTGAAAAATTGCGAATATTTGGAATCTTGATTTTCTCGCATTTCAGTTAACATCACGCTTGCGCTGGATTTGGTAATGAAATTATGTTTATTCTCCAATGAATTTACAATGTTTTTGTAGAAGACAAACGGATCACGCTGGCTGTTTTGTATGGTCCACCTTCCTTCACAAGTTTGTGTAACATTGGGATGATATCAAAGGGGTCCAAAACTGCTCACGGTTCCAGCAGAAGTTTACAAGCCACATCCATGAATCCGACTTATCTGTTAAAATGAATCCATATTTTGAAATTAGGCAACTGCTTTTTAAGGAAATGAATTTAGGTGGTTACACATTTTTCGTGCTTTGTTTATTTTCTCTGTCAGGTGTTGGCAAGGATGACCACGACGGCAGCGGCGAGTGATCGCATGAGGAGTAAAATGTGCCATGACCTCGATTGACAGTTTTAGTGGTAGTGCTAACTTGTATATAAACTAAATCGACTTTTAACTTTTGGTGCTTTTCCTCATTTCTCTAGAGGTTACCAGTTATTCAGTTCAGCGAAAAAAAGATTTGAAACTTAATCGGAGTCTGCAGTGTACAGCTGAGTGCTGGACTCTAATAACTGCTTGAACCAGTAAAACCTTAGTTCGTATTGTACTTTTAGATTACAACAGAAATTGTTCTGGTCTTGCTGCGAGGAAATTTAAGGAGTAGGTGGAAACCTCTTAACCTCGTGTTTTACCAGCACTCGAAAAAAATTATCTCACCCAGCAGCAATTGTGAAACTAACTTAATTGAAGAAGTAGGATTTTAAATTAAAAAAGGGTGAGTAACAATATTTATTATATCTCTCAGTTAGTGCGCGCGCTGTGATTGGTCAATTTAGAGGGCCGTATTCTACTGTACGGCCCATTCAAATTTGAAGCTGTTTTTGTTGCCAAAAAGCTTCTTGAGTTATCGCCAAGTGTTCTTAACTTTTTTAGCAAGTAAAAGTTTAAAACTTTCTTTCACTTAAAAATTGTGTATTAAAACCTGATAACGACTTAAGAGTCAATTGAACGATTTTTTAAATTTACTCGTTTTGTTTTCGAGGTTCGTCAGAAATTTGAAGCCATTTCGCGTGAATAGAAATCGTTCCCGAACCCGTCAGACACACACTAGAGATATAATAAATATCTTACTAACCTCGTTTTCTCGGTCCGTACTGGAAGTTACGGATCCTCGTTTTTCCCCTTCGATTTATGGCCCGCACGCTTCGCGTTTGGGCCACAAAACGATGATAAAAAACTCGGTCCGTAACTTACAGTACGTCCCTCGAACTCGGTTAGTAAGAGGTATGCATTTCCCTTGTCGTTCCAGTTGTTACATTTCTGAACAAGCCGTTTCATGCATACAATCTTGGTTTTGTTAATATTTCCATATACCAGACCTTCGTTTTATAAGGTTAAAGAGCTTTTTTATTTTACATTTTATCGAGCATTAAGTATGTGTAGAAATTATAATCTTGGGGAGAGGGGTGCGTCCATAAAAAGGGACCAGGGGTGCTCGTCGTACCTTTTAGTGGTTAATAATTAATTAATAATTAATAATTGGTGCCTCTTGAGGTGTTCAGCTACTCACATGAGTACTACAGCGAGTTTTTGCGGTAGCTTTTACTGTACGTGTTTGATAATCAACTGTACGAGAAGAAGGAACTCCAATCCAAACTTAGCATTCTGTGAAGTAGGATATTATCTGTCGAGTGCAGAGTTTCCTTGCCAGTATCTACTGCGGATTAATGAACAGGACTACAGAAACAAGTCATTGCTGTTGACAGAGAGAATAGTCATTCGCGAACAGGACAGATTTGGCAAGATGGTCGATGAAGATGTTGCAGTGTTTGAAATGGTGTCAAGATAAATGGCTCCATGGGTATGAACTGTTCGCCGTGATGGAGTGTGGCACTTGGACCCAACAAGGTGAGCGAACTGTTTCCATCAGGGAAACAAGCCATTTAGATAAAAGTTCGAGAATTTCTGCCAGCTTTATTTCAATCCATTACCGTCAATCTGGTTAAAACTTAGAAATATAAGCAAATCGTATAGGCATGCAATGTGTGCAGAAGAGTATTCAGCTGTAGTATTTTGCACCCACTGCAGACCTATCAGTAGTAAGTTCAGTTGAATAAAGGGCACAGTGCTTTCGTAGGGCTGTGTGGCAATACACCTAGGATGCAAGATTTTAGTGTTAATTAAATCTCTAACAAATGCAATAGAGCATTTCTATGTGTCATCATCTTAATCCTTTTTAGGCATCTTGTTTCTGCGTTTCAAAGAAAAACAAGAGAAAGGACTGGTTATGAATTAACAGCAGGGAGGAGGAGGGTCAGGATACTTGTTTCCCTTACTAAGTAGGGTCATGTCAGTTCCAACTTTTAGATCGCCACCACCTCAGAG
>OZ026595.1:7360615-7418115 GCA_964020085.1 Micromussa lordhowensis
CCACTCATAACAGGAGGGTTTCTTTGTGCTCTCAAACTCTTCCGCGAGTTCCGGGGTCTTTCACTGTATGGCAAAATTACTATTATTAAATCACTCTTGCTTCCAAAAATGTTATATGTGTTTTCGATCCTGCCAACCTCTGGCGATTTTATTAAGCAACTTAATACTATAATCTTTAACTTTCTTTGGAAAGGGCCAGATAAAATAGCCCGACAAGCTGTAATTAATGATGTGGAATTTGGTGGTCTGAATATAACAGATATTGAAACTTTAATCAAAGCATCTAGACTGGCCTGGATTGGTAAACTATTTTCTAATGGTTCATTGCCTTGGAAAGCTCACCTTAATCATTTACTTAAGGATTTTGGGGGAGAATTCTTATTTAGTTGCAACTATGATGTGGAAGAGTGTAACATTTCTTCGAAATTTTATAGTGAGTTTCTTCAGTGGTGGGCAGATTTTAGAGAGTTATTTTCAACAAAGCCTCCTATGTCTAAATGCATAATCTGGAACAATAAAGACATTAAGATAGATAACAAATCAATTTACTATCCTAATTATGTTAAAGCTGGAATTTTACTCTGCCACCACTTGCAATTTGACAAAGATAACCTTCAATCTTATAACAATGTAAGGTGTGTTGGATTACAAAACACCAATTTCCTAGTGTGGACAGGGGTAAGAAGTGCGATACCTTCCCACCTGAAAATAGAATGCCCAAATGAAAAAGAATTAGGACCGTTAGAATTTTTCTGTGGAGAAAAAACATTTAACCCTCTTACTAGTAAGAGTAAGCAGTTTTATCGCTTGTTACTGTCCATAAAAGTCAAACCTTCAAGGGGGCTTTATAAAACTGAAAGAGGACTTTGACCTGGAAGATTCAACTGCTTCTAATGCTTTTCTTAATATTAAATCGTATTCATCTGAAACGTTTATTAGAAGTTTTCAGTTTAAATTATTAGCTGATATTACTTTTACTAATCAACGTCTCGCTAAGATAGGTTATGTCCCGAATGATCTGTGTACCTTTTGTGAGGAACGATCAGAAACGGTTCATCACCTATTTTATGAATGTTCATTCTCCTCTTGTTTCTGGAAACAATTTGAAAACTTCTGGTCTATGCTCTCAGGAAAGTATATAGAATTTACCTTGAAAGATGTCTTTGTCGGTAGACAAGTTGGAGAATCTGACCAGTTACTAAACTATCTGTTCATTCTTGCTAAACTTCATATTTGGAATTGTCGCAAACGTAGACTACGCCCAAATTTGGACATTTTTAAGGCAATGCTGGAGGTGAAATACAGAACGGAAATGTATCTTGCCTCTAAGAATAACAAGGTAAAACAATTTCAGGCTAAATGGCAACTTTATATCAATGCCAGAGATATTCGTCTGGTATAACTAAATAGTTTTTTTAAAGTAATGAAGGTGTTATCATTTTATCTGTTATTAATTGCAGTGTGTACTTATCGCTATAAATGGAAATAAAATGTGGAAAAAAGAAAAAAAAAAAAAAGAAAAAACTCTTCCGCGAGTTTTTGTTTCTGCCGCCACTTTGAATGTGTTTTATTAAACACGATTGTTAAACTACCTCGCGAGGTAGTTTTATTAAACACGGTTTTAGACGTGTTTTGTTAAATGCACCCGCGGTGTGAACGGCCAGTCTTACTAAATCTGTTTATCAAAACAAGTTTTAAACATGTTTAAGCTTTGGTGTGAACAAGATATTAGCTTCGATAATCAGAACTGGAAGTAACACATTTTGTTTGACTATAATACTAAAATGTTAACTGTTAAGAGAAGTGTAGTTTGCGGAGTTTCTTTGCATGAAGATTAAGATAAGATGAGTTATAAAATTCTCAACTCGATCGTTGACAGTTTTTTTTATTCATAGGCAAAAACTTAGTGGAAATTTGACGTTATACAACAAACTCGGAAGAGCGTGTTTGACCACTATATAAACACAGAGAAGAGAGTTGAAAATACGACGCGTAAAGTGCTAAAGCTAGCAGAATATCAAAACACGAAAACCTGATAAGGGATCACAAGATACATTTTATTTAAATCCCCCAGGCTTGAAATATCAATTCTCCTTGTTTGTCAATTTTAGTGCTTAGAATTTGGTTTTATAGTGTAGTGGTTCCGCACTCTTATATTCTCGAGACAGTAAATTTGTGACTCGGAAACATTCGCCTGATCGCAGGTTTCGTCTCTAAAGGGCCGATTTACACGGTACGACTTTGACGCATACGACAAGCTTACGACAGGTCTACGACATGACTTGGGACCATTTCACGGGTACGACATTTTCACTTACAAAATTAAATATGCAAAAGTTTTCACCGGGATTTACGGAGCGAAAAAGTTCTAACAAACGTAATAAAATGTTTTAGCTGTCCTGCGCTTTGAAAAGTCTTTCTAACGAGATGTTTTTAGCTTTAATCCGTTCCGTGCTTTTCGAGAAACGACTTCATGTGAACCAGTCAACGACAACTTCGTCCGCCATTTTGACGGAAGAAAACTTCTCTTTCGTCCCCTACTGAGTAGAAATTTGTCACAAAATACGTATGCTCTATATAGGTCGGCTACGATTGTCGCAGCGTTTTAAAACATGTTTTAAAATCCTACGACAATTTTTTTGACGTACACAACAGTCGTAAGCGAGATGTAGGTTTGATTTACACGAAACAATTCATGTCGTAGGCCTTTCGTAAACTTGTCGTATGCGACAAAGTCGTACCGTGTAAATCGGCCTTAATGCAGACAGGCAGGCACGTTTGAAAACATGGCACCGGTTTTCCACAGGAAAGTAGGTCGTAACCAGCTTTGAAAATCAGTGTTATATTATATGCTAACCGCACAATTTTAATTTCGCTTAGTTTTTCTTTTTTTTTTTTTTTTCATTCTCAAATTCGATCTGTTCACTTTATAGCCGAGCTTTTGTCATAAAGTGATCTATGCCCGGCCCCCTCCATGGCATCAACAGCGTGACGGCTTACCTTCTATTGTAATCTCCAGACAGACAGGCAGGGTTCTTGTACTAATTATTTTGATTGGCTAACTATATTTTTCAAATAACAACCGTGGCCTACAAATGCAGCATAATCGTACATACCGCCGGAGCACTAAAAAGAAAGCTAATACTCAAATTATACAAAGAATGATTGTCAAGTTAGCCTTCTTCACAGAAGCTCGTCACGCAATCTTCCCTCTCTGAGGAACCCGTGACGAGTCCACACCTGCGTAAGAAACAAAAATTGATTTAGTTCAATATTTAATTTCGCGTCTTAGAGCAGATGTCATAAAAAAATCACAGTTGGTTGGCCATTGAAAAACACAGTTTTTCTTCAAATTTCAAACCTGTATAGTAGCAGATTTTAAAGAAATTAAATAAAGAACTTTATGTGACAAAGCTTGAGCAACTTCGCTGTGAGCGTGGAACGTTACTCACAGGACGATCGGTAAATCCCACGTTAATAGACAGAACTTCGTTACGCGCTTCAAGCGGTTTGCTACAACAAAGTCACTACGTACGATGATTGGTGTAAATAGAGTTTATTGAAGCGACGCGATGAGACGTTTAACCAAGCGATATGTAACAAAGCGAAGCGAAGCGGTTTCGAAAACTAAGAAGTAAATAATGGAGTAAAACTAAAATTAGACTATGTACAAAAATTTCAATTTCCTGGGTGAAGACAAACTTATTTTTACTATCGACATTACATCTCTTTACACTGACATCCCTAATGGCGAAGGTCTTCTAGCCCTCAAGCATTTTTTTGATTTACGCGCTGTTAAGGAACCAAGCTCGGAAACACTGCTCCGCCTGGCTGAACTAGTTTTAACACTAAATTGTTTTTCATTCGCTACCAGTTATTATAAACAAATCAATGGTGTGGCCATGGGTACCAAAATGGGACCCAGCTACGCCAATCTTTTCGTAGGCTACATTGAGCACAAATTTTTTAATCAATACAACGGTCCTAAACCTGAGCTCTACCGTCGCTACATTGACGATTGTGTCGGCGCCACTTCCTCTACCAGAGAGGAACTCAATCAATTTATAACAGCTGTTAATTCGTTTCATCCGGCTCTTAAGTATACCTGGGAAATTTCCAATGCTTCTTTAGCATTTCTAGATATCAAAGTTTCTGTCGAATGCAACGGTTTATGCACCAGTGTGCACTACAAACCCACAGATTCTCATAGTTATTTGTTGTATTCATCTTCACATCCATCACACGTCAAGAATTCCATTCCTTATTCTCAGTTTCTTAGACTTCGTCGCCTTTGTAGTGAGGACTCTGATTTTTCCTCTAAATCAGAGGAAATGTGCAATTTTCTCGACAAACGTGGATATCCTGCCTCTGTTGTTCACGCAGGCCATCATCGTGCCCAACAAATTGATCGGCAGTCAGCACTACAAACGTCCCAGAAGGAGAATAATAATAGAATTCCATTCACCCTCACAATCACGCAGTAAAATCCATCATTCTCAAAAACTTTAAATTACTTCAAAATGATCCCGATACTGGTAGAATCTTTTTGCAACCTCCATTATAATTTCATTCAAACGCGACAAAAACATTGGTAACTTTTTAGTTAGCAGTGCATTCAAAACGAGTGAACAACCTGGAACTTTTAAATGCGCACGCGCGCGATGTAAACATGTCCTGTCATTTACAACGTTGAGAAATTGTCAGGACCCAAGCGATCCATTAAGATCACAGATCATTTTACCTGTACCTCAGCCAATGTCATCTACAGTATAACTTGCACTCTTTGCAAACAGTTATATATCGGCGAAACAGGTAGACGACTAGGCGACCGTTTCCGAGAACACCTTCGCGACGTAGAGAAAGACGATAAAGACGCGTCTAAACCGGTTGCTAGACACTTTAATCTGCCGAATCATTCTAAGCAACATATGGCAGTCTGCGGCCTCTCCCTACATCAATGAAGCACAGAAAGCCGCAAATCTCTTGAACAAAGATTTATTTTTCAAATCGGCACTCTTAATCCTCACGGTATCAACGAACGCTTTTCATTCAACTAATTCATTCTGTTGTTTTTCACGTTGCCAGGCACCAACCAATAGCGTAGCTCCACATTTCTGTATATAAACCACACACAACCCACAATTCCTTGATTCGCTCTGACGAAGGGCTAACGCTCGAAACGTCAGCTTCCGAATCTCTTTACGGTGGGCAATTCACATTATCAACTCAGTTGATAAAACCAAATTATCTTGTAATACTCCCACCGACGCAGCACCACAGTTTCTTTAGAAACTTGCCCCCTTTATATGTACAAAAACTATTGAAAACTTCGGAAAACAGAAATTGAACTACATAAATCTGGCATGAAAGGCTATAAAATAGTAACATGCATAAGGAAAAACTACTTACTTCTGTGTCCGCGTTAAGGATTTCACAGCGTTAATCGTTGAACTCTTTCCTTGGTCTTAACACGATGAAACGTTGACTAGAACTGAATGATTTTCCTGAACACGTTCGTAAAAATGCTAACTAATACAAAGGATAATAGCTTTCTTTGTTTCATTTACCGTACGTGGGAAAACATATCCGCAAAAAATAACCAGAAAAGCCATGGAATTTCTTCAAACTCGTACGAAGCTTACGGGCACTAGTTTTACAAAAATATCGTTTTGTTTTATTATGACCATCTTGGCATTAAACAAACATAATTCCGTTGATTGCCAAGATCATTTCCGGTTGAGTATCCCATCATACACTGAAAGCACAATCTAAGATCACGTGTCCATAAGCATGATGTCTTCGAAAATATGGCGGGCCGATTGGAAGGTAAGATACCTGTATTTTGACGTTTTTCTGTTCTTACTTGCTCCTCTGTACCCTGGATGCCAGAGGTCTTCTCGCTCGCCAGCGGCGAGAAACGTTCGTCAGAGCGAGTAGTGCTGGTCGGCGAGAGACCTGTTGTTGTTTTTTTTTCTCGCCGCTTCGCGACTCGTCTTCGCGGCTTCGCCGCTCAATTCGCCCCTTACGAGAAAAAAAACCTCTGTCACCAGGGTAGCTCCTCTGTGGCTTATTCTCATATTATCATAAGTAACAATTATTTCTTCAAATTGAAAAGTAACTTGTAAAAGTTAATGCAAGTGGAAGGAAGAGTTTGTACAAGGTGAATTTGAGCTCCTTAATTATAGGGCTTCTGTATAGCGATGTTTCTCGTGACGTCACGCCTAGGTCACGTGGGGTTGTTTATTTCTGTGGTTGGCAAAAACACGACGTGGCTTGATGTTTCTTACTAATTTACTGTCAATGAAAAGGGTTCGTGGAAAGAATGCCGGTGAGCTGCTGCGTAATTAATTGTACGAATCGGTTCAAAAATGCATCGGGAATAAATTTTTTTAGATTTCCTGAAAGTGAAGCAAAGCGGATCGCTTGGATCAATGCAGTTCGTAGGAAGGATTGGACGCCGTCCGAGTCCTCGCGAGTCTGTAGTGTGCACTTCTTGTCAGGTACTACGCTAAAAAACTGTTTTTAAGCCGTACAGTAAAGGAATGGACAATGCCTAGCGCGCGTCCATCCAATTCGGGATGCACGCGGATAGTTGGGAGAGCATGAAGGTAGCGTAAGAGATGCTCGAGGCGGAGCCGAGAGCATCTCTAGCTACCTAAGTGCTCTCCCAACTGTCCAAGTGCATCCCGAATTGGATGGACGCTAGCTAGGCATTGTCCATTGCTTTTATAACATAGCAAGACATTTTTCACGCTGAAAAGTCGCTTTTTCTGCACTGATCAAATTGCAAGTTGTGCACGTGCACATGCACGTGTTGTTTTCACTGAGAGCACGTTTCACTACACTTGCACGTGCGCGTGCACGTGTTGTTTTCATCGGTGGCACTTTCGCTTTGTTGATCTTTCGACGCTTCCGATGTTTCTGCAACCATTTCAGACACATTTTCCAAGTCTTCAATGTCACCGAGAAACCCTAACTCAAATGTTGAATAACACTAGCCATTAGTAACAGCTAAAGTTAAGTTTTACTCGAAATAAAGTTGTGAGAAAAACTTTTGCTGGCAAGAAATTTCACCGACGATGGCGTCAGCATGAACCATCTCTATGAACCATCCATTTCTTTTTCATAGAAAATTAGCCAATCACAGCGCGCGCTAGCACATAGCTATGTTATAATAATACATGGTTGTACCGTGTCTTGAATTTCCAAACTATTCATCGATTTTAGGAAGTTATATTCGCGCTCGTATATAACTTATTAAATTAATTTGAGCTTAATATTAAATCGAATCGTGCAGGACAATTTTTAATGTGCACTTCATCTTCTTCAGGAAGGACTAGCGATGAACCAACTGATCCTGATTATATTCCAAACTTGGCCATGGGCTATGGTGATGATAGCTTGGCGCTTAAAGTATCCTTAAAGAAAAAATCGCGGAACGAACGTAGACTTCGTAGGTCCCAAGTTAAGGATGACAGAAATATAAGCTTAGATCCATCTAGTGAAGAAGAAACCGGAGACGGTGAAGGTAAAGACGAATATCATATATATAATACTTAGATATGGATTATGTCATAATTATGATGATCAAAACAATCAACCAATCAAGTAAAAAATGCATTGTTTAGATCTTTGATTAATGCTGAAAAATTCTTTTAATTTTCAAAGTTCACAGTAGCATAATATCAGAAATTTTCTGAGGGATGATTCGTTATAATTATGAGTGGATTTTGTGATTTTAATTCTCCCACTTTTTCTGCTGCAGAAACGAAGACACTGAAATGCATGATCCTGGTGATCTAATCCAGAAATACCAAGCACTGAAAGAAGAAAACGAGTCCCTTTATAGGGAGGTTGAAAGAATCCAGGAAGAAACTTAAACAAAAATTTCTGATCTAACCATCAAACACCTAGCACAGAAAGAGGAGAATAAGTCTCTTTATAATGAACTCCAAAGACTCCAGGAAGAAAACAGAAACCTGAAAGCTGAACTGGAAAGAGTGCAATTTGGCGATAAGTTTCTGAATCAAGGGGACACATCTTTCAAAACTAAATTTTTTACTGGATTTCCTACCTATGAATTATTTACTTTAGTGGTTACATTTTGTTCATCAGTATTGCCAGTTTCAAAAAAACTTTCACCTGCCAATGTGTTCCTTTTGATAATGATGAAGGTCAGACTCAATTTACTGAACCAAGATTTGGCTTACAGATTTAACATATGTGCATCGGCTGTTTCTAAACTATTAAATGCTGGCCTGCCTGCAGTGGCGCAAAAACTGTCTTTTTTAGTTCGATGGCCAGCTAAAGAGGAAGTAATTCGAACGTTACCATCTGTTTTTAAACCCTCCTTTAGAAAATGTAGAGTTATTATAGACTGCACTGAAGTTTTCTGTGAACGAGCACGAAACTTGACATTAAGAGCCTTAACATGGTCTAACTATAAGCATCACAACACTGTTAAGATTCTGGTTGGGATCTCCCCCACTGGTGCTGTATCTTTTATTTCTAATGCTTTTGGGGGAAGGGCATCTGACAAACTAATAACACAGAAATCTGGTTTTCTTAACAACCTGGAGTATGGAGACCAAGTTCTTGCTGACAGGGGCTTTTTAATCCAAGAGGAATTGGTCTCCAGGGGAGCAACACTTGCTATTCCCAGTTTTACAAAAGGAGTCAAACAGTTAAGCATGAAAAATGTAGAGGAGTCTAGAAGACTAGCAAGGGTGCGGATTCATGTCGAAAGAATGATGGAACGTCTCAAGAATTTCAAAATACATGTACTTGCTGGGATATTACCACTTTCCCTTGTTCCTCATATTGACAACATAGTAATCATCTGTGCTGCAGTTTCAAATTTACAACCTCGTTTAATAAAATAAATGTACATGTATTCTGATGCCTGCAGCATCAATGCATTATAACGTTTACTATCAAAATGGATTTTATAACTTTGATATTGTAGCATTCATAAGGATTGCATCACAAACTAATTAAAAAGCACTGCATGTAACTTAGGGTTATATTTGATTAAACAGGTCATGTAGGATAAGCCTGTCTGTTGACATAAAGTTGCTTGGTTACTTAACATTGAGTTGCTTTGTTTATTGACATTTTTATACTTAAAAATAATGTGTCGTTAATGACAATAAAATAATAAAATTTTGTTTTCCCTTAACGTGGTTACCAAAATATCAAACACTAATTAACTGGTATTTACTGATGATCATGCAAGTCTGACTATTCATTGATCACAAAATGCTAGTAAGGCTAGGAGGGTACATGAAGGAGTGTAAGAAGAGTGATAAACTTTCTAATTCTCATTCTTACAATGTGGACAATACCACTTTCCTTTTGGTTTCCTACGGATGTTAACGCAGGCATAGTGAAACCACACAATGTCACATGTTGAATTGTCACAAGCGATCATTTTTCCATATTCTGGGTGGTTACAGATACAATACAACTGCTCCTCATCTTGCTCACAGTTTTCATCTCCCATCTCTGAAATTTGCAACTTCCTTGTAAGGATCTCTGGAAGTAATACATTTTTAAAGAAACTGTCTAGTTTGGTAAGGGAGTGTTCTATGAAATGTTTGTTTAAAGGGATTCCCTCCACAATGTGCAAATCTTTGTTGGTGTAGACACAAAAGTTCCCCACTTCCATCCTATTCACATGTTCCTGTAATTGTATTTGGGTGTAGTATGCATGTGTCTCTTTTAAATGGCCTTTGTCATCTAGACAAAAATCAGGATCACTTTTAGCTGCTTCCATTGGTAGCACATCTTTATGTTTAAAAGGGCATTTTATTTCAACAACTCTTGGGGGGCAGCATTTGCAAGTTGCAATTCCATCAGCTGATGCTCCCAAATATGGCCTGTCAAGATCTATAACAAAGCCAGACAACGTGCATTCAAAATTATGATGACTTAGTTTTTTCTCTTCTATATACCTTACTCGGGCCTTCTCCTCATTGTCAATACCCCATCGAATGGGCTTAATTTTACAAAGGTCATAGGCTTCATAGCCCATAATTGACTTCAGTAAGTTGTCAGGAGGTGTACTCTCTTTCCTCTTTAGTACACGGTGTGCTTTGCTTGCTGTGATTCTCCCTTTGCGGTGCTCAAACCATAGGGGGCAGATAGACTGATTCCTGGTAACTTTCTCCAATTCTTTGCATTGCTCTGGAGTGACTTGCAATTCTTTAGCAAGCTGGCTGCATTTTTCTTTTAGTTGATGTTTGGTAAGTGTAGCATATTCTTCGGAATAAAGAGCTGTCAATGGCTGAGGTAGGTTACTCTCATCTTCATCTTCTGATGCACTGTCTGTCTCCTCGGGGTCAAGTTTGGGGATTAAACTGAAGAAAGCTCCTCTTGGACATACTTCCTTCAGGCTTTTTAACACAGACAGGTCGGGAAGGGGTGGTGATGGGGTGTAAGAGACTGAAGGTACATCTCCTTTCCTATTCCTCTTAACAAGGTTGGTCAATTCAGCAACTGTTCTGGGATTAATCTGATTGAAACATTGCAAAAGGTGATAAATAAGCATAATAAATTCATAAATTACCTCAACTTAATTACCATATGAACCCTTATTACTGCCTACTAGAACATTTTGTATGACAGGCAATGAACTAACCTTTTCTCTGAACGTTTTGTTCCACTTGCATGCTTCACTAGTGCTGGAAGTCTTAGTAAGACCTAGCTTCACAGCAACTTCTATTTTAAACAGGATAGCAGCAACATGACTGCAAACTTCTCCAAGCCTGCGATCGAGAAAAAGGAACTTTTTCCCTAGAATGCCCCTTGTCTGTATCACTCTGCAATCATTTATTTTTATTCAGATTCTTTTTATTATTAAATGAGCAGTGAGTATAACAAAGAATATTAAATCTAGAAATGACATTAACTCGGATTTTTTCTGAGTTCATATCATTTCTAAATGAACTGTAAGTAACAAATTCTTACCCGGCCATACATGTGCAATGTGCTGCGTAAACACTGGCCTCCTTTTTATGAAGGCAAACCCACGCATCGTGTGGCTGATCGTTAATTCTCTGGGACGGAATTACTTTCCCTTTAATGAAGCAGTAAGGGATATTGTCTCCAACTGAATGACACCACAATGGTTTAACGTGGCCACTGATCACAAACTGATACGCTTCAAGCGACTTGAAGGCCTTTAGACTCTCCTTCGTGTAAATACCCGGTGTTTCGATTAAGTACGTGTACAGATCCCCAAACGTTAAATCTGGCCAAGAACTGGGATTATTTGTCCATCCTTTCAAATTATATGGATCGGGAAGGCTACTTGCACCTTTGTTGTAGCTTAATTTAGAATGATATCGCGATCTTGCAACAGGATCGAGACTTTTTACATATTCGGAATCGCACGTGGAAGCCATGAAAACAGAACGAAGCCGGCTTTTTGCCAACCACTAAAGTGCGCATGTCTAAGAATGACGTCAATGTTTATAAACAAGAAACATCGCTATAGTCTAATCTACTAAATCAGAAGAAGCTGAATTGTAAGATTTTCATTAACGTAACCTTTCAATAGGAGTACAACTGGTTTCCACGTTTGGGCAATCTTTATAAGAAAAACTTTCCTCTAGATGGTCAAACCAGCCAGTCAATTTACCTGGTATCTGGCCAGTAATGAAACTCGCTGTGAATTCTTGCAGGTCCAGTTTTAGCGGTGTCTGACATTTGCAGACTGCAGACTGCAGACTACATTTTAGGTCTAAACAGCAATCTGGTTAGCCTGAATATCAGTCAGGTTAGCCTGAATAGCACTCCGGTTAGCCTGTTTACGGTTAGCTATCAGTAATGGAAACGGGAATTCAGTATTTAGTTAAAAAGTCTACAGTCTGTGGTCTGCAGTCTGCAGTCTGCAAATGTCAGACACCGCAGTTTTAGCCCTACATTCGATTGAAAATATTACAGTACAGTGGAACCTTGATTTGGTGAACTCGGTATAACAAACGATATTCTTCAGCCCAGCCAAAGTTACAGTGAAATGAATAGAACAGGTCTAACCTCGATATAATTAAGGAACCTATATATAACAAAATATTCATTTATAATGGCCACAATCCAGAAGCCCAAACGTATGATAATTATCCCCGATATGATGAAGAAATGCTGACATGTGACAAAAAAAGACAGAGGCAACCTTTATTGGAAGAATTTTTTTTAATTTGTTGTGTATCGTGATTAGCAGTTTTAGTAGTACAGTACAGTAGTTTTCTGTTGTTTAAGTTGTGTTACACTGTTCATGTTCATATTAGGACATTTTGACAAGTCCAGTGCAAAAAAAGTAATTTCTGCACTTTTTCTCGTCAATGAAGGACACATTTTAATGTAAGTTTCAGTGGTTACGCTCAGGGTTTTCCTTCCAATTTTTCCTTTGGGGGTCGCTTGGAAAAAAGTGGGCTTCCTGTAGTTAGTATTGTTTTAAATTCCAGGAGCACAATCTAATCTTTTGGCAGGTAATTGATTTTATTGCACTGCATAGTAATATGCAGGGCTCGAAATTGCAACCAATACAGTCAGATTCGCGACTTTATTTTTTTATTTGCGACTAGAAAAACAAGAGTAGTCGCAAATAATTTGCGACTATGTTTTGCCTTGACTGATACAAATTAAAAGGGCTAGCAGTAGCCTCGAAGAAAAACAGCATTACTTGTGAATGAAAGATATGATTTATTCAAATAGATATATAATAGAACAAACACATGATTCTTTGATCGCCAACTGGATCGCCTTGTGTGATTATTCTAAGGCACACAAAAGTAAACAATTCTCTCTCGCATCGGAAAACATGAAAATGGCTACCCTTGTTCGAAATCGCCCTATAATGCATTTGAGCATTGAGCATGTCATTTTTTGTATGCCTGTGGATTGTGCCTTTTCTATTTGATTCTATAATCTGCCAACTAAAAATTTACATTTGGCGACTATTTTTTACCACTTTGTTGCCAAATGTCGACTTGAGGATTTTTTAATTCCGATCCCTGATATGGTATAGGTACCTAAGAATATAAAAAAATACCTTTTGTTACTAAAGGCATTTCTTGCTGATTCATAAACTCAGTCAGAAAGATGTACATGTAAGCTACAATAGAAAACTCTGCTAACTCCAAAAATGTGAATGCTACTGAAAGAAACTTGACAAATTGTTGAAATTTGGTCTGGAAGAATCCTCTTTATGTTACCAGTGGCATCTCTTTTCAGGAACCAAATTAGTAACTTCAAAACTTTTCACTTTTGTCTAGGTTTCATGGTGCTAAATGCTCTTGCGGCAGTTAGAAAATCAACATCTTCAAAGCAAGATTCAACTAGTCTTGTCGTCATCATTCTATTCAGCTGTTTGGGATTAAGTTGGGATTAAGTTTCTCAGCTTGGTTTTAACTGAATTTTGGACAGAAAAGCCTCGCTCACAAGGAGCATGTCATACTGGGATTACAAGACTGATTAAAGCTACAATTCCAGGCGGTACAACTACCCTTTTCTCCAACCTTTGTTACAGCGAGTGGTGTGGCATTCTTTAAATTCTTCTTTCAGACAATCCCAGACAAAAAGTTGGGACACAAAGCAAGTACTACTTTTGTTCGGGATTGTCTGAAAGAGATGTGCAAGGTAATTTTCTAGTGAAGATAACGGCTGCAGTGATCGTCATTGCGTCACAATAGTTTAGAATTCAATTTCGGGTCAATGACAACTCTGTTTCTGAAAATTGGACAGAATTTTTCTATGTTAATCTAGGTAGATTAAGGCTTGGTGCAGATATTTGTGAAATATAACTCGTAACTGGCTGTAATAAAACAAAATTTGCCGTCTGCTTCAAGCAAAATGACATTTAAAGGAAGGTTAGAGCTCATGTCTATTATTAAAGACATTTTCCAGGATTATCAATTTGCAAAGTAGCAGATCTTTGTGTTGTTTCGCAGAATAGTGTTACATGTAAACAAATTGACTGAAGCTTATCTGTGTACGGTAATCAGATAATTAGTATAGGTAATCATACCGTTTCGAGCTGCTTCGGCGAGTACAATTTTGAACAGCTTTTTGAAAAACTCACAAGTGCAAATTAATTTCAAATTGAACAAGAAAAACCGTATGATTACTTATTAATAACACAAACATGAAAAAAATCGCACAGAAAAATTGCCGGAAATTGCCATTTTTTTCGCATTCGAGAAAACTTTTTTCAGAGTTTCCGTACAAACATTTTTGTCACTGCTTTAAATGATATCATTGGCCTACAAAATTTCTCATTGTCTTTCTGCCAATCATTATCCAGAATTATGATTTGTAATTTACACTGGTGTTAAACTTTTTGCACTGGTGTTAGACTTGAACTGCACTGCTCTCAGCCAATCAGGATCAAGTAATTTTTTCATGTGTATTATTATATCATGATAACATGCCATGACAACTTCCAGGTTCCAGTATTTAATCAACCCTCATGAATAACCACAATGGTTAACCATTTGAAAGTCAGCGTGGTTGTGTGTCAATAGATCAGAGACCTTAAGATCGAGGTTTGGAGATCTTACCACAAACGGCAAGCCGCGGTTTGCGGTTAGCGGTTTCACGTTAGCCGTCTGCCCATATTTGGGACTTAAGATTCGCGAGCTAAATAGCCGGCTGCCATGTTTAGTTTCATTTGTTCATTCACTTCTGTTTTAACTGAGAAATCATCTTCATGTTCCTATGAAAAAGAATTCGATAGTTAATTAGCGAAAAAAAGTAGTATTTCCTCTCATACGTGGGATTGTGATGTTTTAGGGTGCAAAAAACCTTGCGGTAAATCACTTACTTCTAAAACTTGGTCTAGCCATACAAACGTGAACCTCAAACTGCAAACGTGACGCCAACACACTGATCACGTGACTTCTTGACGTTCGCAGTTCGCGGTAAATGCCGAAAAACCTCGATCTTAAGGTCTCTATAGTCTTGATCAACCCTCGATTCAGTTAACACTATCTAGACCGACACTTGATCAACAGTTGTTGTTTACAATGTGTTGACCGCCTCGTGTATTGGTCAATACTCGACGGCATGTCTGCGAAAGTTAGTCGACTCTTGACGGACCGTCGACAGGTTGATTGAGTGCTGACTGAGTAGCAATCGAGATGTCAATCAAGTGTCAATTTGAGGGTCTATCAAGGATATCGATCAACACTCGACCACAGATGCCTTAGCACACATGATCCACTTCATATAGACATTAAAGCACAAATGTTTTTTTTTTTTTCTGGTAATCATTCAGATCCAGAACTGCTGGGAAAGGCCATGTAACACCATTAAAAAACAATAATTATTATTAACTAAAACTCGAGATAAGAAACATTTTGGTGGCTGATCGATGTGACAAACCAATTTTTCCAGTCTCTTGGTAAATTAAGGTTCCACTGTATTTATATATGGCTAGCTCCATCAGCAGGCAAGATTAACCAAATGCTGTGTTGTGATTGGCTAAGCCAGTAAGCAAGAGGGTGCTTTCTTGCCACTCATGTTTACGTGCTGTGTCCCGCAAGAAAAATGTGTTCTTCATTCATTCCTATATTGACCAGTCTTCAGGGCTCAAAAAAAAAAAAATTGAATTCCAGTTTACCCTTTGGACAAGTAGCTCTCAAATCTTGTTTGCCCTGGGCAAGTCTTAGTTTGCTCTTTTAATGATTTAGTTTGGAGATGACTTGCCTCATCCCTTACCCATTGGAAAAAGTGGGAATGAAAAGTAACATGCCCAGAAGGAAAATCTACTTGTCCAGGACAATGCGACGGCGCTTTTTTGAGTCCTGCAGTGCAGGTTGTTCAGTCAAGATGGCTGAACTAATTTCCAAATTCTGGCTGGTCAAAGGCCCATGCACATTCAGGGTACAGCACACAAAATTGACTAATTGAGTAATTGTACAGTCACTCGGACTTAAATAACTATAAATGTAGAAATATGAAGTTACTTGAAGAGTTGCCTCATATATGTACATTGTTTGTTCCCACAGAATAAAACACATCAAACTGACAGATGCCCAGATGTTCAAGACAAGACATGATTGTATCAGCATGGAACTGACTATGATTGGTGGGTAAGTCATAACAGTACATGTACATGTAGCTATTAAAGCAGCCTTTTCAATGGTATAACATAATGAGTTTTATCTCAAAAACACAGGAATGTCCAATACCTAGTATAGTCTTATCCTTTTTATTTCTTTCTGTTTGGTTCAAGAAATATGTGAACCTACATTCTTATCTAACGTAATAGCCTTGCTACATGTAGTTGCAGATCTTCACCTCACATAGTTTCTGACCCAAGTGGAGAGGAATTTCATGTAGCACAGTCAAGGAACGATGAGAATTGCCCATTTTTTAATTTCTCTGTTACAATCTCATTTATAGATTTTCTCAAGCCAAAAAACAAGGAAAAATCTATAAATAGTATAGATTTCAGCTCAAATGTTAAATTTTTAGCATCTTGGAAACTCTGAAATGAAATCATTAGAAATTCTACTAAGTACACTGTATCAATAGTGATTGAAATGTTGTCCTGAAAAACTTGTGCCATAAAACTGCTGTAAAACTGTGCAGGGTGCACTATTGGGATAGTTTGGGGACTGTTGTCTTCTAAAGATGTACATGTAGCTAAAGATGTTGTTGTCGTTGTTGTTGTTATTGTTTAAGCACTAACGCAATAAGGCACTAATTTGAAGAACACACCAACTAATTCCTCCGGTGTTGGTGTAGGTGGTTTCTTTCTTATAATTACTCTCTATATTCATTTTATCTTGAAAAGTTTTTTATCCGTCGAAGACAGCAGACAGTGGTTCTTGTTTATTGGTGAAAAGAAAATTTGCATTTTGAGTAAATCAAAAGCGTATGTCTTCCATTTTTTCATCAGATATCTACCTTTCTTCCATTTATCTCAAGCAGTGAGCAAAAAAAACCAAGCTCATCTTTAGATCCCTTTGTGACGAAAACAAAAGTATCAGGTTGCAAAGTTGGCTTGAAAAGTAAAATTGTCACGTTTACTGCTTCAGTGTATTATTGAATTTAAATTGAACAAAAACATAAAGCTCCAGACTAAACAGTAATAATTGTAAGTTATTTTTGGACCTTGATTGAAAAGACACACGTGAAACAAGCACACTGCTAAGATTATGTCTTGCCAAGATTTCTATCCTTTGACATTCTGAAAGGGGAAATACAAACCAGGGGTGAACCAAGCAGGGATGAGGACCTGTGTGACTACCATGCCAAAGCTATTAACTGCCCTCTACACTATCTGAGATTGCCTCTGTCACTTGTTTTAAGTTGTTTAAATTTTTTGAGATTAAGAGATGAAGGATGTCATAAAGGTTAAAATACTACCTGATTCTTACTTAGGTACAAAACAGAGCAGAAACAGTGAAAGCTGTGCTGAGACTGTAGTAGAAAACTAATCAAACTGAGACATTGGATCCCTTATTAGGTGAGTCACAATTTTCTTTTAAATGGAAGGGTTTTTAATCACTTGATGGTGCTTGTAAAACGTAAAGGTAAAGTCTGCATATGCGCCAAGTGGCCCATCAGGTCGGAGCTTCTCCTGGTTTCTGTAGCATGAAGCGACTAGGAGTAAATCTACTCCCGCCTGGATGGGATGCTAGCCCACCACAGGGTTACCCCCCGGCATTTAATTCGCCGATACCCAAGAACATAACACAATGTCTCTGACCAGGGCTCAGATCCAGACGAGGCCACTGTGCATGTACCAGGATTAATTGTACACAATAACATTATGAAGGCAAAGAATTCAAACAAATAGAGAAGTTTTTGTTTCATTGTTCACGTATTTCAAGAAACCATTGTTGTATGGCTAAGCAGATATCCTAGCCCTTCACGGTTAGGCTATATAAACATTCATTAAGAATTCAATGCCTGAGGTACTGTTGTTGATTAATATTCGAATTGTGAGACGAGGGGCCTAATTTGATTAACGACCAATTGCTTTCCGGGTCATTCATCAATGCTTCTTTAGCTATTTAAAGCCTTGTGAATGATAAGCTTAAAATTTCTCCTGACAGTCTCAAACAAAATTATGAAAAAAAAAACAGTAAAGAGGATTTAGCGAGTAATCTCAAAAAGGGATTTCTATAGGTAACTCAAGTCAAAGCCAGTAAGGAGAATTTGTTTCTTGACTAACGACTCTGAATAAGGTCTAAGCAATGAGAAGAAAGGTTATGAACTGGAGGATATTGTTTTGACATATCGCCAAATTCTCAGAACAAACTCTGAAAAGCAAAGAGCACCAGACAGCCTGGAAATTTAGACGTGAAGTTCTTGTTGAAAAAGATCATGAACTTTTTCATTTCAAGTGTGCCAATAGAGAAAAATGTACCCAATTTTAATTTGCTGTAGAAAGTACATCAAAATACGGCATAGATTCAATTCGAGCGGATAAGCATGGGGATCTTATCCACAGATTAAAAAGTTAGAACCACCTTTAAGATAGTAAATTTTCGGAAATTTAAGGTGGCTCTGTAACCCCTTCGAAGAATTTTTTTAAACTTTGCAAAAATTTGCATCTTTCCTCACTGATTCCAATTCGACAATAAAAAATGGGAGTCACCGAACTCGTTTTTGAGTTATAAGCGCTTAAAGCTAAAACGAAGGGTGTTTTTAGCAGGTCATATTGTTGCTATGGTAACCTATTGTGCCACAAAATTGACAGCAACCTGTTCACCAATGATTGGGCAGCTTTTTGATACCATAATTTTGGCATCAACCGACAAAGAGTGGTTGTAATGACCCAGCAGTCTTGGAAAGTAGTGGAAACTGTTTCTAGCCACTTTAAGAGCACGATAACATTGTCATGTGACAGAACAGCGTGTGACCTGAACGTGTACGTGAAATAACCTTCTTGGTTACAAACGTCAGTCTCGTCATAAGCTAAAACTTTAATAGTGGGAGAGAAATGCGTCATAACTGCGCTCGAACCACGGAGTTTTGTTTATTTATTGCAATGAGATTTTCGTATTTCCAACGTTGAGTGAATTTCCCCGTGGGTTTTTTGATACCACTGGGAAATGTTCTTGAAACAAATTTGGTCAACATCAGCTGGTCAGTTTGAAAGTCGTTTTTAGTCGTAGTTTCATAAAAGTCGTCTTGTCAAAACTAGCTGTAGCTGTCGAGTTGCCATGCAGATCAAAGTTGAACGAGACAAAACTAAGTTGCCTGTAAATTGGTGTAAAATGCCTGTTAGAAAACGGTTTTCGTTTGTTTCCATATTTAAAAAGTATTTCACTGATTTAAACAAGGGTTTTAACTTTTAAGCAACTTTGTCTTGTTGTTCGCTTGTGTAATTGTCTCAAGTTTTGTTTGTATTTGGTCGTGAGCTTCTTCGCCCGAATTTTTTTCTCGCCCTTTTAGACTTTTTCTTGCCCCCACTAACTGCCCCTGGGTCTCCGAAGATGGGTCGTGAGCGTCCCGCCAATTTTTATACTGTAAACATGTGAAGCTACCCGAGAGCGTTTATTTCAGGAGTTATTTAAAGATTGGCGACTATTTAATTAACCACTCATAAATTCATCCTCGGTAAGAAAAATGCAAATATTGCCCGTTTTGTCGTTAGCATTTTGTCGTGAAATCTTCAGTGTGTTATTTTCACCGGCAAACGTTGCAAATGAAGGTTAATTTTTGAGTGCTACATGTATATCGGTGGCTATTTATTTTGTGTTGTCTGCGTTTCAAGTTCTTCTTAAGGACGGTGCCTAGTAAATACAAACGTTTTTGCGCCAGATTAGGACCATGCGGATGAAGCAGATCTTTGCAAGGGCTACTTGAATCCACAAAGAAAACTGGGGGTAGGCACGCATTTTGCCGAGATAATTAGCCTTGAATCTGAAAAAGAAGGAAACGATATTTCTTCACAGATTTCCTTCGCCCTTACCTACAGAAACGCAAACACATTTATAAAGATCTTAAAACTACACGGTAAATGGTAGCATAAAAAAACACCTTTCGTATGTTTTTAATAAAAAAATCGTTGGCCCAACGCTTGTAGAGCCCCCGACAGCCTTCCTCTGGTTCAGCTAAACTACAATCTAAATAGCTTTTCCTCACATACAGAAACTAATCGCGTATTGAATAGGCATGCCACTTCCATTCATAACATAAATTGTAGGGCTAACCACGCGGTTTTTATAGTTACTCATCTTTTTTGAAAACTTTTACGGTGCCCGTTTCATTTTTTCCTGTCACCTCCCCAGTAAGTAAAACATTTGCGCCTCTCCCACTTGTTTTGTGCGCGCACTACGTCATCTGCAGGTACATGTTTACAGTTGGATTTCGTTATTATTTTCAACAGATAACAGCTAGTTTTTCAGCTGGAAGCCGTTAATAGCTACTGGTTAGCGATACAATGCTATTCTGGTATTTTTGGTTTTAGAAAAAGTTCATAAACGTTGATTTAGTCACAGTAGAAAAAATTGCTTTCACTTTAGTCGTGTACTTTGTAACATAGTTGATTACCTCAATGTCAACCCTAGCGCGCGCGTGGCAGTAAACCATACCTTGCGCAGAACGTGTGCGCACTAACAAAAGTAGACACCGTCCTTAATATTATGTAAACTCTGTGTATTTCTATGATGATATAACCAAACGACAAGCGCATTCCCGTGAGAGAATCAACTTGTAAACTTTAGTCGAGTATACGCTGTATATTTTGCTTTTGGGGTTTCAGTACACCCATTATTAATTGGACGTTTTATTTCTCTTCATTTCAGGCTGCTCTCGCCAGTGAACATGGAGAAAGAAGCAAAGGAAAGCAAAGAACTTCGTTTAGTTGTTTCTTTTGTGGATCACGGTTTAAAAGTAAGGTAGATTTACATACAAGACAAAGTTTGTCTCGATCGAGTTTCTTGTGGCCAGATTGTTAGGGCGGAGCTCGTATTGTTGATTTCACAACACAAAACTCAAGAGTCGAAAGAAGACATTGGAATTACCGTCAAATTGTCTAGTATCTACCAAATTGTCTCGTATCTTGCTGGTTTTTGAAGAAGTCGTGAATTACATCTCAAGTTTGTAGCTTTGAAATTAGGGTAGAATATTAACATTATCTGGATAGTTTTTGCAACCTGAATTTTCGTTATTAAACTTGCTGAAATTACTGTGTAATTTTCTAGTATCAATTTCACAAATTTATGAATTGATGAAAAGGTTGTGCTTTTAAAAGGGGCCAGGAAAACAATCGTAAGTCTCTAGTGGAAATTTGTCCTTGGAAAAAAAAGTCTGTCATTTTAAATGGTGTCTGGTTTTGAGTCAAACATACACCGAGTCTTTTGGCGGAAAAAATCTTGCACTTTGTTAGGATTTTATCCATCAAAAGTCAAAGTATATGCTTGTTTTCTGGCTAGACTCTGTTTAAAAGCGCAGAAGTTTTTTCCTTTTGGCGACCCTACATAGTCAAAAAATAGTAAAGGAGATAGCCTACATTTTGACCAGTTACCAGGCCCTTTTAAAAGCGCGATTGTTTTTGTTTATTTTTAATATTCAAACTGTTTGAATTAATAAAAGCCCAATAAAAGTTATGTAGAAGGCGCGTGTGTAATAATTGACTTCTATTTGCTGTAGTATTGTTATTGTCTTTAGTATATTTTTAACGATGTTAAAATGATGTACACAATAAAAACCAACACTTTCTGTTCTCATTTCACTTTATTGTTTTGCAATAATTAATTAATTGAAAATCAGTTAAATTAAAACGTGTGAAGGAAAAAGTTCGCGTTTAAAAACTAAGACTTTTGGCGGGAAAATTGAAACACATTTGCACAGCGTTTCCCCATAGCACTTGCTTTAGAAAAAATATAAAAGGTCTACCTTGTAAAGTTTTTGATCGGAAAACTTTCTCAAAGGCAGCAGTTAAAATATCCCGTCAAAAACAACTGCATCACCTCGCCTTGATATTTCATCAATGGGTTCATTTAATTTTTTTTTTCGTCTCAAATAAATTGTTGCCAAGAGTCTTCAAAATTTCATTTTTCAACGAACTTCTCGATGGTTTTTATGCGAAATAAAGCAAGAGTTCCTCGAGACAAGAAAACAATGAAAAGGCAAAGCGACAAAAAAATTGATTCCGAAATGGATTTTTGAATCTCGCAAAGTAACAGTGAAATACCGTTTCAACTGACGGAGTTAAATTTTACATCCAATCTGAAACTGTAGCTTGCCATTTCATATCTTTCTCTGTCAGATGATAAAGTAGATGGTATACTTCGTCTCAATTGCACAAGACAAGAACACTGATCAATAAAAATCCAATTTCCCCCCGCAAAATTGCCCAATTTCGATGGTGTAATAAGCCTCGAAATACCGTAAGTTAATTTTCTCTTCCTATGCCGTTCGATCCGTTCTCTTTTCCTGTGCAACAACGAAAGTGTAAACCACAAAATAATCAATATCTGGTATCACAAATATTCCTAAGACAATCACCACAATTTCTTCGGCCGGCTACAAAACAATGTTGGAATAATTCACCGTGAAAATTTAAATTTGTTGATGAAAAGTTCTCGAAAATATTTTCTGTTTTGAACAAAGCTTATCAAAGAAAAATATTCATGTACTTCGTTTGGACATCAGAAATTTAAAAGTTAGAACTGAATGATATGTTTTGAAAAGGCGCCACAAGAATATGCGTAATATCGTCCTTGTTAAAAAATTGTTGCTGGTTTTTCTAGTTTTGATTAGTAATGGTAATAGGACCGAGTGGAGTCCAATTCGGTCTGTAATCATACGAGTGATAACAAAATCAGACGACCGCAAAACGGGAGTCCGATTTGTTTATCACGAGTATGATTACAGACCGAATTGGACGACACGAAGTCCTATTACCAATTAATCATAAAAATTACAATTAGTCCGAGAAAAGAAGAATAGCCAAGTTATCGAAGAAAGGGTAAATTTGCATTAAAATACTGACAAAGGAGAAGTAAATTGTTTCGTGTTACTCTGAAATTGAGATTGGTTGATTTAAACTACAACTTTTAATGTGATTGGCTTCTTGAGCTGACCGATAACAAACTGTCCGATAACAACTTGGCAAGTGAATTAGTGGAAAATATGAGTTTTTTTAAACCAATCACAGCTGAGGAAATTGTGATTTTTTGTAATTGGTGACAGCCTTTTAAATGTTTTAAATGCGATCGGTGCAATGGCCAATTTTAAATGATTATTGAGTAGTAGTTGCATGCGAAAGGTTCTCTTTTTGGAGGTCATTGCTTGACAATTGTTGAAAACAAAAGATGACAGAACCGAATTTGATTTTCAAATGTTAAAAAAATGTACAGAAACAGGTTTTATAATTTCAGTTGGCTTCCTTGCCCCTGAACTCGTTCGTGCTTTATATTATCTTTAATGATTGCCTTACTTGATCTTAACAATAGTTCTGAGAATTTAGTAGCACATCAAGACAATATCTCCTGGTCGATGATTTTGTTTATCATTCTCGCTATACTTCTGTTTTTTCCTTTTTACAACACCTTTTGTAAACCAGATATTGATCTCAGAAGCCTAAACTTTCAATATCTAGAGGTTAAACAAACGTTGATCTGTTGTTAAGGTGGCACTTTCAGAATTTGAGAGTTGTGTAGTGTATCCAACTTGAAGATATTTTCAACTTATTTTAAAGTACCTGTGGTACAACAATATGTATGAAAGGCTAGCTTCGATTTGAAAGCAGTTATTGAGAAATCTCCGTAAAGCCTTCCAAATTCCTAAACAAAAAAAATACAATCCAAATTTTGCGGAATTCTTAGCGTTTTTGAACTTGCTTTGGATTGAGATTTCCCAAGTTTATCAAGGAGTCAATTTGGTCCCGTGATTAAAGTCTTCCCAAAACTTTCGTTATGTTTGGGAAATCTTCGGAAGTCTTCAGAAATCTTCGAGTGATATCCGGAATTCTATCGTCGGCGATCTTCTGACCACCTCGGATGGCTTTCGGCAGCCGTTCGGAATCCTCATATTTCTTTAGAAATCTTCGTCGTAATTTGCAACAGAGTCGACATTTGTTTTTAAGTTTTATGTTTCAGATTGTTCAACATACTTGCAAAGAATATTGATAATACAATTGATGTGTGTTCATATGATTAGTTCAGATGCCAATTGCATACGTTCTCTTTCAAGAGTAATTTTAATTGCCCTGGCATTTACTACTATGTTATGAGGCTTTACTCAATGAGAATTAAATGTTTGAAGATAATTTAAAAATAGCGAGACAATTTAAATTTGTTACAGAATAATTTCGTTTGCTCCTTAGTATTTCTTTCTCTTATTATTTCTATAGTTTTCTCTGTTTCCTGCTACAGGCATACGGTCCAAATAAATTTCCTTTTACATGAAAAAAAACCCGCTGAATATAACGAAGAGGTTTTCTAATTCGATCTGAAGAAAATAAAATGTTTCGCGATAATTTTAATTCTAGCAAGACAATTTATTGCTGTAGAGTGAATCTCCAAGATTGTTGCCAAATAATTTTTTACGTTGTAGTACAGGTCGTTGAAATCTCCTTTTGCCTAAAAGATACCCACCCAATGTTACAATATGTTTTCGATTACGAGATAAAACGTACGCGTTTTGATCGCCAAATATAGTGCCACTGTAAAAACACAACGTTGTTTATCCACTTAAAATATTTCCTAAAATCATGTCGACCAAAATGGTGGCTACCAGAATCGAGATCTTAGATTAAGGCTACGTTCGAAACAAATAATTACCACGACTTAACCACGACAGCTAATCATTGCAACGTATAAAGTTGGAAATATATTGCCACCATTGTAATCAACAGTTCAGTGAAATTAATTCTTATCTCGTTGTCATCTCCAATGTTGAATAATTTAGGAGATAATTATCTCTTCGTGAATTGTAATCTCTTCCTTCGTTCGTACCAATGATTCCATCTTCACCGCCAGGCCATTTTCTCTCCTTAAAAAGAAGACAGTGAAGAGAAACATTAGCATTTCATCAGGGCAAATGTATTTCAAAGATACACTATCACTACCAGTGAGTGTACCAGTGTTGTGTTTGGAATTACAGGCTGTTCTATCAAGTTCTAAAAGGCAAGTCTAAGTTCTGGGGGAGGTAAGGCGGATACAGGAGAAGGATATCATCATCAATATCAAGCCTATTTCATATGAAAGTTGAATAAAGCCTCTGGTTTCCTTGAACAAAGTCATATTTGTAAAGACACGTAGAGTTTGCACATGCTGTTGCCGTACAGCAAAATCTTAATCATTTTAGTTTGGCGGGTGAAATGCCGTTGTCAGCCTAGTCCCTCACGGCCAAAGTAGCCGTAGTAGAACCTCGCCGTAGCGTATCTTAAAGTCCCTATTAAATCCAAGTTAGTTAAACTACTGCTACCGCAGTGCCGCAGTACCGTAGTCGATGAATAATGAAGTCGATGTTATGTAAACTACTGCTACCGCAGTGCCGCGGTCCCGTAGTGGATGAAAGAACGAGGTATATTCGTGGTTTTTATATACAGTTTATTATGTAAATTATGTCGACTGCGGGACTGCGGTAGCAGCATTTAAGGTGACTCGACCCAGTTTTTTGGGGGGAGTACCATCCTACTTTGAAGCTCTCTGGTATCCCCACCTTTACTTTTATCGTAAGTCTAACACATAGATTGGGTAACATATAGATCAATCTACAATATAACATAAACTTTTTGGCGATCGGAGTAAATGTCACGTGGTTATAATGCCACGCCCCCACGAATGCTCTCGAATTTTTAAGAAAATGATTTTTTTGTGAGAAGGACTCTTAAATACTGACAAACGTAAACAAATAGCTAAAACTATAATTTTTATATGTTTGCTTTGCTCGAAATCGCGCGCATTTACAAGGCCCTAAAGCTTTTTGCTGACTTGCAAGGACCCATCTGTTTTAACGATCCCCAAAATAAAGGGATCACTTTCATAGTTTATAAGATATAATCGTGTAAAGTTTGCTTACCATTTTCGCATAAATTATGACCTAAATTTGGAAACTGCTGAATTTCTCGAATTGGGTCTTTGCGATTTTGGTAGGACTCTGTTCAGCGCAAGGCACTAATGCGCACTAAGTGTAGCCGAGAGATTTTCACGAAAAAATGCCAGCAACAGCAGATTTTCGACTCAGACCTCAAAGGGGCGTGGCATTATAACCACGTGACATTTACTCCGATCGCCAAAAAGTTTATGTTATATTGTAGATTGATCTATATGGTACCCAATCTATGTGTTAGACTTACGATAAAAGTAAAGGTGGGGATACCAGAGAGCTTCAAAGTAGGATGGTACTCCCCCCAAAAAACTGGGTCGAGTCACCTTAAGAATTCCAAAAAGTGGGCCGGGTATTCTGCAATCTAGCCGAAATATCAAACAAGTTCAGCGCAAGAATCGTACAAACTTGCAAAAAAAATTACTTCCTACAACCTTCTGAAACTCTTCATCGTAGTAATGGCAAAACTACGACACTATCTGGTTTATGAACGAAGCTTGTGCAGCTCGGTAAAGGAAATTGCGAGTGAAGGGTGGAACTTATTTAAGAACAGTAGTTTGGTGAAGAGCAAAAGATTAAAACGTACACTCACCGTTAATATTTTAGTATTTCTATCACTCGTCCTGGAATAACATGGCCAGATCTAGATCCGACATCACCTGGAGCACATAAATCTACGTCTTCACACTATGACCAAGTGTTTGGTTTGACGCAAATTCCACACGTAGTCATGAATATTGATAACAAACTAGAACCAATCGCTGACAAAAGAGTCGCCGTACATTTTCACGACTTGGATTATAATTCTTATGCAAAACTATTCTTTCACTTAAAAAATATCAATTTCGCTCCAGATCTTTGCATTTTTTGGCTTTATTAAGACAGTTAGACGCGAAGTCTGATTCACGCGGCGTCATATTTCGTTAAATAAACCTTTTCTAGTAATGTTATTGGTCGATTTTTCAGGTTTTTAAATATCATTTTCGCAGTTTTAAAATATCAATCTATATAATACCCGATTCTCTACTGCAGAGAATGTCTGATGTCACCGCCCCTTTTCGGAGAATACGAAACAAAAAATAGTAATAATAGCGTTACTCTTCTAAAATCCTACAAGGAAGGAAACTTTTAACATTCCTAGTGATAGGTTCTTTCTTTATGTTCAGTTCGATTAAACTCCACAGAACTAATCCAACAACAATCCAACAACAACTTAACAAACAAGTTAGGAATAAATAAATAAACCGCCAAAAAACTATCATTACAAGAACAAAGAAAATCGTTATAAAGCAAAACATAAACGGGTACAGAAAAGAGGTCAGCAAAAACTCAGCCGACACGGGCAGAAACCGCTCCCTGTGTTTCGGGCCTAGCGTCGACCACATTCTGTATGAAAATAGCCCCGCCTACAACTTTGGGTACAGATGGTCCCATTCTCTGCGGGCGCAAACTGGTTTTACCCGGATGGTCCCAAACATCTTGGGGACGAATAAGCCAGTTTCATTTTGGGCACAGATGACGTCGCTCATAATTTTTGGGCCAAGCCGGGACGAATTACCATTTGCGTAATCTTAAATGCCTGATCCACATCTCTTTGTAGTCCATGTTTACTTGAGAATATTTTCCCGCTAATTTTCAAAACGCGGAAAAAGTCAATATAATTCAATTTAGCCGCGCGGTTTTGACTTAAGCTTCCCTTAAACTTGTTATTTTCTTTTTAATCAGCACAGAAATACGTTCCCCTTCACCGCGGTGAAATCTTTTCACCGATCACAGCAAAAATGTCGTCTTTTTTCACCGCGGTGACTTTTTTTTTTGCCAAAAATCAACTAAACGCGTTCATTGTTTTTCACAAACTTGTTTTCTTTCACCACTTCATTGCTTTTTGTAACTTAGCTTTTTCTCTTTCACGGCGATTCTCTACCGATCACTACGAAAAATCCCGACCGCGCGAGTACTAGAAACGAGAATGCAATCGTCATGCAAGCTTCTCAAACTACAGTCAACTGTGGTTTTTGCAGACACCCTTGGAACCGTCTGCAATAACAAGATGTGATAAAAATGACCCAAATTTTGGTTATGAAGTGTCACGGATCGCTATACTCTTTTCCGGTCTCTTTTAAAGATGATTTTCAGTCCGTTCTGCGCAGTCTCAGCACCCTAATGTAAATAACCATTATAAGTTCCCACTCGAGGGAAAGGGAATCGATGTTACTCGTTACGAACCACATACCTTATCTTTGAGACCTTTTAAACTTGTTTTTATTCCAACAGCTTCATTACATGATTTTTACAGCTGCGAAGTTGTGTCACCAAGTGAAATGAGAAAGAACGAAGCATAAAGCTTCGGCCGCTTCGTATCCATAATGGCGGTTGTTTTGAAACTTTGAATTTACTTCGTGTAAGTAGTTGCGAAATGTTTACATTTTGTGATGTCTTACATGAGATTAAAAAAACACGCAAACAAACTCTCGAGAGTGCGCAGTACGGACTGGAAATCATCTTTAATCTGTAGTTCACACTTAGCTCAATTCATAATTATATATTCAAAAACTCATTAATAATTCATAAGCACATGAGCCTATCAGAGACGTCAAATTGGTCACGTGCATGAACCTTTATACCTGGTGAAAATGAGAACGACTACCATGATCTTTATATAAAGATCACACGTAATCTTTATATAAAGATCTCCGTGTGATCTTTATATAAAGATCTCCGTGTGATCTTTATATAAAGATCTCAATCAATTGTTCTCAATGCACGCGTTTTCTCGGGTTTTCGAAGCCGCAAAAGAATTCGCATGCACGTGTTTTCTCGGGTTTTTGAAACAATAGAAAAATTCGCAGGTAAGTGTTTATATCGCGGATTTTTGAAGCTGTTCAAAACACTCGCAGCACGTGTTTTATCGGGTTTAAAAACACTCGGCTACGCCTCGTGTTTTTAAACCCGATAAAACACTGCTGCTCGTGTTTTAAACAGTACGTATAGGTCAGAATAATAATGTACAAACTAGTAAACATTCCAAAACGTCAGGGTAACGTAACTATGCCATTCAACACGGCCAAGTTATCCGTTGTAGCGAGAGAAGACTGAATAAAAAGGTTAGTTTGGGGCCGTGCAGCTGAAGTGTCCGTAATTCTGTAATAGCGGCAGTTGTTTTCACACATTTCTTTATAGCTTCGGCAGGGGGATGTAGCTTCTGTCCGTAACAGCTGGGTGAAAGCAAAAGTTGACTGTAATTAGCATAGATTTTTACGATTTTATTTTTCCGTTTCCTCTTTAGCTGTAAGTTTCGATTGAAAATATTCCGCTACGCGTCGTATTTTCAACTCTCTTCTCGGTGTTTGGAAATGTGATCAAACACGGTCATTCGTGTTTGATGTATTACAAATGTGATCAAACACGGTCTTTCGTGTTTGATGTATTACATCAAAAACCCAAAAATTTTGTTTTTTAAAGCGTCTGGAAAACGACCATCTCCTTGTTTAACTCAAATAACTGAAGAAAAAAAACGTACATAATTCTGTCAATTTCAAGAGCTAGTTTAGAAGAACGTGGAATGATTTAGAAACACCATCTGCAGGCGAAAGTTTTCACAGCTTTTCCATGTTCCCCTAAACTTTCAGATCTGGTTCATACGTCGCATTTCGTGTCGAATTCAATTAATGAATTACATTCGATGGAAATTCGACGTCTGAATCGGCTGCCGCATTTCTGCCTCACGTTCGACTGGTCTTCTCGCATTATCCGACAGAAATGCGACACTGATTCAAACGTCGCATTTCTGTCGTGTCGAATCTAATAGCCCTTTTCACGGTTACCTCTGCTCATTTGCATTACAATGAAATCTAGCATGTATGTGAGGCAATTTCGGGCTATTTTGCAGTTTTAACCCGAAATCGCCTCGCATCCATGTTTGATTACATTGTAATGCAAATGAGAAAAACTAACCGTGAAAAGGGCTGTTCATACATTATGTTAATGTATTGAGCATACGTAGATTCCGGGTCCCGCCACTTGGCCATTCTTGTCGTAATGCTACCTGGCAGGAAAGCGCAGTGACTCGATAATTACGTTGCTGATATGCTAGATGCGATCGATCTCCTAAGACGACTTCTGACCATTTAACCTGCTGTATTGCCAGCCTTCTCCTTCTCGTTCTATTGCCGGACAATTTTCTCGCAAAATTAAAGTCGTTTGTTACACCTGCCAAATCAAATACGTTTTCCGATTGGAAGAGAACGGCGCGAGTCACGGGTCATGGGCCAAAACTCACTAACTCCCCAGGGAAACAACAACTTGGACTTTCGACTCGCACGTGATCAGGTCGCGCACCTTGAAACCGCGGCAATATGTGTGTCAGAAAAGCCATTGAAGTCGGGCAACGTTTCTCACTAGAGGGGGCATTCACTACTCAAGAAAAGCGATTTTATAATTGCAAAAACGTCAGATTAACAAAGGGGATTATTATTCAACAAATTGCAACACTATCCAAATATGGTCATGATGCTCTCGATATCTGTCATCCGTAGGTAACAGATATCTGGCGGTATACGTAGCTTCGTACGTGGGAAGAAAAAGTGAAGTGAGAAAATGTCGACAGAGAGTTTAAAAATGTTAGGCTGTTTTGTTATCAATTTGTTGAATAATAAAACAATTATCCTGCTCAATCTCGCGGAATATCGTCTGATTTTAGCCGACGAGGCCGTAGGCCGAGTCGGCTAAGTATCAGACGATATTCCGCGCGATTTCGCAGGATAATTGTTAAAAATTTGAACATAGTGTGTCTACAAGCTTTTAATTTGGCGCCAAAAGTGGGTCGCCCGCGTTCGACAACTCGCTCTGAGATCGCTGTTGCCAGGTAGGAAAACAGTTGTGTCATTTACAACAAAATATGCTGTTCCTCGTCAAATCAAACCCAGAATTCTCGAGTTAATCATTAGAAGAAGTCAAAGCAACTTAAGTGTTGTCTTCCTTTTTTGTTAGCTGCGAAGAAAAAGACTATTATCGTGTCGTTTCGGTAGGACAGGTCGGTTTGACTGCCACCCGTAGTGCGGGCACAGCACTGTAGGCGTTAAGCAAGTCATCTTTTCGCAGTTTTTTCTATTTGGTAGTTGGAGAAGAAAATTGTTTGATGTCGCTCTGAAATTGAGATTGGTTGATATAAAACTACAACTTTGAATGTGATTGGCTTATTGAACTGTCCAATACCAAACTGTCCAATAACAAACTGTCCGTTAACAACTTGGCAAGTAAATCAGTGGAAAATAGGAATTTTAATTTTGAACCAATCACAATCGAGGAAATTCTAGTTTTTATGATTATATATATTTAAACTTAAACTAAAACAAATATAAAAACAAACAAAACAGACCAGTGGTGTTATTGTGTTTTGTATAACCTTTATTTATTGAATGGAATAGGATAACGCGTTTTTGTTACTTTCATTTTTGTTCTTTGTACAACAAAACTAAAATAGTTTGCAATGGTTAGGAATGCTATATACGCCAGCTTCAAGCTTTGACACATTACACGTACGGTATTCCTAACATCACTAAACTGGGTTTGAAGAGTTCAACAAGACCGGCATTTCAGTGGCTTTTTATCTGAAGATAAAATCCTGTCACAAATGCTGCGAGACTTAGACCTTTCTCCTTTTCCTTAACTTAGAACAGAGCAATCGAAGCTTGATAGTAAAGGTCACAAGCGTGAAAATTGCTGCCTCCTAGAGCGGCTTGTTTCCTACATTTGTTTTGAAGAAGCATTTTACAAGGCTACAAGAAAAAGCGACAATGCTTATAGAAAGCGGAATACATTCTGCTTGTTCAGGTTATGAAAAATAACCTATTTCCTCCGAGACCAGATAATTGAGCGTACTCTTTTCATACAGGACAGCATTTAAGGGAATTTCTCTCCTTGAATTCAAGTCCATGCCAGAAAAAAGTTTGTCTTTATAAGAAATCGAGCAATACTCTAATGCTCTCAAGACCGTTCTTGTCAATAACAATATGGAAATCTAGAAATGCCTTACTCTGGAAATTTGCTTTGGAGAAACGACCAAGTCTGCTCGACATTAAGGGTGCCTAAACACCATTGACGTACAGTTCACTAACTGACCTTTTTAGTTTGCAGTGCAACATGCGACTGGATGAAGTAGTTTCACAACTGTTTCAGAGTCACAATTAGCGCCCGTTCCAACAGCAGGGCTGTGATAAATCATTGTTTCTACAACCCCTTTTTAACACCAAGAGATAAAGAACAACTGAAAAAAAAACAGAAACAAAACTGATGCAAAATACTTTATGTTGATAAACTCTGCTAATAAAAAGAGAATGCAAGAGGGTACCGACGGGTCGACATTATACCTGTAGCGAGAAGATCATCAGGAAGAACATAAATAACTTTAAACAACCCTCATAAAATCTCTACATTTAAACTCTTTTAGAGAGTGACCGTTTTACAAATGATGATCGGAAGTCCATGCGACCTCATGTACACTGTACTGAAATGTCCTCAGGACATGTAAGATCAAGAAAGCGCAATATTAAAGCGGGCATCTGCGAGGATAAATACTGATGCCCATTTTGAATGGGTGTGAGCCACGTCGTGTTAGTCTCCTGTACTGTCTTCTTGGTTCGGCTTTCTGTCTGCAGTCCAGAGACCAGGGCTTCCAATTGGACTGTTGCCAAAGTCTCCGTCCTCGCCGACACCATTGCTGGCATCATATTGAGTGTTCTCCAGCCTGGAGAGGGAGAGAGAGAAATCAAATGATTTCAGCAATTTGATTGGTTGAGAGTGATGCTATTCAAGTGAAATCACTGCATGGCGAAATGGGCAATCTCAAAATCACATAGACAATGCAAACACAGAAGTAATAGCTTGCTGTAGTTTGACAGCTCAACGAACGCGGATTGATCAGGTCTGCCAAAGCAGGTTGATTGCCACAGAAGGCTGACCAGGTCAGCCAGATCAAGTTGATCAGGTCAACAAGAAAAGATTGATCAACACAGGGCATATTGTTGAAAAAGAGCTGATCATCTGTGCTCATTATACCAAAAACACTAAAAGAACAGATATCACAAAAGTTTTAAAATTCAAGTAACCAGATTATGTGTATAATATTAATCACGCTGATCATCTCAGGGAAATTGTATTCACTTAAAGTAACATTGTCACCGACAACTTATCTTGAAAACGTCAGCCTAATAAACGTTCAAGTTTCACAATCTGTATCAATTTTCTCAAACCTTTTTGCGCATTGTTATCTTTGCTGTTGTTCTACCTTAATGAACTGCTATTTTTCAAGAGGCTTCCTTTCATTGTAAACAATGTGGTTTATAAAATTGACATTTAATTTATTATAATACAACTATTACTCTTGGGGTTAGTTCCATACCAACAAAAATGGAACCACCTGGCACAATGGAAGAAATATAATTCAACTTTACTTCTTTGTGCTGCTCAGTTCTTAGTGCAAAATAACTTAAAATAAAGTTCAAATTACATGTATCTGCTCTGCAATGTGATAAGTTATCAAAATCTACTGTAGGTGGCTTTGTTACAGTACATGAAGTTGCACTGCATATTGTCACAAAGCTCCTTTAGAATCAAATTCTCCCAAAGTGAGTCGTATCATATGTAAGCTATCAAGTTAGGAGAATGTATGATCTGACCTTAAATTTGAAAAGGGTTAATGCAAGTGTTCTGAGCTTCCTTCGGTAAATCCTCCCTCTTCAATTTCCCTCTGACAAAATAAAAAATAATTTGTAAAGAACAAAGATGACCTTTTACAAAAACCGACCTTATTGTGCGTAAAGCAAGAACATTTACTGGAGGAAACACAACCTTGCACCAAACATTCTTCTATCTATAGTTTAGATACATGACCAAACTTCCTGGCAGTCTTTGCACTTCATGTGGTGTAATCTCAAAACTGTTGTTTGCTGTTTGGCAAACCAATTTTTCCACTGTATGACAATATGGAGGTTTTTCATTATTTATTCATAACTTTGTCAGAGGTAAATTAACACATGAGAGAGGATTTACACTTACCGAAGGAATGTCAGGAAAAATACTATCGCCATCTTCATAACCCAATCTGTATTTTGAAGTGAACAGAATTAAGCATTATTTTTCTATTTACCGGTGCACTTTTCATAACTTTCAGGCCTAAGCTGGCCGAGAAATAAAACTATCTGAATGTCTTTGGAAACCAAACTTTTTAAGGCTATAGTATTCCTTAAAATGAAAAAAAACCCTTGTGTTGAAGCCTCGTAATATATCCCTGGATTGCAATGTGGGTAGAGCCTCTGACTGACTGACTGACTGATTGACTGTTTCAACAGATCAACAGACACGACTAACATTGTATAACACCATCAACTGACAAATACTGCTCACTTGACTCTCAAGATGACTTCTGCTCAGGTTGTCGAAACGTCAGTCACCAACAACGGTTCTTTTCAGAACTACTCTCGCCAGACGATCACACAATAGAAACTAAAGATACTCCAGGGTTCAAACCATTTACTATGTGACTGACTAACTGATTGACTGGCTGACAGATGGATGGATGGACAAACAGATGGACAGACAAACAGATGGACTGACTGACTGATTGAACTATTTGTTTGCAATCACCGTGGTTTTTATTCTCCTAATCAACAAAACTATGCATAACTTTATATTGGAATCAAATTAAATCAAGTCATCCGACAGGACTTTTGACTTTCTGTTAGGTCCTCAAAGGCTCACCTTGTAATAAGCCGTTCATCCTCATCTCCAAATTCGCCACCCATCAGAGATGGCTCGCCAACAACCATGACATCCTGAGTTGCCAACGTATACCCAGCTGCACTGGGTGATTTCTTTTTGCTTGAAGTACTGTTGATCCCAGTGTTCGGTGTTGACGAATTTGTGTTTGTTGACTTGCGTTTCCGTCTTGTCCTAGGGGCCCGTGGAGTTTCTGCTGCAAGAAAACCAAGGAAGATGAATCGTTCCTCAGTGGAAAAGCTACCACGTATATGTTGCAAGTCAAAATGAAATTCCTTTGTCTATTAACCCTAATTATTCATGATCCATGAATAATTAGGGTTAATAAACAAAGGAAACTGATATTCATTTTGACCTGCAACATATACATTACAGGATTCTTCAAAGTTTACAAACAGATCAGAAGGCGAATCTTAATTATCTAGACTGGATGAAACCAAACAACTCAGCATTCACTGGGTTCTAACAGGGAATAAGCTGCGCTTTGCTGTCTTTTGAGACCTAACAACAGAAGAACTTACAAGACTGAAGATTGAAAACCAGAAAAAAATATTTACACAAAACCAGGTAAAATTACTTTCTGCAAGACATTTTCTCCAAGGCATACAAATTGAATGAAAAAGATATCTTTAATGTCATATTCTTAAGCGAACCGGATTAAACTACTTGAAAAGCTACCAAAAGAAAGAAAACTATTTCATTTAGCTCATTCTTGTATGCAGCAGCTTTCTACTTTAACAGAAGAAAAATCAAAATCATATTCATTGAGTCATCCCTTTTAACAAAACCAGGTTTGTAGGTGATTGCTTCTGAAAAGAGTTGGAAAACATTCTGTGTGATGAATACTAACACACAAAAGTATAAAAAATTGCTACACAAAGCATCTAGAGCCACAGCAAATATCTGCTATAATATCGTCCAGCGATCTGTCACTCATCTCTGGTGGAAGGCCACTCAGTACAGACACACACACTTAGACAGACACACAACAATGTCTGGTTACAATGGGTTTGAATGGGTCTACAATATTTTCATGCCTTTAAATGTTCTAAAAACAGTATTTGACCACAAGATTTGCTGAAAATCTGTCCAGCAAAATTTGAGGTAATTGTTTGTACAAGAACTGCTTGCGACAAACAAAGAAGGATTTTTTAAACACAAAAGGGCCGCAATGGTCTAGATCTAGCTGGCTCTCCTGTAATCAAACACTGTTACAGTTTGAACTGAGGCTAACCTTTTTTGGAAGCAGGCTGCCCAGTCAAGGTTCTCTCAAGAAGTTTGGGAAAAGGGGATCCTTTGGGCATAAAACAGTATATATGAGATACTGAGGACCTGATTTTCTTGCTCTTAAATTCTTAAGGATGCAGCCATCTTAGATTTAATGACATTCAATGGTTTTTGACTGTATTAGAAAATGACGACAACAGGAAGCCAGAAAATGTCTTTTCATCCAAGATGGCTGTGAATAAAAACAATTTAAGACCAAGAAAAGTTGCCAATACTAGCAAGATACATGTTACCAAAGTGCCATAAACAAACTTTTCCCAATTTTGATGCACAAAAGGACTGAGAAAACAGTCATTGGCCTTACATACATTAATATAATCCATTCTTTGCCGGAGAGGCTCGGAGATTTACGGGGGGCAATTCCACACTGAACATACCTTTCTACATTTAAAATAGTGACACTGATTTTTCAAGACAGTGTCCAAATTTAGCCAATGAGATATGGTCTACAGTATAGAAGTTTTCAAATCCCAGACACTCCTTTCAGGAGTACCGCAAACACCGGCGTATAAGCCGCACTCGCAGATAAGCCGCACCCCAAGTTTGGCAACTTAGATTTTGGATAAAAAAATTATGTGAAGTGGAGTGGAGTCTTAACAAAGATGTCTTACATGTAAATGCATTGTTTCTTCAAGTGTATTGTACGTGTCAACCCGCGAATTAACTCACTAACATTAAAACAGAGAATACTAAAACTCTTACCTATAATTTTGGCTCTCTAATAGTATGAAAATCCGACTCGGACATACCTTTGATCTTTCTCTGGCATTTTTAATCCAGTATTTTTCATTCCTGTCCATTTCTCAATAGAATTTACCTACAGCAACACCTGATGAACGTTCCGGTTCGTTCATAGCTTAGTAACCAGGCATTTGATCAGGAGATGCGTAATGTGGGATAGTTTATGACGCTCTTATTAATTTGCTCCACAGGTCTATACAGACTGTATAATTTTCCCTAAAACTTGTTAATTTATGCAAATGTATGGCATGGTGTCTAGATGTTCTCGCAGATAAGAAGCGTCCCCAATTTGATACGAAAATTTTGAGCAAAAAGGTGCAGCTTATACGTCGGTGTTTACGGTAACTAGGAAAATAGTTTCTCGTGCCCGTGTACCAGAGGCACAGGTAATAAAAAGGAGTCCACGTGAAAAGAAATGCAATCAATTTAAGATCTAAAGGGTGACTTGGATCTTGAATCAGATTCAGTTCTCTACCTGATCTGATTACCTTTTAATCCTTGAAGTAATGATTAAATCTTATCTTCCCCCCTACCTTTTTTTAAACAACTTTAAGTACACAGGACATGGGAATCCAGACCCTGATTATCTCAGGAAAAATCTCTTGATCGAAATACAGATTCACCCAAAAACACTATTATAGCAAATGTGTTAAACACAGTTGGGAGAATTCGATCTTGATCAAGGGATTGAAAAGTCCTTACCTGGAGTAGTTGGTGTATTGGGCTGCCACATCATTTCACCGTGGTTATACTCTGTAACAAGATCCACGTACAAAATCAATTGAAAATAAATTATTTTGTAGGGCAAGATCAGCTAGCACAACAAAATATATTACTGTATGTATGACTGTATGAATGTGTGAGAGGTACCGGTATGTTATCCTAATGGTTAGTGCAGGGGAGCCCTGATCAAGTGGTCTGGGGTCATGCCCTGGTTGTGGTCAATGTGTTGTGTTCTTGGTTTGGTGGTCCAATATTCAACTCCTCCACCCTTTAGCCAACTGGTCAGCCTCACACCAGTTAGGAATTTTAGCGAGGCTCTGTCCAATATTAACAAACTTTTGGGGTCCTACCTGGAGGGGCGCACATTCTCTGCCATCTCTGGAAAAGGGTTGACTTCAAACAATCTGACAACATAAAAAAGATAAAACTTGGCATTTGAAAAAACTGAAGGGACTTGAACTGTTAGCCATGACAGCACCTTCACATGAATTCACAATTTGATTATGAAATGGACACAAGTGGACACAGAGTCCTCTAGCATGACTGCAGGCCAAATCCACCACTCCTGGGCTATCACACAACAACCCTTTTTGCACAAAGTTGACACTTAGGAACTACTGACTATAAAATGTGCAACATATACATATGCATTTATCGCCAATTTTTTTTAAATTTTTCTTCGAGTTTAAGGATGTTCATGCCCATTGCTTCTGCACATCCTAACTGCGCATGTAATTCATGTCGCAATGTCATGCCACATTGTACATCAAGGATGGGTGCTAAGGAAGAAAGCTAAGCTAGCATCAAGGGCTTGGATACGGTTGTGTAGTTAACTTCACCCACACAAGAAATATATCGCCTTTTCAGCTCTTGTGTGGCCGAAGTTTTCTTTGAATTTTTTGAGCCCTTGCAGTTAGCCAGATAGAAAGGACTCTGCAGCAATGCATGCATGTCAGAGCATCATCAACTACATGTATTCATGACTGAAAGGCAGCTTAAAACTGTACCTCTGGGATTCATGTTGTATGTCTTGTGACGTGACATAAGCTCCTGCATGGGCTCAAGAATAACACAAAGCTGCAAGAAATAGAACATCTTTTAGAACATACATGTAGTGGAAGACAGATAATAAGACTGTCCAGTAATGCCAAAGTGAGTAATGCCTGAGTTACATTGTATTCATCTCAGGAGTAGCATCGCACCCAAGACTACTAGACAGCAATCTTTTCTGGTCTTGACTGCTTAAGGAGAACACTGAATGTACAGTAACCAATTATGAGTATTAATATTATTTTAATCTTACCCTGAGATAATTGAGTGTGACATTCGTCATTCCATGTCTTGTGATGTTCTTAGATAACTGATCCAGAAAGTTTGGATCCTGAGCCCGCACAATCATGTTGCGTGGGATCATTTCTGTGTAATGCCGGATGGCAAAATGCCAGTTCCGTATCCTCATCAGATCATCCAATGTGAATTCTAGTAACAGGCGGCCCTCAGTACAGACCTAGACATAATAATAATATTATTCTATTATATGGCTAGCTCCGCGAGCAGGCAAGATGAATCAAATCCTGCGCTGTGATTGGCTACCCGAGCGGGCAAGATGGAGCCATCTTGCCCGCTCGGGACTACCCGCCTTGTCCCGCAAGAAAAATTTCCACAAAAGCCATATAATAAATCCTTTATTGACCAAGCTTGTTCGGTCAAGATGGCTTGATATTGGCCTCGTTCTTTTTTTGCGTGTTTATGGACCTCGACTCCGTCTCGATCCATAAACACGCAAAAAAAGAACTCGGCCAATATCCAGCCATCTTGACCTCACACTTGGTCAATAACCCATACATACATAGGATGTTAACAACTGTCATGAATAGGCAATTGCAGAAACGTGAGAGGACTGGGAAAGAGTATGGTTGTTTTCCGTTTGTTTGAAAAACTAAGATATTCAAATGAAAGATCAACTAAATTTGAGAATATTTACCAAGAATAGAAGTATTTAGAGAAGGAAAATGGCAAAATGGTAGCTCTTCAAATATCACCTAAAATAGAGAGTTTGTATGGATTGGGTAGACAAGCCACAAAATTATATGGAATTTTGCAACTTTTGAGATTCTCCCATTTGAACAATTTTCAACTGAAAACCCTCAAACTTGGCTGGGTAGCTTTTCATTCAGTAACATTTCAGTTGAAATGTTTAGATTTTCAATCTAATCAATATAAGAAACTCGTCCCAGTCCTCTCACGTTTCTGCAATGGGCTATACTTAGTAATAAATGATCATGAATAATCATATCTATAACAAAATTCTCGACTGTGATTGGTGCTCTGCACGGTTACTTTTAATGCAACTGGCATGCAATCACATGAGTGTCATATTACGGATATCACATTACATTTTGTGACACAGGCCAATTTTGATATATTAAAATTCCAACTTTCCCTCCGAGGCTTGGGGAATAAAACAACAGAAATCACATTGAGGTCAAGAGATGATAAATTGATTTTTTTTTGTTTCACTCCCCCAAACTTTCGAGCTAAGTTTGGAATTGACATATTGGGTACCTGTGGTTGAAACCTTCGCTATTTGCACGTCAATTATGTGTGCTTCAATGGCTTCTCTCTTAATGTTTTCACTACTGGTGTAAAACTCATGGAAAATACTACTGACTTTTTCACTAAAAAGAAGTCCCTCAAGACTACCTAATTGAGACATTTGTTATTGATATGATGGTACAAACCTTTGTGAAGACTGGCGATTTATGATGTGTAACCATAGTGGTATTTTCACAGTCGAGTGTGATTGTACTTGTGTTATTGTGGAAGGACTCTTTTGGCTGCACCACATGATAGTACAGTTCTTTAACTCCACCTTCAAATATGCTGCGAAAGTACCTTGGAATCAGGTTTCGTCCTATTGCTGAAAGAGTAGACAGAAACATGCGTCATGAAATAATCACCAAAGTGGGAAACCAAGGTCCCTCGAGAAACAATGTAGATAGCCAGGTGAACTGGTGAAACATTTTTATAACAAAACAAAGGTACAGTGTATATGTTGCAGGTCAAAATTAAATCAGGTTAAAATGATTTTAACCTAGTTTGATTCTCAATTTCCTTTGCCTTCTAACCCTAATTATTCATGATCCATGAATAATTAGGGTTAAGAGACAAAGGAATTTCATTTTAACCTGAATTTCATTTTGACCTACAACAGTTTAACAGTTCCATCTATTTGCACTAGCCACAGAGCATTAACTGGGTACCAGATAGGCTTGTGGCTCACAAAAACTAAAGATTTAAAAACTTTCTTACAATTACTTGTCAAATTTGTAACATTTTGATGACTGATTTTCTGCACATTACAATAACTACACATTTTGAATTTAGAGGGTTTTTCCAATTTTGCTCTGTTTCAAAGAAATCTGTGGAAGGGAACCTACACAGTCATTGGAACTAGTTACTAATCAAAGAGATTGGTTAATACTAAATGTATGGGTGTTTATCAGAACAGAATGTTAAGTGCGTTATCAGACATACAATATCTTTTTGGCCCATCTTCCAAGCAAAAGCTCAATGTCAGGGTAGCGTCATCATCAAAAAATTCTGCTGCAAAAGCATCCCACCATACATTATCGGCATCCTGGAAGAGAAAAAGAGAAGGCTGAAGGGTTCCTAACCTCTAGACTACAACAAACTACCAAACTATTATTAGTAGTAATTCAGTTTCATTTTTCATGCTTAACTCCGGACTACTCTTGCAATTAAGAGATCAATATTCCCAATGGGATTGAATCCAAAACCCAGGAAATATTTAGTGGGTTAATATTGCCTAGCTGCTTCAATTGTTCAAAGTTTTACAGTTTCAAAGTAATTGCACATGAAATCGCAAACACAGATGGTGTTGGTGAGAGGTTTGAGTTATAGAGCGTTTGAGCTACCAAAGGTAAAACAACAGAAAATGTAAGAAGGAATCAATGTGAAATCAATTTTGAGTTACTGAGATCTGAGTTACCACAGAATGAAATGTTGGGCATCACCTGCACATAAAACAATACATGCCAAATTTCTACTCAAAATGTCGAAAAAATACATTAACCAGTTCAGTGTTTCGGTATAATTTCTGAGGCAGATCACAAAAAGAAGAGACACTGTGGTGAGGCCAAAAATGGTAACCATTGGACTTTCAAAGAAACTGTACATGTTGCCCATGATTTATATGCACATTTATAGCATACATAGATAGGACCCTGCGTGCGCTCTGATTGGTCAAAAACACATGTTTTATTAGAGTATAAAACATAGAAAAAGCGTGTTTTATTGTTTTGCGTGCGTAAAATCTATATCATAAAGCAAATGAAGAAGCCTAATCCGTGTATTACACTGTGATGAAACACTCCGGACATTTGAGAACACTGGAGAAGTGTAGAAAACACTCACCTGCGGCTCGTGTTTTCTACATTTCCTCGTGTTCTCAAATGTCCGTCGTGTTTTATCACAGTGTAATACACGGCTTAGGCTTCTTTATTAGTTAAATATACCACATAGAGTAATTCAGAGTAATTCAACATTACTTCAGTTTTCTAAGAGAAATGCCAGTGAAATTTTAAAGTCCATATACTCTTTGGTTCCAGAGAGGGTAAATTATTACTTTGCATTGCATTCTAGATATACAGTTACCTTAAAATGCAAATAAACTCAGTCACTTTTTTTAGTGAAGATAACACACAGAAATCACACAAGTATCTGTTTATTATTGAAGTCTTTGAAACAGGGCAAAGTCGACACCACAATTTATTCTCAATTATGGTATTTTCATTCTTGAGGGAGGTGTGGCAGCCTAATTATATATGCCTTGCAGGGTCCATGTTTAAGCTTTGGGTGGGGCCATTGTGGTGCATTAATAGTCCAAACACTTTACTCTGATAGGTCTGATGTACATGTAGTGTGTCTCTACACAGGAGGAGAAGGACAAGGAGTTACCCTCAGGCAACCATAAGTCTTCTGCCATTTTGGGCGTTTAGGACTGGAATGGGTCTACTGTATTCAATTGTCCTTTTTTGTCAAACAATTTCAAGGAAGCAGGTGATCTATGATGGATGATCTGTAATTAAATCCTTCAAATAGGATTCCCAAATGAACACTGACTGGCTAGGAGACTTTGATCTTGACCATATGTCGAAAGGAGCCCCCCTCCTTCATTAGTGTTTTATAAACAAGGTGGATTGTTTTTCACAATAGTGAATGGTATTTCGTAGTAAGAGAAAGAGGATCGAACACATGGAACTTGCTACACGGACTGGACAAATGTTAGTATCACAGATCTACATGTTGTACATTTGAATGATATTTATGGATCTTAGACATATTGGCGAACATCTTGTCAAGTGTAAAGAACATCAGCACAATGGTAGACCATGGGCTTGGTCAGATTAGCATTGTAATAGCCAAACAGGAAGAGCCTCTCATATTTCTCTAAAAGGATTAGTCACACTATTATGACATGTGACATGTTCACAATGGTTGCACCGAAAATAACATATTTTTGCCCTTGTTGTATATTCAGTAAGTCTTCAATAGTTTTCGAGATCTTTTACGGGGGAGCGCAACATTGTATGCTCAACTGTTCACTTCACCACAAAAATAGGCTTAACGGAACTGCATGTATTCCATAGGAGCACTGTATTCTATTAGAAAAGTTTATTAAATATTTTTATCACACTGTACAATTTTTTTTCCCAGATTTGTCATGATCAATATTAACCTATCTCTTTGCAGGGCATAAAAAAGAAACATAAGCACAGTATATTTTGCAATCACTTAAGTTGTCGAATGAATAAAAGATATTTATTGTAGATTCTTGTTTACACGTTAGTCCCATTTGCCTTATCTTCTCTAGTCTTTAAATAGAGCTAGACTACATACCAAAGAAAAAAATCAAAGCAAATTCTTTGTACATAGAACCCCATAGGGAACACTTTTAAACACTATATTCGTGACGAATCTCACGAAAAAAATTTCCCAAGTTTTTGTTTGCCTGTGAAGAAATAAAAGTGGTGGTTACATACCTCTATTCGATGCTGTAAGCGACGGTTCAACTCATATATCCTTACATCAGGATGTGTGTAATACGGAGTATGACGCCTAGTGCGAGAAGGAAATATTGGTAAACGATCGATTAACTTTTTGCGCGCTGTCTCGTCTCGATTCTCTTAACGCCGCAAGGACGCCAAATGAGCGCTACGTAAAATTAACGAAATGAAATCGACATGGTTTGTCTGTTGCATGCATCGTTGAACATGACGGAAGCTTATAAAACAAGCAGACCCTGAACGAGTTTACCCCAGCGGAACAGAAGATAAAATATTGCAAAGAATCCGTGATATTACCCCGTTGAATAGCTTGGGCTTGGAAGTGGGACACTGGGCATCCTCCAATTCCAAGAATCAGCCGTTTTCGAAGCGTTCGAAGCCTCCTGGAAGCTTCGATCAGATCTTCGAGCGTCTCTTCAGGCTTATGGTGGGAAACAGAAGACTTGGTAGAGCTGAATAAGGTTCGAACAAAGAAAGCCAAAGTCATTACAATAACAAAGGGTCAGTGAGCCCGATCGAATTGCACAAAATGTACGCTTCACTTCATATGATGGTTTAAGCTTATAACTACATTTCTACCTTAACAAACTTTACTCAGATTAATCTCTACAAAATTAACGTTGGCGTAATGTTTTGCAGAGAATACAATATTGATCAGCTGTTTCAACCGAAAGCTAGCCACCTAGTAAAAATTATGCGTTTCTTTGACCTAACTTTCTTTGAAGTAAATATTCAAGGCTAAATTTAGTCCCTTCAGCTTGTTGTATACAAAGGGTAACGCAACTGAATTTTCGCCTCTCGCGATCTCGTTGTCTAGTCTCCCTGCTTCCGGATACCGCGGGTGATTTTAACAGGATATAGATCACATAACACGTGAAATGAATCGCAGCTTCACATATCCACTTAATCCTCCGGTTCCCTGTTTTCCAGTATGAGCATTGCCAGTTGACAAATGTGTGATTTGAGGCTCTCGCGAGTATCAACAAGTTGGCTGTAAACTTCGAGCGCTAAAAGTCAGCCCTTACTCACCTTCTTCTGGTCAAACTGGACGTCGTCCCAGGCGTTTACTCGTTAAATTTCATGTCCTATAATGCCCAACGTACATCCATCTGGTTATAGTATAATTTTGGTGCCCACATTTGAGTAGGGACAAAACAAAATGTCTGCTCTATTGCGAGGGTCGCAGCGCGGCGTTGAAACAAGCACCAATGTTTGCTGACCACTGATTGGATCGCTCTGAGCCAATAGGGAGCGACTTAGGACATTTGCCGCGAAACAAAAGTCAAGATGTTGCGAACAGGTGTGGTGTTAGAGACAGGAATAAAATGCGGAGTTTTCTACTTTTGGAACTCCTTTGAACAGCTTTCTTTATCCAAAATCAATCTCAGACGCTTAAATAACACTATCCGAATGTTTTAGTCTTCTCTTTTAGCTATTGTACAAAATAAGCCATAAAAACTCGGCAGCCGGAAAAGCTTTCTAAAATGGGCGACCGCCTTTTATTTTGGAACGTATTTTTACCCTCAACAAAAAGTTTTTCCAAGGCAGCTTTATACATAATTTGAAAAATAAACGAACGACAGGATAAAATATCCGAGGAATGCGGCAGAAAAAGTCTCACATGGACTCAGCCGAAAGACTAAAAAAGCAAAGCTGGAGGAGTTTAAGAGAGATGTCACAGTGCAATTGAGCAGGCAGCTGGTGCAAACGGAAGAACATTCAATATTTCGAGCGCTAAAAAAAGTTTACAATCACTTCGAGAAGAATTTCTCCATCGCACGCGTTTTCAAAGCTGAAAGAAATTTTTTACCCCCTTGAAACATTACCCCTATGGTCCACTATCTTTGCCATCACTCTTTCTATTTATGACCAGTCAGACACTATTTTTATAAACAGTAAAGACAACACAACTACCTTTAGATTCAAGAGATCTGAATGGAGCTTTCCAGTTTATTTTCAGTTTCAAGAGGGAAAAACCTGCCATTACAACTTAAGGAACAGCTTAAAAACGTAAACAGCGTTGGACAAGCGTATTAACTAAAAAGCAAATTCAATTCAATAATAGTGAATCAGCAATAGTAAATGTTCTCTCAATATCTTTAAGCGTAGTAAACTGAAAGAAATCTGATTTAGGATACTAAAATGGACGAGTGTGTCTAAACATACAAGCAACAGAGCACTTTTCCCGTGTTTATAACACGAGGAGGGTTGGGAGAATTCAAGACAGTTATGCAAACCCTTGACTACGTCTCGGGTTTGCATAACTTTTGAGAATTCTCCCAACCCTCCGAGTGTTTAGATGAGGCTATATAAACACGGAAAGAGTGATCTATTGCCGTTATAAAATATTTCTCAAAAATACGCGTGAATCTAAAACGCCACAACCGTGTTTACCTACTCTCGTCTAAACACACCTATCGACCAATGAGAGCGCGCGTACTGGCTCGATTTTTTATAATTATTAGCAATAGGTCTTCACTGGAGTCACCATATTTTCTTAATTACCAGAACGGCAAATTTTATCTGATAACATACACTGATTATAAAAATTATAAAAATTAATCATGGCAATATTGATCAATACAGCGACAAAATTACGGGTGAATCTAAAATACGCAAAGCACTTTTTCGGTTGCTTCAAAGTGATAGACTATAGGAAGTTTAAAGAAACCGAAACGGCGACACCGGATACCTCGATTAAAAAATGAATTTATATTTTACCTACGACTCTCGCGATACTCTCAAGTCATTCTCGAAACTGAATATGGAACATTGTGTTAAATTCGAAACAGAAATATCAAAAAATAGCCGTCGTGGTTCACGTTCTCCAGACAACGCAGAATTGGTCATTTCACGCTGTTGTTTTGCACAGGACGGCAAAGAAATGTACGAAGAATTATAACGCACATGCACAGCCATTGTTCTGCTCATGAACCCTTTTGCTTGGCGACTTTCCCGTTGCCGTTGTGGTTTTCTACTCGCTATTGAGTAATTGTACACTCGCTTGAAGACGGATGTATTAGTGCAATGATTTTAAACTGCTTGTTGCTCCATTCTTTAATGGCAAACTACTCGACGACGGGGTATGGATTGGGTGCAACGTTTGGCTGACCATTGATCAAAATTTTAACTGTCAGCTGCAGTGGTCGGAAATGGCTTCTTTTCAACTGATTGCCGAGATTTGCAAAATTTACTGATAGAGATGATACTTAAACTGATAGCGGAAAAATCACCAAACATTTAGCTGGGGTTCTTGTACCACATTCCAGACCTTCCAAGATCATCACATTTGAAAATTATTATTTCCTATCGTAATTGCCCAACAGTTGTTGATAAATATAGCAAAAACTAAATTACTTATTAATAAATAGTAACACAGTTGTCAAGGTACACTGCTCTGTTAGTACCTAGTTCAAAATCAAAATTCTCCTTTTTGGTTCTCACAAGTTTCTTTAGCAAATGCAAGTTATGAGACTCTGCCAGTAGATCAAGAAAATGATGACAAGACAGATGTTATTAAAAGAAAAAAAAAACAAAATGGACAGAATCCTTTGTCTACCTTTTGTTTTGACTTTCCTAGAAGTTTTCTCGTTAAGGTATTAGCACAAAGTAAAACAAGAAAAATGAGAGAATAAAGCAGTAGATCACAAATAAGAAAACGCATTGATGTGTCATCATCATGTTCTTTTCTCCTGGTAATTGAAAACACTAAATCATGGTGGTAACATAATACAAATAAAAAAGATTAAAAGAAAAGGTCAATTTCCCCAAATAGGAAATAGAGCACTGATGTACAGTCAGCTTATGCTTAGTTGTACTTGGATAATTTTTTCAATTCTGATTTTTTGGCATTCTTGGCAGTAGAGTAAGTAAGTTAATGCAGCCAGTGTAGCATGTAATATCTGGTAGACTGATCGAAAAGTACATCAACAAGATTTGGCGCCCTGTCTCTTTCCAGCACGTTCTACCTTAATTTAATGCCACCCATTTGACCGTGTTTGATAATAAACACATACATTCCAGTGGGTATGTACTAATACATGTAAATTTTCCTTATCCGTAAAACATGCACTTTACAATATGCTCAAGTCTTGTAATAGTCCTTTCCAGTATACTTAGTTTTGTACAGATGGTATAGTATGTACAGAATTAACAAGTTTAGTTCACAGTTTGTAGTTGGTACAGAAAGAAAATAATCTTAATAATATTTGCCCATCCTAAATAATCAGCCTTTCCTTGAGGTAGCAAAATTTAATAAGCATCACGGTCGCTAAGCTTGATTTGGTCTACATTCCTTCCCAAGAAGGGAGTTTGGCACCAAATCAATTTTTTTTACAGAAAAACAAGTACATTACTTGCAAAAAATTTCGGACAATGTTAATTTTGGACAAAAAGTGCCCAAGACCAAAACCATTCAAAATTTTTAAGCATCCAAAACATTTACATTTCAGTATAAAACTTTTAAATAGCTCCAAAGCTCCTAGCTTCCTTTTTTAAGTGAACTCTAGTCGAAACACTGCTTGAGATACTTAATGGCTTGATAGAAATTTTCTTCTCGTTGGTGTATCTACAGAACCTTGAGGGGGCAGGAAGACTATTATTTCCACAGAATGATGTTGTTTCAGTCTAAAACCTGATTGTATGTGTAAATTCACGTTAGCTATGTTTTGGCAAAGTGTCCACAACTTTTGTCCAAACTTTGTCTAAGGTGAGATAAAAAGTGTCCAAAAATTAAACATGTGTAATAAATGTCTGAAATAATAATATCCGAAATTTTTTGCAAGCATTGTAGATATGCATATAGTAAGAATCGTGTGTTAACAACCCAATGAACTCAAATGTAAGAGCTATATGTCAAACAAGCTAAAAAAAAGAACTCTAACCTATCTTTTAAACGTGTGTAAACTGTATTATGTAATAGCCTTGCTGTAAAATAACAGTCAGCTTTCAAGTTGTAGAATAAATTAGTGGTCTTGTTGTTGCTTGGAGAAGATGATTATCTCTCCTAAATCATAGCCAGTCACACCAAATGAGTTGCCTGACAGGTCAACAAATCTTGCTCCACATAGCTGAGCATCTGTAATGGCTTGCTGAAAGACCATCTCCATCTGAACATTTTAGAAAGCAATGATTATTAAAGACTTGTAACAGCCATTCTTGGCCCCAGAAGACTAAAGCTAAAAAGCTCTCTCACGTTATAGCTGACATATATAGCCACACCCAATTTTTCTTGGGGGTGGGGTGGGTGGATGAGGAGGGGTGCATGGGTATGGCTACACATAAGCTAAGGTTATAGAGACTTGGGAAGCATTAGGAAAGTTTATTCAATATTAATCTATCTAAACTTATCAAAGCTCTCAACTTATCACTAAAAGTTGAGTACTGAAAATTATCATACAGTGGTGGGCTCCTTACATAACTTTTGACAAACCTATGATTTACTGAAAATTAACTAACATACCGTGGGACTGTCATCAGCTGAAAGTTTCCAAACTCTGACAAAAGAGTCTTCAGATGCTGAGACAAGCTGTGAATTAAAGGGGGGAAAACTTGTTCAATATTGGCCAAATTAACACGAAACTTGAGGATTTTGTAAAGCTTGGTGTGCTCTAACTGAATATATGGGTCTTGTGTTGTTAATCCCATAATACACGGACTCATATCCAGGCCCCCACCGTATGAAATCCGGCAATGAATCTTTGTGCGAAAGCATTCATATGGAAACATGTTTTGCCTACATGTTCATTTTCATGCAAATCAAACTCATTTTCACATGAAAGCTAAGGTTTTGCACAAGACGAGTTTTGAAACAGAGGCACAAGATAACTTGGATATGGCCTGTTAAATGTTACATGTAGTAGAGGTCCTGAACTCTAAAGTCATCGACAAGACCTCTTACTGAAGAATGTAACGTTCACAATTATTCAGTAAAATTTAAGTTCTGAAGTATTTAAATACTGGCAATTAATTGATAAAATCCATGAGAAACTTCATGACACAATAGCCACTGGTGGTTCAGCCTTTGTAAAGATATCAGTAAAGAAAAATTCCAGTTAGTTTCAATACTGACCCTTTTATTTTGAGCAACAAATAGTGACTTGTGAATCTTAATCTATGTTACAGTATACATTAGAATACAATCAAAATAAAAACATAATTAAATTCAAATAAATTATATATTTATAAATGTTTAGAGAGGAAGCGGTATCAGCCTTAGCTGGTTTTCATGCAGGTTTTCTATCCTGGTCAAGCTGGAATTTGGAGTGTTGGGTTTTTGTGGAGGGAGGAAAACTGGAGAACCCGGAGAAAAACCCTTTGAGTAAGGCAAAAACCAACAACAAACTCAGCTCATCTCAGTGTTGTGCAGAATATTTCTATCAAGTTAAATGGGATAATGATATGTTATCATACTACTGTGGAATGCACTGCACTTGATGTCAGATCATGTGTCAAGTGGTTGCTTCCCACAGTTTAGAAAGAAAAGCAGAAAAAAGAAAATTTCCAGTGAACAAAATGATAACATCTAATTCCCAACTTCGACTTCATTCAGGGCTACCTGGAAACACTTGTTTAGTAATCAGGACAAAAAAGATATCATTTATTAACAAGTAAATGAGTTTGTTTTTTTTTTCAAAATTATTTTTCTCATGAACATCCAGAGCTTGCCTTATTTTTATCGCCATAGCTATTAATCTTTATTTGATCTTTGACCTCATAAAGTACCAGCTTGATATTGTTAAGTTGCTAATTCATTCCTTTGTCTTTAATTATTCTTTAGTTTTTTTCCTGGACAAAAACTAATTTTTATTGCTAGACAATTCAGTGTTGCTATTTTAAACTATTCTTTTCGTAACCAGGGTCAAATGTGTTACAATCTTTACAAAATGTTTTTAAAAAAAAAAAAAAAAAAAGCTGGACCATCCATTCTTATAATTCTGTTGTCACTTGGTTCAAAATTAACTCACTGTTGAAAAGCATGCATTCAGACTGCAATGTTTTCCAAAATTGTCTTTGTTGTCAAGTTCAGAGTTGTTTTTTGTTTAAAACATTTTTTTAATATTCATTGCTGGATTATTCAGACTTTTTTCCCCAAAGTTATTTTTGCTACTGGATTCAGATGTGTTTTGATAAGCTGGATGTACATTGTACACTGTTTCCTATAAACCTCTGCACTCAAAATCTACAGTAGGCCAAATTGTAAAGATGAAAACATCGAAAAAATTTTCTTACCAGTCCTGCCTCAAGACAGATATCCATTGCACTAATCCAGCGTGCATGAGCGCAAGCTTCAATACACATTGCACCAGATGTAGCATTGAACACTCTAATATGGCCTGTGGCAAAGCCGCCAATTATAAAGTCCTTATAAAAGCACAATGATGAACAGGGAAAGCTAGTGGAAAGAACAATTAGATATGAGAACGTTTTACTTCAATCAACCAATCAATCAATCAATCTGGAAAATTGAAGTTTGAAACAGAGAAACCATTGTTTTAAAATTTCCGTAAATAGCGTCGTGCACTGTTTCTAAAAATACATTACATCACCAGAGACCCCCCACATGACTCAGACAAGAATCACAGTCCGGTAGAAGGTTTTGTATGAGTGTGTTGTATTGTAGACCATAAAGTCAGGCAAAAAAAGGAAAGATTGGTGGTCTAGGTTTTTGATTAGCCTTAATATTGTTAGAAAGCAAACACTGCTTGTATGGGTAATGTTAAACGAATTCAAGGTGTCCAGAAAAGAGCCTAAATGTGACAAATTGCACGAAGATCTTACAAAGCCGCAGTGACGGTCTGACAGATCTCAAACCATCAGGAATTGGAAGCTGAGAACATTTTGTGTGGCGGTTGCGACCAGCCCACCAGGATTCGTCACAGGGAAATGTTTTACGAAGAAACGTATCTTCTGTTTATCCTGAAGACTTATCAGCTGACTTATTGCCAGAAATTTTCAAATTTGACAACCCGAGCTGTCCACTCAAGCGAATACGATAGAACTGGAGGACATAATTATTACCAGGAATTACTATCCCAAATGCATAGCAGAATTGGATGTATTGTGCAATTTGGAGGACCTAGATTTTAATAGAGCCATTTACCCGACCACATAACTGACTGCGAGATATGTTTGGCGTGATATGTGTAACATTTATAGAGTGGGCTTAAACTGTTTTTTATAAGTGAAGACAGTTTCACTTTAATATACCTAATATGGCAAGGCAACAAACCGGATCAGATCAACGGTATTTCTTTGAGGTATTTCTTTGCTGGCTTGCCGACTTTGTTTTGAGTGATCTACACCCGAATGTCGTGTACAATGATAATATTTTTCTGCTATGAATGGGAGGAGTGTATTCATAAACAGCCTTCGTATACACTGATATACATGAGGAGCCCATCATATTGTGCCGCCCTCCTTCAAACTCTGTATTATTCCAAGCTGCACGTTGTGGGTTTTCTCTAACATTTTGAGCTACAGAGGCCATCAAATTGCAAAATAAATCTCTTAGTATCGTGCTGTAGAGCTCACAAGCACTGTTGTTCCATAAGCCGCTCTCAAAGAAGTAGCACATGGAATGGTTTGTTTGTCTGAGTCACCACACCCATACCCTACTATTGGGAGCAATCCTTTACGAGTTTCACACTTAAAGAAATAAATTTTATAGTTAAAGTAGAAAAACAGATTTCTGACAGTCTTCCACATGCATTTTTTTAGTTGTTTGTTTTGTCTAGAATTTTGCTGTTCTTTAATTAGTTAGAAATCCTTACCCTTTCCCATCTATTTTTATGACCTCTGTAAAATGTCCCCCTGATTGCCACAGTGTAATGTTCCCCTCCTCATCTGAAGACAACATGCGTCCACCTTGAGCCTCAAGCTCACAAATTGCTACCTTGTGAGAATTCAGTGTCTCCTGTAGCTTAACAGCTGTCCCACGTGAAGGAATATCAAACACCATAATACCTCCTTCAGATGTACCTAACAACAAATTATTAAATAGCAATAACAAAGAGTACAGGTCAAACTGCATGAAATGACTCCAGAGGAGTGTTTCTACTCCCCCCTGGATGGGACGCTTGTCCATCGCAGGGAAACCTGAAACCCTGCCTGAAAGCTGATGGGCCACTTGGTTCAAATGCAGACTTTACCTTACAGGTCAAAGTGGGAAAACAACAGCCCTTATAGGCATTAACCAGCAAAATCATAAAGCACTGTTGACTAAATCTGACTTAATCATTTCAGTTGTTGGTATCCTTCACTATCTTGAAGTCTGTATTTAAACATTACTGGTATTTAATACAGCTGTAATTAGAAGTGAATAAATTCTCTAACTACAGTTGGCTCAACATATACTTTAGTAGGTTCCCTGATCTTGAAAAGCCACCATTTTCAAAGCACTGCATGGGCAAACATGGAAGCCTGGACAGTGTTCCTGCTGGAATCCAACATTTTAAATCTGAAATTTACTTTGTTAACTATATAATCGTGTATGTCTGGAGCAAGATTTAATTTAAATGTTAGAGTGCAGACACTAAACCATGAACATTTTCAGACATTTTTCATCACATCTACATGATTATCCAATAAACGAGTCGAGGGCCCTTCATACACATGTATAAGCAACAGAAGAGGCTTAATTTACACTCTATAAAACTGCTAAATCCTGTAATATGAATCATAAAAATGCACATAAAAAAAAAGTGTTCAGGGTTTTGAGTAACCTCGCTGTACGAACGTAACTCTAGATACAGAATGATTAGACTTCATACCAACACAAATATACTTGTCTCCAACTGCAGTAATTCCTCTTGCAAAATGGGAATAGACTGTGGGCACCATAAAAATAAAATAATTAGTAAGCTACAGACAAAACATAGCCTGGTTCCAACCTATACCAGTGCATATAAAATCCTCGCACATTTTCACTGGGTACAGGTCAGCTGCCCTCATGATCTTCCAGCGCTGCTCAGCAGAAATTTCCAGAGCACGATTAAAAAAGGACATTCACAGAATTGCAAAAGGAGGGATTATATTTTGACCAACAATCTGACAAACCTGTGTAACAAATCACTAGTCAAGGTACATGTAATTACAAAGCATAAATGCTAACATATGTTAAACAAATAACTTTGTTTTGTTTCATATCTGTATTGACTAGACAGGAAAAAGTCGTCTTGTCTAAACCTGCATGTACCTAGAGAAAGCAAGAATTTCAATTGTTTTTCAAAGTTTCTTGATTCACAGAAAAACGAACCAGGAAAAACACACTCTTGAACCTTTAATGCATTTATTTGTAACAAGAATAATAACTACATGTAGGCAACTGCTTAATAATACCAATAATAATATTGTTGATATCCTATCAACTATGCAAGCTTCTAAAGCCTGGCATAGGTCCAGAGTTCAAGGGAATTCTCAGTGATTTATTTTCAATAGCTGTATAACTGTAAAGAATAAACCAGACTGACCTCCCTCTTTTGATTCACCAAGTGCTTGCCAAAATATCATTATAGATCCATCAGTTTCAAACATCTATACAACAAAATTGCATATTACTGCATTTAAACCAGAGTCAATGCACATCCCATGTACATTTACATATATTTGAAAAACAAAGGTGCAAACAAAAGTTTACAAGAAGGAAAAACAGAGCAGGGGGAGATACTCTTCACTGACCATATCCATCACCCAGTTGATAAAATAAATAAAAAAATCACTTTATTATCATTTTTTAAGTGTCAAAGTTTTAAGCACTACAGTACTAACTTGGGACACTGAAACAATCAAAAGATTGAAAAGATCCCAACTGGTGGGGGGTTGACCAGTTGGCTATTTATAAAGCATGGAGGAATTGATTCTGGGACCACCAAACACAAATCCATCTAATGGTAGGGAGGAGGATTTGAACTCGGGACCTCTGGATCACAAATCCAGCGCCCTTAACCACCAGGCCACACTTTGCCTCTTATCAGTTGACCCTCAAAATAATTACAAGTCCCACAGAAAAATAAAAACCTACATGACATGCATTCTGACAGGTGTTATGGCTCGTAGCAGTTAACCATTGGTCGATCATATTTATTGCTCGCATCATTTTTGTTAGCACAATAGATAGATCAAAGAATGAGAGTATTCATCATTGGTTTCTTCAACACAATGAGCAACCTTCCAATGCCACAACATATGTGCACTGTGAATCTCAGTCAAGCAGCAGTAAACTACCAATAAGACTGTTCAGCATTATCAGTTACACTTTTTGTCTTCTGCATTGGCAACCTTAACTTTCAGGCTTGTATGCAACATACATGTAGCTATAGCCAAGAACTGCCAAACGTAGGGATAATTTTATTGCTACAACAACAAAGGGGGAGCTAACTAGAATACAAGGAGCTAACTAGAAAACCTACTGGTTCACTTAGCTCCCCAGCTCACAACCTTACTAAAATTTACAAATAAATATTATGTCTAAACCATATATATAAAGAATGTAAAAATCAAATGTAAACATGTACATGAGCTAAATAAAACAAACATTATTATTATAATTTATACAACAATATCACAAGGTATACACCTTATTCCAAAATGGCCACTATTTTAGTGGTCTTTTGTTTGCCTTCAAATTAGCCCTTGTTGCCTCGTTCTTAAACTCGAAATTCAAAAGAATATTTTCCCTTGAACGAGGCAACAAGGGCTAATTTGCAAGCAAACAAAAGAACACTAAAATGGCAGCCATTTTGGAATAAGGTGTATTATTTAAAAATCATAACATCCAACTAAAACTCTCTACCTGTGCACCCTTGACAGACGTGATGACCAAAACAGTTCTCTCTGGAAGCTCACACCATTTTGCCTGATAAATTACATGAAAATGACGTGAAGATATATTACTGAATATTACAAGGTTACACAAAGCAAAGACAAGTTTTGGCATACTAGCCACCCATGTAGTAAAATATTCAGTTCAACAGGGTGTTTTGATCTGAATCCACCCTCCTCCCCATACTCTACCACTCTAATACTCCATTTTAGAATCACATTCTGAGCCCCCACTTTTTTGGAAATAGGCAGTTCCAGACAATAACCATACCCACCCCATGAGGGGTCCACTGGATTGTCCAAGGGGTGGAAGAGATCACAAGCCAAACTATTTAAGGAAAATACATGTATGAAAGCTCAACTGAAAATTCTACAGTGGTTGGTGGAAGATTCAAACCAAAGGACTTTCCTTGGGATACCAATGTGACAGTGTAGTTCCAGGAAATATCCATATCTCCTCCATGGATGGGATTTTTTCTAAGACCCCCTACCCATCTGGAAATTTTAATTAAGCTAGTTTTATACAGTTCTTAATCTTTGAATTTTTTTTTTAGTCTTAGAGAACCCCCACTCCCTGGAAATTCCAAATTCCCTTGTGTGCAGGAGTATGGATATTTTCTTGAACTGCACAATGGATATTTCCTACCTGCATGTTGTGCTATAAAAAAGTAAATAAGTAGTCTAAGGAGCTGAATGAAAGGACAATCAAAAGAATCCTAGAGCCTGTGTTTTGGAGTCACTTATTCCAAACAGAAGTAACAGTAATAGGTCAGCTGATGATCCACCAAGTGCTCAGTTTACATGTGTACATGTACACTGTACATAGACTTGTAGCATTTCAAGGAGATGCAAATAAACTCTTCTATTCGGAACCCTTTATTGGAGACCTTGCTCCTTGCTCAAATACAACCCACACATCCCTCAAGCTGTAAAACAGTTCAACTAAAATGTAGTAACAAACAGGCCAGCATGATTGACTCCATGTTATTAAACGGAAGCAAAATTGCTTCAAAAAGCTGGTTCAATTTAATTATGGTGGCGGATACGACTCAACGAGCATACGTACAACTTAAGAAAATATGGCTTGTATATTTTCAAGATTACCTTAGTTCTAAAGGCAGCTTTAAAACCTAAGCTTGAGGAGATAAAATACTAATTGATTTTACCTGCAACACGGCAGAACTGCTATGAGCTCCTTCTCCTTTACAAGAGACCTGTTTCTGATTCACCACAGCTCCCTTTGTAACGTTGGTGATACAAACAAACGCTTTGTGCACGACGCCATATGTGACGGATTGCTTCTCTTTCGACGATAAAACCGTGAGATTATTACACAGCGAGGAAGCGCTAGCTTTTAAGCTTACCGAAGTATTTTTTACAAACATTTTAACTGGCGAATAGCCTTTTGAACGAATGGTTTAAGCACAAATTAGAATGGTTGGCGGTATTAAGTTTGCCGAGGGTGGAGATAATTTGTTGAGAGCAGGTGCCAAAAGAGTCCAGGCGCTGCTCAAGGTAATTAGTTTCCAGGCCTATGGAGATGGGGCGAATGCTCTTTGTTATCGGGTCCTGTAAAGTACAACGAGATAATTGATACTGTAAATTGTTGTTGTTGGCGGCGGTTGGCGGATGACAGATGGGAAAATGTGGATGACAAAATGCGGATAGGAAATGAGGATAGGAAAAAATGAGGATGGAAAAACGAGGATGGCAAAATGCTGATGGCAAAATGCGAATGACAATGTGTGGATGATAAAATCCTGATGAGGGGAAATTAACTACGATGTTGATTTTTCTCTTAGCGACAGTCGATTTTCAATATTTTAGGTAAGGGGAAATGGAACATCCGTCAACAGAATTTGATCATCGCAGTAAGAATACCGTTGCTTCCTCTGATGGCGGTGAAAATATTTGTGAAATTGATGCTCTTTTTGGTGAGCTAAAAAGTCAAAGAGAAGAATAAACTGTTATCGACAGAAAGAGTGACCCAGGAAAGTCTAAGGTCTTTTTGGTTTTTGTAATTAGGCCGGCGTGAAAATGTTT
>OZ026595.1:7423115-7468115 GCA_964020085.1 Micromussa lordhowensis
ACGCTGTACAAGGTTGTTCCAATTTTTCAATCTGTACATGAATCCCTAGTGTGTAACCATTTAAATGAAAACTACTCAGCAGTGCTTTCGTGTTGTGCCGTATAGCTCCTCACATTTTCTCGAAAAGAAATTTTGGAATCGTCATCCCCTGGAACTTAAACAAAGTCAATGTTGAAAGTATGAAACTTGCCCGTACCTGAATTGCTAGGTTAATGGTTAGTGGCTTCTTCGTATTGATGGGCGCTGTGCTGAACACATACTGGTCTCTTGTGGACAAAGGAATCACTTGTAATTTTTTGGCTACAAACTGAAGAAAAAAGACAACAAAAACAAGCAAGACAACTATGTTTGAGCAAAGGAAAAGAGGCGTAAATACACAGTTACGTATACTAAGTTTTGATAGCGCGGATTTGCTAATTGGATTATAAAAGCTATTGTTAAAGGCAAAAGAGTTCTTCCCGAGAATTAAGCACTCTAAATATTCGCCTAGAAGTCTTAGCTTACACTCACACAAAGGTTAACCAAACAGACGCGTTATAAACAGAGTGGTTGCAACTATCATTTCTAGCCAATCACAGCAAACTCAATAACTGAACAAACCAATGAGACTTCGTTGCAAAATCACGTGACCAATGCAAACCGCGGGAAAACGCAGCTTGACGAAGTCACGAATAGTTTGGGTTTGCTCCTGCAAAACTTAAAATAATAATAATAATAATATTTAATACTCATATTGCGCTTTTTTCTATAAAAATATTCAAAAGCGCATCACAATATTATTATTATACTAAATTAGAATAGTAAAAATAGAATAGAATAAAAAACTTACAATATTTACAGTATAAAAATTTCCAAGGTAATAAGTAAAATGTAGAACTTTAAAAATTACAATATTAAATTAAATCAATAAAAATCTAACTTAAAGCCTTTTTAAATAAATACGTTTTTACAGAGCGTTTAAAAGACTCGATAGAGGTTTCCTGTCTTACTGGCAGTGGAAGACTGTTCCATAAAAGAGGGGCAGCTATCGAAAACGCGCGATCTCCTATAGTCTTCTTTGTTATTAGCCGAGGTCTTTCCAATAATATACCATTATTGTTACGGCGTAGTTGATAATGTGAGGCTGGTAAGACAGAGACTAGATCCTTAAGATAGCTAGGCGCAATGCCATGAAGTATCTTAAATGTAACAAGGAGAATCTTGAAATCTACGCGCAAGCGCACTGGTAACCAGTGAAGTTCCTTTAGTAAAGGAGTAATGTGGCAATACTTAGGTGCGCGATAAACTAATCGAGCACTGGCGTTCATGACTCTTTGAAGTTTCTTAATTTGATACTCTGGAGCACCGTACAATAAACCATTACAATAATCTAGCCTGCTTGTGATGAACGCATGAACAAGCCTCTCGGTGGACTCGCGAGACAAATACTTTCTTATGTGCCGGATATTGTACAGATAACAAAACGAGCTAGCGCAAGCCTTAGTCACATGAGTCGACATGTCCAGATGAGAATCAAACCAGGTGCCCAAATTGCGCACTGAAGAGACGGGCGATACCTCAGCTTGGCCAATCTTGATCTTGTCAACGGACACCCTCGATAACTGTCTTTCCGTGCCAATGATTAAGAACTCAGTTTTGTCGTCGTTTAGCATCAACTTATCATCTCTCATCCATGCGCGAACATCGCGAATACAGTTTTCCATCGCAATAACAGCATCAGCCTCACTGGTATTATCAACGGGATTAAACGATATATATAGCTGTGTATCGTCCGCATAGGTGTGAACGGATGGTAGATGAGATTTCATAATGTCAAACAACGAACTCGCGTAGATGGTAAATAAGAGGGGGCCTAAGCAAGAGCCTTGTGGGACCCCACAAGTCAGGTTAAATTTCTCAGAGAGCGTTCCGTTAACAGAGACCTGCTGCGTTCTTCCCGCCAAATAAGATTTAAACCATAATAAAGCCTTATCCCGAAGGCCAAGCTTGGACTGCAGCCTGTTCAGAAGAATACCGTGGTCTACGGTATCAAACGCAGCACTGAGATCTAACATGACAAGCAATGTGACGTGGCCTTTGTCCATATTTAGCAACAGATCGTTCTTAACTTTTAATAACGCCGTCTCAGTGCTGTGATTCTGCCGATATGCGCTTTGGAGAACAGGAAATAAGTTGTTGGCTGTCATGTGATATTGTAATTGGATAGCCACGGACTTTTCCGTAATCTTTGATGTAACCTGCAAGTTGCTCACCGGTCGAAAGTTTTTGTTAATAGAAAAAACCAGTTAAAACAAAACCAATTGCGACTTGCACGAACATCTTTTCCCGCGCTTTGAATCGGCAATATGCATTGGCTTCAAGTTTCCATTGATTCACTGAATTGGGCCAGTGATAACTTTGGTTTTGGCTTTACTACACTCAGTGTGAAACCTGCTCTAAAAAACAACAAGTTTGCCCTAGTAGGTCTAAGAATACAGCACGAGTCTTGACGCCAATTACAGAATCCTGTGAAAGTGGCTCTAAAGTAAACACAGGGTTGCTTTGAATAATCAGTCGAAAACTTTTATCTCATAAAAAATAGGCAGTCGTTGACTACATGTGCCTAGTGATATGAAATACTAGTATCATGCGCATTGACTACATGATACAACAATAAAAAGAAATTTTATTGGGAAATAAGTAAGTATCAAGAATAGTTTGAAAAAGATCTTCCCATTCAACTTTCACCTTCTAGGTCATAATTCTGGATTTTGTCGGGATGTGTATTGTGTATTTCGCTTGCCTGCAAGTGTTGACAGATGTCTAATAAGCTTATTTCTGTTTTCATTTTTGTGTCTTTAGTAGCCCGCCGACATCATTTTTTCGTCTGAATCACTTAAGAATAGTTCGAAAAAGATCTTCCCATTCAACTTTCACCTTCTAGGTCATAATTCTGGATTTTGTTGACCAAAACGTCGGGATATGTATTGTGTATTTCGGTTGCCTGCAAGTGTTGACAGATGGGTGACAAAAAATTCTTATTAGTGCTGGTTTTGTTCGATTTCACGCAAATTTTAACACTATGAAGCTGGAATGTTAAGGAATAGATTTTACTTTTGCCGATGTTTGGAGCTATAATCTTAAATTAACGGAGAAGTTATATATCCCTGCGAAGTCAGCGAATCAGATTACATTGTTTGCATAGGGTGCGTTTGGCGTGATGGTAATCAGATTTTTATTTACTCAGAGGCAAAAACTATTCGAAAAAGGTCATTTCGACGACAGCTGAGTTACATCTTGCCTAAATCAAAACAAAGAAAACTTACCAACGTCGTTGAACAAACGTGCAACATAAGCACATGGAGCGATCGTAGCAAAAAGTTGCCATCTACGCCATGTCTTCTCGGGATACGAAAATCAAACGAACACAGCTCGAAAGTGGTCTCGAGTTGTTGGCGAAAGAATACGAGAGAAACACGAGTTACGGACACACATATATGCACGATAACATGGTGCCTTGAACTCTACGAGCACTAGGCACAAAATGCCGAGTTACGCACACAACCGTAAGCACGATGGCATGGTGCCTTGAGCTCTATGAGCAAAAGGCCTCTATGAAGTGAAGGGGGACACTTCATGGTATATTACACGTCGCCAAAAAAAACCTTAAAGGGAGGACACTTCATGACATAATACACGAACAGCATGTGTTACGGACGCACACGTATGCACGATAACATAGTGCCTTGAGCTCTACGAGCACTAGGCACAAAAAACTGTTCTACACAAAACACAGACACAGGCAAACCTTTTTCTCATCCAAATCGCAAATGAAATAGTTGGCGCCATCCAACTGAACCACACTTTCAAACACTTCCTGTAATAACAACCAAATTTATCAATAAGAAACTACCTTGGAGAAAAGGCGTTACGAAAATTCGCTGAAAATGTTACTCGAGACCCGAAGAATGGCAATAAAACCACTTAAAGCGACTCTAATAATTGCCCCCTGGATGGGATGCTAGATGCTAGTCCATCGCAGGTTTACCTCAGCATTAAATTTGCCGCTACCCAGAGAGGTACTGTGAGGGTAAAGTTTCTTGCCTACAAACACAACATCATGTCAAAATCCCATCAGGGCCCAAACCCGGACCATTCGATCTGGAGGTGAAGTACATTGACCATGAGGCCACCGCGCCTTCACAGATTAATTAACAATTGCTTCATGCTTTAGCGTGCATCATCAAGTTATGCCGTACGCGGAAAGTTTGGAGAACAATAGAAGCGTTTTTTAAAGTTGAGAGAGGCGTTGCCAGCTTCTTGAGTACTCTCCAAACATCCCAAGCCCTTGTGCGACATAACTCAACAATGAACAGTTACAGGCATAATCAATAACATTGTCAGAGGAAAAGGCGAAGCAAGGTTCACTTCGCTCAAGGCCTAGAGGTACATCCTTGGATTTTATAAAATACGCGAGATACTACGCGCGCGCTCATTGGCCGATAGGTGCATTTAAATGAGAGAATGTAAACACAGTTGTGACGTTTTAAATTCGCGCGCATTTTTTGAGAAATATTTTATAAAATTATTGGAGTACTTTTTTCGTGTTTCCATGGCCTCATCCAAACACCCAGAGGATAGGACGAATTCTTGAAAGTTATGTAAACCCTCGACTGCGTCTCGGGTTTGCACAACTGTCTTGAATTCTCCGAACCCCTCCCCCCCACCCCCTTCCCCCAGTGTTTAGATGAGGCCATGGAAACACGAACAAAGTTCTACATTGCTTAAATGATACATGCTGACGTACACTTAGTTTGATAGCGGAGCTTTCGCTAGCGTTGTTATAACGCAGATTTGATTTGATATTGGGACAAATGTTCTTTTGCAATCATTTGTGCCCACCTTCAAGCTTAAATTTTGGAAAACAAATACAGGCTATTTCTAGGCCTGCCTAGCTGACTTACGTATAATTTCAGGAGACTTGCTTTTGGTAGTTGTTCGGAAAGCATTTCAATTTGTTCCATGCTTGGTGCTAATCCTGCTGCCTAATCGAAGACAAAAACGACACAAAAAAACAATTAGCTTGTTCTAAGGAGATTTCACCCAAAGTAAGTAGGGTACAATAGAACACTTTCGATATATTAAAACTCAGCTTGGCAGCGAGGCCTAGAGGACACAAACAAAGGAAAATGAATAAGCATGTTTATTCATTTCTTTTGTTTGTCCTCTAAGCCTCACTATCAAGCTGAATTTTAATTAATCGAAAGTGGCCTGTAAAGCCCATCGTCCGTGTTATGTTGAAACCACTTTGGCACCAACCAAAACTCTCTGGGCGAAAACCTAGTCCGTTTCTTATCAGGGAACTATTTTATTCTCTAATGCAACGAAAGGACACTTTCCAAAGTAATTCGGGGTTGTAGGTACAAAGTCGATACAGAGTCGGGTACAGAGCCGGTGCAGAGTCGATACAGAGTCGACACAGAGTCGATACAGAGTCGACACAGAGTCGATACAGAGTCGCTTCTGAGTTAGTGAAGAGTCGGTACAGAGTCGGCACAGGTCCCGGCGCGAAAGAGGGCCTCTCCATCCTCAAGCCGTCTGAGTTCTGGGTTTTGAGCGTCGTGGATGTTTTTCTTGCTCATAGCTCGGCCTTTGTAGCTCGGACAACCCTGACACATCATCCGGATTTTAACACTGATTTACCTGAACGTCTTTGATTGGTTCTTTCATCAGCCTTTGAAGAACTTTGAAGTCCTGACCACTCAGCCTATTACAAGAGAAAACAACTGGTCATTTGAGATTTATTAAAGGCCTGACACAGTGTTCCATCAAATTTAGCTCTTAGGCGCAGCGTATTGAAATGAAGTACTGACTGACTGACTAACTGACGGACTGACTGACTGCCTGCCTGCCTGACTGAAATTTCAACAGCTTCTTACGTGGTAGCTTCCCCTTCAGGGTGATCAGAGCCATATCTGCCAGCTCGACCAGCGATCTGCTTTACTTGAGAAGAGGTTAGCTGCACCGTGCGGGTTCCATCATATTTCAACAGAGTACTGAAAACAATCCTCTTAATATTCCTGAAATAGCAAGCGTTAAAGAAAAAATTGTGATTATCGAATGGAAAAACACACTCTGGCACCTCGGTCAGTTATTGTAAATTTCTCTACACTAGCGACATAATAATCGCTTACGTCGCTAATGTGAACATCGACATTAAGACATCAGCAAAAGATCAGTTTTTAGGTGGCTTACATGAAGTGTAATCCACACTATGTCATCATCCGAGTGATTTGTTTATTTGTCCACGAGAGCTAAGTCTTTATCACGTGGTCCACGGAGAAGACTGGGTTCCAGTTAGTGGTCGAGTCGGCCATTTTGCTCATGGCGTAGATTTCATCCCGTGCTTTTAGTTTTCATGAGCACACAGAAGCACCCTATTCTCTACTGACATATATGCTAAATGAACTTGTGCGTTGAGAGGTTAGGGTTATTTTAGAATTCAATTACAAGCCATTTATAATAAGGCCTTATTTTAACTTGAAAATCTTAGGGTTTTTTATTTTTTCAAGATAATTTAGTTTTATCCTAATTGTAAGCCACACGTGTACGCACTGCGGACCTACTTTTTCCTTACGTCGTTCCGTTCATGCTGTTATGTTGCTATTATGTCAGGATGTTCACACTGAAAACATAACGTCCTTCTAATATCGTTATGTCGCTTGTGCGAACTACATTGTAGGCCTTATCAAGGTAGCGTGCACACTGCACCGGAGAAATTTGAAAAAGCAGCTTTCTTTCTACGATTAGGCCTACCGTCCACACTAATCCGTCGCGAAGACGGAGCTTTTCCAAAAACGTTCTTCAAACCAGAGGAATCTGAAAACGTCGGCTTTTCGTTTTCGTGTGGACGGAAAACATTTTGAAAACGGAGCTTTTCGAAAACGATGACGTCACGATAATCATGTGATTTCTCTGACCAAGTTTTCCTCAAACACAAATCCAAAATGACCGGTGATTGATGCGTTTTTAAATTCCTCCGACGTAGTCTGGACGGGCCATAAATAACAGATCAAACCCAAGCCCAGAACGCTGGGATGCTCAGTCAAATTTAGCTTTTTTCAGTATTTTTCCCACCTTTACAAAGTTTACATAACGAATCACCTAAAGAATCATTGGTTTGCGCTTTTCTAATCTAGGCTGGCTTTTGACATGACTTACAAGTTTAGCCCCATTCCAATAGCGTCGGATGACACAAGCACGGAACAACTGTCTGAAGGATCATTGAACTTATGCGCCTGCTCCGTTTTGGTAGCTGAAACAAAACCACAGTCAAATCGTTAAACGTTTTCTAATTAGTGTTTAACTTGGAAAATAAGTTCCACACTAAGATTCAAATAAGTGTTTAATGGTTTCAGAAGAGTCCACAAGTCATGCAAGGAGTGCTAATAATATGTTGTTACCTATCCATACCCCCTCCCCCAATGGAAATTTTTTCTTGCTTGACCCTCCACTGCCCCCCTTCCCCCAGACATTCCAGTTCAGCTGCACACTTTCTTTCAAAACATTGGCTTTTCACACTCCCCATCCCCCTGACTTTCCATGGGTTGGGTATGGATTTTTCCAGGACCTGCTGAATATTGACTTCGATTTCTTTTTGTGTTTATGGACCTAGACAAGGTATCAGTCCATAACACACATGAAACCTTGGCCAATATCTACTTCACCTCACGCTTGGTCAATAACCCATAATGATATGTATTTGACGGAGCTTAGTCACGGCACTTTGAGTTACTTAGGACACGCACAAAATTAGCTCAAATTGAAGGAAACTTGAAAATAATAAAGGGGGTAAACTGTGATGCTGCGTCGGTGGGAGTGGGATATAATTATTCCATACGGGGTCGCGCGAAGTTTACATGATTTTTAACTTTTAGATTTTACTGATTATCATATCATATATGTATAAATACATTTTTATTACATTTGTAAAAACACATTAATTCTGTTGCCACTGTGTTTAAATAAAGTTTATTATTATTATTATTATATTAAGCCTTGGAGCCAAGGCTGGCTCATAGCTGCCGGAGCTTATCCCGGTTTCTGTAGCATGAACCGGCTAGAAGTATTTCTACTTCCCTTGGACGGGATGCTAGTCCATCGCAGGTCACTCTGCTATTTGTTAGGTTTCTCCAACAAATAGCAGGTACCCATTTATACACCTGGGTGGAGAGAGGCACTGTGAGAGTAAAGTGTCTTGCCCAAGAACACAACACACTGTCCCCGGCCAGGGCTCGAATCCGGACCGGTCGCTCCGGAGTCGAGCGCACTAACCATGAGGCCAGTTGATAATTCACATTATCAACTGAGTTGATAATGTGAATTGGTCACCGTAAAGAGATTCGAAAGCTGACGTTTCGAGCGTTAGCCCTTCGTCGGAGCGATTCGCGATTCGCTCCGACAAATAGTCTCCTCCGCAGCCGTTATTAGGGTCGTCACGCAACGGGGAGAAGCGTTGCGTGACGAACAACGTGACTAATAACGGCTGCAGAGGAGACTATCCGACGAAGGGCTAACGCTCGAAATAGAAATTGCGCAAAACGTGATGGAGCTCGTTTGAAAAGTACACGTATGCAGACCAATGTTTTCTCACCCGGTGGAAGACCTCCGTAAATGATAGCACACTTCATTTTACTGTCCTTTTCAATCTCCCTTCGAACTTGATACAAATCCCGCTGGGAAAATGCCACAACACAATCTCCTGGCATGATCTTTTGAAAACGTCCACCTTCAAAAACAAACCAATTACTGGTGATAATTAAGCTCAGATAAAATAGTAATCTTGACAATAAGAAACGTCAACATATTGCAAACTGATGGCTTTTGGTATGAATCTGACAAAGCGTTCTTTCATGAATGCCGTTCTCTCAATGTCCTCTTATCTCTTATTATTTACGGTGGCCCAAAAGGGTCAATCACAAATCAGTTTACCAAAACACAAAACAATTTCCCAAAACACAAATCAATTTCCCAAAACACAGATCAGTTTCCCAAAACACAAAACAATATCCCAAAACACAAATCAGTTTACCAAAACACAAAACAATTTCTCAAAACACAAACCAATTTCGTCGAAACACAAATCAGTTTACCAAAACACAAATCAATTTCTCAAAACACAAACCAATTTCGTCGAAACACAAACCAAAAGACTGGGCACTTGCTCTGTTATTATCAGAGAGCCTGGAAAGGACTCATTCCCAGGATTTTCCGCGCCCAACATGGCGACTTCAAATATGCTGTAGATAAGTCGAAAATGTTCCGGGCACAACAGTGGGTCTGAAGTGTTACAGGAATATTTTTATTGCTCTCAATGTGGACTTGGTGCACTTGTCATTAGCAGCCTAAGTAGCGGTCTCCGAGTATCCGGATCCTGTTCTGTTGCTATGACTTTTAATTGATTCGCAGCTAGAAGAAGGATCGTCAGAGTTCTGGGACGTAGGATTACCACATTTCACGCAGCATTTAAAACAGGATTTAACCTCGCTACTGACATGTCATGATACTTCTCAAGAAAGCAAAGAATAGCGTTGTAACTGAATCCACTGTTAAAGTAAGCCGCTACTGGCGCGAGTATAAAACACGGAGCGGACTACGGACTACGGACTGGGTATAAAATACGGACTCGGGTATAAAACGCGGACTACGCATTACGGAAGAATTAATATACGAAACTATAGCAGCCATTACCTCCAATGCCGGCCATCTTGGGTGACAGCACATGCGCAGTTTCCGATCACCAAAGCAAGTAATAGTTCTCATTTTGATATTCCTCTAATGTTTTGCTCTCTACTTTTCCAGCCATGCGGTATCAGATATTTTTTCTCTTTTTGATATCTTTTCTCATTTTAGAAATTAAAAAAAAAATGCGTTCACCGTGGAGTCAATACACCACAAGGAGAGCAACGTGTTTCGTCTGCTCAACAAGTTAAGTCCTGTTCGGCGGAGATAGTACTTGGATGGTTGACTAAATACGAACACCCCGTGTTGTAATAACAATTTTTTCTTTTTTTTTTTCCCCTTCCATTTTCAAACCGATATTGAGGAGACCAGAACTGCCATCCTTGTGTATTGTCGTTTTTTCCTATTTTTCAACTTTTTGTTCCTCATTTTGCGATGGCCGTATATTTTTGTATTATGTTTGTATCGTATAAATAAACAGCGGGACAGGTCGTTGGAATTCTCCTCAATTCTCTCTACTGTTGATCTTTCAAAACATTTAATCATGGTTGAATCATTCGTTCAAAAATTCATACAGCTCGTCAATTTTGTGACCTTCAGGTCTTCTTTTCCTTTTCCGGCAATCAAGTATGGTTGAACCTGTATGAGCGGGCATTTTCAGGAAATGAGACTTCTATAGTTACATGTAGCTTCTGCTTTTATTATGAAGACGTTCGTGCTAGACGTAATTCAATGTAGAACCTTTGTAACTGTTTTATACCGAGTCCGTAATGCTCAGTCCGTGTTTTATACATGAGTCCGTATTTTATACCCAGTCCGTAATGCTTAGTCCTCGTTTTATACCCAAGTCCGTATTTTATACCCACTCAGTAGTCCGTAGTCCGCTCCGTGTTTTATACTCGCGCCAGTAGCGGCTTACTTTAACAGTGGATTCAGTTACAACGCTATTCTTTGCTTTCTTAAGAAGTATCATGACATGTCGGTAGCGAGGTTAAATCCTGGTTTAAATGCTGCGTGAAATGTGGTAATCCTACGTCCCAGAAATCTGACGATCCTTCTTCTAGCTGCGAATCAATTAAAAGTCATAGCAACAGAACTGGATCCGGATACTCGGAGACCGCTACTTAGGCTGGTAATGACAAGTGCACCAAGTCCACATTGAGAGCAATAAAAATATTCCTGTAACACTTCAGACCCACTGTTGTGCCCGGAACATTTTCGACTTATCATATTTGAAGTCGCCATGTTGGACGCGGAAAATCCTGGGAATGAGTCCTTTCCAGGCTCTCTGATAATAACAGAGCAAGTGCCCAGTCTTTTGATTTGTGTTTCGACGAAATTGGTTTGTGTTTTGAGAAATTGATTTGTGTTTTTGGTAAACTGATTTGTGTTTCGACGAAATTGGTTTGTGTTTTGAGAAATTGATTTGTGTTTTGGTAAACTGATTTGTGTTTTGGGATATTGTTTTGTGTTTTGGTAAACTGATTTGTGTTTTGGGAAATTGATTTGTGTTTTGGGAAATTGTTTTGTGTTTTGGTAAACTGATTTGTGATTGACCCTTTTGGGCCACCGTAATTATTCACTATATATTCTGTTGTAGATAGTAAGTAGCCTTGCAGCGTGCGGCTGTCAACAAAATGACGACCGCTTCTTCCGCGTTTTCGAAGTGTTTGTGAAGAGGATTTAGATAAAGTTTTGTACCACAAGTTAATTTACACTGAAAGAATTAAATTATTTGCTCTCGATTTCTACATGTATGCGTGATATGAATCTCAAGTTCATGATCTTATTGTTAAATGACTTTTTTGTTTAAACGGTTTATTTGGCTTACAATGTATTTTACACTCCCCATCATATTCTTGGGCCCTGCACATTCTGAAGGCTAACAAATTCTGTAGCTTGCTTATGTTGACATTTTTAATGCAGAAAGTCATATCTTTCACCCCAGAATCTGACTGGGTTTTAAACTAATGTAACTATTTTTACTTTGTGTGGCGATGAAAGCTATTTTAGGCCTTACCAAGGCTATTTTGGCTGATATCCAGAGGAGAAAGTCTGTCATAATGGTGAACCTGTTGTTAAAAGAATGATTTATTCGTTAGTACCACCTACATATTCGCGTACATTAGCTTATCGTAAGGATTCAATTTAGCGCCATTCTTTCATCCCTTGAGTGCATTATATTTTTAGCAATAAGGGCCCTAACATATTCCACAAGCATCCACTTTCAAAAATTCCCCTCATTGAAAAAGTAAGATTCAAGATAGCATGGACTGATCAGACAAACAACCATGAGAAAAGATAATTTGGTTTTATCAACTAGGTGGATAATGTGAACTGGCCACCGTAAAGAGATTCGGAAGCTGACCTTGCGAGCGTTAGCCCTTCGTCGGAGCGAATCACTCCGACGAAGGGCCGACGAAGGGCTAACGCTCGAAACGTCAGCTTCCGAATCTCTTTACGGTGGCCAATTCTCATTATCGACCCAGTTGATAAAACCAAATTATCTTGTAATACTCCTACCGACGCAGCACCACAGCTTCTTTAGAAACTTGTCCCCTTTAACCATGAGTAAAGCCTGGTTTCTCATCTGAACATAATGAAGTCACGGTGCTATGACCACGGGAGCCCTATTGTTAGCATTAAGTTAAAATATCTGGGGAGTTAATGCCTGGGAAATATCTGGAAAATATTCGGGGAGCAGGAATAAGTATGGCTATGATTTTTTATTAGCAGCACTTACTTTCTCGAGAAGGTCGCGTTCGTTCGTACTTTAATAGTTCTTCCAAGTATAGTCTGGGTCTAGGTCTGGGCGAAACGAGTAATAGGTCTGGGCGAAACGCTTTATGGGCGAAACTCGTTATGGGCGAAACCCGCGGTTACCGTGGGTTGAGTTTGTTGTTGGTTCTCTATTCTGCTCCGAGGGTTTTTCTCCGGGTACTCCGGTTTTCCCCTCTCCTCAAAAACCAACATTTCCAAATTTCAATTTGAACCTGGAATGCACAGGCATTTCTGAACGAGTTCTTGTGAGCTCGTTGGTGCTCCGTGGGTAAAGAAATTTACATTTACATTTTTTTTTTGCATCTTTTGTTGTATATTAAATTGCTGAATAACATTCATACTTTTTTATGTCAAAAAAAAATTATATGTCGTTCCTCACCAATAAGCACCCTCTCGCGATCGGCATGAGCTAATACTCATAAAGTACAAGAAAACTAAACATCCTATGATTCCACATCAGTTATAACTGCACATTTGCCACATGTGAAAACATCACTTAGATTTGATCATGTTTTTATGATAATATTTCTGCATTCATCAGAAAGTAATAGTTATAGATTTTTAGTTAATGTACGAGTGCAATAAAATAATGGCACTCCACTTACAAGTACTCATTTGCTACAATAGCTTGTGCAGCAAATATTACCTCCAACAGTAATTATTACGTACCTCCATTTCATCATTGCAAGAGGATACTATTCTTTCTACAACATTTATAGCGGAGCTTTCGCCACAAAGGTGAATTTCTGAGCATGGAAGACCTGTTGGGAAGACAGTGTACCAAATAAACACCATGATGATCAAATATTTATTTCCTGACAGCCTGCAGTACCCAGTCATTAAAACAATTTTTAGCACTGCTTAAAATATTTTCATAGCGCCTTGATCACTAGTTCCAGTTTTCAAAGTGTTTACCAGAATTTGGAAGTAACCAGCCCATGGTTGTGCTATTCAATAGGTTTGCCACGATAACTGGGGACTATGTTATTAATTAATAATTACATTATTATGTAAGACTTTGCAACAGGCCTGTCCAAATTGAGGCTGTTACTGCCACTTCATCAGGGTTATGGCTAACGGCAAAAATCACCATGAACTCTGGAATCAGCCAGCTACTCTGCTGCAAGCTAGTTTTTTCATATTTCTTTAGAAAAATATGGGAAAATCAGCTGCCTATCCCAACAATAAGTGGAGGCATCTATATACTAATTGTTAGTGCACTTAACTCTGGATCGAGCACTCGGGGGTTTGAGCCCTGGCCGGGGTCATTGCATTGTGTTCTTGGACAGCACACTCTCCTCTCACAGTGTCTCTCCACCCAGGTGTATATTAAAAGGGTATCAGCCAATTTAATGCTTGGGTGTAACCCTGGAATGGACTAGCATCCCATCCAGGATGGAGTTAAAATCCTTCTAGCTGGTTAATGCTACAGTGTATGGAAACCGAGAAAAGCTTCAGCTGTATGGACCACTTGGCAGACTTACTCTGCAAGGCGGTCTACTTATTATAACTTCAAAAACTTTGCGACAACCCTTTTTGATATGGAGGACATTTGACCAACACTTTGTACGATAACCTGAAACTTGCGTGATCAGCACAAGTTCAATAGAACGTACACAACTTTGGTCATGAACATGATCAACAATATTGCTGTTGTGATATGTAAATAAATTTCTCCCAACAAATAGTACAAGAACTGAATGGTGACTAGCAATGAGAATTTGTTTCTTGTGAAAGTCAGAAGTATAATATACAGATTTAGCCAGGTCTAAAAGCGGAACTCCTGGCATGGGCCAGGTTGTTCAAAGCCCGATTAAGCTAACCCAAGATGAGCAAGAATTTTGATTTGAGTCTTTTTACTTTACAGTGAGGTTTTCTGTTTATGTTGTTTAGCCTTCTGTTTTGAGTTTGAATAATCTCAAGGTCCTCAAAATACACAAAACAAAACCAGTGATAAATATCGGTATACAAAAAAATAATTATAGTGCGGTTAACTTTTATTATTACACATTGTAGTTACCATCTGTCTTCTCATTGGCTAAAAGCCTACTGTTAATTCTGGGGAACAGCGCAACCTACAGATTATTCACTAATCTATACCTACAGATTAGTGAATAATCTGTAGGTTGCGCGCGCAATGCATGATTTCCAAGGGTAATCATGTCAACTTCGCGCAATTCGTGTTGCTTGTCGTCAGTGAAGAAGCAGAAACATGGCTTCCAAGTTTTTGCGTTTGTTCAATGTATAATAAAACAATTATTAGATTCGGTTTTTGTGATATCCAGAATAATCAAGGTCTCGGTAAGGGTTATCAGCCTCAGCCTTCGGCTTCGGCTGATAACTCTTACCTCGACCTTGATTATTCTAGATATCACAAAAACCTCATCCAATAATTGTTTATAATCCTGCTTCCGAACAACCTGGCCCTGTTTACAAACAGTTTACTTGACACGAGTCTGCCATCCAATCAAAAACCAGCACTTGGTCAGTGGTCAACTTCCAAAAAACATGTGACCTTGATAAGTTCTAAACTTGAGCCAGCGATATGGTCACATGATACTGGTCAGTGGATACCTTGCTTTGAATGGTGTCAATTGACCGTAACATGGATGTCCAATATCAAAGAAGGATGCTATAAACCAAGGGTGCATGTACTCTGTTAGTCTGTTAGTGCGTGACTCTGTTGCTGTCGTCGTCATGCATACATGCCCAAAAATCAATTCAAGAGTTTCCTTTTCTTTCCTATATGGGTACGGGGCTCTGCTTGGCAGCCCTTTGGGCTCCACTAAAAACTCACCTAGGAGAGCACGTGACCATGCCCAGCCTCTATCACTGTCTTGTATCATCTGAATTTCATCTATTACTGCACAATCATCTATTCAGAAGGATTATCAAACACTGTTATTAGTTTATTGTTATATCATGGTTAGCATAACACTCCGGGTAATTTCATAGTTTGATAAAATTAATAACAGTCTAAAAAGCTGTGACAGGGGTCTTATTAATTCTTCGAGTCATATTTTGAAAATGAAACTGTACAGTTATCCCTAGGGAAGACTCCAATAGGAAAGGTCAGGAATGCTCATCAGAAAATTTGAATTAAATCCCTATAGAAGAGGAATCTGGGCGTGGATACTTATCAATTATCCTGCAAAATCGCGCGGAATATCGTCTGACACTCTAAAATCAGACGAGATTGAGCAGGATAATTGCTTTATTATTCAACAAATTGACAACAAAACAGCCTAACATTTTTACATCTCTCTGTCAACATTTTCTCACTTCACTTTTTCTTCCCACATACGAAGCTACGTATACCGCCGGATATCTGTTACCTATGGATAACAGATATCGAGAGCATCATGACCATATTTGGATAGTGTTACAATTTGTTGAATAATAACAGTAGATACCAGTTTAAACGGAATAGGTTCAATTACCTGCAGCCACTGTTCAGGAAGGGAGCCCATCCCAGTACATGGGACTTTAGAGACCCGTCTACTGGGATGGCTGAAATTGAGTAAGAGCGTTTTTTCTTCTTTCTTCGAGGGCAAACTAATACATACTTTGACAGCTGAAAATAGTCGCATTTCATCCAGAACACCCTAGGTGAGACCAGATTTCCTAGATTTATTCCTCTAAACGAGACGATGAACATCCCCAACCTTTTCATACATGTATAAGTCTGCATATGAGCCTAGTGGCTCATCAGGCCGGAGCTTATCCTGGTTTCAGTAGCATGAAGCGACTAGGAGAATTTCTACTCCCCCCTGGATGGGATGCTAGTCCATCACAGGGTTAACCCCAGCATCAAATTTGCCAGTACCCATTTATACACCTGGGTGGAGAGAGGCACTGTGAGAGTAAAGTGTCTTGCCCAAGAACACAACACAATAATTTATCCCCGGCCAGGGCTCGAACCCGGAGCGCTCACTCCAGAGTCGAGCGCACTAACCATGAGGGCACTGCGCCCCCACAACTTTTTCATATGGGAGTTATATATTCCAGTACGAGATATGTAATTGCATGAAGTTAACAACTAGACATGGCTGCATTATAAAAGTACAGTTCAACCTCACTATTTCAAACTGCTCAGGAAAAAGATATTAAATAGTTCAAAATAGTGTAGGCTTGCAATAACCAGGTAAAAAAAAATACAAGTTAGAATAATAAATACTATTAAAAATATTGATAATGATTAACATGGAATTTACATGAAATGACCTATGCCTTTTCTGCAACTTTTACTCAAAGTACTAGTAGAGTAAACATTTTGATGTTTGACGCAGGTCAGACTGGGCAATTTAATTTACCCAAGGGTAAATTTTTTTGTAATTTTTTACCAGTGATAATGAATCATAAGAAAATGCCAGTGGACAAAGTTTATAATTTACAGTGCAAGATTAATTAAACTGCAATCAAATGGTTAATTTTAAGTGTTCTGACAGTGTAATGGTAAGGTTTGATGTTTATCTTCTTTGCTTTTACTGACATAATTTATAGGAGCTTGATTTTCGGCCAAAAGAAAAAAAAATCAGTTCAAGATCCGGGGTAGGGGGTACTCTGGATTTGTGACAGGGATGATCAAATGGGGGCAAAACCCTAAAGGGCTTCAAACAAAACCCCAAAAAGTTTCTGGACTAAAATTTAAACACCAAAAAATCCTGAATGCCAAATTTCCAAGCCAGAAAAATTTATTCAGGGAACTATGCAGCTGGGATACGCGGAAACTATCACAAATCTTCAGAATGTTTTGAATAACCCCAAAAAATCCCTACTTACATGTACATCAAGCTACATGTACCCCCAAAAATCACAAAATTGAAAGTTTCAAACCCCCAAAAATCCTTTGATCATCCCTGTCACTTGAAATCTGGAGTCCTCCCCTGGGTTCAAGATAGCCACACACACACATAAGCAAGGAGTTCAAATCAACCACATTTGAAATATAGCCAATAGTAAATGCATGACTGAAAAAATAAGGCAAAATCTAAGGGATTGATTAAAAACTTAAACGCTAAAAGATTTTTAGAACACATTTATAAAAGTGAATGACGTTTCCGCGCTACGTCACGCCATTATCAAGTTAAAAAGTGAAGAGTATAAGGTGTGAAGTGAATATATAATATTTGAAAAAAAAATTTACATTAAATGCTTGCGGGTCCTATGGGTATAAGAAACACAAAAAGAAAAATAACAATAATAATAAAAAAGTATGGAACTTGAACATGACGGCTCTGCTCCGTTCCTGGGTACAGTTTTGACAAGATTTGAGGACACTCTGACGACAGAAGTCTACAGAAAACCAACCGACACAGGACTGGTACTTCATTTCCAAAGCCACGTCGACAGCAGATACAAGAAAGGCCTAGTCAACACGATGGTTAACCGTGGGTACCGTCTATCTTCCACCAAAGAAGGATTTGCAAAAGAATGCAACAAGTTACGCACCATGTTTTCAAAGCTGCACTATCCAAAAAGATTGGTTGATTCCAGCATAAGTAAGTTCAGCCAGGAACCAGATAAAGAAATACACCCATTGCTTTCAGAAGACCCATCTGTTTACATAGTATTGCCTTTTAAAGATCAGCGATCTGCCGATCGTGTACGCAGGGATATCTATTCTCTGGGAGCCAAGATCGATGTGAACGTTAAGCCCATCTTTACAAGCAAAAAACTGTTGCAAACCCTGAGTGTCAAGAAAAACAAGCCCCCGATCGTTAACACTCAATGCATTGTGTATTTATTTCAATGTGATTTGTGCGAAGCGAATTATATGTTGGGTACACTGCCAGACACTTACATCAACGCATAGGTGAACACCACTATTCAGCCATTGGGAAACACCTTGAAACACAGCATGGCAACAACAGACGAAAGATTGACCACCTTTTCAAAGTTCTGAGGAAATGTAAGAGCAAGTTTGATTGTTTGGTCTACGAGATGTTGTACATAAAGGACACGCAAGCCGACTCCATACCCGTCAAACTGTTTACGTGACACTTTTATACATTTTTATTACTATTGTTATTTTTCTTTTTGTGTTTCTTATACCCATAGGACCCGCAAGCATTTTATGTAATTTTTTTTCAAATAATATATAATCACTTCACACCTTATACTCTTCACTTTTTAACTTGATGATGGCGTTACATAGCGCCGAAACGTCGTTCATTTTTTTAAATGTGTTCTAAAATCTTTTTTTTAAAATCTAAGGGAGTTCAAAAATAGGGAATTCAAAATACATATTAGTAAGTACAAGTAGTGACTTGTATTTTGAATGAAGATTAATTTTTATAGATTAGTAGTTATGGACTATTTAATAATTTCATTGTTGGATTTAACACTGACAAGAGATGTTTATTCTGAGAACCCACTTAAAACTGACAACCAGATAATACAGACACTTCTGCTGGTCCGCTGAGTGTCCATAATAACTAAGTTCCACTATACCTACTTGCAGTTTAAGGCAGCATACATGATTGTATATTCTAGTTCTGGAACATAACATTACATACAAGGTGTTCTAGTGGAGCACATCTCAACAGTACAAGAAATGTGATTGGCTGGTTGATCTTGCGATACTGCCCATTGCCGTTCCTCACCAGTGACTAGGTCACAAGGCACTCCCTTTAAGAACAATACAACAAAATCTGCATTAATCATAACAACAAAAGCAATGGTTCTACAACAAAAATTATTTGTCAATTTTATTAGTAAACAGATTCAGAAGTTTAAAAATTGAGTAGATGTAGTCAGGAGATGACATAGTTGATAAAAAGAGACGTTTTTTTGTCACTGACTTGTATATTTTGGCAAGACGTTTTGGCTAACTCTTAAGCATTCATCAGTTGATATTTTGGAAGATGTCTCGGCTAACTCTTTACTCATCAGTTGAACTGGCTTAAGAGTTTGCCAAAATATTCAACTGATGAAAGCTTAAGCGTTAGCTGAAATGTTGTGCCAAAATATCAACTGACGAAAGTTTAAGAGTTAACCAAAATGTCTTGCCAAAATATACATACAAGTCAGTGCCAAAAAAACGACTCTTTATATAGACTAGCTTCAGAAGTTACCGTTTTTCAATCAATAGTCTCAAAAAGTTTCTCAAAACCCCTCCGTCCCTCCCAGCCCCTACAGACTAATAAATTATACATTAATGTACATATAAGAGAAGATGACACCAAAAATTGTCTTCAGATACATTATATTCCACAGACACTCTCCATTTGACCAAACATTCTGAAACTTTCGTAATGGGAGGAAATAGTACTCAGATATTTCTAGGAAAGTTTCCAGACATAATATCAGAACTATTATTACCAAAAATAATAGTTCTGATAATGTGGATCTCTATGGATCCCAGATATTAGCCAGCCAGACTGGCGACCAAACATGAAAAGTCGGTCGCCAGCAGACCAAATTCAGTCGCATTGGCGACCCCACAGGTCGCAACGTCGAACCCTGCTTGACGTTTGGTATTTTGGGAAACTTGTCACTGCGGAAGGTGGTCACAATGTTATGTATCTACAAATTAAATACAGCTCATATCCATATAGGTATCTAGCTTTACTAACAGCATTGTTTGTTCTCCTGAACACTTCTGTGGCTAGCAGCCGTAGTGGCCCACAGTACAATCCAGTGTCAGCTGCTCGGAATCGCTCAATAGCAGTGTGGGTTTTGCCACTGTTTGTGGGACCAGCATGAAAAATAATTTTTCGTTTCATTTCTCTGGCATGTGGGAACCTAGTGTAACATAAAATAATAATATTGGGAAGGTTGTAAACAAGTGATCACATTATAATATTGTGATTATTAGTCCTAACAGGGAAACAAAGAAATAGACTTGGTATCCCAACAGCTATATACATGTAAAAACAGTTGTTTCTTCTCCAAAAGTGTTAGAAGGAAGAAAATGTGTACAGAGAGAGCAAAACATGAGCACGGGGTGGGGTACAATGGAAGGAAATGCGTTAATTTTACCTCTTTTCTCTCTTTGTTTTTTGTTGACCTCTCAAAAAATCTTACACCTCAAGCCAGCTTTCACACACCCATCAGACTATTGCTATACAGTCTTTTATAAATTAATATTTAGAAGATAAAAACTATGTTTTTAATGGGCTAAATGAAATTTAGGCAAAGCTAAAATCAAGTCAGTGCTGATAAGCAGTCTATCTGCTATGTGAGGGGTACTGGGAGAAGTTCCAGGGACACAATGCGGTGTGCTTTGCTTGCACCGCACTGCTTACTTGCTTATTTGGAGATACTAAATCTGCTCAGTTACATAAGTAAAGAGAAGTTACTCACAGATCAGCAGGACCACGCAAGTCTGATATCTTTTTCACCTCGTCAATGCAGTTTAGCATAGGGTGTGCTTGTTGTGCGTATGCCAGAAATAAAGGGAAAAGATTCACTACATAGTCTGCGGATCATAAAATTGTGCAGTTTAATGTGAATTCAGACTATCACATATTGATCATCAGGTTTAGAGAATACTACATGTAAGTTTCAAAAAAATTGAATCAAATTTTTTTCTAATTTACATTTTTTACCTTCAATCATTAAACTACCACTCAACGTTTTGTTTTAAGATTTATTAAACATTGCTGCAACTGTAAAATTCAATTCAGTTCAATGACCACACTGATATGGCAACTTTTAGTAGTTGAATTTTCTGCATAGATCTACGTTTTCCACTTTTTGGTGTATTTAAATCAATGCAATCAACGCACAAAAAAGGCTGAGTAACTGTGCAACAACACTAGAGTGTGACCATGCTCAACAGGGAAGAAAATATTCAGAATTACCTGCAGGTCACAGAGACACCAATGTATAGTAACAAGGTTTAATAAGTACTGGTAATTGAACTGAGTGGAGTGCAATTTGGTCTGAAATCATAAGCATGATTTCAAAATCAAACGAGTGCACAGCGCAAGTTCGATTTGAAATCACAAAAGTATGATTTCAGACCAAAATTGCATGACCCGAAGTTCAATTACCACTTTATTACATCCATTTTGAAATCGCATTTTAATAGCCTAAATACAAGAACAACAAGGTTTTGGTCAGGACCAATATTTATACTGTATTGAACCAGTAGCCGGTTTGTGAAAAAGCAGAACCAGAAACGCATTTACATCTCATTGAAAACATGAAGGACTTACATGTCAACGTCATGTGTCAAAAACTCATTCAAGCGTAAAAATGAAAAACACATTCCTATCTCAAGCGGTTAAAATATCGCTCAAGTCATAGCCAAAACAAAACAGTCCACTTGAACGTTCAGTCTTCATTGTCCGACTCAACATTTCTTCTGTGGCTCTGATTTCTCGTTCACGTCTTTGGAGAAGAAATTGAATGTGCAGCCTGTGTAATTCGGCGATGGAACGGTGCTATCAGAAGAACCGAAGGCTGCCATGCGGTACTGGAACTGCGAAGGAAAGCTTGGTGGAAATCCCGAACATCCAGCTGGCTGAAAACCAGGATTGAAGCCCGTCATTGCCTGAAGTATTTGACCTTGTTGCTGGACGTGATGAATAGGAACCAGTGGTGCTTGTTGGCATTGGACTGCAAACGCTTGATTCACTTGATTCGAGGTTTCATTTGCACTGGATTGGTTGGAGACCTCGTTTGAACTTTTTTCGTTTTGCACTTCTTTATATCCACTGATAATGTGCGATAATGTTCTCGTCTATTTCATCGTAGTTGTCTAACGAAGATTCACGTGCATGGCCTGTTATTTCACAGATGACATTGCGCGGTTGACCAGAACTCTTCAGTTTTGACACCAATTTTTTCCTCATGCTGTGGTTTGTCAACTTCTCGTTTGTCTTGAGACAGGAGGCCATGGATTCCATGATATTGCCGATGGTGTTTTGTCCCATTCGAATTTTGGTGTACCAGACATCTGTTGACTGAGGACGATTTATGACGCTCAGATAGAAGAGAGGCCCTGTCCTTCATTCCCTCTGGTCGCTTGGACAGCCAAGCCTTGAAGAGCCGCACTGGATCGGTTTTTCCACCGTCGGTGCTATACATAACTTGTGGTGTAGTTCTTTCCCTGATTGACAGACCACCGCTTCGTGTTTTGGTTGGACCTTTGCGGAAATCCACGACTTCAGTACCATCTTCTTGTTGTCATATCACAAGGTCCTCCACGTACGTGTCGTAGTGTTCCTGGCGAGTTTTTAAAGTTCACATTGGTCAGTACTTTTCTATTGAATTAATGAAATCCCCCAACTGACCTTTCTCCCACAGGGCAGATTCCTCTTCTGTTGTCAGTGGCTGTGCTTTGTTTGGTCTCTTACATTGTACCCTTTCCTTGCTGGCGCAGAGAAAGTGCCGCGTTGAGGACTTCTTGCGAGCTATGGAACTCTCTCGATCGCACAATACTCAGTGGATAGTTTTTGTCCTTTAGATGACGTTCAATTGCACTTTGCATGATTTTCAGCAATTCTGGCTCGTAATCATCTCCGTCCTATTTTTTTTACTTTAGCGTAGAACTTTGTCAGGACCGTGTCTAGTTCCTCCGGTGGCGTTGTTTCGATGCTGACATTTTCAAGATGGCAGGACTTTAATTTGCCCAGCTTTGGAACACGTTCATCCACTGTTTTGTAGAAGAGGAACATATTTTTATTCACTGCAACTGACTTGAGCTCTTATATTTCATCGCTTGACACTATAGGAAACCTCGAGACATCTACTTCATTAGCTGCCTCTGAAGTTGTTGTGGTGTTTTCTGCATTTGATTGACTGATTGGTTGTTTCTGTTACAGTCCCATTCTCATTGGCTGAGAAAAAGATGTGATTTAGAGCAAAACATAGTGCGATTTGTGAATAAATCGCATTGCTGAGAACCAGTCAGATTGCAAGGATAACCAGTGATTTCAAAATGGATTTAATAAAACTAGTATATAATGTTGGCATAGCCAATAAGCATGAACTTACCAGGTTTATAATAAGATGTACTAAATACTTTTAACATTTCCTTTTTGCCTTTCCTTATATGTGAGAGAAGCTTCGCTCTAAATTGTACAAATATCTTCTCAAATAAAACATCTAGGAACAAAATAAAGAAAACATTAAATTTTGTCAAAGCAAACAATTCTAAATAAAATGACCTCCAAAATAAGTAAGTATTATCCCCAGAATTTTTGGATTATTCTGTTGTTCTTCTTTGACAAAAGAAGGCGGTGGCCGGTGGCCTCATGGTTAGTGCGCTCGACTCCGGAGCGAGCGGTCCGGGTTCAATCACTATATTTGGAACCTCTTGTACAATGTCCACCTCTCGTAAGCGACTGCGACCACTTTCAGAGCGGAAAGTTTGCAATTTTCTTTTGTTTATAACCTCCCATAAGCAACCACTTGACAGATGATAGAGTGGAAATAGAATGTGTTGTAACATTATCATATTCCTGGTTTGTAAGAGAGATGGAAATTTCTCAATGGGAAGTACCAGATTTTGTCTTAAAGTTGACTTTTCATATGAATAAAACATTTAAAAACAATTTACCATATGCTAATGAGGCAAAATTTTGACCCAATATGGTATAAGCTCTCATAAGCAGCCACCTCCTGTAAGCGACCACATAGGCTTGACATTCTGGGTGGTTATTATAAGCTTATGGGAGGTTCGACTGTATTAAACATAAGAAAAAAGCCCAAAGCAAATTCACATGCTGATTGGTTTAAAATCATGTTTCTATAAAATTGTGTTTCTATTAACTCGATAAAAACACAGAACTAGCATGAGCCATTGACAAAATGATGGCACAAGCAAATATAATATTTACATTTTGATGATCAGAAGAAAACAAGTTGACTGTTTTCTGTTTTTTCGTCATACAATTTTCTAAAAGAAATAGAAAACATACTCTCTGTGTTTCTGTCGAGTTATAGAAACACTCGTGAAAGTTTGGGAGAACTCGAAAAATCTGTGGAAACACTCGCCTGTTGGCTCCTTTTCCCACAATGTTTCTCATGTTTGTATTAAACAATTAGGTTATGAGTTCAAGATTTCTATCATGCATAGAAATCGAGAGTAAACAATCTAATTGTTTTAGTCTAAATCTAGTATTTATTAAAAACTTTAATCTAAATGCTCTTCATATATACATGTTTTGTACTTTGAAAACACAAAGAATCAACCGTCATTTTGATATTAAACACACACTGCCACGCTACTCACGATCTACAAAAGAATAGATAGTGAGTAGCATAGCCAATGAGCAAACAGCATTTATGATAGAATGCTAGTAGATTTGTATGAAAACTTGATAGAAACACAGTACATGTTACAATGAGACTACTTACCATTTATACCATGTTGACGGGCAGCTTTTTTTATTCGCCTGTCTCCAAAGAAGCCCGTCAGAAAAGTATCTACCATTTCTGTTGGAAACAAAAATTAAAGATTTCTTTGACTCAGTCAACCAAATCACTCTCAGATGTAAGGAAAACATAAGACACTGACTCTCCAAAATCTGTCCAGTATCCTTGGATTGATACTTTAGATACTTGATAAATGTCACTCTACTAGCTGGTACAATCCTATAGAAATCTTCATGAAAGAGTCCTCATTCAGATTCTCAAAGATCTTGTAGGATCTCAAAGAAGACAGAAGAAACTTTCAAATCCTGGCAACGATCCTGCAATGATTATTGAAGATCCGACAGGATCATTCAAGTCCCTGATCTGTGGGGATCTTTGCAGCGATCAAAAGAATCCTTGCGGAGACCTGAGGATCAGGGATCTTAACAGGATCCTCAACACTGGCTGGGGAGGGGGGGGGGAGGGGGCTCCTTTGTCAAGAATGCTTGTCATCTTGCTTATGGGTGTAAATAACAGAGTCTGCTCTCACTAGATTTCTAAATTCCAATTCGATCAGGAATTCGAGGGCCACAGGTTTATCAGATGAAGACTGTTGTGTGTCACCCTCATAATAAACAAAATTGATTTAGTTATATATTTATTGTTATCACTTGTGAGGAATCCTGAAGGTTCTTCTAGAATCCTAATGAGATCCCATTCCTATTCTGGTGAAATCCTTGATTTTTCACGATCCTACAAGATTCCATCTATGCCAACTCTCCTGGAGTATCCAGGAGTCTCCCATATACAGACTGAATCTTCCAGCCTCAGGTTTGGGTCATCAAATCAACAAGATACACTGTATGAAGAAAAACACTTTAAGTACATTTTCCACACTGATTTTGGCTGATATTTTGGCGTTTTCAGGGAATATTTTTGTGGTTGAAGCAGCAAGGCTCAACTTTTAATTCAACTTTTTTAGGGTCTGGATTGTAAAATTGGCAATCTCCCAGATTTCAGTATTATTAGGTTGGTTTCTCTGAGATCCTTGGAAGATTTTTACCAGGGTAAGCCTGGACAGACAGGGAAATATCTGGCTTTCAAGTTTCAGCCTCTAAAGTGCAGATTTTCCTTATGAAGTTTGTCTCCAAAAAAAACTAAAATTTGACATTGTTGCCACCACTTTGAACAGTACTCACAAGCCAGGCCGCGCTTTTCTGACTTTTGTGACTTTGTCCAAAATGGATTTCGACAAGCCTTTTAACGGTTTACGGTCATTTCGTTCCATGGTCAGATCGTTCCAAGTCAGATCGTTCCAATCAATAGTCAGGTCGTTCTACAAAATAGTCAGATCGTCCCACATATGAAAAGCCAAATTTGTTGAGACTTTATCCTACATGTAAGTCGTTTAAAAACAAACAAGAAACAAATAATTTTGTACCAACGAGTAATCAATCGATGTTTTGGAAAGATATAGCACAACAAAGTAAAAGCTACATGTATGCCATTCTGGAAGTACAGTATTTCGAAGCGCTAGTAACCTAATTTCTTTCCAACGCGAGATGTATGCAAATTTTGAAAACAACGCGAGTTTTGAATTACAATCTCGATTTTATGATAATTTGTCTTGCCGAAAATATAATCGAGCATTGCAAGCATGTATTGTTATTGTTATACATGTAAGCAATATCATATTAAAACTTACATGTATTGCCTTTTAATAACACTCCTTTTACATGCGGGGATGTGTTTTTCGTCCAAATGTCTTAGGACTTTTACATACAAAATGACCTTAATCTTGGACAAGTCTTAACTAAAATTCTGTGTACTACATCTTACCTAGAAACTGTTGTAAACCATTACAGGTTTCTCTCGCTGTGGTTTAATCTAAAACCACTTTACATTGAGCGCACTAACGAAAACGTAGGCTGCAGAGTTCTTTATTCTTTTTTCTGTGTTGTGGTTGTGAAATGGTACATAGTGAAATTCACATACGACACTCTCACTATTATGCAAATACATGTAGTTGTGAAAATACTTTCATCCATGTTCTGATCGCTACTCTGTACTCAGATCACATTTACACATTTAGAAAATAGATACAACATATGTGGGACGACCTGACTATTTTGTGGAACGACCCAACTATTGATTGGAACGATCTGACTTGGAACGATCTGACCATGGAACGAAATGACCGGATACCACTACCACTCTGGGTTATGGCTGCTCTTGAGCTTATTTTAAGCTTTATTTTTGCTGACCTTGCGAAGGATGTAAAGTCAGTTGCAGGTTTTTTCGCCTTCTTGCCAATTTTGAGTCGGACGGAATGACGTCACATAAACACTGCCTGGCTGCCAAGTACAGTTTGAAAATGTTGACCTCCGAAGTCGAATTTTAGGCCTCTTTCAAGACGAACTTCTTCGGGATATCAGGCACTTAAGAGGCTGAAACTTTGATGAGTGGAAAAACGTTAAATGTTTAGTTGCTATAGGTGAAGACAAAAAAGTAAGCTTTTTGGAGTGACATTCTCCTTTAAATTTCAACCTTCATGTTTCCACCTGCTTTGGGAAATCTGAAGGATGAAGGATTTGAGGGTTTTAATGCATTAACAAACCTGCTGTAAGAGTAACTGGTGCCTGAGAAGAACTGTCTTTCTTTGACATAGCCTTTGTAGATGAAGTCTGCGTGTCGTTCAAAGTAGAACGTTCCACTGTACAAGTTGTTAAAGATTCAGTAATTTTTGTATTGTCAGTGGCCGTATCCACTGTAACTTCGGAAGTTTGACAGTACTGCTTAGTTACATCTTCGCTGACTGACGACTCATTTGAAGTCGTTTCTCCTTCAATAATCTCACTTTCAATTAGTTTCTCGCCTTTTATGAGCTTACTCTGTTGTACAACGACTTGTTCTCGCAACAAACCCCTCGAGCAATGTAAACCAGCTGATTTAAGCTTATGTAAACTCACATTAAATCGTCTTTCCCGACAATCTTGAAATGGACAAGGAAGAGACTTATTGTTCCATATCGAAAAATGTTTGGTAATACCAGTGCAACTTGCTGCGAGCGAAGAACTTTGAATTGAATCGAAAAGTGATGTAAGCTGGAGTGTAAGCTTACATGGTGGACGAATAAAGCTTCTCCAAATTGCAATACTTCGTTGACCAAAATGACGACAGAATCCGGGATGCAAGTGATTCCTGGAATAAGTATAAATCAAACCGTAGAGTACCATCTCTTTCCCGATTTACTGAAGAAGATTCGCTTTGAATTATCTACGTCTTTTCTCCTGTTGTACAACAAATGCCGCCATGTTGAATGGAGGCCGCGAGGGACTAGGCTATAACCTAGTCCTCAGACCTCCGCGTCTACCAATATAGCTATGCGGTCCGAAAAGGGGCAACATACCGGAAAGACCGTTTCAACCTAATTGTTAGAAAATAGACTTCTCCTAATAAATAGACAACTAACAATAAATTTTGTGAATAAAGGGGGTAAGTTTCTTAAGAAACTGTGGTGCCGCGTCGACGGGGAGTATTACAAGAAACAGAAAGATGGAGCTGCGCTATTGGTTGGTGCGTGGTAACGTGAAAAATAACGGAATAAATTTAATCACTACAAAGATTTTGTCGTCTTTGTGGTGATGACTCTGATTTTTCCTTTAAATCATCATTCCTGAAAAAATGGTTATGAGTAGCAACAAGCGCGGATTTAGATTAACAACTTCGGACGCTTACATAAGTACACAATAAAATGACAACTATTTGGCAGTAAATGGGACTAAGGTTGTTGGGTGCTCCCTGGCAAATCTAAGGGTGGCATTAACACACCCTGTAAATAGGTAAACTGAAATAGGGGTGCTAGCACCACACCCCGCAAGTAATGGATGAGCCAACAAGTGTGGCGCGTGCCGCACCTGGAATAAGGGATGATGGATGAGCCTACAAGTGTGGCGCATGCCACACCTGGAAATAAGGGATGAGCCAACAAGTGTGGCGCATGCCACACCCGGATAGATATAAGCCTGAGGTGGGGTCAGGGTCCCACCCGGCCTGCTGCGTGCGAAGCTAAGTGACAGGTGTGCACCCAACCCTGTAGTCCAGCTGTTTATTGACAATGGGTGGGGGAGGTGGGGAAAATTACAGGCAAATCGCAAACTAGCTACTTGCACTAGTGAAAGACACGTCAACGCAAGGCGTTGTTCGGTATGAGAGCAGGAAAGTGGCAATTATAAATGATAACTTGATACTGTTTATCTTGTATCCATTACACAAAATAACATTGTTTTGTTTAGGCTGCATGCATACTGGCACGCAAACCGGGATTAGAAAGTAAGGCGAAGAAATAAATAGTACAATATTCCAGTCAAATGTAATTGCTATTGTAGTTCAAGGACAGAGTAATGTTTATCTCACGCCCACAAAGGGCAATGTCTGCTTCTGTAAATGATTCGTAACTAGACCACGAGCGTTGAGAGTTGTTAGATCTTGTAGAAACATGAGTTGCACTAGTGTGACTTAAGGAATGATACATAAACGTGATCTGAAACGCTACGAGTTGTTAACTCTATTTTACAAGTAAAATTACCAATAAAAGGTGACCAAATTCCAAATTCCTGGGTTTAAAATTCCCCGAAAAAACTTGTTTACTCCCACAGAAATGTAGATTTTGTGCATGCATTCGGCCAATGCTAGTCTCCTTCGAAGCCGTTGTTCGGGTCACGCAACGCTTTGCGTCACCCTAATAACGGCTGCGTAGGAGACTAGGCCAATGTCTGCGCTATGTGAATTAACCAATCAGCATTCAGCAGGCGGTAAAACACTTGTACAGTCCTGATGTCATCATTCTCGACCCAGGGCGACGGACTGGGCTTAGCAAATGACAATGGAGAAAGACTGAAAGAATTCTGCGATTTTAATGAAATGGTTATCACTGGGACAGTTTTTCCTCACAAGGAAATTCATAAGCAAACCTGGGTGTCACCCGATGGAAGAACAAAAAATCAAATAGATCACACTCTGGTTAACAGAAAATTTAGAACATCAGTGTTAGACACGAGGACCATGAGGTCGGCAGATGTGGCCAGCGACCATTACCTTGTACGATCAACCATCAGATTAAAGCTCAAGAGAGCACCGGCGACGGAGAGTACCAAGAAGAGGTTTGACACACACAAACTCCAAAACCATGCTATACACAGAAGGTTCACCATACAGCTGAAGAATAGATTCCAGGCACTAGCAGTAGAAGAGCAAATGACTGATGAAGGAGAGGAACAAGAAGACCAAGTGGAAAGGAAAAACAAGATAATGGAGGAAGCTTATGTCAAAACTGCAGAGGAGGTACTAGGGTACAAGAAAAAGAAAAACAAGCCATGGTTTAGTCAGGAGGCTTGGATGCTGGTAGACCAAAGGAAAGCCATCAAACAGAAGCTAATCGGTGCAAGATCAGAGAGGCTAAAACAGAGATGGCAAGATGAATACCGACAAAAGGATAGGGAAGTTAAAAGACAGGTCAGGGTGGATAAAAGAAGATGGACTGAAGAGATTGCCAAAGAAGCTGAAAATGCAGCTAATCAGCAACACATGAAAACACTGTATACTCTGACCAAAGTATTAAGCAATGAAAGGCCAAGGCAGAGTGCTGCAGTAATGGACAAAACAGGAAAGATCCTGAATGATAAGGAAAGTAAGATCAGACGATGGTTGGAGCATTTCTCTGAAGTACTAAATAGAGAGAACCCCAGTAATCCAGTATGTGAAATTGAGATAGAACTGCCGGACGAAATAGAAGAAATTGATACATCTGAACCCAGCAGAGCTGAAGTAAGGAAGGCCATAGGGTATCTGAAGAATGGAAAAGCGCCAGGAATAGACAACATACAAGCGGAGCTGCTTAAAGCTGACATTGACTATGCTACCACTAAAGTCAAGGAGATCATAGACATAGTGTGGAGAGACGAGAAGACACCAAGGAAATGGAGAAAAGGACTGATTGTCAAACTGCCGAAAAAAGGAAATCTGAAAGAATGTAAAAACTGGCGTGGAATTACGCTGCTGTCAGTTGTCAGTAAGGTCATGGGGAAAATTGTGATAGACAGGATACGAACCGGAGTAGAGTCGAAGCTTAGAAAGGAACAAGCAGGTTTTCGACCAGGTAGGGGAACTACTGAGCAAATTTTCATATTGAGAAATATCATCGAGCAGTCAATAGAGTGGCAGTCATCATTGTACGTTAACTTCATAGATTTCGAGAAAGCGTTTGATTCAGTCCATAGGGATAGTCTATGGTTGATTATGAGAAGCTACGGCATACCATCCAAGATAGTCAACATGGTGAAAGCGCTCTATGACGACTTTGAATGTGCGGTAGTGGATGGCCAGGACACAACGGAGTGGTTTAAGATCCAAACTGGAGTGAAACAGGGTTGTAATATGTCAGGTTTACTATTCCTGCTAGCCGTTGACTGGGTAATGAGAAATACATTGCAAGAAGGGAATACTGGAATAAGATGGAAGTTCAACACAAAGCTCGAGGATCTCGACTTTGCGGATGATATAGCCCTTTTGTCATCGACCAGGCAGCACATTCAAGCTAAGACCGATAAGCTGACCCATGAAGCAGAAAGGGTGGGACTGAAAGTCAATGTAGACAAATGTAAGCTGCTCCGAATAAACTCACGGAACAATGATGTGGTGGAGGTAAATGGGCGAGGAATAGAGGATGTTGATAGATTTGTGTACTTGGGAGCTACAGTTTCCAAAGAGGGTGGAGGTACTGAAGACATCCAGAACAGAGTAGTCAAAGCGAGAGGGATATTCTTGAGATTGAAAAAGATCTGGAGCAGCCATAGCATCAGTCGAGGAACCAAAGTCAGGCTATATAAGACACTAGTAAAGCCAGTCTTGATGTATGGCTGCGAGACGTGGAAGATGAATAAATGTGATGAAAACAAAATCGATGTCTTCCAAAGCAGATGTCTTAGACGGATATTTAAGATACGCTGGCAGGAAAGAATTACAAACAAAGAAGTCCTGAAGATGGCTGAGATAGAAAACCTCAGTGAGGACGTGCGAAGGAGAAGATGGAAATTCATCGGCCACATCATGAGGAAAGAACCAAACAATGACTGCAGAACTGCATTAACCTGGGCCCCTGAGGGGCGGCGAAAACGGGGAAGACCAAGGACAACATGGAGAAGGACGGCGGAGAGAGAAATGGAAAAAGCGGGATGGAGGAACTGGAGTGAGGTACAAATGGCTGCGGCTGACAGAGATGGTTGGCGGGATTGTGTTGAGGCCTTATGTGCCACATGGCACGAAGAAGATAGGTGATAGGTGAATTTGACCCTTTTTTGGCTTTATATCAACTTCCGCCATGTTGACTGATTGATTCCACGTGGCGTCGAATTAATAGCGAAGCGCGCGAGGACTAAAAATAGAATGCAAATAATTATACCCCCCACGAGGCTCATACAACATCGGCGTATTCTGAGAGAACTAGAGGGGATCCAGGCGAAGTTTTCGTTTAAAAAATATGTTTTAAGAACACCGGCTGTTTTAGAAACTATTTTAGGAAAATCGTCCGCCATTCCGGTTTGTTTGTCTGAGTCTTGTCTGAGTCATGACGTCACTCGCGCGCTTTGCTATTGGTAGGTACTTTGTATGTGGTGCATCCGGCTTATTGTACTGCAGAATAAATCTGCTGAATTGGTAGTATCGCTGGCTCATAAAAGGAAAAGGGACCATGTTAAACCTGCCGAAGATCTGTAGCTTGTGCAGACAGAGAAACACGAAAACAACTTGTAAAATTTAATATAAACTTTTTTTCTTATGAAGTATCTTTTTTGTGACAATTGCTCTAAATGTCACATTTTTTTTGTAAATTTCTCAACATTTTCTAAATTTCTCAAAAACTTCTAAATATCTCAAAAAATATCGCGATATTTGTATCTAGCCTTACTTTAGATAGTGTCTTGCAAAGGCATGCTTATTGTTTTTGGATGCGTGAACGACATAAAGAGAAGAGTGTACGAGAATGTAGGGAAAGGGGCCTTCCGTCGCTTCCTTTTTGCACCTCTTATCTAGCTTTGGTTTAGATAGATAGATAGATAATCTTTATTTATCTACCGACAATTCATCAGCTATACACAATAAAAAACATTTAAAATATATCAGCAACAACATGCATTAAATGGATAAGATACTATCATAAAAACTATACTTAAAACCTAAATCTAACTAAAGCTTCTTTCTTCTTTAATTAACACTTAAATATCCAAAGGGACTCTGCTTGTCTTATGTCACGAGGAAGACTGTTCCAAAGGGTGGCGCCACTGTAGCTAAAGCTATTCTTATAATAGTTCACCATCACCGGCCTAATGATGTTTCCTATCGTATAAACCTAATTCATTAACAGTATAACAGCCTGAGTATCAAAATTGTTCAAAATTACGGGGAGAGAGAGTGGAAGGCATGATACTCAGCCCAGTTAGGCTGTAAGGTAATTTCAGCAAGTTTAGCTTCTCTGCTTTTCTCTCTTTGACCTAAACCTCAACAGTAACATAAAAAAAACCTGAGAATGCATTTTTACTGTACTTCTTTTTCCGTACTTCTATCTGCTGTATTCTTTCGTTGCATGCAGTCCTTTACAAAATCTTATATTTACGTTTTCTTACAATATCGTTTAACGAGACTCTCCCAATGCATTTGGCAGGCCTGTGATTAAAGAGCGTTAGAAAATCAGAAATCATTAATGTTATTAATAAAAGTAAGTCAGTTTTAAATAGTTTTTCTTCGCTGCTTTCCGGTCCTAGCTCATTTAGTTGATGTTGGTCTGGAAAGAGTCCTCCATTGATTGATGAGGCCGGTCTAATTCCTGAAATACCATAATTAAAAGACGAAGAAAACAAAAAGTGAGAACATCTCTGTAAATTGACCTAGACAGGGTGTGAGTGTGTGTGTGTGTGTGTGTGTACAAGACTTCTTGTCAGTGGGTTCCTGTACTTAATAAAATAATTAAACTAAAGTGCAAGATTCAGTCTGGTAGTTGTTATGCTCGCTGCCTTCTAGTGCAGTCGGCTCGCTTACTTATCCATATTTAGTGTAGGAATTCCTGAACAAACATTTATAAAATGTTACACGTTCCAGAGCATAACTGTGCAACCCAACTTGACTTGAGAGCTATTTTTGTTTGTCAACAGAACTTTTCAATTGAAAGAAGCTCTTAAAAGAAATCACTTAAATATCTTAGAAGTAGTCACAAGTTACAAAATGTGAAGAAGGTGGGTAGATTACAAGAATTAGTATCAAATCACATAACACAAAAATGCAAAAGTGTTTTGATCCAAAAAACAATTGTCCAAACAACAGGAATTCAAATATATCGTTATTGGTATGATGTTTGAGTTAATTAATGTCACGACACAGTAAGATTTGATTCTGATTTGATTCTGTTGTTTACAGTAAACTACAAGATCGTATTAAGTTTGATTTAACTCACACAGGTAACCCACGTAGTTAGAAGCGTGAATTTGCGTTTGCTTGGCGATTACTTACTTTCTTTCGAAAATTAAATGACACGTTATCTCCAATCAGCATGAACGGTGCCCACTCGTGGACCTTGCCAAAGCCGTTCTCTCTCATCCACTTCATGGCCTTGTGAAGAGACTCACTGACACTTACTCCACGAACAAGGTGCTCGTAAAAACAACTCATGAACTGCTCTGTTGCTCTGTCCTCTAGAGCCCACAGTGCCACCAACACTGAGCGTGCACCAGATCCTAAGAATGCACGAGCTATTCCAACAACTCCCTCGGCTCTAATTTGTCCACGGCCACTGTGACAACAGCTTAGTACCACCAGTTTAGCTCGCACTTGGACTTTCGAAATGTCGGACATTTTCAAAAGGTAGTCGTCTTCTTGCGGAATCTCAGTATTTGAGCCAAGAGGGGAAAGAGCAATTTCTCCTCTTTCAGCATTACCATGTGCAGCAATATGTATCAGACCCACTGAACTTATCCTCTCAAGTACCGCTTGCTTTGTTGCGTGCTGTCCTATTAAAGGCACAACGCCTAGCATTCTTCCAATTATGTCTGCTTCCTTTCTTGCACCAGGCAATGCTACGAATTTCTTATTGACACTTCCCCTGTAAATCACCACGCCAACATCAGGATCACCCACTACCAGAGCACCAGTCTGACTGTGATAGTCTGCAGGACTGTCCTGGATGAGCTTCAGAGTGGTCAAAGAAGGAGCAATGCGGATTCTGAAAGTCTCCGATAAGTACTTCCCACTTTCATCAAGTAAAGCTGGAAATGGAACACGGTACAAGCCGCGATCAGGAACGATGATGATTTCGGGCTCATGAAGTAAGTCGGACACTGGATTGATGAGCATTTCGTAGAACAAATTTAGACTCGGTTTGGGATCACACGTGTCCTTTCCTCGTCGAAAAGTTTCAAGACTCTCTTCATGACAAGATGCAAGTTTCGGCTCAATGTCATTTACAGATCGATCTTCGCAGACATCGTCAAGTAAAATTCCAAAGCTGCGGAAGCTTTCTGCCATGATAGCAAAAAATTCATCCAAATTGCTAGCAACCTTTGCTAATCTGGTGTGAAGGGTCTTTTCCTCCACTCTAACTTTTCGGAAATGAATTGCACCGCTTTTCTCGAGAAGCCACAAAAACACTTCTTGAGTATCATACGAAATGTATAGACAAGTGCAGTTGCTTTCGTTCTTGATGACATTTTCAATGTCAGTCCATGATCGTCGGTCAGCTGATATGTGTTTGTCAGCAGAGTACTGAATTGCCATCAGGTCTGCTAGGGCTCTAGCTCGTCCCAGCTCCACAACATTGAGCGCGTTCCTGGGATTTCCAGTGGCACAAAACAAACTACTGAGCAGTTGGTAGGGAAAACTGTGCTTGTCTGCCAATGATATCTTAATTTGATCACTTTCTGCATTAACACCTCGCAAATCTTCGCATTTCTTGATACTTTGAGACAGACACGCAAACGCTTCCTGGAACTTTTCTTGTGAAACCTTTGTAAATGTCAGCCACAAATAACACTGAAGCTCAATTTCGGCGCATCTCATATTTTTAATCAATGAAAGTGCCTGCTCAAAATATTCTTCAGCCATGACATTTTCACCAGGTGTTTTAAGCACAGATCCCAGGCGAAAGTAATTTGTTGCTTCTCTTTTTCTGTCACCAATTTCAAGTGCGATCGGAAGAGATTTCTCGTAATATTCTTTGGCCTTGACATTATCGCCAAGACATTGATGCAAAACGCCTATATTTTCATAAACTGATGCCTCCTGTGCTTTGTCTCCAATTTCACTACAGATTGCGAGTGCTTTATCATAGTTTTCTTTACTCTTACTATATTTTCTAAGACATACATACAGTTCCCCTAGGTTTGTGTAAACCTTTGCTTCTCCTCGCCTGTCACCGATTTCCATTTTGATCTTCAGTGCGTTTTCAAGACACACTTTAGCTTTCACATATTCACCCAGAGTTTGAAACAAACTCCCTATGCTGCCGTAACTTCTTCCTTCTCCCTCTTTGTCACCAAGAGTCTTGAAAATTGTAAGTGCTTTCTCGTAATATTCTTTAGCGTTGACATATTGACCAAGAGATTGAAACACCACCCCTATGCTGTAGTAACTTCTTGCTTCTCCCGCTTTGTTACCAAGTTTCTTTGAAATTGCAAATGCTTTCTCGTAATGTTCTTTAGCTTTGACATATTCGTCAAGAGATTGAAACACAGTTCCAAGGTTTAGATAACATGATGCTTCTAAAACTCTATCACCAATTTCCATTGTGATCGCAAGTGCTTTCTCCAGACATTCTTTAGCTTTGACATATTCACCGAGATATCCGAAAACAGTTCCTAGGTTTCCGTAATCTATTGCTTCTCGCTCTTTGTTACCAAGTTTCGTTGTGATTGTAAGTGCTTTCTCGCAATATTCTTTAGCCTTGACATATTGACCGAGGGATTGAAACACGTCTACAAGGCATCTATAACATGACGCTTCTCCTTCTCTATCACTAATTTCCATTTTGATCGCAAGTGCTTTATGGAGATACTCTTTAACTTTAACATGTTCACCGAGGGATTGATACACGGCTCCTAAGTTTCCATAACATCTTGATTCTCCTTCTCTGTCACTTATTTCCAAACTGATAGCAAGTGCTTTCTCCAGAAATTCTTTAGATTTAACATATTGACCAAGTGATTTAAACACGTTTCCGAGGTTTCTATAACATTTTGCTTCTCCTGCTCTGTTACCAATTTCTCTCATGATAATGTTTGTTCTCTCATAAAGTTCTTTTGCCTCAACATACATACTCTGAGTCAGATACACCTGTGCAAGTGCCATGCTAATCTTCCCTTCTTGGACTGTATCACGACAATCACGATAAATGGTGAGAAGCTTCCTGCCGCATTTTATTGCATGTGTGTTATCGCTGATTCGATAGTACCCCATGAACATTATTTCATAGCTTGCTCTGTACACCTTTTGGCCAATTTGCTTTTCTAGACTCGGCACTTTGTTATTTAGCAAAACCAAGCTCTCCTTGCATAACTCGATGGCTTTTAAAGCACGGCCGGTGTTAAGAAGGAATTCAGCAAGAAATAAACCTATGGAAATGGCTTGCAATATTTCTTCTATGTTATTCATTGTGCCTTCTTTTTGTAAGTCTTGTCACTGAAAAAAAATAGTTTTGCAGCATATAACGGTTATGCTTCTGTCAAAAGCGCAGAGATCCAGAAAGAGCAATGTTGGGCAAACTCATCAACTGCTTATCATGCTTTGTGAAGGCCAAGACGCGCTAGCTATAAAAAGTGCGTGCGTGTTAATTATAAGGTTCTTTAACTTATGCTACCTTTGTCTTCGAAATATTTTAGCTGACAAGAATAAGAAAGTAAAGGTTAACCAAAATGCAGAATGAAAAAACCTCTACTGGTGTGCGCTAGCTTGCACTTGTTTTAGAGGAATCCGCGAAATTATGAAGTTACTTTACGAGTTAAGGTGGATCGATAGTCCAAAAAGTGACGACGTTGAGAAAAAAAGTCAGTTTTTTAAAAATGTCAGATTTAAAGCCCTTGAACACTTGTAAAAAGTATTTTGAATCGATTTTGCTGAATTTACTTCTAGGCAAGTGCTAAATTTAAGGTAAGTACAGAATAGTATAAGTTTTTTTACGTAGCAACGGTTGTTTAGAGTAAGAACATGACCAAAGATATAGATTAATTTTAACATATATGAACAATACCTTGTAGTAAGGCTGTAAAGAGATGCACAACTCGATTGGTATAATTACTTGAGAAAAGCTTTGCTTGATTTACCATTACAGGCTCATTCATTTCCCTTATGAAAAGTAACATTTCCTACAATTGCGGAAACGTTTTACAAAATAGAACAACCATTTCACCCCCCTTACCGGAGATCCAATCTGCACCCCTCCCCCGCAATGTTTGGCTTGTTAAATGCTTAATCCATCATATAAGTGCATTTTTCTCAAAGGTCTACTTTTGTACCAACTGACTTCACGCCAACATTTCTACATTGGAAAGTATTTAAGAGAAATTCCTGAAATTTGGGGTCCTCAAGGACCAATAGTGTCGTGATGCAATAAACTAAAAAAAATCATAGCATTTTAAAGTCTGTCACGTGACATTAGATAATTTGTTCACTGGGTTTAATGCAAAATAAGGTTATTTCCAAATAAAGCCTGTAGAAAGCACAGAAAACAAGAGTCAACGTGTAAAAACTTTAGTTTATTGCATAGAACGGAACAGAAACTTACAAGATATGCTTGTTTGAAAATCAGATCTTGTTTTGTCAAAGAGCATTAACTGTTGGCGTCAATGCTATAAAATCAAACCTCAAAGGGGTGTGGCTGGTTGCCACAGCGACCATTTTCAGTGAAATCTTCGAAATTTATTTCTCTTCGTGAGTGTAATCGAACGCAATTGACCTTTCTTCGCCGTATGTAAGCAAACGTTATGGTCCCTTTTTGACTATCGAGCCCCCTTAAGGTGGAATGGTACCCTTAAAGGGACCAAAAAGCTTGTTTAAATATGGTGAAAAAAGATCAATTGTGTGCGATTGCACTCGGAAAAAGAAAATAAATTTTGAAGGTTCCACTGAAAATGGTTGCTATGGCAACCAGCCACTGCCTTTTGAGGTAGTGTTTTATAGTATTGACGCCAACACTTCCTGCTCTTTTAAAAAAACAAAATTTGGCTGTCAAACAGGCATATCGTGCAAGTTTAAGTTTTGACAGTTAATTCTTGTTTCAGTGCTTTTAACAGGCTTTATTTGCAAATAACCTTATTTTTCACCACACTCAGTGGACAAATCATGTCATGTCACGTAGCAGGCGTTAAAATGTTATAAAATGTTAATGCGTTTTTTGGTTTATTGCATCACGACACTATTGGTCTTTGATTAGCCCAAGTTTCAGAAAGTCTACTTAAATACTTTGCAAAGTAGAAATGTTGGCGTGACGTCAGTCGGTGCAAAAGTACACATTTGAGAAAAATGCAATTTAAGTTTCTTACACCAAGAATTAATCATTTAACAAGCCACAAATAGCGGAGGGGGTGCAGATTGGATCTCAGGGGAGAGGGTGTAATGGTTGTTCTATTTTGTAAAAAGTTACCGCAGTTGTAGGAAATGTTCGTTTTCATAAGGGGAATGAATGAGCCTGTGATGGCAATTCGAGGCAAAGCTTTTCACAAGTAGTTATACGAATCGAGTTGTACATGTCTTTGAAGCTTTTTTTTCTTCATAGTTTTGTTCATATATGTTAAAACTAATCTATATTTATGGTCACGGTCTTATAGTAAACAGCCGTTGCTTTGCCCGTTGCCACGTAAATTTATACCTCTGTGTACTTTCCTCATATTTCACACTCATCTAGAGGAAAATTCGGCAAGATCGTTTGAAAGTGTTTTTGACAAGTGTTCAAGGGTCTTAAATCTTCTATTTTCAAGAAATTGAATTTTTCATGAGCATCGCCGTATTTTAGGGTACCATTCCACCTTAACTATTTGAAATGAAGATTGATAATTTCACATCAAATTCAGCCGGATAAAGTCGACGAGAAAAAATCTGCGTTGAATATCTGCGTGTGGGCAATGTTCTGGTAACTTTCGGTATACTGCACTTTCAATAACACACGCCCACTAACAGCGATGAACATTATCATGCGTAATTGTAACCACGCTCTTGTGAGAACAATGGCAGATCGTTTTTCTGAGCTGCCAGAGAGTCATTTTTAAAAAATTGAAAACAGACTTGGTGATCGGGTGATAAAACAATTATTGAACAATATCTGCTCGCCATTGACAAATCACATTATCATTCGATGGATCTTTCGCTTCCTTTTTAACCTGCAAATAACTGCCTACAAATAATGGGTTGCCTTACTTAATATCCAGTGACACTCTTAAAGACTTGAAAAGTCATAACAACAAGTTCTACTCACCGCACCTATGTTGAAACAAACGACTGAAGACCAGCTCGTATTCCTTGAATAGAATGAAATTCACTGTCAAGTTGATTTTATACTTTTTTGCTTTAGAAAGCAAAATATCAGGAAACCGTCATTCTTAAGGTCATCCGTTCCTTTAGGAAAGTAGAAAATGAAATTTCCTGGTGAGATCATAGGCAACCCAAACATGATATTTTCACACAGATGATATCGATGATATTTGGAAAATGAGAGAGTTCGTTTGGAATTTTGGACTAAGACGTTCTGCCGGTGGGGTGTATAATGTTGAAATCACCAAATAAAGTTGCTAGACACTAAATACAGAGCCTGGTTGTCAACACCGCTAAACTGCGAAGGTGTTAATAGAAACTCCACGCAGTGTCTTGCCAAATGTGTGATTAAAAAGAATGCTTGAAAATCAAGGAAGCTGAAACATTTATCGCTCAAACTAAACAATGAGCAAAAGGAACTGATTTTGTTGCGACGATCCCTCAACGTAGCCAGCTGTTCTTGAACTTTTATCACACTCTTTCGTCCGGAAAAGAAATGCTCACCGGACGAAAGAGTGTGATAGCGGAGTTTATGAAGCCAACGGTTCAGCTTTTTTTGTTTTCTATTTTTGTCATCTTGTCATTTATTAGTTACTTCAACGATCCACATTTTATTGTAATACTATATAGGCTGTTATCTTTGTTGTTTAAATAAATTGTAACGTCTTTTCTCAGTTGTAAACATTCCCTGAAGAAGTCAGGCCGTGCCTGACGAAATATTGGAAATTATATACAGTTAACCCCAACCGTACGGTCAGCCTTTCTGAGTTCAGTTTTTTTCAAGCCTTTGCATTTGCTGATCAGAACCTACCAGGTTCCGGTACTTTTGACCTGTCCTTTGGCCCGTTCTAGAGTTTGAAGTTCTTTGTTCATATAATACATAGCAAGAAGGAGCCAAGAAGACTCTGCAACCTAAGATGGCGCGTGTGCGATCACGTGACTCAAATTTACAGTCCGCCATGTTGGAGCACCACTTTATTAGTTAGCGGCATTTCTCAGACTAGTTTTACACTATTGGACAGTTTGCTATCGGACAGTTTGTTACTGGACAGTTTGTTATTGGACAGTATGTTATTGAACAGTTTGTTATCGTACATTTTGTTATTGGACAGTTTGTTATTGGACAGTTTGTTATCGGACAGTTTGTTATCGGACGGTTTGTTATCGGACAGTTTGTTATCGTACATTTTGTTATTGGACAGTTTGTTATCGGACACTTTGTTATTAGACAGTTTGTTATCGGACAGTTTGTTATTGGACAGTTTGTTATTGGACAGTTTGTTATCGGACAGTTTGTTATCGGACAGTTTGCTATTGGACAGTTTGTTATCGGACAGTTTGTTATTGGACAGTTTGTTATTGGACAGTTTGTTATTGGACAGTTCAATAAGCCAATCACGTTCAAATCAACCAATCTCAATTTCAGAGTGACAATGACATGTTGCTATGGTAACCTATTGTGCCACAAAATTGACAGCAGCTTGTTCAGCAATGATTGGGTAGTTTTTTGATACCATGATTTTGGTATCAACCGATATAGAGTGTTTATAATGACCCATCAAGCTCTAAGTCTTGGAAAATACTGGAAACTGTTTCGAGCCACCTTAATTTACTTCACTGGGTTTATTTGTGGCTGGGAGAAATGCCTGCTTATGTATAATCATACGGCATAAACTTAAATAATTGAATTGTCCATAACAAAAATACTTTTCATTCTGGTTGCCTGTTTTATTTTTACTTCAGAAACTCTTCATAATATTTTTGAAGCCGTTCATTTAATTCTGAGAAACGTCTCGATTCCCGGAAAATCATTTGAGCACTAAATCTAAATCCTTAACCAAGAAATTTCAGTTACTGAACAGGTATATTAACTAGACATGATTTTACTCATGATTTGGTTATAGGTTTGAAAATCTTTCTGAAGTTCAGAAAGGTTTTAAACTACCATTACAATTTAGACTTATATTTCATGTAAGGCATCGTATATACAACGTACCGCATCAAAAATTATCGGCATTTCATGTCACAGAAAAACACATTCTTTGGAAAACTAGTCTACGAGCATGAGGTGTGGATCTATGAAGATCGCTGTACGCCTCATAATGTACTCAGATTTCGAGCATTCGGTGATCGTTTTTGCGTAGTTATTACCAAACAACGTATGGGATTAGTAGCCATTTTGATTACGTCGGTCCTCCAACATGGCCCCCAGTACTCTCTTGACATCAGTGTCACACACTTATCACCGAATTAAACTGTTTGGGAAAAGCCGCAAACAAAAAAAGGTGAAGTAACACCTGCTATTTCTTAGGCTTTTTAAAAGCACACTTGCCGCTTTTATTAAGTTCCAAGACAATAAACTCAATTCTAAATTTGCAAAGCGAGAAACTGCGTATAACCTGAGAGACTCTGAAAATAAGCTTAATGTTCCATTGCCACGCACAACCTATTATAAGAACAGCTTTAGCTACAGTGGCGCCACCCTTTGGAACAGTCTTCCTCGTGACATAAGACAAGCAGAGCCCCTTTGGATATTTAAGTGTTTAATTAAAGAAGCTTTAGTTAGGTTTAGGTTTTAAGTATAGTTTTTATAATAGTATCTTACCATTTAATGCATGCTGTTACTGATATATTTTAAATGTTTTTTAATATGTATAGCTGATGAATTGTCCGTGGATAAATAAAGATTATCTACCAAGGTTAGACCACTAAGAAAATTTGCATCAGCTCTAATCCTCAATGCAAGATGGTCTAGGGTAGACGAGGTTGCCTCCTGGCAAATCCGTAAAAATTTAAAATCGCTCATGACTCATTCGAGGCTCGGAAGTACCAATCACAAGAGATTAATGAAGGAGTCAACGACGATAACCTTTCCTCGGATTGACAAAGAATCAATACTAAAACGTTGGAAAGTCGTATCGAATGTGAAACATTAACATTCTTGACAATACTTGTTAGACAAAAATCACCTTCGGAGGAGTCACCCAATTAAAAAAACTAATCTTGAAAACTCGTGTTTAAATAAGACTAACAATTTTCTAACATTGATGTTGTGTTTAACAATACCAGGCATGATTTCTTAAGATATACTACTCAGTATTGGCTTTCAGTCTTCTCATCCTACAGCATATCTATAGATCTCTTCCGCCACCATACTTTCTGGATCTGTTAAAAGGACAGTTTAAACTGTTCCCTGTGGAAGATTATTTTATTTGAGGCTTGGACCTAACACTTAGAGGCCGAGAGGTGCCAAAGTGTCGGGACTTGAACGCTTTAGGATCAACCCTTTAAACAACACCGGCCAAGTTACAAAAGGCGGCACATACTATAGACAACTAGAGCGAAGCAACCCCCAAATACCCAGTTCAGGGACGGAGCCATAAAGGATTTAAGATAATTCCTTCGAGAAAACTTTGCTGTAGAAGGTCGCCCTTAAGAGAAGAAAAAACAAAACTGAGCAAGCTATCCTTATGACCTCCAATAATTTATGTTTTCACTGAAGACCAACCAGATCCATTCCAATGGACGGCAATAAAGGCCAGGGCGATTAACGATACTGGCCTTCTACAGAGGAATATTTTGCAACGCCAGTGACCAAACTTCCTGCAAATGTGCTAACCAGGCAGAGAATGTCGGCATCTTTCAACAGCACGAAAGAAACGATTTGAGTACAGGGGTCTGCGAAAGGAATGAGGCGACTCAACAATTGCCGGACTATGGCGAGAACTGTGTCAACCAACTATTGAAACAACTGCCGGATTCCAAGAGAACGGATCCATAACTTTGGTGTGGAAATCTCTGTTATAACCCTTGTGACAACGTAGTCAAGCACGTTAAGTAAGCCATGACTTGGTTTATTACGATTTTAGTAGAGCAAATTATTTCAGTTTTCCTCGTGAGTGGAAACGTGTAACGTCCGTTAGCGCGTGTGCACGTTAAGCGCGAGCGAGACATCACACACACGTCATAAACGGCAGAATGGTTCTAGTTTGCAAGTTTACCATAGAAACGGTCAGTTGCGAACAAATTAGCTTGCCGTGAACACTGCGAGAACTCTTTTACTCATTTTGCTGGCAGTTTCAAGTTAGTTTGTTGTTGGATTGTGTCATATGTTGACCATGTCTGAGATTAATGAATACTTATCAAACAGCACGGAATCACGTGGTGAAAAGCGTGTGATTAATTATCCGAATTTGTCGGAAAGCGAACGCTTGAAAAGAAAGCGCAAAATGGAAACAGAGACAACTTCGCCGAACAAAAGAAGGCGCACCACTGATGTGAGTAAGAATTACTTTAACTTAGAATTAGAATCGCTTTGTTTTTCGTTTGGGGAATGTATAGCGCAAAAATATGTCCTTAATTCGTTCCTTCAGAGCTTTTCCGGCTCTTCATAAGAAATGAGACTTAAAATAACAAAAGAAAAAAATGTTTTTACCTTACAATATCTTTTAGAGAATAAGTGGACTCTGTTAATTTTTGTCTTATTGCAAGTATAACTTATTTTAACTTTTCCTTCTTTTTCATCAAAGGATTGCTTCAGGCAGAGACGACGAAAAGGCACTTCTAAATTCCACAGGTAATGAAAAAAATATGTATTTCAACAACTTCCTAAACAAGTTTCTAAATAAA
>OZ026595.1:7473115-7493115 GCA_964020085.1 Micromussa lordhowensis
TTGTATAATAATGAAGCCTTATTATACAAAAGTCAAATCCCGGGATTAGATTTAAGGAAGACACTCCAGTTATTTAAGAACACTTGAAAAATGTAAGAACACACCCAGGAAGGCGTTTCTTAAAAGAAATTCTTCTTTTGTTCGTTTATTCCCGTCGAGTTTACAACATTATAATATTTTTTTTTTGTTGACAGTTGTAAACGAACCACCATCCTTGTTCACGACAAAAGAATGAGAGGCAAGGTTTAGCGGCTGCCAGTTCACTGCCAGGGTTGCCACAGGTCAGAAAATGGTCAGGGAAAAGAAATTCTTCAAGGTCAGGGAAAACTCAGGGAATTTTGTTTTGAGTCCGGCAAAATTGACGTTTTGAAGAAATGTCGCAAAACTGAAATAATTTAACACGGCTGATTTAATACCATTGAAGAGGCTGGAGGAAACATTTGGGGTCACTGTTATTTCAACGATATTTTTACTAGATGAAGAAGGAATATTTGTTGAAAACTTATCAGCCTTAATGCAAGAGTGGAAAGAACGGTTGTAAAATGAGGCCAGAAGCTGCTATTATATCTGGGAAAAGGCAGAATTTTGTGATCTCTGTGGCAACCATGTACTGTTATCATCTAAAGACCCTCTCGTAAAAATATGTTCAAAATAAATTAATTATACATTAGAGGACTCCGTAAAGAAGACTCTGTCCAAAAAGTAAAGCGTTCTCAAGTTTGTCGACTTTAGTTTGTAAGTCCATTAGCTTCATCTCAATGCGATCCGCCAAAATTGTCAGCAACGTTTCATACGAGCTGTGAAATGAGTTCTGATCAGCACAGTTCGCCGAGTACTTGATGTACTTCAAATCAGTGTCCTTTCGGAAAGGGTCTCCAAAGATCTTCTCTGTCTGAATTCCGCGCGAGTGTGTTCTGTCGAAACAGGATGCTGGTCCATTACCAGTGTCAGCCACGTGCGCGCACGTGACAGGGAAGCTCGTGACTTTGGGCGTGGCCGTGTTATTGAACTCCTCCTCTCGTTCACGGGTCATAAGACTCTTGAAGAGTTGAGCGTATTTTTCCTGGCTTTCCTCGTTTGTAATACGGTTTGCGCGTAAGTTTTTCTGCTGGCTCCCAGTGTAAACCCGGTCGGCGGGTTCCCACGAGCCAAAAATGTCCGATTTACAAAAGGAGGAATAAGCCGTGGGATCTCGAACGAGTTTGAATTGCTCGTCTGTCCAAGGTATGCCATTTTCGAACCTCTTAGCTTGGCAATGCTTCCAGCTTTTCAGCCAATCAGTGAACAGAGGAATGGTGTCATGAGAGGCACTGGTGCAACCTGATTCAGTGGGTGTGGCTAATTCTTCTTGTTCCCTACGAATTAGTACAAAGTAAGAGTAAGAACACATCTCGGCTAGTTTCTGACACTTACAGCCAAATTAAAGGAAATAAATAGGAAAAAGGCGCGAGAAGTCGCGAGTATTGGAATGTTGTCATGTTAACACGATGTTGTAAGGGTGCATGTACCTCTTCTTGCTTAGTAACTAGTGTAACAAAAACCGTTCACAATAATCAATTACCAACGTTGCCGAAACTTGGAGCAATGTGTAAAACGATCATTCTTTATCTTAATGGTGAAACAGAGAATTAACTCTGAAGTGTAAATTAAAGTGCTAATTGAACCCATGAATAACCCACTGGGCGTTAGCCCTAGTAAAGGAAATCAGGGAACCACACGAGGTAAAGAAAAAATATTTTGTCCCCGGTGGGAATCGAACCCACGACCTCCGGATTAGATCTACCGTTACTCTTGTAGTAACTAGTGCAGTGCAGAGTAACGGTAGATCTAATCCGGAGGTCGTGGGTTCGATTCCCACCGAGGTCAAAAGATTTTTTCTTTACCTCGTGTGGTTCCCTGATTCCATTTAATAGGGCTAACGCCCAGTGGGTTATTCATGGGTTCATTTAGCACTTCAATTTACACTTCAGAGTTAATTCTCTGTTTCACCATTTGTGTTCACAGTGATACGCGGCACAACATTCATTCTTTATCTTAGGTTCGTTTACGAGCCTAAAATAAACTGCTGCTGAATAATTTAAAATGATTCTATTATTCTCCTTCGTTAATAGACTTGGCCGAGTTGTTCAAACCCCGATTAAGCTAACTCAAGATAAGCGAGAATTCTGACGTTAGTTTTGTGACTTTTCTCGAGGTTTTTTAGTTTTGTTCTGTTTGTTCTTCAGTTTTAGTTTGACTAATCTCGATCTACACAACACAAAAGTAGTGAAAAACATTTTTCTACAAGAGGAATCAATACTTCGGTTAAAAGGCTTTTAATCCTGGGTTAGCGTTAACCGGCTTTCGAAAAACGCGTTCCAGCCAGGGGCCCGTTTCTCGAAGGTCCCGAAACGTTTTGGCACTCGGAAAGTCGTAGCAAAATCTTAAACCTTCTGATTACATAGCTGTTTTATTCACATATTTTTAATATGAACAGAGGTTCTCTTCAAACAAGGAGTTTCAGGCGTATTCACCTCCGTTTTTAGATACAGATTATCTAAAAATGGCTTTGCGGGCCCGAAAAGTTTCCGGGGCTTTCGATAAACGGGCCCCTGACCTGTGTGTTTAGATGTTGCAAAAAAACTATATAGTAACAGAGTCAAAAGAAAAATCCACGTTAATTCAAAACTTCGCCCCCGTAGATCTAAAACCGATCAAACAACTTCAAACTGAAACTGGAAATATGACAGTTTAAAAACTGGTCAAACCGGTATTCCTAAACGGCCGACAGTTCTGTCAACACCCAACATTTTTCCCAGTTCCAATTAGATTTGGGCACAGAAACCAGTTACGCTTGATACAGAACTAACAGAGCAATAAAAAAACTAGTCGATTGTTTAAATTTCTTTTCTTACTTTTCTGTTCTATCATCAATTCCATAGTAGAGTTTTAAAGCAACCACAATGAAGGCCATGGCGCCAGCTTCAAGGTTAGGGATGGCAGAACATCACGGTTTGTCTAACGTTGGATGGATTTTCAAGTTGATTTTAACCTTCTGTGTCAGTTTGCGAACTACACCGTGCAGAAAACCTGTTATTAAAAACAAAAACAAAAACAAAAACATTAGGAACTGTTCAGTATTCTGGTGTTCGAGGTTATTTCGCGCACATTGCTCTGGCAGCAAGAGGTCAGCTCATGATCAGGCAAATAGGGTTATAGCAGTGTCAGCATCGGTAGGGAGGTGAGCACAATTTGACCAAACGTTGGGGGGGGGGGGGGGCGCGTCATCCTTCTGTCATATGCAGTAAAAACCCGCGTGTAAGAACCCAGATTTTTTTTAATTCTGGCAAAATAGGTTCTGATTGCAGAATGTATATGTAGTGTATATAACAAGAGTCCATAGTTTAACTGTAACCAACATAATAAGGACCTGCTTGATCTTGCTTGGCTAAACAAGTTCTTATTTCATTGGATATTAAAATGGCAAATTTCTGCCAGCAGGTTCTTAAACAACCAGATTCGTACTGCGGGTTTTTACTGTATGGCACTCTAGTTTCTCTTCCATGCAGTATTTTGCTGTTTTCCACGATATGACCGCTTGAATAGAGCGAAAAGCTAGATGAATACTGGGTTAGCAAACTCTATAACTCTGATCTCCCCTACTGCCGGATGACAACCCTCGAAAGAAAAGACAAATTTCTTCGCGCTGTTGTGCTTGCCATTTTCGCAATGGACAAAGTGTTTACCAAGACATTAAGAGAAAAATTTAGCTGCAACGTTTAGAGGACGAAGTGCAATTGTTGGCATGAGCTTTCTTTTCATCCGTCGTTCAACATTGATATAAGCAACTTGTGACAAGAGAATGTGTTTTATTAGTTGAGACTGAGCGCGAAAAAACAAACACAAACATAGGAACATGTAGTGTCCCAGCTAATAGTTATCTATTAAGATGGCTAGTCCTGATAAATTATTGGAAATTATCGAAATATCGAAGCCTTATTTTACAGCTACCAGTTAGATGCTTACATAGCTCCACTCCCAGGTCAAAGAAATCACAACCAAATCACCCCCTCACCACCACTAAGGAAACACATCCTCATGCCCAATGATAATCTTTTTCAATCTATTTTAAGCTTCGCGTCACGCTGTCAAAGTGATTTTTCGTCTCGGTCCCATGATCGCGCAGCCAACGTGCATCTGAATTCGAGATTGAAAATCGAACAGATTAAGAAAAAAAATCAGTTTGTTTTGAACTATCGCACTGTTTGCATTCAGATTGGAAATCATTTTCAAAGCGCTGGGCTGGAAAATTAGCTTATACATGTACGTGCTTCTCTGACGTTAAAATAGAAGCTGTGTCAATTCCCCAGCATGAATGACTTTAAAACACAAAGCGCCAAGCCTTGTGTTTTCAACTGCTGGCATTTCATGTCACAGAAGAACACATTCTTTGAGTAACTAGTTTACTAGGATGAGGTGTGGATCTATAAAGATCGCTGTACGCCTCTTAATGTACCCAGATTTCAAACATTCGGTGATCTTTTTTGCGTAGTTATTACCAAACAACGTATGGGATTAGTAGCCATTTTCATTACGTCGGTCCTCCAACATGACCCCAGTACTCTCTTGACGTCAGTGTGCCACAGTTATCAAAGAATAAAACTGTTTGGGAAAAAACGCGAACAAAAACATGTGAAGTAACACGTGCTATTTCTTAGGCTTTTTAAAAACACACTTGCCGCTTCTATTAAGTTCCAAGACGATGAACTCAGTTCACCAAGGTAAGACCCCTAAGAAAATTTGCATCACCTCTAATGCTTAATGCAAGATGGTCTAGGCTGGACGAGGCTGCTTCCTAACAAATCCGTAAAAATTTAAAATCGTTTATGACTCATTCGAGACTCGGAAGTACCAATCACAAGAGATTAATGAAGGAGTCAACCACGAAAATCTTTCCTCGGATTGACAAAGAATCAATACTAAAACGTTGGAAAGTCGTATCGAATGTGAAACATTAACATTCTTGACAATACTTGTTAGACAAAAATCACCTTCGGAGGAGTCACCCAATTAAAAAAACTAATCTTGAAAACTCGTGTTTAAATAAGACTAACAATTTTCTAACATTGATGTTGTGTTTAACAATACCAGGCATGATTTCGTAAGATATACTACTCAGTATTGGCTTTCAGTCTTCTCATCCTACAGCATATCTATAGATCTCTTCCGCCACCATACTTTCTGGATCTGTTAAAAGGACAGTTCCCTGTGGAAGATTATTTTATTTGAGGCTTGGACCTAACACTTAGAGGCCGAGAGGTGCCAAAGTGTCGGGACTTGAACGCTTTAGGATCAACTCTTTAAACAACACCGGCCAAGTTACAAAAGGCGGCACATACTATAGACCACTGGAGCGAAGCAACCCCCAAATACCCAGTTCAGGGACGGAGCCATAAAGGATTTAAGATAATTCCTTCGAGAAAACTTCGCTGTAGAAGGTCGCCCTTAAGAGAAGAAAAAACAAAACTGAGCAAGCTATCCTTATGACCTCCAATAATTTATGTTTTCACTGAAGACCAACCAGATCCATTCCAATGGACGGCAATAAAGGCCAGGGCGATTAACGATACTGGCCTTCTACAGAGGAACATTTTGCAACGCCAGTGACCAAACTTCCTGCAAATGTGCTAACCAGGCAGAGAATGTCGGCATCTTTCAACAGCACGAAAGAAACGATTTGAGTACAGGGGTCTGCGAAAGGAATGAGGCGACTCAACAATTGCCGGACTATGGCGAGAACTGTGTCAACCAACTATTGAAACAACTGCCGGATTCCAAGAGAACGGATCCATAACTTTGGTGTGGAAATCTCTGTTATAACCCTTGTGACAACGTAGTCAAGCACGTTAAGTAAGCCATGACTTGGTTTATTACGATTTTAGTAGAGCAAATTATTTCAGTTTTCCTCGTGAGTGGAAACGTGTAACGTCCGTTAGCGCGTGTGCACGTTAAGCGCGAGCGAGACATCACACACACGTCATAAACGGCAGAATGCTTCTAGTTTGCAAGTTTACCATAGAAACGGTCAGTTGCGAACAAATTAGCTTGCCGTGAACACTGCGAGAACTCTTTTACTCATTTCCCTAGCAGTTTCAAGTTAGTTTGTTGTTGGATTGTGTCATATGTTGACCATGTCTGAGATTAATGAATACTTATCAAACAGCACGGAATCACGTGGTGAAAAGCGTGTGATTAATTATCCGAATTTGTCGGAAAGCGAGCGCTTAAAAAGAAAGCGCAAAATGGAAACAGAAGCAACTTCGCCGAAGAAAAGAAGGCGCACCACTGAGGTGAGCAAGAATTACTTTAACTTAGAATTAGAATCGCTTTGATTTTCGTTTGGGGAATAGCGCAAAAATATGTCCTTAATTCGTTCCTTTCTGTTTCAGAGCTTTTCTCTTCATAAGAAATGAGACTTAAAATAACAAAAGAAGAAAGAAATGCAATGTTTTTACCTTACAATATCTTTTAGAGAATAAGTGGACTCTGTTAATTTTTGTCTTATTGCAAGTGTAACTTATTTTAACTTTTCCTTCTTTTTCATCAAAGGATTGCTTCAGGCAGAGACGACGAAAAGGCACTTCTAAATTCCACAGGTAATAAAAAAAATATGGATTTTAAAAACTATCTAAACAAGTTTCTAAATAAACTTGTTTTTTCTTGTTTTTCCACAGAAACAAATTGAGATGTATCTGGAGCGAGTCTGACAAAGATTATCTGAAGAAAATCAGTAGTTACGATAGCTTTTTGTCTCTCGGTTATGAGGTGAGGTGGTTTCTAATCTGGCTCCAATTTGACTGAAATCATTGGTTTATGAACCTGTTATATTGCACAAAGTTAAGCCAATAATTTCGATCCACTACAGTTTATACTGGTTTTTGTGTATTAAACCATTGCACCGTAGACTTTCCAAATGACCCAATCACAAGCAAATAAACATCGATTACTGTTTTAGTCCAGCCACTAATAATTCTACGTTTTTTTGTCGTATTTCTTGTTTCTTCAGAAACCGAACTGGATAAACGCCGAGATGAAATTTACACTGTCAGCCGACAGCTTGTCATCTTGGGATTCCATTTATGAAGACGATCAAGAGAAACATTCTGAAGTGCCAGAATATATCAAAAAACTAGCTTCTCAAGGTAAGTTGGATTCTTTATTGATAACTGGTCCATAGCTGCGGGAACTAACCCGAGACTGGTTTTAATATGACATTTTGCCTTGCAGCAGAGCTTGCTGATTATGACATAGGAAAAGTCCTTGGAGCTGGCTCATTCGGTCAAGTCGTCGCTGCAACACGCAAGGCGGACAATCTACCGGTAAGTTGAACTCAACAGTCTTCTTACGCAGGCTTTCCTCATTAAAACATCATTATTTCTCTCGTAAGAAACTTCCCGTTCGTGAGTGAGAATGGATGAAAAAAATAGTACAGTCTAAACTCCTTCTGGTGTTTGCAATATACCAAGAAAAGTTCTGCGCACTTAGTCTAAAGTAGCCTGTGAAAAGGCTCCGGGCTGGAAGAGACAAAAATGGAACTGGCTGAGAGTGAAGTGGCCGAGAGGAGGGTGTTTTGTTCCTGGAGTAAGCTGGAATAAAACTAGTATATCTTTTATATTTCCTCTCAGGTGGCGCTTAAGTTTGTGCAGAAAAGATCAGTCAAGGAATTTAAAAAGGTTGGTAAAATGCTAGTAAGCGTGGATAAGCCTGGTATTTCATGTTTTCCGCGTGAAAGAAAAAGCAGCAGTCCTCTACACGCAGCTGGTAAAATGTAAACTGAATATGATACGCGTGTCAAAGTTATGTCAGCGTAGCTTGTTACTGAATATCAGGAAATGGGAATATAGCGAAAAATATTAGTATTTTACGATGTCCTGCAAGTCAGTAGAAAATTACAATATGTTTTATACTGTATCAATAATTCATCCTCCCCTCCCTTGCTACAGGTAAACGGGGGAGAAATTCCATCCGAGGCTTATCTTCAGCGCCAAGCAAGGCACCGTCACGTGATCGACATATATGAAGGGTCGACACTGAGGAGCATTATGTTTACGTCATGGAAAGACCGGAAGTCTGTAAAGACTTGTTTGACGTCATACACGACCGAGACAGTCTGGGCCGACCACTGACAGAAAGAGAGTTGGAAAGAGAAGCCCGAAGATACTTTGCCCAGATCCTGCAGGCCAACATCAACTGCGAGGAGACTGGTGTCCTACACCGAGACATCAAACTAGAGAACATCCTGGTGGACATGTGCACTGATGAAGCCAAGTTGATTGACTGGCATCTGAAGTTCAGCAAGAAGGTTTCACAAAATTCAGAGGTGAGAATAATTTTGGAGTGTCTTGTATGCGACATTTGTAAGTAAAATAAAACCTGATTATCTATTTGCATTCAGGCACACCACAGTACATGCCTCCTGAATTCAGTAAATCTAAGCAATATAACGGCTGTCAGGGCACTGTGTGGCAAATGGGAATCCTTCTTCTGGATATACTGTCACCTGTAGTCCCAGCATTTTAACATCCACGTCACGCTCTGCGCATGGCACCTAGAGTACCACACCAGCTTTCACCAGATACTTCTTTCTTTGTCAAATTTTTAAAACCCAACCTGTAAAAACTAATATTACTCTGAAAATCTACCAGATTAGTTAGCGAGCCTTTCCTCATGAAGATAACCTTACTTTGTCTAGTTCATAAGAGCTGCACTTTATAAACAACTTAATTATGCAGCATTTTCAAGACGTTACTATATTATCACTGACACCAGTGAATCATTCAACATTTTATCACTTCTTCTCGCATACTCCGAGATCATAACCAATGTCTCTGATGTAAAATTGCGTTATTCATCTTCAAACCGAAGGTAAAAGACTATTCTTTTGTTTACATAGTACTTATTTTTTTTCACAGAAGCAAAGAACCTTATTTACTCGCTGCTCAACACGACTCCAAGCAATCGTCCACGAACCCTGAAACAAACTCTGCAACATCCATGGTTCGCCATGACAGACTAAACTTCTATCATCAATTCTGAAACTCATCTGCAATTCAATGAACTGAGTTGTAAAAAAAAAACTGATACTGAATATTAGATTATTCTGATTTAATCAGTTCAATTCATCAACATGAGTAGGTTCTTGTCAGCCAAAGGTGAAGCGGTTTGACCTAACGTTTTGACAACCTAGTCTGTACACTGTATATATAGCATTTGCTGACTTGCAAGTTATGAAAGATATCTATTATCGATCTGATGAACCGTTCACTAGATCTGCTCTTTCGAATTCGCCAAATTACAAACCAAGTCAGTGGTGCTCTGTTGAGCCGACGGTTACTTGATATTTCAGACTGCATGTGCAGTGAATATCACAAGAAAAATAAGTTAGTCAGGACATTAACATCATTGGTTATCATTAAAAATTGTGTTGCTCTGATTATAAAAAGACAATCTTTGTTTCAAAACGCCATTGAAAAAACTTCTTCTTAAACTGATTTGTCTACATTAAAATAAGGAAAAGTAAATTTAACAAAATGTCTCTATATATTTCAATTTCTGAGTCATGCAATAAATCACATATATGTGTAATATTTATTTAATAGGAGATTTATATTTTTTATTTCAAACAGTTTCAGAGAAAATATATCTTAATAAAATATGTTATCCAATTTAACTCTGTATGTTTTATTTTTCGACTGGTAAATGACTTCTCAGATACTAACACGTAATGAGGTTGTCCCTACACAATGAATTTAATAACAATTCAAAAGACTCGGAGACTATGAGATGTAGTAACTAAAGCAAGTATGAGAGAATAAACTTTCATGAAATATTTCCATGCAAGAAAACGTTAAATTTATAGATGATTTCAAGGCTAGGTCAATCTAGATGTGTGACATTGGGATCAGTCAGAGAGAATCACATTCCAAAAAAAGCACATAAAAGTTCATTAAGATCGCTGTCGGGTGATTAAACACCACACACCAAAGAGCAACAAAGCAGGTTTCCAACCTTTTCCAGAATAAGTCTGGTTTTACAAGTTACCTTATGAATTGAATGTTCAAATACTTTGTCTTCTTGTTTTGCGAGTGTGCTTCCTTAAATATCAAATTATCTTACAATAATTATTGTTAATATTAAGACGAAGTAACTCGGACACTCCTCGGCAATCTTTGGAAATTATCGGAAAATGTCGGATGAACTCATTTACTATGCTCGCTTCTGAGACTATCGCCTCATACTTGTGTATTATTTCCTATAGTAGTACATTGACATCTTAAGTCTTTATGTTCTTTCTGTTTATAATTATTTTAAGAGTGATTTTGTGATTACAAAAATTGACAACTATTTATGAAAAATTTAGAAATCATTTTTAGAAATCTCTACATACACTCCGTTAGTGTAATAAGTGCTTAGGAAGATTCCCTAGTCGTCTCTGAAGTGCAGTCCAAGTGTTTCGACTAAGTAACCCGTCGCTTGGCAACTGAGGGACAGTTTGTTGGCAGTTTGCATTATAATCGGTTTGGAACTTCTGAACTGCCATCTGAATCAAGTCAGAGTATACATCCGGCATATCGCATAGCGAGCTCAACTACTGAAGTCTTTGCAAGGCTGTAACAAGCTCCGACACGAGACCACGAATTCCACCGTTTGGAGATTTTGGAATGCTGAAGGTACTCGATATTACATCATTCATCTTCTGCAAAGTGTCCAAAACAGATTGCATCTCGACAATCTCTGCTGGGGAATTTCTAGGAGGCAGGTTGTAATCGCAGACAAGTTTGTCCAAGGTTGCAAAACTTGCCACAGCTTCTTCAAAACAATCATACTGTCCGTCTATTACAGGAATGAAAGTTAACTGGTCTTTGACATGATCCACGCTAACCGTCACAGCAATGCCGTAGTTTGTGTAAGTGCACGATAGACCGTTTTCGTTTTTTGGACACAAGAATACTTGCTCTAACATTTCTATCTGCGCTAGTGAAGTGTTCTCTGGCTTCACTCTGACAACGGAAACTTTGACTTTCTTGGTTTTGTCCGATGTAGGTACAACAATGGTCCGATAAAACCTGTAAGAGTAGAAAAAGGTTTTGCTGAGCAAAACGAAACAAGTGGAAAATGTTTTTGCCACACTGGGCCAGCGGTTCTTGTTGCTGACCGCTATAGTCTGACCTCCCCACCCACCCACCAACCCACCCTTAAGAATTTTTAGCCTTTTTGAGCACTTCTTTTAAAATTGTGACTGTATCACTGTGCATTAGGTCAGACAGGACGCGGTCAGCTTGACATGGCTCCCAGTGATGCGTGGGAAGTCTGTTTTATGCTACATTGTAAGCCTTTTTAAGAAGGTGGTACGCTATTAGGGACATCAACAAAAATCAACTCTAAGGTGGTGGCGATCTAAAAGTTGGTACTGACATGACCCTCCTTAGTAAGGGAAACAAGTATCCTGACCCTCCTCCTCCCCGCTTTTAATTCATAACCAGTCCTTTCTCTTGTTTTTCTTTGAAACGCAGAAACAAGATGCCTAAAAAAGATTAAGATGATGACACATAGAAATGCTCTATTGCATTTGTTAGAGATTTAATTAACACTAAAATCTTGCATCCTAGGTGTATTGCCACACAGCCCTACGAAAGCACTGTGCACGATTTGCTTATATTTCTAAGTTGTAACCAGATTGACGGTAATGGATTGAAATAAAGCTGGCAGAAAGCCTTGAACTTTTATCTAAATGGCTTGTTTCCCTGATGGAAACAGTTCGCTCACCTTGTTGGGTCCAAGTGCCACTCCTTCACGGCGAACAGTTCATACCCATGGAGCCATTTATCTTGACACCTTTTCAAACACTGCAACATCTTCATCGACCATCTTGCCAAATCTGTCCTGTTTGCGAATGACTATTCTCTCTGTCAACAGCAATGACTTGTTTGTGTAGTCCTGTTCATTAATCCGCAGTAGATACTGGCAAGGAAACTCTGCAGTCGACAGATAAATTTCTACTTCACAGAATGCTAAGTTTGGATTGGAGTTCCTTCTTCTCGTACAGTTGATTATCAAACACGTACAGTAAAAGCTACCGCAAAAACTCGCTGTAGTACTCATGTGAGTAGCTGAACACATCAAGAGGCACTAATTATTAATTATAAATTAATTATTAACCACTAAAAGGTACGACGAGAACCCCTGCCCCCTTTTTATGGACACACCCCCCTCCCCAAGATTATAAATTCTACACATACTTACTGCTCGATAAAATGTAAAATAAAAAAGCTCTTTTACCTTGTAAAACAAAGGTCTGGTATATGAAAATATTAACAAAACCGAGATTGTGTGCATGAAACTTGTTCAGAAATGTAACAACTGGAACGGCAAGGGAAGTCTTACTAACCGAGTTCGAGGGCCATACTGTAAATTACGGACCGAGTTTTTTATCATCGATTTGTGGCCCAAACGCGAAGCGTGCGGGCCATAAATCGAAGGGGAAAAACGAAGATCCGTAACCTACAGTACGGATCGAGAAAACAAGGTGTGTGCATGACGAGTTCGGGAACGATTTCTATTCACGCGGAATGGCTTCAAATTTCTGACGCACCTCGAAAGCAAAACGAGTCAATTTAAAAAATCGTTAATTGACTCTTAAGTCGTTATCAGGTTTTAATACACAATTTCAGAAGTAAAAGAAAGTTTTAAACTTTTGCTTGCTAAAAACGTTAAGAAAACTTGGCGATAACTCAAGAAGCTTTTGGGCAACAAAAGCAGCTTTAAATTCGAACGGGCCGTACAGTAGAATACGGCCCTCTAAATTGACCAATCACAGCGCGCGTACTAACTGAGAGAAACTGAGATAATAAATATTGTTACTCACCCTCTTTTAATTTAAAATCCTACTTCTTCAATTAAGTTAGTTTCACAATTGCTGCTGGGTAAAATAATTTTTTTCGAGTACTGGTAAAACACGAGGTTAAGAGGTTTCCACCTACTCCTTAAATTTCCTCGCAGCAAGACCAGAACAATTTCTGTTATAATCTAAAAGTAGAATACCAAATATTACCTTACGAACTAAGGTTTTACTGGTTCAAGCAGTTATTAGAGTCCAGCACTCAGCTGTACACTGCAGACTCCGATTAAGTTTCAAATCTTTTTTTCGCTGAACTGAATAGCTGGTAACCTCTAGAGAAATGAGCAAAAGCACCAAAAGTTAAAAGTCGATTTAGTTTATACACAAGTTAGCACTACCACTAAAACTGTCAGTTGAGGTCATGGCATATTTTACTCCTCATGCGATCACTCGCCGCAGCCGTCCTGGTCATCCTTGCCAACACCTGACAGAGAAAATAAACAAAGCACGAAAAATGTGTAAATTCATTTTCTTAAAAAGCAGTGGCCTAATTTCAAAATATGGATTAATTTTAACAGATAAGTCGGATTCATGGCTGTGGCTTGTAAACTTCTGCTGGAACCGTGAGCAGCTTCAGGATAGAGTTTTGGACCCCTTTGATATCATCCCAATGTTGCAAAAACTTGTGAAGGAAGGTGGACCATACAAAACAGCCAGCGTGATCCATTTGTCTTCTACAAAAACATTGGAAATTCATTGGAGAATAAACAGAACATAATTTCATTGCCAAATCCAGCGAAAAAACAACAATCAAGCGTGATGTTAGCTGAAATGCGAGAAAAACAAGATTCCAAATATTCGCAATTTTTCAAATCCCGAAATGCGAGGGCGCTTTATAATTCGATCAAAAATTGCGCTGCAGTTTCGTTAGGTAACTTCATGTTCTATAACATCATGAACGAGAGAGTAAGTTAACAGTTGTAAAATACATTAGCCGCACAAGATTAAACCACAAACGATAAGGAAATAATCAGATATATGAAAACTTAACTCTCTTTTGAAAATACACAAAGCTTGATCGATAACACGTAAGGAAACTGCGAGTAAATACTAGGAGCCCTTTGCGAAAACATGGATCGAAGGCGTTTTTCATTAAATCTTACCTTTCGCTCCAAAATGAAATGTCACGTCATCTCCTATCAGTATAAAAGGTGCCCACTGGTTCACGTCATAGCCCTTACTTCTCATCCACTTCATGGCCTCGTGTAGAGATTCACCAGCACTTTGCCCAGCCACAAGGTGACCGTAGAAATGAGTCATTAACGGCTCTGTTGCTTTGTCATCCAGGGCCCACAGTGCCACCAACACTGAGCGTGCGCCAGATCCTAATAATGCTCGGGCAATTCCGACTGCTCCTTCGGCTTTTGTCTGTCCACGAGCACTGTGGCAACAGCTAAGGACTACCAGTTTAGCTCGCAGTTGAACTTTTGAAATGTCCTCCATTGTCAATAAGTAGAGTCCTTCTTGGGGTATCCCGTTAGGAGTACGAAAAGATGGTGCAAGGGCAATTGCTCCTCTTTCTGCATCACCGTGTGCGGCGATATGAATCAGGGCCACTGAATTGATCGCTTGAAGTACCGCCTGCTTAGTCGCTTCCTGTCCTAACAGAGGCTCGACACCCAGCTTTTTTGCTATCATCTTAGCTTCTTTTTCTGCACATTGCAGTCGAGAAATCTTCGTGAGTTTTCCTTTGAAATGCACTTCACCAACATCAGGATTTCCGACTATCAATGCACCTGTCTGACAGTGATAGTGTGCTGGACTTTCACTAATGAGCTTGAGAGTTCTTAACGAAGGAACAACACGAATCCTGAAAGTCTCAGATAGATACTTCCCGCTTTCATCAGTTAACGCAGCAAATGGAATTTGGTATAAAGCACGATCAGGAACTATGATGATTTCAGGACCCTCAAGTAAGCTCGCCACAGGAGCGATGATAAGTTTGTAACAGATGGGAAGGTTCATTTTGGGTCCTTGGTTAGCTTTACTTTCCACTCCAATTCGCCAACTTTCATGGCTGTCTCCCTTGCTTGATTTGGATTCTGGTTGAAAAACGTGTAAAGATCGGTCTTCGCAAATCTCTTCTGGTAGAACGCCAAAACTTCTGAAATCAAAAAATTCTTCCACTTGTTGACTTAATCCTTCGCGAGCAATTAGATCATTCCCTTCTATCTTCTCAAAATGTGTGACTCCGCCTGCTTTAAGAATCCACAAAGATATGCACCGGCAACAAGAACAACAATATGAGACGTACAGACAGGTACGGTTACATTCTTTGGCCACGATGTTTTCAAGACCAGACCATGTACGAGGATCAGCTGAGATTTGATTCTCCAAAGAGCACTGAGAATACTGAGCTGACATTAAATCTGCCAAAGCCCTGGCCCTTGAAAGCTCTAAAACATACAGAGCTTTAATAGGATTTCCAGTTGCACAAAGCAACATAGACAGATCTCTGTAAGATTGAACATTGCAGTCAGAAAAGGAAATCTTAAATGTATCGTTGTCGCGGAGAGAGGTGCGCATTTCCTCACATTTTTCAATACCAGAAAGGAAATACGAGATAGCTTCCAGAATCTTTCCTTCTTTCATTCTAATTTGTGCCAATGTTCGGAGCGATTGGGACTGCATATCAATAGCTCCAATCTTCTCACTTAATGCAAGCGCCTCCTTGATATATTCTTCCGCTCTATCATGTTCAGACTGCGCGATAAACAAATGTCCAAGCGATAAGTAACCAGTTCCTTCTATTTCCCTGTTTCCAGTTTCTCTGCTTATCGCAAGACCGTCTTCATAATGTTTTTTTGCCTTGATAGAGTTACCTACAGCCAACTCCACATCTCCTTGCTTCAGGTAAAAGTGGGCAACAAGATCTCTTTCTCCAATGTCTGTGAAGATGACGAGAGCTTTCTTATTATATTCATTAGCCTTGCTATACTTTCCAAGAGAGTGAAGTTTAACTCCCGCTTTTAGGTAAGATAAAGCTATTTTTGGTCTGTCACCAATTTTACTGCTGATGGACAATAACTTTCCATTGCAGTGTGAAGCCTTCTCATATTCACCAACTGATTGATACACGGTTTCAAGGCTTCCGTAACAGGCAGCTTCTCCTTTTCTGTCTCCTATTTCTTTTCGGATTGCAAGTGATTTCTCGATATGTTCTCTAGCCTTCTCATATTCGCCAACTGATTGATACACGTTTCCAAGGTTTCCGTAACATGTAGCTTCTCCATTTCTGTCTCCAATTTCTTTCAGGATCGCAAGTGATTTCTCGATATGTTCTCTAGCCTTCTCATATTCGCCAACTGATTGATACACGTTTCCAAGGTTTCCGTAACAGGTAGCTTCTCCATTTCTGTCTCCAATTTCTTTCCGGATCGAAAGTGATTTCTCGATATGTTCTCTAGCCTTCTCATATTCGCCAACTGATTGATACACGCTTCCCAGGTTTCCGTAACTGGTAGCTTCTCCATTTCTGTATCCAATTTCTTTCTGGATCGAAAGTGATTTCTGGATATGTTCTCTAGCCTTCTCATATTCGCCAATTGATTGATACACGCTTCCAAGGTTTCCGTAACTGGTTGCTTCTCCATTTCTGTCTCCAATTTCTTTCTGGATCGCATGTGATTTCTCAATAAGTTGTTTAGCTTTCTCATATTCGCCAACTGATTGATACAGGTTTCCAAGGTTTCCGTAACAGGCAGCTTCTCCATTCCTGCTTCCAATTTCTTTCAGGATCGCAAGTGATTTCTCGATATGTTCTCTAGCCTTCTGATATTCGCCAACTGATTGATACACGTTTCCAAGGTTTACGTAACAGGCAGCTTCTCCATCCCTGTTTTCAATTTCTTTCAGGATCGCAAGTGATTTCTCGATATGTTCTCTAGCCTTCTCATATTCGCCAACTGATCCATACACGTTTCCAAGGTTTCCGTAACAGGTAGCTTCTCCATTTCTGTCTCCAATTTTTTTCTGGATCGCAAGTGATTTCTCAATAAGTTGTTTAGCTTTCTCATATTCGCCAACTGATTGATATATGGTTCCAAGGTTTCCGTAACAGGCAGCTTCTCCTCTTCTGTCTCCTATTTCTTTCAGGATGGAAAGTGATTTCTCGATATCTTCTCTAGCCTTCTCATATTCGCCTACTGATTGATATACGGTTCCAAGGTTTCCGTAACAGGTAGCTTCTCCATTTCTGTCTCCAATTTCTTTCTGGATCGCAAGTGATTTCTCGATAAGTTGTTTAGCTTTCTCATATTCGCCTACTGATTGATATACGGTTCCAAGGTTTCCGTAACAGGCAGCTTCTCCTCTTCTGTCTCCTATTTCTTTCGGGATGGAAAGTGATTTCTCGATATCTTCTCTAGCCTTCTCATATTCGCCAACTGATTGATATATGGTTCCAAGGTTTCCGTAACAGGCAGCTTCTCCTTTTCTGTCTCCAATTTCTTTACTGATTAGGAGCGCTTTTTCGTAGAGTTGTTTCGCTTGGTTGTATTTACTATGATGAAAATATATTCCCCCAAGTGTTATGCTTAGCTTATATTCCTCAAGTCTTTCGCCACTTTCGTGGTAAATTAGGAGAAGTTTCTCTGCATATTTTACGGCGCTTGCATTATCGCATATGCGATTACAGGCGTTCAATATAAGAAAGTATATCCCCATCGAGAACGATTTGCTTAATTTCTCGCCTGTTATGCCTGCTCTGTCTTTGAGAATGAACAGGCATTCCTTGCTTAACTCGATGGCTTTTAAAACACGACCAGTGTTGAGAAGGAAGATGGCGACAGTGAGACCGATTGAGATGACTTGTAGAACGTCGTCTATGTCGTTCATGTCAAATAGTTCTGTGAGAATATAACACAATAAAAATGGAAACAAATTTGGAAGCAACTTTGTTTTTCCTTTTGTTATCTGCTGTTGTCATAATTGTAACTGAAGCACATGCATTACTATGGTTTCCATTTTTCATACGACTAGCTTTGCGCAGAGAATGCATCATGCTATAAAAAGGAATTGACTCCAAACATTAATGGAGCTTCCTTGTGAAACTTATTAACTGGTGAAATGTTTGCCTCCATGGTTAGTATATTCAAGGAGAAGTTTGGAGCAAAAAATGCAAAATCTTCGGGTGGGAAGAGCGCTAATAAGTTTGTTCATGTTTTGTAATATTCTGACTTTCACAAAAAGGTATTCCCGCGATACATGTGGTACAAAATTGGTTGACAGAGTTATATCGTTTTATGCCCTCACAATATTCGGAATTAATATTCTGGTAGCTTGATCATGAGCAGAAACTGAATCCCTGTTGCTAATGCAGCAAACTGATTGTAACTGAAGATTTCACTATACTATGACCTCCTGGGAAAGCGGAGCGCTAATAAGAGAGATTGTAACGAGGGCAGGAATTGATTAATTTTAATGTAGATCTTCTCAGCGTTTCCAGTCATAAAAATGGCAAAGAGTTCTCATAGAAAATAACTATTCTGTCCTCCTCTTTTCAAAACCTGCTCCTCTTTGTAATTAGCAACGAATTCTTGAGCTCGAGTTAGTTTGTCGCTGAAATCTTTGCGACATATTCTACATTGAGTTTTGGTTTATAAGCGTGACACTTTTAATGTTACGTTTTGCAAACTGAAATTCACCCTGAAATTCAAATTATTCTACGTTCCACAGTGAATTCCCACTGCTTTTAAAAAAAAGAATTGTTGGCGTAAGTGAAAACAGGACTGTCATAGTTTTGCTGTCAGATGTTGTTAGCAGGAAAACACAATCAGCGACTACAATAAACATTTGGTTACTATTAAGGTCGTTTTGTTTGAATCAAAACTAATAACATATTTAACTATAACTAACATAATAAACTTACCACTTCCCTTTCGCTCGGGGGAAAGAATACAAATGCTTTGTTTGGCTACAGGCTAACAGAAAAAAAACTATCAGAAGTTTATTGAAGACGCGTATTTCTATAAGAAGTCCCTGCTTTGCCTGTAATTAAATTTTGCTTATATAAAAGTACAACCTTTATGTTTTAACCGGGACTTAACAGGTACAAAATTGAGACATACTGACAACCCCTTAAGAAACGAAGAAGCATAATGATCAGGCAAAACTGTAATTTACCGACCAAGATAAGCTCAAGGGAACTGAAAGCCCCAGATCTAAAGGAACACGCAAAACTGAAAGTCTTGATCACAAACATAGATAAACGCACAACTTACAATTCATAGACAAAAATAACACGGATATCTGAAAGCCGCAGACCAAAGGAACAAACCGGTAGGCCTCGTACGAAGATAAACACATGTAGCTGCTAGCTAGAGGCTGACAGACGTGCAAAACGAACACTCAAAGAAAAATGAACACAAGACAGGAAAACCAAAAACGAACATCGGCGCCCATGAAACTGAAAGTCACCGAGGATTCCGGCCGATCTCTTCCAAAGCAGGATAATTTTCTGCAGTAATCTTTGCAGTTATTATTACATATATGTACATCCATACTTCTGTATTCTCAATTAATTCAAGCGTTATACGTGAAGTCATAAAACATGGCTTAAACTTACTAAGATGTAGGAATCAGAACGAAATCCAACTTCACCTACGTCATCAACCAGGCTCGTTCCTTGAAACATTAATCCTTGATTTTAATGAATCTTTAAAAATATATTTAAACGAACAGTAAAAACATGTCAAACGATTGCATCACTGAATAGACGATATTTTATATCTAACCTTAAGTTTACTGTTCTTACCGTCACGTTAGGAGTCAAAATGAAATCCAATTCAGTCTGGATCAGCAAAAGGAATCTTCCTGTGATAGAACAATGAATTACCGGGGCGTTTAAAGCTTCTCAATAAAAAACAACAATATTAATTATAAATGAATTATTAGTTAGTGGTGTTAGTTATACGAGTACGGCCGTCTGTATTCCTTCTTTATACTACTTTTGCCGGCAATTTGAGCACAACCTCCTTTTGTTGTAATACTGTTTTGGTATAAACTGTTCTAGTATCTAACGTTTGATCAACAAATACAACCTTCTATTCCTTACAGACTTATA
>OZ026595.1:7500615-7523115 GCA_964020085.1 Micromussa lordhowensis
CACGAACTCGGGATCTCCTCTCCAAGCCTGGACTGGTTTCACAGTTATCTTACTGATCGCTACCAGAGAGTACGCATCCATGACTCCGTCTCCGATCTACTTCCATTGAAGTATGGAGTTCCCCAGGGATCCATATTTTCTTTATATATATATTTTTATTTTTTTATGTCTTTATACTTACAATACTGACATTGCTTACAACAATAACAATACATGCAATACAGCCTGTCTTCATCATGTCTTCATTACTTATGATACTAAAACTACTGGCAAATACTAACCTTACTTACAATACTAACAATACTGACAATACTACCCATACAAGCTCTAGTTACAATGCTTTAATTTTTATTCCTTTAACAGTTTGTTTGTCATTACTTCGTGCTTGAAATAAGGACAAAATAGCTAGCAAGGGACGGAAAACAGACAGAGAAAGAAGAGAAAGAGAAAACTAAAAGCTCCAAAACAAAGCATGAACATAGCTCGCACTGTCTTAATAGTAGTAACAATTATATAATACTTTGTATTAATTTTTCACAAAAGATGGGCCCAAGTAGATTGAAAATTGTTGAAAGTTTTGTTTTCAAGATAGACTTCTCTTAAAATATTAAGTTTTGTTCTAAGACGTGAAAGGAAGCTGTCAAAATCCAACGTATTATCTCGTACGCTGCTGCAAAAAATATGATATTTTGCAAGGAGGAGAGCGTAGTTGAGAACTGGCTCGTTCAGTGATTCTTGGTGCCATCCATACAAGATTATGCTTTCAGTGAGAATTAAGTTTTGCTTAAATTTTTGATACCACCAGTCGGTGAACTGATCCCAAAACGTGGTGGTCTCCAGGGATCCATATTGGGTCCAGTCTTGTTCACTATTTATGTGATTGATTTACTGTCTGTCCCTGAACAGTGCAAATCGGCCTGCTATGTTGATGATAGTAAACTTTATTTATCATTTCCTTCTTCCAACATAAATTCTGCCATTGCCAACCTGAATGAGGAGCTCAACAACATCTGCAGCTGGTGTTGTCGAAATTATTTACTAATAAACCCAGATAAAACCAAAGTTCTGTTTATTGGGGTACCACAACTCCTAAGACGGCTGCCTACAGTACCTGACTCAATGCTTGGAAAAGAAATCACTCCTGTCACTGTTACCAAAGATCTTGGTATCTACATTGACCAGTCACTAACTTATAATGACCATATTACCAAAACCGCTTCCAACTGTTTACACAAACTGATTCAAATAAACGGAATCAAGCACCTATTAGATAAGAAGACAATGATTTTACTTATGAATTGTTTATTTTTAGTAAACTCATGTACTGCTCGACGGTTTGGTCGAACACTAGTCGTTCCAATATTAAGAAACTCCAATTGGTTCAGAATTTCGCTGCTCGTATTGGTTTGGGACTCTGAAAGTTCGATCATATTTCACAAGGCATTAGATCTCTTAATTGGCTGCCTGTCTGCGATAGACTCTATCTAAATGATGCAATAATGATTTTTAAATGTATTCATAATCTCGTCCCTAAGGCCCGGTTCAGACGCCGTACTTCACATGAGCCGAATCGAATTCGAATTTAGGCCGACCCAAATTAATTTAGACCGGCTGAATTGATTCAGACGCCGATCTCAATTCCAGCCGAACTAAACTCAATAGGAGATAAAAGTGCATTTCGATCAGCGCTGATACGTGCTGAACTCCCGTAAACATAGTAAACAGCAACCAAGCACGAATCAAAGCCGTCTTTTGAAAAATATAAGATAAAGAAGGAGCAGAAAAAAGGCAAACCGCATCAATCTATTTACATCTAACAACTGCAAGAAGACAACCGATAAATTGGTTCAGATGTCGTACGTCACATGATCTTAATTTTACAATACAGTTTCAATTTCCAACCTTCGTATTCCTTGAAATACAACACAGCTTGGGCAAAAAGCCCAATTGCAATATTCAGGTTAATTCTCAAATGCAATGTTCACACGTAATTCAAACACAAGCACGAAAACTATGATGAACGCAAGATAATTTGGTTTTATCAACTGGGTTGATAATGTGAATTGGCCACCGTAAAGAGATTCGGAAGCTGACGTTTCGAGCGTTAGCCCTTCGTCGGAGCGAATGGACGCATATTAATTTTGTTGCTGCTTACTAAGGTGGCAGAAAGTTTACACACGAAAACTCGAAAACACAAACTCCACATATCGGCTTCTTCTCCGCCCATAAGAATGCGCTGTCACACAACTTACACTTCTGCGCATACCCAAGTCTTCAAAATACATTAAAACTATATTAAATTAATTTATGCATTTGATTCGGCTCTTGTGAAGTACGGCGTCTGAATCAAAGCTGGTCCACAGCCGTTATTCCCGGCTGAGTCAGGCGTGAAGAACGGCTGAGCCGATCCGAATTCAATCAGCCGTTTCGAATTGATTCAGACGCCGTACTTCACATGAACTTAATTCATTGAATTCGATTCGGCTCATGTGAAGTACGGCGTCTGAACCGGGCCTGATTATCTGGCAGAAAAAGTTACATTTCGCTCTCAAACTAATATTAGAAATACAAGACAGAGCAATCATGTGCACATTTTAAGATGCAGATTGGCCACCGGTCAACGTTCATTTTCATACCGTGGAGCCGAACTATGGAATAACCTAAGTAATGATCTAAGTAATGTAAATTCTGTAAAAGCCTTTAAATCGAAATTGACCAAACAATTACTTTTAACTTCATTTATTTAGGAAAACACATAATTTAGATTTGTATTAATCAATTGCTTATCTTTTCTTATTTATATATTGATTTTTGTTGTTTGTATTTTATTTATTTATTTATTTATTTATTTTACTTGTAACTGAAAAACCCTTTTTAGGGAGTTGCAATAAAATATGTATGTATGTATGTACATAGCAAGAGGTAGCCAACAGGACTCTGTAACCTTTGTTCATCCTCACCTGTCGAAACAAAGACGAGCTTTAATTGCATGTGGGCGATCACGTGACCTCAATTTACAATGCGCCATGTTGGAGGACCACTTTGCCGACTTTTCTCAATGTGCTTCTTCCAGAGAGGAAGAAGCAAGAATAGTTTTTCAATAATATCTCTCGTTTTTCTTTACGTTACGGTTTAAAATCTGGAAGCTAGCTTGTTTGAGTTTGATCGCATTTTTGTAATCATCGGTGACCTAAACTGTATGACCGGTTTCTGACCCAAGAAAGAAAGCCAAAAGTCGATAAAACGTCGTTATTTAGTCGTTAGTCAGATTGACATCTGTTTTGTGGCTAGAAGAAAATGCCTGCATAATCATACATAAACTTAGATGACTGAATTGTCCACGATAAAAATCCTTTACATTGTAATTCTGTTTCTTTGTCTTATTTTTGCTTTAGAAACACTTTATGATCTTTCTGAAGCCGTTCAGTTTATTCTGAGAAACGTCTCGACCAAATTCCCGAAAAGTCATTTGCACGCTATAAATCTTGTAAATCCTTACCCAATAAATTTCAGTTACTGAGCAGGTAAATTAACTGGGTATGATTTGGTCATAGTTTTGGAAGTCTTCAGAGAGGTTTTCAACTACCGTTCAAATTAAGACCTTATACAGTAGAACCGTTGCGACCACCTCTAGTAAGCGACCACCTCTCCTCAGCGACCAGTTTTCCAAAATACCAAAAGTATCCAAGTCAAGTCACTGTATTTGGAACCTCTTGTAAGCGACCACCTCTCGTAAGCGACCGCGATCACTTTTAGAAATGAAAGTTTGAATTTTTTTTTTGCTTTAACCTCCCGAAAGCGACCATTTGAAAGATAATAGAGCAGAAATTGGATAATAAGGTGTAACATTATCGCATTCCTGGGTAATATAACAGACGGAAATTTCTAAATGGGAAGTACCGGACTTTTTTTTCTCGCAATTGACTTTTCACATGAATACAACATTTAAAACATGGGGTAGGTCTCTGCTGTTACCATATGCTAATAAGTCAAAATTTTACCTAATATGGTCAAAGCTCTCGTAGGCGACCACCTCCCGTAAGCGACCACCAGGGCTTGACATATTGGGTGGTCGCTTACGGGAGGTTCTTATCAGTATAACGTACCGTATCAAATTCAAAATTATCGGCGATTCACTTAACAGAAAAGCACATTCTTTGCTGAATTTGTTCAATAGCATGAGGTGTGGTCCTATAAAGGTCGCTGTACGAGTTTTAAATTTACCTAGATTTCGCGTATTCTGATATCTTTTCTGCCCAATTGTTACCAAACAAGAAGCCATTTTGATTATGTCAGCCAGCCCTCCAACATATACAAGAAGCCAAGAAGACTTCGTAGGCTGCGTGGCACTTGGTACTACATAAATAAAAGTGATCAATGTTGGTGGAAGTGCCAAAATCTTAACAAATGTCCAGACGTTTCGGGACTGTGCACTCATAACGAACATTCCACTGATGAAGGGCACAGTCCCGAAACGTCTGGACATTTGTTAAGATTTTGGCACTTCCACCAACATTGATCACTTTCATTTATGTAGCCCTCCAACATGGTCGCCACAACTTTCGTGGCGTCATTGGCACACACACGAAGTGACACTTTCTGCTATTTGTAAGGGTTTTAAAACACACCTGCTGCTTTTACTGAGTTCCTAAAAACCTCAGAGGCCGAAAGTGCAGAAGCATCGGTGCTTGAACACCTTTACCCTTTCGACAACACCAGCCAAGTAACAAAAGTTACTATAGACAACTTAAAAGAGGCAAAGGAGCACTATAAAAAAGGGTAAGACCTCAAAGCCGCCGCGAAGTAACCCCAAAATACCCAGTTCTGGGACAGAACTATGAAGGGTTTTAGATAATTTCTCCCAGAAAGCTTTACAAGGTCACCCTTAAGAGAAGAGAAGAGAAACATGAAACCAAGCAAGCTATCCTTATGAGCTCCAACGATCAATTTTTTTCACTGAGGATCAAACCGGCTGAGATCCAGTGAACGTCCATAAAGATCAGGGATATTAATTGTACCGCACTTCTACCAAGGAAAATTTTTCGCAACGCTAGCCAAACCAAGCCAAACGTCTGGCAAAAGAGCTGACTTGACAGAGAATGTTGGTATCTTCCAACAGCATAAGAGCAACGATTAGTGTACAGGGGCCTACGAAAGGAGTGAGGCGACTCAACAACTGGCGGACTATGGCGAGAACTGAGTCAACTGCACTCTTGAAGCAACTATTATATTGCAAAAGAGCCTGCTTGTCTAAAAAGTGTACTATACACGAAATAAAGTAAACGGAACATTTTGATGTTGTAGTAAATCAAACGGCTCGAGATCCATGATTACATCAACAAACATTTACCACAAGATCGATATACACACCCATAATTTCGGTGTTAAAATCTTCGTTAAAAAACTTTTGACGACGTGGTCAAGCATGTTAAGCAAGCCTCAAGTAAGACATGGCTAGGTTTTCTGACGATTCTAGTAGGAAAAATGTGTAACGTCCGTTAGCGCGTGAAACACATCACACACACGTCACAAACGGCAAAATGGTTTTAGTTTGCAAGTTTACCATGGAAACGACCAGTTGGAAACATATTAGCTTGCCGTGAACACTACGAGAATACTTTCACCCATTTCGCTTGCAGTATCTAGTTAGTTTGTTGTTGATTGATTGCCTGTGTTGACCATGTCTGAGTTTTACGAATACTTATTAAACAGGACGGAATCACGTGGTGAAAAGCGCGTGATTAATTATCCGAATTTGTCGGAAAGCGTGGGCTTAAAAAGAAAGCGCAAAATGGAAACAGGAAAAACTTCGCCAAAGAAAAGAAGACGCACCGAAAATGAGGTGAGTAAGAATTCCTTTGCCTTAAAAAATGTAAAGACTTCTACAATACTGTGGAAACATTCATTCATAGATTCAGAATCATTTAGATTTTCGTTTGGGAAATAGCGGGAAAATGTGTTCTTAATTCGTTCTTTTCTGTTTCAGAGGTTTCCTTTTCATAAGAAAAGAGACTTAAAATAACAAACGAAGAAAGAGATGAAATGTTTTACCTTGTAAAATCTTGCAAAAACTAAATGAACTCTGTTGATTTTTGTCTTGTTGCTAGTGTAAATAAATTTTAACTTTTCTTTATTTTTTAAAGGGTTGCTTTAGACGGAGAAGAGGAAAAGAACTTCTAAATTGCAGAGGTAATGAAAAATAAAAAAAAAAACTTGTATATACCCCAAAAAAGTTTCTTAATGAATTCCTGTTCTTTGTTTTTCCACAGAAACAAATTGAGATGTCTCTGGAGCGAGTCTGACAAAGATTATCTGAAGAAAATCAGTAGTTACGACAGCTTTTTGTCCCTCGATTATGAGGTAAGGTGATTTCTTATTTGGTTAAAACTCAAGCCCATAATTTCGATCCACTACAGTTCATACAGCATTTTGTGTATAAAATTAAAGCATTGCATTGTAGACTTTCTAAATGTCCCAATCACAAGTACATAAACATCGATACTATCCTATTCCAGCCGTACTAATAATTCTGCGTTTTTATTTCTTCAGAAACCCGACTGGGTAAACGCCGAGTTGAAATTTACACTGTCAGCCGACAGCTTGTCATCTTGGGATTCCATTTATGAAGATGAAAGAGAAACTTTCTGAAGTGCCAAAATATATCAAGAAACTAGCTTCTCAAGGTAAGTTGAAATACTTTTTATTGATAATTCATCCATAGCTTCGGGAACCAAGCCCAGATTTTAAAATGACGTTTATGGACATGTTAGGTTTCGATTTTTCTTTGTTTTTGCCTTGCAGCCGAGCTTGCTGAGTATGACATAGGAAAAGTCCTTGGAGCTGGTTCATTCGGTCAAGTCGTCGCTGCAACACGCAAAGCGGACAATCTGCCGGTAAGTTGAACTCAACATGCTTCAGAATTCCCTTACTATATAATGTGTTGTGTTATTGGAAGAGACACTCGCGCATGACTGATAAATCTAAGGTTCTTTTCTATTCTTAACTCCCACTAGAGTTTCTGTCATGCCAGCAAAATACTGCTAGTTTCAAGGCCCTGCGTTGTTCATCAGCAACACCAGCTGAGACATGTTTTACAGATAGCATTATATATTACTTTTCTCAATTTGAACGTAGAAAGTAGCAAAACTAACTGAATTTATATTTCCTCTCAGGTGGCGCTTAAATTTGTGCGGAAAAGCTCAGTCAAGGAATTTAAAAAGGTTGGTAAATGCACAATTGGGTTATCAATGAAAAGGGTTGCGGCTTATAGTTTAAGAGTGATTTTTAAATAAGGGTTAAGAAGCAGTATGATTTAGTCGAAAAATATTAAGATGTTGCCATGCTTAAGAAAATTGATGTATTAAAACCTTGACTGTCCCTCCCCTCCCTTGCTACAGATAAACGGGGGCGAAATTCCATCCGAGGCTTATCTTCAGCGCCAAGCGAGGCACCGTCACGTGATCGACATATATGAAGTGGTCGACACTGATGAGCATTATATTTACGTCATGGAGAGACCGGAAGTCTGTAAAGACTTGTTTGACGTCAAACATGATCGAGACAGTCTGGGACGACCACTGACAGAACGAGAAGCCCGACGATACTTTGCCCAGATCCTGCAGGCCAACATCAACTGCGAGGAGACTGGTGTCCTACACCGAGACATCAAACCAGAGAACATCCTGGTAGACATGTGCACTGATGAAGCCAAGTTGATTGACTTTGGACTGGCATCTGAAGTTCAGCAAGAACCTTTCACAAAATTCAGAGGTGAGAATAATTCTGGAGTGTCTTGTATGCGACATTTGTAAGTAAAATAAAACCTGATTATCTGTTTGCATTCAGGCACACCACAGTTCATGCCTCCTGAATACAGTAAATCCAAGCAATATGACGGCTGTCAGGGCACTGTGTGGCAAATGGGAATCCTTCTTGTGGATATACTGTCACCTGTAGTCCCAGCATTGAAACATCCACGTCACGCTCTGCGCATGGCACCTAGAGTACCACACCAGCTTTCACCAGGTACTTCTTTCTTTGTCAAATTTTTAAAACCCAACCTGTAAAAACTAATATTACTCTGAAAATCTACCAGATTAGTTAGCGAGCCTTTCCGTATGAAGATAACCTTACTTTGTCTAGTTCATAAGAGCTGCACTTTAAAAGTAACTTAATTATGCAGCATTTTCAAGCCGTTACTATTAAATTTAAGACACACTGACTGACACCAGACAATCATTCAACATTTTATCACTTCTTCTCGCATACTCCGAGATCATAACCAATGTCTCTGATGTAAAATTGCGTTATTCATCTTCAAACCGAGGGTAAAAGACTATTCTTTTGTTTACATAGTACTTATTTCTTTTCACAGAAGCAAAGAACCTTATTTACTCGCTGCTGAACACGACTCCAAGCAATCGTCCAACCCTGAAACAAACTCTGCAACATCCATGGTTCGCCATGACAGACTAAACTTCTATCATCAATTCTGAAACTCATCTGCAATTCAATGAACTGAGTTGTAAAAAAAAAGTGATATAATATTAGATTATTCTGCAGTTAATCAGTTCAATTCATCAACATCAGTAGGTTCTTGTCAGCCAAAGGTGAAGCGGTTTGACGTAACGTTTTGACAACCTAGTCTGTACAGTGTATATGTAGCATTTTCCGACTTGCAAGTTATGAAAGATATCTATTATCGATCTGATGAACCGTTCACAAGATCTGCTCTTTCGAATGCGCCAAATTACAAACCAAGTCAGTGGTGCTCTGTTGAGCCGACGGTTACTTGATATTTCAGACTGCATGTGCAGTGAATATCACAAGAAAAATAAGTTAGTCAGGACATTAACATCATTGGTTATCATTAAAAATTGTGTTGCTCTGATTATAAAAAGACAATCTTTGTTTCAAAACGCCATTGAAAAAACTTCTTCTTAAACTGATTTGTCTACATTAAAATAAGGAAAAGTAAATTTAGCAAAATGTCTCTATATATTTCAATTTCTGAGTCATGCAATAAATCACATATATGTGTAATATTTATTTAATAGGAGATTTATATTTTTTTATTTCAAACAGTTTCAGAGAAAATATATCTTAATAAAATATATTATCCAATTTAACTCTGTATGTTTTATTTTTCGACTGGTAAATGACTTCTCAGATACTAACACGTAATGAGGTTGTGCCTACACACGCAATGAATTTAATAACAATTCAAAAGACTCGGAGACTATGACGTGTAGTAACTAAAGCAAGTATGAGAGAATAAACTTTCATGAAATATTTCCATGCAAGAAAACGTTAAATTTATAGATGATTTCAAGGCTAGGTCAATCTAGATGTGTGACATTGGGATCAGTCAGAGAGAATCACATTCCAAAAAAAAGCACATAAAAGTTCATTAAGATCGCTGTCGGGTGATTAAACACCACACACCAAAGAGCAACAAAGCAGGTTTCCAAACTTTTCCAAAATAAATCTGGTTTTAAAAGTTACTTTCAGTTATGAATTGAATGTTCAAATATTTTTCTTCTTGTTTTGGCCAGTGTGCTTCCTTAAATATCAAATTATCTTACAATAATTATTGTTAATATTAAGACGAAAGTAATTCGGACACTCCTCGGCAATCTTTGGAAATTTTCGGAAAACGTCAGATGTACTCGTTTACTATGCTCGCTTCTGAGACTATCGCTTCATACTTATGTATTATTTCCTATAGTAGTACATTGACATCTGAAGTTTTTATGCTCTTTATGTTTGTAATTATTTTAAGATTGCTTTTGTGATTACAAAAATTCATAATGATTTATGAAAAGTTTCGAAACCATTTTTAGAAATTTCTACATACACTCCGTTAGTGTAATAATTGCCTTTGGAAGATTTCCTAGTCGTCTCTGAAGTGCAGTCCAAGTGTTTCGACAAAGTAACCCGTAGCTTGGCAACTGAAGGATAGTTGATTGGCAGTTTGCATTACAATCGGTTTGGAACTTCTGAACTGCCATCTGAATCAAGTCAGAGTTTACATCCTGCATATCGCATAACGAGCTCAAATACTGAAGTCTTTCAAGACTGTAACAAGCTCCGACACGAGACCACGAATTCCACCGTTTGGAGATTTTGGAATGCTGAAGGTACTCGATATTACATCATTTATCTTCTGCAAAGTGTCCAAAACAGATTGCATCTCGACAATCTCTGCTGGGGAATTTCTAGGAGGCGGGTTGAAATCGCAGACAAGTTTGTCCAATGTTGCAAAACTTGTCACAGCTTCTTCAAAACAATCATACTCTCCGTCTGGTACAGGAATGAAAGTTAACTGGTCTTTGACATGATCCACGCTAACCGTCACAGCAATGCCGTAGTTTGTGTAAGTGCATGATAGACGGTTTTCGTTTTTTTTGGACACAAGAATACTTGCTCTAACATCTCTATCTGCGCTAGTGAAGTGTTCTCTGGTTTCACTCTGACAACGGAAACTTTGACTTTCTTGGTTTTGTCCGATGTAGGTACAACAATGGTCCGATAAAACCTGTAAGAGTAGAAAAAGGTTTTGTAAACTCTACAGGAGCAGAGGAGAAGTGTTGTTTTCCACTGGCTAAGCAAAACGAAACAAGTGGAAAATGTTTTTGCCACACACCACTGGGGCCAGCTGTTCGTGTTGCTAACCGCTATAGTCTGACTTCCAACCCACCCACCCACCCTTAAGAATTTTTAGCCTTTTTCAGCACTTCTTTTAAAATTGTGAGTGTATCACTGTGCATTAGGTCAGACAAGTTGCGGTCAGCTTGACATGGTTCCTAGTGATGTGTGGGAAGTCTGTTTTATGCTACATTGTAAGCCTTTTTAAGAAGGTTGTACGCTATTAGGGACATCAACAAAAATCAACTCTGAGGTGGTGGCGATCTAAAAGTTGGTACTGACATGACCCTACTTAGTAAGGGAAACAAGTATCCTGAACCTTCTCCTCCCCTCTTTTAATTCATAACCAGTCCTTTCTCTTGTTTTTCTTTGAAACGCAAAAACAAGATGCCTAAAAAAGATTAAGATGATGACACATAGAAATGCTCTATTGCATTTGTTAGAGATTTAATTAACACTAAAATCTTGCATCCTAGGTGTATTGCCACACAGCCCTACGAAAGCACTGTGCCCTTTATTCAACTGAACTTACTACTAATAGGTCTGCAGTGGGTACAAAATACTACAGCTGAATACTCTTCTGCACGCATTGCATGCCTATACGATTTGCTTATATTTCTAAGTTTTAACCAGACTGGCAGAGATTCTCAAACTTTTATCTAAATGGCTTGTTTCCCTGATGGAAACAGTTCGCTCACCTTGTTGGGTCCAAGTGCCACTCCTTCACGGCGAACAGTTCATACCCATAGAGCCATTTATCTTGACACCATTTCAAACACTGCAACATCTTCATCGACCATCTTGCCAAATCTGTCCTGTTCGCGAATGACTATTCTCTCTGTCAACAGCAATGACTTGTTTCTGTAGTCCTGTTCATTAATCTGCAGTAGATACTGGCAAGGAAACTCTACACTCGACAGATAATATCCTACTTCACAGAATGCTAAGTTTGGATTGGAGTTCCTTTTTTTCGTACAGTTGATTATCAAACACGTACAGTAAAAGCTACCGCAGAAACTCGCTGTAGTACTCCTGTGAGTAACTGAACACCTCAAGAGGCACCAATTATTAATTAGTAATTAATTATTAACCACTAAAAGGTACGACGAGCACCCCTGGTCCCTTTTTATGGACGCACCCCTCTCCCCAAGATTATAATTTCTACACATACTTAATGCTCGATAAAATGTAAAATAAAAGAGCTCTTTTACCTTGTAAAACGAAGGTCTGGTATATGGAAATATTAACAAAACCAAGATTGTGTGCATGAAACTTGTTCAGAAATGTAACAACTGGAACGACAAGTTAAGTCTTACTAACCGAGTTCGAGGGCCATACTGTAAATTACGGACCGAGTTTTTTATCATCGATTTCTGGACCAAACGCGAAGCGTGCGCGCCATAAATCGAAGGTGAAAAACGAGGATCCGTAACCTACAGTACGGACCGAGAAAACGAGGTGTGTGCCTGACGGGTTCGGGAACGATTTCTATTCACGCGGAATGGCTTCAAATTTCTGACGCACCTCGAAAGCAAAACGAGTCAATTTAAAAAATCGTTTATTGACTCTTAAGTCGTTATCAGGTTTTAATACACAATTTCAAAAGTAAAAGAAAGTTTCAAACTTTTACTTGCTAAAAAAGTTAAGAACACTTGACGATAACTCAAGAAGCTTTTGGGCAACAAAAGCAGCTTTAAATTTGAACGGGCCGTACAGTAGAATACGGCCCTCTAAATTGACCAATCACAGCGCGCGTACTAACTGAGAGATATAATAAATATTGTTACCCACCCTCTTTTAATTTAAAATCCTACTTCTTCAATTAAGTTAGTTTCACAATTGCTGCTGGGTAAAATAATTTTTTTCGAGTGCTGGTAAAACACGAGGTTAAGAGGTTTCCACGTACTCCTTAAATTTCCTCGCAGCAAGACCAGAACAATTTCTGTTATAATCTAAAAGTAGAATACCAAATATTACCTTACGAACTAAGGTTTTACTGGTTCAAGCAGTTATTAGAGTCCAGCACTCAGCTGTACACTGCAGACTCCGATTAAGTTTCAAATCTTTTTTTCGCTAAACTGAATAACTGGTAACCTCTACAGAAATGAGCAAAAGCCCCAAAAGTTAAAAGTCGATTTAGTTTATATACAAGTTAGCACTACCCGACTAAAACTGTCAGTTGAGGTCATGGCATATTTTACTCCTCGTGCGATCACTCGCCGCTGCCGTCCTGGTCATCCTTGGCAACACCTGACAGAGAAAATATACAAAGCACGAAAAATGTGTAAATTCATTTTCTTAAAAAGCAGTTGCCTAATTTCAAAATATTGATTTATTTTAACAGATACGTCGGATTCATGGCTGTGGCTTGTAAACTTCTGCTGGAACCGTGAGCAGCTTCAGGATAGAGTTTTGGACCCCTTTGATATCATCCCAATGTTGCAAAAACTTGTGAAGGAAGGTGGACCATACAAAACAGCCAGCGTGATCCATTTGTCTTCTACAAAAACATTGGAAATTCATTGGAGAATAAACAGAACATAATTTCATCGCCAAATCTAGCGCAGAAAACAACAATCAAGCGTGATGTTAACTGAAATGCGCTTTATAATTCGATCAAAAATTGCGCTGCAGTTTCGTTAGGTAACTTCGTGTTCTATAACATCATGATCGAGAGAGTAAGTTAACAGTTGTAAAATACATTAGCCGCACAAGATCAAACCACAAATGATAAGGAAATAATCAGATATATGAAAGCTTAACTCTCTTTTGAAAATACACAAAGCTTGATCGATAACACGTAAGGAAACTGCGAGTAAATACCAAGAACCCTTTGCAAAAACATGGATCGAAGGGCGTTTTTCATTAAATCTTACCTTTCGCTCCAAAATGAAATGTCACGTCATCTCCTATCAGTATAAAAGGTGCCCACTGGTTCACGTCATAGCCCTTACTTCTCATCCACTTCATGGCCTTGTGTAGAGATTCACCAGCACTTTGCCCAGCCACAAGGTGACCGTAGAAATGAGTCATTAACTGCTCTGTTGCTCTGTCATCCAGGGCCCACAGTGCCACCAACACTGAGCGTGCGCCAGATCCTAATAATGCTCGGGCAATTCCGACTGCTCCTTCGGCTTTTGTCTGTCCACGAGCACTGTGGCAACAGCTAAGGACTACCAGTTTAGCTCGCAGTTGAACTTTTGAAATGTCCTCCATTGTCAATAAGTAGAGTCCTTCTTGGGGTATCCCGTTAGGAGTACGAAAAGATGGTGCAAGGGCAATTGCTCCTCTTTCTGCATCACCGTGTGCGGCGATATGAATCAGGGCCACTGAATTCATCGCTTGAAGTACCGCCTGCTTAGTCGCTTCCTGTCCTAAAAGAGGCTCGACACCCAGCTTTTTTGCTACCATCTTAGCTTCTTTTTCTGCACATTGCAGTCGAGAAATCTTCGTGAGTTTTCCTTTGAAATGCACTTCACCAACATCAGGATTTCCGACTATCAATGCACCGATCTGACAGTGATAGTGTGCTGGACTTTCACTAATGAGCTTGAGAGTTCTTAACGAAGGAACAACACGGATCCTGAAAGTCTCAGATAGATACTTCCCGCTTTCATCAGTTAACGCAGCAAATGGAATTTGGTATAAAGCACGATCAGGAACTATGATGATTTCAGGACCCTCAAGTAAGCTCGCCACAGGAGCGATGATAAGTTTGTAACAGATGGGAAGGTTCATTTTGGGTCCTTGGTTAGCTTTACTTTCCACTCCAATTCGCCAACTTTCATGGCTGTCTCCCTTGCTTGATTTGGATTCTGGTTGAAAAACGTGTAAAGATCGGTCTTCGCAAATCTCTTCTGGTAGAACGCCAAAACTTCTGAAATCAAAAAATTCTTCCACTTGTTGACTTAATTCTTCGCGAGCAATTAGATCATTCCCTTCTATCTTCTCAAAATGTGTGACTCCGCCTGCTTTAAGAATCCACAAAGATATGCACCGGCAACAAGAACAACAATATGAGACGTACAGACAGGTACGGTTACATTCTTTGGCCACGATGTTTTCAAGACCAGACCATGTACGAGGATCAGCTGAGATTTGATTCTCCAAAGAGCACTGAGAATACTGAGCTGACATTAAATCTGCCAAAGCCCTGGCCCTTGAAAGCTCTGAAACATACAGAGCTTTAATAGGATTTCCAGTTGCAGAAAGCAACATAGAGAGATGTCTGTAAGATTGAACATTGCAGTCAGAAAAGGAAATCTTAAATGTATCGTTGTCGTGGAGAGAGGTGCGCATTTCCTCGCATTTTTTAATACCAGAAAGGAAATACGAGATAGCTTCCAGAATCTTTCCTTCTTTCATTCTAATTTGTGCCAATGTTCGGAGCGATTGGGACTGCATATCAATAGCTCCAATCTTCTCACTTAATGCAAGCGCCTCCTTGATATATTCTTCCGCTCTATCATGTTCAGACTGCGCGATAAACAAATGTCCAAGCGATAAGTAACCAGTTCCTTCTATTTCCCTGTTTCCAGTTTCTCTGCTTATCACAAGGCCGTCTTCATAATATTTTTTTGCCTTGATAGAGTTACCTACAGCCAACTCCACATCTCCTTGATTCAGGTAAACGTGGGCAACAAGATCTCTTTCTCCAATGTCTGTGAAGATGACGAGAGCTTTCTTATTATATTCATTAGCCTTGCTATACTTTCCAAGAGAGTGAAGTGTAACTCCCGCATTTAGGTAAGATAAAGCTATTTTTGGTCTGTCCCCAATTTTACTGCTGATGGACAATAACTTTTCATTGTAGTGTAAAGCCTTCTCATATTCACCAACTGATTGATACACGGTTTCAAGGCTTCCGTAACAGGCAGCTTCTCCTTTTCTGTCTCCTATTTCTTTTCGGATCGCAAGTGATTTCTCGATATATTCTCTTGCCTTCTCATATTCGCCAACTGATTGATACACGCTTCCAAGGTTTTCGTAACAGCTAGCTTCTCCATTTTTGTCTCCAATTTCTTTCAGGACCGCAAGTGATTTCTCGATATGTTCTCTAGCCCTCTGATATTCGCCAACTGAATGATACACGGTTCCAAGGATTCCGTAACAGGTGGCTTTTCCGTTTCTGTTTTCAATTTCTTTCCGGATCGAAAGTGATTTCTCGATATGTTCTCTAGCCTTCTCATATTCGCCAATTGATTGATACACGGCTCCAAGGTATCCATAACAGGTAGCTTCTCCATTTCTGTCTCCAATTTCTTTCCGGATCGAAAGTGATTTCTCGATATGTTCTCTAGCCTTCTCATGTTCGCCAACTGATTGATACACGGTTCCAAGGTCTCCGTAACAGGTAGCTTCTCCATTTCTGTCTCCAATTTCTTTCCGGATCGAAAGTGATTTCTCGATATGTTCTCTAGCCTTCTGATATTCGCCAACTGATTGATATAAGCTTCCAAGGTTTCCACAACAGGTAGCTTCTCCATTTCTGTCTCCAATTTCTTTCCGGATCGAAAGTGATTTCTCGATATGTTCTCTAGCCTTCTGATATTCGCCAACTGATTGATACACGCTTCCAAGGTTTCCGTAAGAGGTAGCTTCTCCATTTCTGTCTACAATTTCTTTCTGGATTGCAAGTGATTTCTCAATAAGTTGTTTAGCTTTCTCATATTCGCCAACTGATTGATACACGGTTCCAAGGTTTCCGTAACAGGCAGCTTCTCCATTTCTGTCTTCAATTTCTTTCCTGATCGCAAGTGATTTCTCAAAAAGTTGTTTAGCTTTCTCATATTCGCCAACTGATTGATACACGGTTCCAAGGTTTCCGTAACAGGCAGCTTCTCCATTCCTGTTTCCAATTTCTTTCAGGATCGCAAGTGATTTTTCGATATGTTCTCTAGCCTTCTCATATTCGCCAACTGATCCGTACACGTTTCCAAGGTTTCCGTAACAGGTAGCTTCTCCATTTTTGTCTCCAATTTCTTTCAGGATCGCAAGTGACTTCTCAATAAGTTGTTTAGCTTTCTCATATTCGCCAACTGATTGATATATGGTTCCAAGGTTTCCGTAACAGGCAGCTTCTCCTCTTCTGTCTCCTATTTCTTTCAGGATCGAAAGTGATTTCTCGATATGTTCTCTAGCCTTCACATATTCGCCTACTGATTGATATACGGTTCCAAGGTTTCCGTAACAGGTGGCTTCTCTTTTTCTGTCTCCTTTTTCTTTCGGGATCACCAGTGATTTCTCGATATGTTCTCTAGCCTTCTCATATTCGCCAACTGATTGATATATGGTTCCAAGGTTTCCGTAACAGGCAGCTTCTCCTCTTCTGTCTCCTATTTCTTTCAGGATCGAAAGTGATTTCTCGATATGTTCTCTAGCCTTCTCATATTCGCCTACTGATTGATACACGCTTCCAAGGTTTCCGTAACAGCTGGCTTCTCCTTTTCTGTCTCCTATTTCTTTCCGGATCGCAAGTGATTTCTCGATATGTTCTCTAGCCTTCTCATATTCGCCAACTGATTGATACATGGTTCCAAGGTTTTCGTAACAGGTAGCTTCTCCTTTTCTGTCTCCAATTTCTTTACTGATTAGGAGCGCTTTTTCGTAGAGTTGTTTTGCTTGTTTGTATTTACTTTGATGGAAATATATTCCTCCAAGTGTTATGCTTAGCTTATATTCCTCAAGTCTTTCACCACTTTTGTGGTCTGCATATTTTACAGCGCTTGCATTATCGCATATGCGATTACAGGCGTTCAATATTAGAGAGAACGATTTGCTTAATTTCTCGCCTGTTATGCCTGCTCTGTCTTTCAGAATGAACAAGCATTCCTTGCTTAACTCTATGGCTTTTAAAACACGACCAGTGTTGAGAAGGAAGATGGCGACAGTGAGGCCGATTGAGATGATTTGTAAAACGTCGTCTATGTTGTTCATGTCAAACAGTTCTGTGAGAATATAACACAATAAAAATGGAAACAAATTTGGAAGCAACTTGGTTTTTCCTTTTGTTATCTGCTGTTGTCATAATTGTAACTGAAGCACATGCATCACTATTGTTTCCATTTTTCATACGACTAGCTTTGCGCAGAGAATGCATCATGCTATAGAAAGGAATTGACTCGAAACATTAATGGAGCTTGCTTGTGAAACTTATTAACTGGTGAAATGTTTGCCTCCATGGTTAGTATATTCAAGGAGAAGTTGGCAGCAAAAAATGCAAAATCTCCGGGTGGGAAGAGCGCTAATAAGTTTGCTCATCTTTTGTAATAGTCTGAGTTTCACAAAAAGGTATTCCCGCGATACATCTCGTACAAAACTGGTTGACAGAGTTATATCGTTTTATGCCCTCACAATATTCGGAATTAATATTCTGGTAGCTTGATCATGAGCAGAAACTGAATCCCTGTTGTTAATGCAGCAAACTGATTGGAAATAGAGATTCCACTATACTATGACCTCCTGGGAAAGCGTAGCGCCAATAAGAGAGATTGTAACGAGGGCAGCAATTGATTAATTTAAATGTAGATCTTCTCAGCGTTTGCGGTCATAAAAATGGCAAAGAGTTCTCATAGAAAATAACTATTCTGTCCTCTGCTTTTCAATACCTGCTCCTCTTTGTATTTAGCAACGAATTCTTGAGCTCGAGTTAGTTTGTCGCTGGAATCTTTACGACATATTCTACATTGAGTTTTGGTTTATAAGCGTGACACTTTTAATGTTAAGTTTTGCAAACTGAAATTCACCCTGAAATCCAAATTATTCTACGTTCCACAGTGAATTGCCACTGCTTTTAAAAAAAAGAATTGTTGGCGTAAGTGAAAAACAGGACTGTCATACTTTTGCTGTCAGATGTTGTTAGCAGGAAAACATAATCAGCGACTACAATAAACATTTGGTTACTATTAAGGTCGTTTTGTTTGAATCAAAACTAATAACATATTTAACTATAAGTAACATAATAAACTTACCACTTCCCTTTCGCTCGGGGGAAAGAATACAAATGCTTTGTTTGGCTACAGGCTAACAGAAAAAAAACTATCAGAAGTTTATTCAAGACGCGTATTTCTATAAGAAGTCCCTGCTTTGCCTGTAATTAAATTCCGCTTATATAAAGCTACAATTTTGTATTTTAACCGGGACGTAACAGGTACAAAAAAAATTGAAATATACTGCCAACCCCTTAAGAAACGAAAGTTACAGACCGAGATAGACAATCATGCCTTAAAATTCACAAAGAAGCATAATCAGGCAAAACTGTAATTTACCGACCAAGATAAGCTCAAGGAAACTGAAAGCCCCAGATCTAAAGGAACACGCAAAACTGAAAGTCTTGATCACAAACATAGATAAACGCACAACTTACAATTCATAGACAAAAAGAAAACGCCGGATATCTGAAAGCCGTAGACCAAACGAACAAACCGGTAGGCCTCGTACGAAGATAAACACATCGAAGGTAAACACATGTAGCTGCTAGCTAGAGGCTGACAGACGTGCCAAACGAACAGTCAAAGAAAAATGAACACAAGACAGGAAAACCAAAAACGAACATCAGCGCCCATGAAACTGAAAGTCACCGAGGATTCCGGCTGATCTCTTCCAAAGCAGGATAATTTTCTGCACTAATCTTTGCAGTTATTATTACATATATGTACATCCATACTTCTGCATTCTAAATTAAATCAAACCTTATACGTGAAGTCATAAAACATGGCTTACACTCACTAAGATGTACGAATCAGAACGAAATCCAACTTCGCCTACGTCATCAACCAGACTCGTTCCTTGAAAAGGACAATGAAACATTAATCCTTGATTTTAATGAATCTTTAAAAATATGTTTAAAGTGCCTATGAAATGAAATTTTGGCCCCTTTTTTTATTCCAGAAAATTGAACTCTATGTTGCACTGATTCACAATTCTCGAATTTAAGCTCTGGTCCGGCACGCAAAATAATTTTTCTATCCTTCCAAAGTTGGCAAAAAATGCAATTGTCGTTTTCCGAGGCCTGGAACTAGTGACGTCATAAGATGTGTAAGTTTCGATTGCTTCACTTTCAGTCAGTGTATTTCCTACAAAATTAGCACTCACTGAGCGGTCTTTTTCGCGGTTTTATTCAGTAGAAATGTTCTCAAATGATGAATTATCCAGTAACACATGATATTCGATTGCTGTTGAGTCGCTGCAGTTAGCGGTAGAAGGGGAAGGCTCTTTTAATTCGATCGTTCAGCGCTAGAGAGTTGGGTCGTAGAAGAAGGAGACGTGACTGAGGAAGAAGAAGAAGAAGATGGTATACGCTTTGTGACCTTAGAATCTCGATGCGAAAACAAGGAAACAGTCTGAAATTGGTAAACTAGAAATCTGCCATGCCTCCTATGTAAGGAAATGGTGAAAGCGCTGTTCACTTTGGCAAAATATTGAACCTGATGATTTATTAAACCACTTGTGTCGCTGTTGTGTTGCAAATCTCACACACATGTTGCAAACATCAAGCTTCAACCAAACGCATGTTCTAGTTGCTGTAAACAGTATTTCCCTTTCCTGCTTGGACGGGAGAATATACATAATTGCTTTGCTAAATCCATTGCCGTGGCCAGTTCTCTTTGTTTAATTGAATCCATCCATTACCAGTTCTCACTGCATTGAAGATACTCCGGGATATACTCTCGTTCACACGCTCGTTCATGATAAATACTTGCCAGCTTTTGGGTGCGTCGAAAACTCAGACCGAAAAGTAAAGCAATTCCGTGTTATACCGCGGATTGCTTCAACTGAGTCGTCTTGTTTACTCCTCGTCTGGTTTTGCAACATGACTCCCGATTTGTATCGCGAAACTGTCACCCAAAGACATCACGCTATTAAAACCGAACGGCTTGGCTCCAATGGCTTTTAAATCATCTTCAGTGGTAAATTTGGTTTATAGTTATAAGGCAAACCAAACACGATTCGAATGCAGTGTACTATTTTCCTGTTCTCTTTTTTTTTCGCTTTCTCCCTCTCTCCCTCCGTAGATCCTACCTAAAACGTCTTGAAGCAACCCGAGGCAAACATAGATTTGTTATATTTTTCGGCTCTGAGTTATTATAAAAGGTCTGTTGAAACGAATTTCTCTATATTTGCTATCGCATTTTTCGCATTAGGATTATCGTGCGAACATGTTCTGATAACAAGTCTGCAAGAAATCGTCAGCCGAAATCATGCGTGCCTGCAAAATCACAATGATGCGAGGCCAATATTATTTCAATTGAAATCTTCGCTCCCTTTCGGTTTGTTTCTGTTAGTGTGAAGACTTGAGAGTACCACCAATGAATCTTTATTAAGACCTCTCCATTATAGACGATCTCCACTGTTTAAAAGCCGTCGATAGAAACTTTGTTCGAAATGGAGGGAACAACACGGACGCATTCGTCGCTTTGCAGTTGGGCCGGTGTATCCGAACAAATCGCTAACAGTGTGCTCTTCTGACTTCGTCTTTCGAAAATATAAGCAAGACAGTGCCTTCCATGTAAGTGGTGTTTTGCAGCTCGCTAAAACAGGCCCTCCGGTAACGAAAAACTTCCCACTCCTTCGCTTATTCCCCTCAGATGCTATCATGATGGCTTGAACGTTTTACACACCTTATGACATCAACCGTACTAATTTGCATATTTTGACCGCGCGCGGAATGTCGCACATTTTGACTCGAATTGGCCAACTTTCGAGAAAAAGTTCGTACGAGCTTGTCCGAAGCCCAAACTCGAAAATTACGAATCAGAGGATCATAGACTTCAATAATTTAGAATAAAACAATAGGCGAAAATTTCATTTCATAGGCACTTTAAACGAACAGTAAAAACATGTCAAACGAGGGCATCACTGAATAGACGATATTTTATATCTAACCTTAAGTTTACTGTTCTTACCGTCACGTTAGGAGTCAAAATGAAATCGAATTCAGTCTGGATCAGCAAAAGGAATCTTCCTGTGATAGAACAATGAATTACCGGGGCGTTTAAAGCTTCTCAATGAAAAACAACAATATTAATTATAAATGAATTATTAGTTAGTGGTGTTAGTTATACGAGTACGGCCGTCTGTATTCCTTCTTTACACTACTTTTGCCGGCAATTTGAGCACAACCTCCTTTTGTTGTATTACATTGTTTTGGTACAAATTGTCCTAGTATCTAACGTTTGATCAACAAATACAACCTTCTATTCCTTACAGACTTATATATTTAAAACTGCTACTGGCTATAGAGAACTTTAAACACATCTGTTCGTGTCTGTGACTCTCAACAAACGACTTTAAAACATCTTGTAATACAGGGGCTTAAAAAATTATTGCAATCTCAACTACCTCCTCTTACTGAATTAACACGGTCTTGCGAAAATGATTTTATTTTTAGATATAGATCTTCAATGTAATCTTAACTGCAAAAGTTTCTTCTCTTTGTAAAGCTTATTGTTAATAACAGCCGAAAAACCTGTGAAAGCTTGTCAAAAGACAAAGGGGAATTTTCCTGTAAGATTACAAAAGAACCATCATAGCCTTGTTCATATATTCTACTCCATGCTTTAACTGGCACCAAGATACTGCACTATAAAAATGGATAGCTTTCTGATGAGAACGAAGTCCAAATCACTTTGACTGTTGCGATCGATAGACAATGATTTTTTGACTTAAATATATCAAATCTGTAGGTTTTTGTTCACTGAATTATTGCTGGCACCTATCCACCTTCATCATAGTAAAATATGGATGTTCGTTATAACGTAGCTCGCGAAATTATTTAAGTCCAAATCCCTCGATTCTAATTTGTAATTCAGAGAGTCAAACATACATTTTCCGTTCTGCGCCCACCCATCTTGT
>OZ026595.1:7530615-7545615 GCA_964020085.1 Micromussa lordhowensis
AGAAATGATCAACGGTATTCTAAGACCGAAAAAAATAAAACCAGGAGATAGGAGGTACGTTCATTCATTCATTCCTGTAGAAAAAATTGATTAGTATGACTACATGGACAAAAAAGCACAATACGAATAAAAACTTCAACATTTTTTTTATTTTTGAGTGTAACAACTCATGTTCACGATGGAGTGTGATAAAGAGCTGGATTCTTTAATTTCACAAGCCCTTTTGAAAGTGGAGAGAAATCTTTCTCTTCCCAACAACTCGTTAGTTGATGATACACCGTCACCGAAGATTAGCGGGGAGGTGAGACTAAAGAAGATGGAGGTCCGTTTAGACCAAAACTCCATGACGAGAGTGCCAGAAAAACTTATCAGGCACTCTAAGGAGTTGGTTCTTCGCAAGAGAGCTGCGGAACAGTTAGATGAGACAACCTGGAGCAGTAGGTAAATCCTCGAAACAAAAACGGCTCTTTTAGGAGCCCCCACATGTCCTAAAAGCAATGATTAATGGTAACATTATTTTATACTGAGAAAATAACATTCATCTAACTACCCCTTCGTCAGCATGCACACACCTTGTTTGCAAATAGTGTATGGGCGCTGGTCACTCCTAGTTTGTAACACCAGGATTTTGGAAATATAATCTTTGTTTTTAAAATGAATTTTTGCGTGACGCGTGACATCTTCTGTCGTTTAGGACCACAGGACACTATAGGATTTTTCAAGGCGCCATCTTGGATTTGGAGAACAATAGAAACCATTGTTCTCGAAACAATAGTCTATTGTCTTTCTCGGCTCCTGATCGGTTACTGCCCCAATGAGCGCCCTATAGTACTCTTCAGAGAGGTTTTCAACTACCGTTCCGATTAAGACCTTATATCTGATGTGACTGAGATCGTATCAGTATAAAGTATCGTATCAAATTCAAAAACGGCGATTCATTTCACAGAAGAGCACATTCTTTGCGTGATTTTGTTCACTAGCATGAGGTGTGGATCTATAAAGGTCGCTGTACGCTTTTTAAATTGACCTAGATTTTGCGTATTCCGATATCTTTTCTGCGTAATGGCTACCAAACAATGTACGGGATAAGAAGCCATTTTGATTATGTCAGTGGTCACCAGAACTTTCGTGACGTCATTGGTACACCCACTTATCACCGAAGTGACACTTTCTACTATTCGTAAGCCTTTCAAAAAACACCTGCTGCTCTTACTGAGTTTCTAAAGACAGTTCGAAACATTTGAGGCTTGGACCAAAAGCTCAGAGGCCGAAAGTGCAGAAGTATCGGGGCTTGAACACTTTGGGATTTATCCTTTCAACAAAAAGGGGCCAAGTGCGAAAAAGCCGGCACAATGAGGGTTGATTTCGGTGTGAAAATCGTCGTTAAAAAACTTTTGACGACGCGGTCAAGCATGTTAAGTACGCCTCAAGTAAGTCATGGCTTGGTTTTCTGACGATTCTAGTAGTAAAAATGTAAAACGCCCGTTAGCGCGTGCGCATCTTAAGCGCGAGCAAGACATCACACACGTCACAAATGGCAAAATGGGTTTTAGTTTGGAAGTTTACCATGGAAACGGCCAGTTGGAAACAGATTAGCTTGCCGTGAACACTACGAGAATTCTTTTACTCATTTCGCTTGCAGTATCAAGTTAGTTTGTTGTTGGATTGTGTCACATGTTGACCATGTCTGAGATTTATGAATACTTATCAAACAGCACGGGATAACGTGGTGAAAGCGTGTGATTAATTATCCCAATTTGTCGGAAAGCGAGCGCTTAAGGTGGCTCCCTAAAGGTATTACGAAACACCCTCCCTAAAAAGCGCGAGTTAGAAAAGGAAACTTTCTCTTAAAGTTTTCCCCTTGGAGATTTACCAGTATGGGTGCTGTTAAAATAAGGCTTATGTTTTGGTTGTCAATTTTCGGATTAAAGCCATTACCATTGTAACATCTCATCTAATGACAGGCAGATATATTCCTTATTTTGAGCTAAACTCCTTAATATTTATACTTTCCTTCGGTGAAATTTTTTCATACTTCGCCATATCATGGAAATGATTTTACCTGACATTTTGAACTGGTAAAAAGTCAAGGTTGTTCAGAAGGTTTTTCCAATATTCTGTAATTTGTCATTATTCTAAATATATGAGATTAGCTCTGACAGATGTTTTAACAAAAATAGGGTATTTTATAGGAATTGTATGTGGTTACAACCGAAGCAAACGTGAGAAAATTAGCATCTATTTTCGCACGTGACGTCACAAAAATCAGAAAAACACGCGTGGTATCGCGCGTGGGTATTCATTTAGACGCGCGCTCAGGTGACGCCATGTATCGCCTGCGAGAAAACAAGAGTAAATTAGAGCTCTTTTACCGGTTATTTATAGAGCTTTTTTATCATATTTTGTCATAAACACATGTTTGAACGAAGTTTGAAACTATTGCTACTTATACCGAAGTGATTTAACGCTTTTCAAGTGCTGAAGTGATTTCGTTTCTTCTTAGGGTAGTTACTTGCGTCATTTTTGAATGCGCGATTATCACTGACGTTTGGCAGGCAATGGTAGCGCGCGCTAATGAGTCTAAGAAAAAGGGAGCCACCTTAAAAAGAAAGCGCAAAATGGAAACAGGAACACCTTCGCCGAAGAAAAGAAGGCGCACCGAAACTGAGGTGAGTAAGAATTCCTTTGCCTTAAAAAATGTAAAGACTTCTGCAATACTGTGGAAACATTCATTCATAGATTCAGAATCATTTAGATTTTCGTTTGGGAAATAGCGGGAAAATGTGTTCTCAATTCGTTCTTTTCTGTTTTAGAGTTCTCCTCTTCATAAGAAAAGAGACTTAACATAACAAACGAAGAAAGAGATGAAATGTTTTACTTTGTAAAATCTTGCAAAAACTAACTGAACTCTGTTGATTTTTGTCTTGTTGCTAGTATAAATAAATTTTAACTTTTCTTTATTTCCAAAGGATTGCTTTAGACGGAGAAGAGCAAATTGCAGAGGTAATGAAAAGAAAACAACAAACCTTGTATATACCCCGAAAAAGTTTCTTAATGAACTCATGTTCTTTGTTTTTCCACAGAAACAAATTGAGATGTCTCTGGAGCGATTCTGACAAAGATTATCTGAAGAAAATCAGTAGTTACGACAGCTTTTTGTCCCTCGATTATGAGGTAAGGTGATTTCTTATTTAGTTCAAACTCAAGCCCATAATTTCGATCCACTACAGTTCAGACATTATTTTGTGTATAAAATTAAAGCATTGCACCGTAGACTTTCTAAATGTCCCAATGTAAACGCCGAGTTGAAATTTACTCTGTCAGCCGACAGCTTGTCATCTTGGGATTCCATTTATGAAGACGATCAAGAGAAACTTTCTGAAGTGCCAGAATATATCAAGAAACTAGCTTCTAAAGGTAAGTTGAAACATTTTTATTGATAAATCATGCATAGCTTCGGGAACCAAGCCCAGATTTGAAAAATGACATCAATAGCCATTTAAGGTTTTAATTTTTCTTTGTTTTTGCCTTGCAGCCAAGCTTGATAGTATGACATAGGAAAAGTCCTTGGAGCTGGTTCATTCGGTCAAGTCGTCGCTGCAACACGCAAGGCGGACAATCTGCCGGTAAGTTGAACTCAACATGCTTCCGAATTCCCTTACTATATAATGTGTTGTGTTATTGGAAGAGACACTCGCGCATGACTGATAAATCTAAGGTTCTTTACTATTCTTAACTCCCACTAGAGTTTCTGTCATGTCAGCAAAATACTGCTAGTTTCCAGGCCCTGCGTTGTTCATAAGCAACACCAGCCGAGACATTTTCACAGATACCATTATATATTACTTTTCTCAATTTGAACCTGGAAAGTAGCAAAACTAACTGAATTTATAGTTCCTCTCAGGTGGCGCTTAAATTTGTGCAGAAAAGCTCAGTCAAGGAATTTAAAAAGGTTAGTAAATGCATAATAGCAAAGCGCGCGAGTGACGTCATGACTCAGACAAAACTCAGACAAACAAACCGGAATGGCGGACGATTTTCCTAAAACAGTTTCTAAAATAGCCGATGTTCTTAAAAGACATTTTTTAAACGAAAACTTCGCCTGGATCCCCTCTAGTTCTCTCAGAAAACGCCGACGTTGTATGAGCCTCGTGGGGGGTATAATCATTTGCATTCTATTTTTAGTCCTCGCTCGCTTCGCTATTGGGTTAAATTTGTGCAGAAAAGCTCAGTCAAGGAATTTAAAAAGGTTGGTAAATGCACAATTGGGTTATCGATGAAAAAGGTTGCGGCTTATAGTTTAAGAGTGACTTTAAAATAAGGGTAAAGAAGCAGTATGGTTAAGGCGGGGGTAAACGTGAAGGCTGTTTTGAGGTTGCTTAACACGACCTTTCTGCCAATATCTCAGTCACGTTTCAAGCGACACTAAATCTCTCTGCTTATCTCATTAACCACTGTTTGGCGGTTTTGTGAAAATTTTTGGGTGATTTTTGGGCATTTTGGAAAAGCGATATTTTTTTCTCAAAGGATAGGTTAAATTGAGGAAAATGTGAAATGTTGAAGATTTGATGGACTTGGAAAATTGAAATTTGAAGCGAAGAATTAGTAGACGGATACCAAACAGTCCCCTAGCAACCTGGGGCTCTCTTTTGCGGGGGTCAACTGTCTGGTAGTTTCCAACCCATCTTAATCCTAACAATTTTTTTTCATATCACTTCAAATTTCACACCTATTCATGTTTACCCCCGCCTTAAGTCGATAAATATTAAGATGTTGCGATGCTTAAGAAAATTGATGTATGAAAATCTTGACTGTCCCTCCCCTTCCTTGCTACAGATAAACGGGGGAGAAATTCCATCCGATGCTTATCTTCAGCGCCAAGCAAGGCACCGTCACGTGATCGACATATATCAAGTGGTCGACACTGAGGAGCATTATGTTTACGTCATGGAAAGACCGAAAGTCTGTCAAGACCTGTTTGACGTCATCCACGACCGAGACAGTCTGGGACGACCACTGACAGAAAGAGAAGCCCGACGATACTTCGCCCAGATCCTGCAGGCCAACATCAACTGCGAGGAGACTGGTGTCCTACACCGAGACATCAAACCAGAGAACATCCTGGTGGACATGTGCACTGATGAAGCCAAGTTGATTGACTTTGGACTGGCATCTGAAGTTCAGCAAGAACCTTTCACAAAATTCAGAGGTGAGAAGAATGCTGGAGTGTCTTGTGTGCGACATTTGCAAGTAACTTGTCAGCAAATGTGATTGTGTGATTTGTTTGCATTCAGGCACACCACAGTACATGCCTCCTGAATTCAGTAAATCCAAGCAATATGACGGCTGTCAGGGCACTGTGTGGCAAATGGGAATCCTTCTTGTGGATATACTGTCACCTGTAGTCCCAGCATTTAAACATCCACGTCACGCTCTGCGCATGGCACCTAGAGTACCACATCAGCTTTCAACAGGTATTTCCTTCTTAATATGTACTACCTTTATCTAGTACAAATACTCTCACTGTTTATTTTATTATAAACTTTATTTATTCTGTCTGGGGTAATTACAGCTCCGTGATCCAATGTTTAAGTTAATATACCAAACTCGAAAGACCGTATCATTTCCAAAGACCGAGAGCAGAGTTGACTTATGTTTCAGGCTTAATTTTTTCAAGTATTATTTTCACAGCTAATTAATTTGTGTACATAACTGCGATGATCATTCATGTCCTTATATGATATTCATCGACTGTCAGACTTTATTGTTTGTATACATCTTGATATTTAATTATCTTTTAATTTCTTTTCAACAGAGGCAAAGAACCTTATTTACTCGCTGTTGAACACGACTCCAAGCAATCGTCCAACTCTGAAACAAAGCCTGCAGCATCCATGGTTCGCCATGACAGACTAGACTTCTATCAATTCTCGTGAAACACGTCTATTATTTAGCCAATGAACTGAGTTGAAAGATTCTATTAATCACATGGCTGACTGTTGCAGCAGCTGAGCCATTTAAAGCTAAATGTGCAACTCAGATTTTTGCACACTAAAGTCAACCATGTATAACAGTTGTGAATAGATGTTAGTCCGGTCAAGCTATTACAAGCTATTATACAATAACTACAAATTATGACAGATATCTATTGTAGTTCAAATTAACCGTTTATTAGATCAGTTAAAGATATCTTTCGTGATTTCGTCAAATTTGTTCGATTAAAGATTAACTCAGTGGATTGACTGAGCAAGTTTAGTTATAAATACTCAAGAATAAATGGAATAGATCGTAACTGTTTATTCCGTTGGAGTATTCATGATTTCGTAGTAGCTTTTTACAAATTCAGGCGGAAAAAAGGCTTTTTTTCTTAAAAACGACAGCCTCTTTATACTTGTGTATATAGACATAACATTTCTGTAACTTCAAGGACATGCAAATCTGTACAGTGTATATAGAGTAATTATATTAGAAAGTGATATTTTAAGTGAGAGTAGTTTCTGAATAAAAAGCTTTATGTTTGAAAGAGTATGTCTTTATTTTTACTTGATATCTACGCGTTGTTATAATATGGATTAGATTTTGCACACATCAAATGTGTTGTAGAGAAGACATAGCAAACGGTGCTTTATCCTTTTGTCTGCAAGAAAAGGTTGTATAATAATAAAGCGTTATTATACAAAAGTCAAATCCCGGGATTAGATTTAAACACGGAGCGAGCCTATAAATGGAGGCTGAGCGGCTCAGCCCGTCCATCACAAATTGGAATACTCTGCTTTGATTGGCTTATTCACCCAGGCGTGCCGTACTCCCGCGAAATTCGCACGAAGTAATATTTCAGGCGACCGCACAAGGGAAGCTTTTTCGTTTGTTTGCTTTGTTTGTAAAAAGGTCAGCGAAAACAACAAGAATGGCATCTACAGAAGAAGAATTAAGACAGGTATCGTACTTCATATCCATGCATTTTAACTTCTTATTTTTGTTGTTTCACTTGTGAAAGCATATCGATTGTTTTCGAGTTGTTTACTCAACGTAAATGCCGTGTTTTAGCCAACAAAGTGCGTACCGCTGACCTTTTATAGGCTCGCTCCGTGTTTAAGGAAGACACTCCAGTTATCTAAGAACACTTGAAAAATGTAAGAACACACTCAGGAAGGGGTTTCTTGAAAGAAATTCTTCTTGTGTTCTCTTAGTCCCGTCGAGTTTACAACATTACAATATTGTTCTTTTTGTTGACAGTAGTAAACGAACCACCATCCTTGCTCACGTGTAAAGAATGAGAGGCAAGGTTTAGCGGCTGCCAGTTCACTGTCAGGGTTGCCACAGGTCAGAAAATGGTCAGGGAAAAGAAATTCTTCAAGGTCAGGGAAAATCAGGGAATTTATTTTGAGTCCGGCAAAAGTGACGTTTTAAAGAAATGTCGCAAAATTGAAATAATTTAACACGGCTGATTTAATACCATTGAAGGCTGGAGGAAACATTTGGGGTCACTGTTGTTTCAACGCTATTTTACTAGATGAAGAAGGAATATTTGTTGAAAACTTATCAGCCTTAATGAAAGAGTGGAAAGAACGGTTGTAAAATGAGGCCACACGCCGCTATTATATCTGACATTTTGTATGTATTTGGTCAGGGAGATTATATTTTTATCAGGGAAAAGGGAGAATTTTGTGATATCTTTGGCAACCATGGACAGTTATCATCAAAAAAGCCTCTTGTAAAAAGCGTTCTCAAGTTTGTCCACTTTAGTTTGTAAGTCCATTGGCTTCATCTCAATGCGATCCGCCAAAATTGTCAGCAACGTTTCATACGAGCTGTGAAATGAGTTGTGATCAGCAAAGTTCGCCGAGTACTTGATGTACTTCAAATCATTGTCCTTTCGGAAAGGGTCTCCAAAGATCTTCTCTGTCTGAATTCCGCGCGAGTGTGTTCTGTTGAAACAGGATGCTGGTCCAATACCAGTGTCAGTCACGTGCTCGCACGTGACTGGGAAGCTCGTGACTTTAAGCGTGGCCGTGTTATTGAACTCCTCCTCTCGTTCACGGGTCATAAGACTCTTGAAGAGTTGAGCGTATTTTTCCTGGCTTTCCTCGTTTGTAATACGGTTTGCGCGTAAGTTTTTCTGCTGGCTCCCAGTGTAAACCCCGTCGGCGGGTTCCCACGAGCCAAAAATGTCCGATTTACAAAAGGCGGAATAAGCCGTGGGATCTCGAACGAGTTTGAATTGCTCGTCTGTCCAAGGCACGCCATTTTCGAACCTCTTAACTTGGCAATGCTTCCAGCTTTTCAGCCAATCAGTGAACAGAGGAATGGTGTCATGAGAGGCACTGGTGCAACCTGATTCAGTGGGTGTGGCTAATTCTTCTTGTTCCCTACGAATTAGTATTTTACAAAGTAAGAGCAAGAACACATCTCGGCTAGTTTCTGACACTTACAGCCAAATTAAAGGAAACAAATAGGAAAATGGCGAGAGAACTCGCAAGTATTGGAATGTTGTCACGTTAACACGATGTTCAGGGTGCGTGTACCTCTTGTTGCTTAGTAACTAGTGCAACGAAAACCGTTCACAATAATCAATTATTAACGTTGCCGAAACTTGGAGCAATGGGTAAAACGATCATTCTTTATCTTAATGGTGAAACAGAGAATTAACTCTGAAGTGTAAATTTAAGTGCTAATTGAACCCATGAATAACCCACTGGGCGTTAGCCCTAGTAAAGGGAATCAGGGATCCACACGAGGTAAAGAAAAAAATATTTTGTCCTCGGTGGGAATCGAACCCACGACCTCCGGATTAGATCTACCGTTACTCTAGTAGTAACTAGTGCAGTGCAGAGTAACGGTAGATCTAATCCGGAGGTCGTGGGTTCGATTCCCACCGAGGTCAAAATATTTTTTCTTTACCTCGTGTGGTTCCCTGATTCCATTTACTAGGGCTAACGCCCAGTGGGTTATTCATGGGTTCATTTAGCACTTTAATTTACACTTCAGAGTTAATTCTCTGTTTCACCATTTGTGTTCACAGTGATACGCGGCACAACATTCATTCTTTATCTTAGGTTGGTTTACGAGCCTAAAATGAACTGCGCGCTGCTGAATAATTTAAAATGGTTCTATTATTCTCCTTCGTTAATAGACTTGGCCGAGTTGTTGAAAGCCCGATTAAGCTAACTCAGGATAAGCGAGAATTCTGACTTTAGTTTTGTGACTTTTCTCGAGGTTTTTTAGTTTTGTTCTGTTTGTTCTTCAGTTTTAGTTTGACTAATCTCGATCTACACAACACAAAAGCAGTGAAAAACATTTTTCTACAGGAGAAATCAATACTTACGGTTAAAAGACTTTTAATCCTGGGTTAGCGTTAACCGGCTTTCGAAAAACCCGTCCCAGCCACCCGGCACCCGGAAAGCCGTAGCAAAATCTTAAACCTTCTGATTACATAGCTGTCTTATTCACACATTTTTTAATATGAACAGAGGTTCTCTTCATATAAGGACTTTCAGGCGTATTCGGTTTTTAGACACAGGTTATCTAAAAATGGCTTTGCGGGCCCAAAAAGTTTCCGGGGCTTTCGATAAACGGGCCCCTGGTGTTTAAGTTCTATGGTGAAATGTTGCAAAAGAACTATAGTTGACAATAATATAGTAACAGGCCAAAAGAAAAAACCCACGTTAATTCAAAATTCGCCACCGTAGATCTAAAACCGATCAAACAACTTTAAACCGAAACTTGTCGAACTGGAATATGACAGTTTAAAAACTGGTCAAACCGGTATTCCTAGACGGCTGACAGTTCGGTCAACAACCAACACTTCTCCCAATTTCAATTTAATTTGGGCACAGAAACCAATTACGCTTGATGCAGAATTCGTGTCTAAGAGAGCAATAAAAAACCAGTCGATTGCTTATTTTCTTTTCTTACTTTTCTGTTCTATCATCAATTCCATAGTAGAGTTTTAAAGCAACCACAATGAAGGCCATGGCGTCAGCTTCAAGGTTAGGGATGGCAGAACACCACGGTTTGTCTAACGTTGGATGGATTTTCAAGTTGATTTTAACCTTTTGTGTCAGTTTGCGAACTACACCATGCAGAAAACCTGTTATCAAAAAAACAAAAGAAAAACATTAGGAACTGTTCAGTTTTCTTGTGTTCCAGGTTATTTCTCGCCCGTTGCTCTGGCAGCAAGAGAGCAGCTCATGATTAGGCAAATAGGGTTATAGCAGTGTTAGCATCGGTAGGGAGGTCAGCACAATTTGACCAAACGTTGGGGGGGGGGGGGAGTGGGGGTCATCCTTCTGTCGTATGCAGTAAAAAACCCGCGTATAAGAACCTAGATTTTTTTTAATTCTGGAAAAATAGGTTCTGGAGAAATAGTCCATAGTTTAACTGTAACCAACATAATAAGAACCTTCTTGATCTTGCTTGGCTAAACAAGTTCTTATATTATTGGATACTAGAATGGCAAATCGCTGCCAGCAGGTTCTTTGGCCAATGGATTCTTACTGCGGGTTTTTATTGTATTGCACTCTAGTTTCTCCTCCATGCAGTACTTTGCTGTTTTCCACGATAGATGAAAACTGGGTTAGCAAGCTCTACAACTCTGATCTCCCCTACTGCCAAATGGCAACCCTCAAATGAAAAGCCAAATTTCATCGCACTATCGTGTTTAAGACATTACGAGAAAAATTTACCCCCAACGTTTAGAAGACGCAGCATAATTGTTGGCATGAGCTTTCTTTTCATCCGTCGTTCAACATTGATATAAGCAACTTGTGACAAGAGAATGTGTTTTGTTAGTTAAGACTAAGCGCGAAGAAACAGGCACAAACATAGGAACATGCAGTGTCCCAGCTAATAGTTATCTATTAAGATGGCTAGTTCTGATAAATTATTGGAAATTATCGAAATATCGCAGCCTTATTTTACAGTTTTACAGCTACCAGTGAGATGCTTACATAGCTCCACTCCCAGGTCAAAGAAATCACAACCAAACCACCCCTCACCACCACTACCATCAAGAGACCATGATCTAAGAGAACACTTCCTCGTGCCCAACGATAATCGTTTTCAATCTATTTTAAGCATCTTGTCACGCTGTGAAAGTTATTTCTAGTCTCGGTCCCATGATCGCGCAGCCAACGTGTATCTGAATCGGAGATGGAAAATGTAATCGCACTGTTTGCATTCAGAGTGGAAAACCTGATTTTCAAAGCGCTGGGCAGGAAAATTAGCTTATACATGTACGTGCTTCTCTGAAGTTAAAATAGAAGCTGTGTCATTCCCCAGCATGAATGATTTTAAAACACAAAGCGCCAAGACGTGTGTTTTCAACAACTGGCATTTCCTGTCACAGAAGAACACATTCTTTGGGTAACTAGTTTACTAGCATGAGGTGTGGCTCTATAAAGATCGCTGTACGCCTCTTAATGTACACATATTTCGAGCATTCGGCGATCTTTTTTGCGTAGTTATTACCAAACAACGTATGGGATTAGTAGCCATTTTCATTACGTCGGTCCTCCAACATGGGTCCAGTACTCTCTTGACATCAGTGTCACACTATCACCGAATAAAACTGTTTGGGAAAAGCCGCGAACAAAAAAAGGTGAAGTAACACCTGCTATTTCTTAGGCTTTTTAAAAACACACTTGCCGCTGTTATTAAGTTCCAAGACAAGTTCACCAAGGTAAGACCCCTAAGAAAAACTTGCATCAGCTCTAATCCTCAATGCATGATGGTCTAGGGTAGTCGAGGCTGCCTCCTGACAAATCCGTAAAAATTTCAAATCGCTCATGACTCATTCGAGACTCGGAAGTACCAATTACAATTGACCTAGGGAGGTTAATGAAGACGTCAACCACGATATCTTTTCCTCGGATTGACAAAGAATAACAAAACGTTGGAAAGTCGTATCGAGAGTGAAACATGAACATTCGTGACAACACTTGTTAGGAAAGAATCACCTTCGGAGGAATCACCCAACTAAAAAATCTAATCTTGAAAACTCGTGTTTAATGACTAACAATTTCCTAACATTGACGTTTTGTTTAATAATATCAGAGTAAGCCATACTACTCAGTATTGGCTTTCAGTCTTCTCATCCTACAGCATATTTATAGATCTCTTCGGCCACCATACTTTATGGATCTGTTAAAAGGACAGTTCAAACTGTTCCCTCTGGAAGAGTATTCTATTTGAGGCTTGGACCTAACGATCAGAGGCCGAGAGGTGCAGAAGTATCGGGGCTTGAACGCTTTAGGATCAACCCTTTCGACAACACTACGCACATACTATAGACCACTGGAGCAAAGCAACCCCCAGATACCCAGTTCAGGGACAAAGCCATGAAGGGTTTAAGATAATTCCTTCGAGAAAACTTTCGTTATAGAAGGTCGACCATAAGAGAAGAAAAAATAAAACTGAGCAAGCTATCCTTGTGAGATCCAATAATGTATGTTTTCAGTGAAGACCAAACCGGATCCATTCCAATGGAGGGCAATAAAGGCCAGGGCGATTAACGATACTGGCCTTCTACAGAGGAACATTTTGCAACGCCAGTGACCAAACTTCCTGCAAATGTGCTAACCAGGCAGAGAATGTCGGCATCTTTCAACAGCACGAAAGAAACGATTTGAGTACAGGGGTCTGCGAAAGGAATGAATGAGGCGACTCAACAATTGCCGGACTATGGCGAGAACTGTGTCAACCAACTATTGAAACAACTGCCGGATTCCAAGAGAACGGATCCATAACTTTGGTGTGGAAATCTCTGTTATAACCCTTGTGACAACGTAGTCAAGCACGTTAAGTAAGCCATGACTTGGTTTATTACGATTTTAGTAGAGCAAGTTATTTCAGTTTTCCTCGTGAGTGGAAACGTGTAACGTCCGTTAGCGCGTGTGCACGTTAAGCGCGAGCGAGACATCACACACACGTCATAAACGGCAGAATGGTTCTAGTTTGCAAGTTTACCATAGAAACGGTCAGTTGCGAACAAATTAGCTTGCCGTGAACACTGCGAGAATTCTTTTACTCATTTCGCTTGCAATATCAAGTTAGTTTGTTGTTGGATTGTGTCATATGTTGACCATGTCTGAGGTTAATGAATACTTATCAAACAGCACGGAATCACGTGGTGAAAAGTGTGTGATTAATTATCCGAATTTGTCGGAAAGCGTGCGCTTAAAAAGAAAGCGCAAAATGGAAACAGAAACAACTTCGCCGAAGAAAAGAAGGCGCACCACTGAGGTGAGTAAGAATTACTTTAACGGCTTAGAATCAGAATCGCTTTGATTTTCGTTTGGGGAATATATAGCGCAAAAATATGTCCTTAATTCTTTCCTTTCTGTTTTAGAGCTCTTCTCTTTGTAAGAAATGAGACTTAAAATAACAAAAGAAGAAAGAGATGCAATGTTTTTACCTTACAATATCTTTTAGAGAATAAGTGGACCCTGTTAATTTTTGTCTTATTGCAAGTGTAACTTATTTTAACTTTTCCTTGTTTTTCATCAAAGGATTGCTTTAGGCAGAGACGAGGAAAAGGCACTTCTAAATTCCAGAGGTAATGAAAAAAATATGTATTTCAAAAACGTTCTAAAAAAGTTTCTAAATAAACTCGTTTTTTCTTGTTTTTTCACAGAAACAAATTGAGATGTATCTGGAGCGAGTCTGACAAAGATTATCTGAAGAAAATCAGTAGTTACGACAGCTTTTTGTCCCTCGATTATGAGGTGAGGTGGTTTCTAATCTGGCTCCAATTTGACTGAAATCATTGGTTTATGAACCTGTTATATTGCACAAAGTTAAGCCAATAATTTGGATCCACTACAGTTTATACTGCTTTTTGTGTATTAAACCATTGCACCGTAGACTTTCTAAATGACTCAATCACAAGCAAATAAACATCGATTACTGTTTTATTCCAGCCGTACTAATAATTCTACGTTTTTTTTTCTTGTTTTTTCAGAAACCCGACTGGGTAAACGCCGAGATAAAATTTACACTGTCAGCCGACAGCTTGTCATCTTGGGATTCCATTTATAAAGACGATCAAGAGAAACAATCTGAAGTGCCAGAATATATGAAGAGACTAGCTTCTCAAGGTAAGTTGAATTCTTTATTGATAACTGGTCCATAGCTGCGGGAACTAACTCGAGACTGGTTTTAATATAACATTTTGCCTTGCAGCCGAGCTTGCTGATTATGACATAGGAAAAGTCCTCGGAGCTGGTTCATTCGGTCAAGTCGTCGCTGCAACGCGCAAAGCGGACAATCTACCGGTAAGTTGAACTTAACAGTCTTCTTACACAGGCCTTCCTCATTAAAACATCATTATTTCTATCGTACGTCCCGTTCGTGAGTGAGAATTAATGTAAAAAAATATTATGGTCTAAACTCCTTCTGGTTTTCGCATTATTGTGCCAAGAAAAGCCTGTATACTGTACTGCGCACTTAGTCTAAAGTAGCCTGTAAAAAGGCTCCGGCTGGAAGGGACAAAAAGGAACTGGTTGAGCTGAGAGTGAAGTGTCCGAGGGGAGAGGTTTTTCTTCCCGGAGTAAAACTAGTAATCTTTTATATTTCCTCTCAGGTGGCGCTTAAATTTGTGCAGAAAAGATCAGTCAAGGAATTTAAAAGGGTTGGTAAAATGCTAGTAAGCGTGGATACGCCTAGTATGTCATGTTTTCCGCGTGAAAAAAAAAAAAGCAGTCCTCTACACGCAGCTGGTAAAATGTAAACTGAATATGATACGCGTGTCAAAGTCATGTCAGCGTAGCTTGTTACTGGGAAGATAGCGAAAAATATTAGTATTTTACAATGTCTTGCAAGTCAGTAGAAAATTACAATATATTTTATACTGTATCAATAATTCACCCTCCCCTCCCTTGCTACAGGTAAACGGGGGAGAAATTCCATCCGAGGCTTATCTTCAGCGCCAAGCAAGGCACCGTCACGTGATCGACATATATGAAGTGGTCGACACTGATGAGCATTATGTTTACGTCATGG
>OZ026595.1:7550615-7558115 GCA_964020085.1 Micromussa lordhowensis
CACGTAGGAGTGACCCTTGTTTAATAGATAGCAATATTGCGACCAACCCCGTCTCCAAAGGGAGGGAGGGAGGGAACATTTACAATAGTTTACAACAAGTACTAACTGCGCTGTACAACAGAACACTAAAGTGAACTCTGACCAGTCTGTTTGAGCTTATATAGCTAGACTAACGTCTACAAAATAGCCAGTAGAAAGAGCTGTACTACAGAACAGCTTGGCATTACACGTGAAAAAACATCGCCATGAATAGTGTATTTAATATTTTCGGCCAATGCCATGAATCCTTATAAACTACTTAAGGTAACAAAGCAATAATGTTCAAACCCAACAAACAATGAGTCTCAGAGTTAGGCGACCTTTGGAGCTTGACTACACAATAGTTTTATTGAGAGCTTTGCCGCCATGAAAGACCTAAAGATACACGCGTCACGTTCCATTAACTATATTTTACTGGCGTGACAGTAAAATGGCATTTGTCTATATAACAAGAGTCCATAGTTTAACTGTAACCAACATAATAAGAACCTGCTTGATCTTGCTTGGCTAAACAAGTTCTTATATCATTGGATATTAAAATGGCAAATTTCTGCCAGCAGGTTCTTAAACAACTAGATCCTTCTAAATTACCCTCGCACTATGACCAAGCGCTATAATTAAATTGAAAAAGATTGTCAATGTAAGAGGCCCATGTATGGGGGATGTGTTCTCTTAGTTCATAGTCTCTTCCCACCACATGCTGCAGTTATTACCTGGGAGATGCAGATCTATGATAAAACGTGCGGTGTATGTGGACCACTTGGGTTCTGGAAATTGCGGAAGCCGCAGCAATCTGGAGATCTGGGTTGCCAGTGTAAGAACTTTTGACACCGGAGGTACACTGAAAATAAAATCATAAGGGTTGTACCGCAATGATTTCAGTTAGCGCCTTCCTTCTAATAAGGGACCCTTTCTAATAAGCGCTCCCCATCAAGTGCGCTCATTCTTTTACTAAGTCATGGTAATAGGACTTTGTGTCGTCCAATTCGGTCTGAAATCATACGAGTGATAACAAGAGTATCATGATTACAGACCAAATTGGACGACACGAAGTCCTATTATCAATTAATCATAAAAATTACAATTTCCGAGAAAAATAAAAATAGGTTATGAAAAATAGGGGAAAATTCGCAGTAAAATACTGACAAAGGAGGCGTAAACATTCTAAAGGTTACCGGCAAAAACACAAAAGCAAGCGCGCGCACGCACACGTAATTACAAATTTGAATGTGATTGGTTGATTTAAACTACATCTTTGAATGTGATTGGCTTATTGAACTGTCCGATAACAAACTGTCCAATAACAAACTATCCAATAACAAACTGTCCGATAACAACTTGGCAAGCGAATTAGTGGAAAATAGGACTTTTTTTAAACCAACCACAATCGAGGGAATTGTAATTTTTACGATTAGCGTCCTTATACTAATCCAGCTGCAAGTGCCCCTTCCAGTTAGGTACCCTTATTCCATTAAGGATCCCCTATAATAAAAGTGACATTGAGTCAACACATTAAGATAGAATTCATACACCGCTGTAGTCCTTGCTATCACAGCCCCTATTGTTCCCTACAGTTCCTACATTTCCTACAGCCCCTACAGTTCTTGAGTTAAAGTATCTGAGGTTGTTTTTCAGCAAGTATTGTACATACTGTATCACATTCTGATGTCCAAGTTCAAAAAGAAATATGCATCCTCCCCTGAGCTACAAAAGTAACCAGTGTGCTGGGTGCTAAATGTAATCATTACGGCAATTGAGAGTCAAAGCAAAGTGTGAACAAGCGGAGAGAAAAACAAAACATGGGAGAAAATCCAAATTTTGGGCCATCAACACCCAGGACTATAAATGGCTACTGGTGAAGGTGTAGCTATACAACTAATTTTTAGCACTGAAATTCCAGCCAGTTCATCTGATTCCAAGAACTGGAAACAAAACATACTTTCACCTTTTGTTTTTTTGCAAAATTTTTTATTGAACTACAAACACATTCACAAAGTAGAAAAACATGCATACAACTAAGGGAAATATAAACATGATTAAAAAATAACACGCATAAACATAACCCTCGCACACTTGAGAAAAGGCTTCTTAGAGGCAAAATCCTAATACAAACTCACAATAATACATACAATCTCACAAGTATACTAACCCAAGCGGACACAAACAACTGAAATCACCACTTCCAAACTTCATGTGATGAGGAATATGTCTGGTTGCCTGGAAGTATGGAAGCTGACCCTGTTTTGCCCACCTGGAATAAAAGATATGCACTACATGTGTTTGGTTGGCTGTACAAAGTGCTACGCATTACAGTGCATTGGTTCATTGGAAGGCAGCAGCCATATTCAGACCAAGCCTGCCTAGTGTTCTTGTGTTGTATTCCTGGAAAACACTTTGCCAGAACTCAATGACCAGAGTGTTGTCCAAAGACTGATTTTCACTAGCAATAGAGTCAGAGTAGGAATTGGAATCGTATATCAGAAATGCAGAGCAATACATGTATGTCCTAGTAATATATCAAACACGAAAGACTGTGTTTTAACACATTTCAAAGCACCGAGAAGGGGGTTGAAAATACGATGTGTAGCGAAGTACCTGTATTTCTGACAAAGTTCAAGGTGCTTGGAAACATGGTCAAAGACTCTCTTGAGTGTTTGATATATCTTCTTAATCAAAACTAAATCTAAGGAAAAAAACGGAGAAATGAAATGGCTAAAATTTATCAGATATCCAAACACTGATGCTGTCATCATTTCATTTCTTTAACCTTGATGAATTATTTACAAGTTTGAGAGGTGAAAATTAAACTGGCCAAGTCGGAAGCAGATTGCCAGTTCCACTTATGACTTATAATGAAAATTAGAATCAGAGTCACAAGCAGAAGTAAAAGAATTAAACAATCACAATGCTCGATTCCATGCATCATGAAACGTTTGATTGATACTCAGTATCCCTTTAAATTGGTGTAAGAAAGCTCCTTTTATAGGCTTGATTTCCGCCACTCTCTCAAGTCCGCTCGAAGGGCATGGGATCCCGAGGCTAGTAATCAAGCCTACTCCTTCTAGAACTGTAACTTGTATCGTTTGGTTGTTTTAACAAAGTGAATATCAATAATTTTTTTTTAAATTTATTTACACTACTTACAATACTAATACTTACACTACTTACAGTACAATACGATAATTCACGCTACTTACAATACTAATACTTACACTACTTACAATACAATACGATAATTCACGCTACTTACAATATTAATACTTACACTGCTTATAATACAATACGATAATTCACGCTACTTACAATACTAATACTTACACTACTTACAATACAATACGATAATTCACGCTACTTACAATATTAATACTTACACTGCTTATAATGAGGTTAAATATACTTATTTAACTTAGTTAACGACTAGGAGCTTTGCTCTGTAGTTGGCGTGGCGTTTAGCGTGGCGTTGGCGTTTATTAGCGTTATTTGGTGGCGTGTTGTGGCGTTAGTTTTTTGCTAGGGTTTGCGTTACCATACAGGCCTGGGGCGAGCAGTTTTTCGTGCCCGTCGGGCCAGCGGTCTGTCGTTGCTTTTATGCGTGCGCCTTGCATGTGGTCGTAGTTTTACTGTGTGTAGTGGTTGGGGCGTCCTCAGTTTTTTGGAGTGTTTTAGTGTTTTCTCCCTCCCTCCTCCCCCTTTTATTTCATTACAATGTTTATTATTGTTTATTATTGTTATTATTCCACTGAGCTCCCAGCTCTGTGTGACGGGTGCTTGGGCTGGGGCTGGGTTTGGCGGGCGGGGCTCGTGGCTGGGTTGCGGGTAGGGCAGGCTTTTGGGATGTTCTTGCTACCTGGGTTTGGGGTCGGCAGCTCCACCCCCTGGGTACCTGGGCACCCAACCTCCATGTGCGACTCAGGCGTTAAATACAATACGATAATTCACGCTACTTACAATACTAATACTTACACTACTTACAATACAATACGATAATTCACGCTACTTACAATATTAATACTTACACTGCTTATAATACAATACGATAATTCACGCTACTTACATTTACCAATACTTACTCTACTTATAATACAATACGATAATTCACGCTACTTACAATACTAATACTTACACTACTTACAATAAGGGGGGGGGGGGAGGGTGGTGGTGCTATAACACACGAGATAATTTAAAATATCTAAAAATGTCTCAAAGTGACAAAATCGTTATTGAAGCTGAAACTAAAACTAAAACTATCTCTGCTGAATCCCATATCAATATCAATAAAATATCAATATCAATAAACAAGATGTTACATACATTCAATAACTTCAGGAAAGATTGTCCTACAAACTACTGTGCTTCAAAACCTACCTCACCAAGTCACTGACAAAAACTGGTTCATTTATCCATAGCAAGCCAAGATAACAGAATGCCAGTGTGGACTGCAGAGTTACGTGACCGTTCTCAATCTTTGTTCTCTTTGGTTGATTTAACGTCAGTGAACCAACAAATTCATCCTCACTGCTATCTGAGTTGTTCTCACTTGCGGGAATGTCTTCAGTTGTTGTTTTGTTTTTCTCAGAAAATGCAGTCCAGTCATCACCAAGATTGATATCATCGGCATCATCGTTATCTTTTGATGGACCATTTGAAGGGTCATCACCTGAGAACAAAAAGCAGGTTAAAAAAATGGTTAAAAACCTGAAGGGCTAGATTACATATTAAGCTACATGTATTATTTTACTACTTACAAAACAGAAGGCCAAACAATATAAACAGAAAACCTCACTGCAAAGTTCAAAATCAAATTCTTGCTTATTCTGGCTCAGCTTAACCGGGCTTTGAACCTAGCCCAGGAGCTCCACTTTTAGAATTGGTTAAATCTATAAACAGACGAACTTCCCACGAGTGACCACCCAAAATGTCAAGCCTAGGTGGTCGCTTACTAGAGTTTAGACTACATGTATATTGGGTAAAAAGCTTGCCTCATTAGCATATAGGAACTGCAGAGACTTACCGCAACTGTTTTAACTGTTTTATTCATGTGAAAATTCATTTCAAGAAAAAAAATCTGTTACTTCTTAGTAAGAAATTTCTGTAACTTGTACTACTCAGGAATGCAATAATGTTACAACACCTTATTGTCCAATTTCGTCTCTATTAGCTTCTATTATCTGTCAATTGGTCACTTACGGGAGGTTAAAAACAAAAAAAACATTTCAAAATTTGAGTTCTAAAAGTGGTTGTGGTTGTTTTTGGGAGGTGGTTGCTTCCAAGAGATTCCAAATAATTATAGTGATTTGACTTGAAACGTTTGGTATTTTGGAAAACTGGTTGCCCAAGGTTCTACAGTATTATGCAGAAATCAGATGTAAATAAGAATTACATCTGTTGAAAAAAGAGAAAAAAGAAATTTTTGGGGTTTTTTCCTCTCTAGATCTGCTGGAGAGTTAAGTTAAGGGAGCTAAGATCTCCTTCTAGCAGATCTAGAGGGAGAACTTTTTTGCCCTTCCCACGCTCTAACGCTCCACTCCCTCTCCCATTAATTAAACAGTTTTGAGAACTCTTTTCACTTCACCCATCTGTCATTATGGTCTTTATTCAATTCAATTTTTTATTTCTATAATTTTGTATTTTACAATTTAAAGGATTACACAACCTGCATATAGCAAAGCTAATCGAGGCGGGTTGTTCTATCTACAATCATATTTAGCAAAAACTGATTTTAAAACAGGTAAGCTAAATGAATAAGATAAAAAAGTAAATAGGTATATACACATACATTAACAGATAACTAGAATTTACATGGATTGAACAAAAAAGTTAAAAAGTTAAAAAAAAGTTCAAACTTCATAAAGTTAAAACTTCAGTAAGCTACATGTATGAAGCCAATGGCCACTGTATACATGTATTTCCAGGCACTGTTTTATGCAACTGCAATGAGATAATCTGCCATTCTCATGCATGATTCACTAAATATCATACATGCAGTATGATCATAAAAAGTGTGTTAAATTACCTTCACAAAATTCTTCATCACTGAAATGTGAACATAGTTCTAATTCATCATCATTTTCATCGTCATCATCCACTTTGTTTTTTCTGCCACTCCGCTTTCTTTTATTTACATCCAACAGCTCAGCATGCCGACAGTAGAAAATAGATCCTTTGGTCGGCACAGCGCCTTCTGGAGAACCTGTAAAGGCAGTGCCTGTTACCTGCAGGTACTTGTACCAGAGCTTGAATACAACATCCTAAAGACAGAAATATGTTTGAAATTCTGCTTTAGCAAGCAAATAGGTCACATAAGTAAATTGAAGACTAATCCCACTTTCTGCAACATGAAGCAGCTGAGTTAGGGTATTTCTACTCAACTGCTCTCTAGATGGGATGCTAGACACTCGCTCGACTGAGTGTCATAAAACCAATCAATTGAAAGTAAATGCATTTATCATGGGTTGCACCGCCTCATCCCTAGGGTGTTACGTCATTGTGACATGTTGTCACAATGCTTTATTGGCAGGCGTTGGTATATCTATCTTGTTGTCTCCATTTGTATTCATTTGAGTCATAAGGCCGCTTTTTCGCCCTCTAAATTAAATATTCAATGATTAAGGCCGACTAGTATTTTCAAGTATCGGCATATTGGGTTGTTGTGAACTTCAGTCACACAGTAAAGTTATTATTCAGTATATATTTTTAGTTTTAGTTATTTTGTGCAGCCCGGTATGTTTTTTTTTTAAAGTCATCATTACATAATTTCCGTTGAAAGGACATCATAAAGAGGGTCATACAAGGCTTGTGATGATGCACCCCAGAAGTGGTTGTTTAATACATGATAAATGTTTTATATTTGGTTGAGCGGTGCAAATTACATAGAATATAACTCCATCCAATCACAAAGGGCACAGACCACCCCCTGAATCAATGAAAACATGAAGCAAATAAATGCGTACATATATATGTTGCTGGCAGCAAGTTTGGGAAAACATATGCGAGCGAGTCACAAACATCTGATTGAATGCTCAGACATTAGCCCAAGTTTTCTTTGTCAACTCAACCAGCAAGGGTAGTGAAGTGAAAAAACAAGGCAAGTACAAATTATTGCTCTATACTCAAGTAAAATCCACTCTGTTCCTCCTAGATTGAGATAATGATTTTTAGCTTTTTAACTGAATTTTCTACTTGGGTGGCACCTTGCATGGGTCCTTTGGTCTTGTTCGTGTCTGTCCCTTTGGGTATTGTCCTTACTTTTTATTTTAATTTGTAATTTATGTATATAATTATTTAAACCCGATTGTGCTGTTGAAATCACATTCCCCAAAAACAATGCAATAAATTTGGCTACAGCTTATTAACCCAGACGTTTCGATCCTGAATTTGGTACACACACCACAAGCCAATCATTAGTCTTAAAAGCACAACCCATGATGTAAAAGTTGTAGCCTCTGAGGAACAATGAGATAC
>OZ026595.1:7563115-7570615 GCA_964020085.1 Micromussa lordhowensis
GCTCGAGAAGAAAATGCAATGGAATGGCATCAATGCGCCAGAACTCATGGTTTTCTGGTAGCAAGCTGTCCATTGAAAAAGTACTTGCCCTAACGTACGCTTGGGCGCACAAACTTTCAACCACTCAAGCAGTGCACGAAACCTCAGTCGCTGACGAAACTACGTCAACAGAAACGGTGATAGATTGGTATAACTATTGCCGAGAGGTTTGTGCCGACAGAATCATGAATCATCATGCGGGGCAAATAGGCGGACCAGGTACGACTGTTGAGATTGATGAGTCCAAGTTTGGCAAATCAAAGTACAACCGCGGTCGCTACATCGAAGGACAGTGGGTTTTTGGCGGCATCTGCCGCGAAACCAAAGCCTGCTTCCTTGCTCCGGTAGGGCAAAGGGATAAAGACACACTTTTACCCATCATACGAGCCCACATATTGCCGGGGACACGCGTGATGAGCGACAAGTGGAAGGCTTACCACTGCCTAAAAGACGAGGGCTACACTCATCTCACAGTCAACCACAGCCTAAACTTCGTAGACCCAGACACAGGTGCGCACACCCAGCGCATTGAAAATACATGGTGGGGAATCAAACGAAGTATGCCTCGTACAGGAACATCCAAAGATCTCTTCGAAAGCTACCTACAGGAATGGTTGTGGCGTAAGCACTATGGAGACGATCCTTTTGGAAACATTCTGAAGCATATCGCCGACTTGTATGAGGTACGCATGCATATCGATGCGTAAACATTGTTCCTCTGCACCACTGTATGCACTGCTCGTGATCTGATCGCCATTTCATGGAGGAAAGAAACAAAATACACAGCAGTCATCACATGGCTCTGAATTGGAGAAAGGAAATCGAGTGGAAAAAAAAACACGGAAAGACACGATGAAGGTGAGCAATAATTTTATTTCACTTCGTTTACATTTACAACATTACTGAGGAAAGTAGTCGCTGACCCGATCAACACTTTAAAGCTAACTGCAAGCAGCCTGCAGTGCTTAGGCCTAGCACACTATTTTTTAAGGCTTTTTCAACAAGCACATAGCTCGAGAACGCTGTTATTTTAAGCAGGTTTAAGCCAGCACACAGTTTAAAAATACGGTAAATGCGTCCCAAATTATGATATTACACTTCCATTTTGCGTATTTGCTCTTTTAATTTCAATAATTTTTTCTATGTCTCCAAGAAATCGCTTCTTTTTTCCGTGTTTTAACCCTAAAATTCGCCTATAATTTCTAAGTCTAAAAGAATGCGAGACTTAGAAAAAAGATGCCGAGTTCTATAATTATTCAAAGCGGATATGTCTCAAAGGGATTCTATTGTCTCTGCTATTGTTAAGCCAAACAAAGAACTGTATGCATAATAAATGTATGGGGTTGTGCGGAAATCTTGCCCAAATGATATATGTGTAGCCGCCAGTATTGCAACATGGACACAAAAATGTCATTGTATTTACCAAACTATGAATGTGCATTCATGCCTCGAAAGCCAGAGAGTATGAATGTACATTCATGTCTCGTATGCGTTACGCAATGTAAACAAACTAACGTGACGGTAGAACTAAAGGCTTAACATGTCACGCTCCATTAACTGCGTTTTACAATGCGGTTGTAAAACTCTAATTTGTTCGCTTTTCACGGATGCAAACCGGCGCCATTTTCTCTCGAGTTGCTCGGAGGTAAATAGCACAGGATATCCGGAGTTTGACGAGCCAATCAGCGCGCGCCATCAACGCTATCCACTGTTTTAGTTAAGAAATAGAAAACATGTGCCGTGTTTCTATGGAGTTATGGAAACACGAGTGAAAGTTTGGGAGAACGAGAAATGCTGTGGGAACACGAGCCGCAGGCGAGTGTTTCCACAGCATTTTCGAGTTCTCCCAAACTTTCACGAGTGTTTCTATAACTCGATAGGAACACGGACAACATGTTTTCTATTTCTTTTAGAAAATACTGCGGCGAAGAAAAAGAAAAACAACTTGTTTACTTCGATCATCAAAATGTAGATTCTCTTTGTTCGCACCATCATTACGTCAACAGCTCGTGCTAGTTCTGTGTTTCTATCGAGTTATAGAAACACGGTTTTAAACCAATCAGTGTGCGTATTTGCTTTGGGTTATTTTCTAATATATACTAATTCATGATATCACGCTCAACCACATGCAATAATTGTTTATTACAGAGCTCTCTATAATAACCATGTCTGCACTATTACTGTTTTTTTACCACCAATGTATTTTTGGGGTTTCGATATGAGTTGGGTTTAAAGTTTGCTGGGGATTGTTAGTTCAACAGCACTGGCATTTAACTTTCCATTTATAATTTTCCAAGAAATTTGGTTTAGGCCAATGAACCAACGTTTCAGTATAAAACTTACAAAATTGTTTCGCTGGTCCACGTTTTCTTTGTTTTGCTACCTGCAAACGGCCATCCACCATTTCATCATCAGCGGCTTGTTCCTCTCTGATATCCTGAATTAGACACCAAACAAAAACAAGTACGATAAATTAAGGAACCACGTATTCTCAATGGTTGCACGTACAATTGACTCTGCAAAGATTGGCTCACGGGCCTCTGAAAAAAGGAAAAACCCGAGACTTCAAAAGCAACAAACATGTCGACTTACCTGGGACTGTGTTCCACAGGTCTGACAGTAATAAAGTCCGTCTGTACAATCAAAACTTTCTCCTTCACACAACACACAGACAGGCATGTTTTTCAGATTTGCCACCAAACTAAATCCTTATGTATGCCCAATGAAATATCTCCTCCGTTACAGTCCCACACGGCCAAAAAATGAACTTGAACCGGAATCGATTACAAAATCAAAACAAACAGGTTCAGTGGAAAGCTTCGAGTCTGCTGCGCTAGATTTTCCTGCAAGGGTGCAAGGGTGCAAAGGTAACTGTATATCGTATTTATTTGAGCGTTATAATCACGGTGTCAATATGCTTAACCGAACATAAGACAAGCATCGAGAAATATTAGTATGATATCCTGGATTGCAGACAGACCTCTTAGCTAGAGCTAGTATCGTATTCCCATTTCCCATTACCGAGACCTAACTGTAAACCGGAAAACCTCAGCGCTATTAAGGCTAACCTGAGAGATATTTACCCTTAAAATGTGGTCTGTAGCTTCCAATCTGCAAATGCCATACTGCCTTAAGTATCCTGCAGCCTCACTAGCCGGTGAAAATATTTGTCTCAACAAAACACATTCACAAAATAATTATCATAAATATGGCCGTCTCTTTAGCGGTTAAAAAAATAAGTGAAAATCTGTGTGTTACTAAACAAGAATTTTAAATTAAAAAAAAAATTAAAACTGTAGTTTTTGAGGAGTCCTTTTTGTAAAGTTGCTAACTGGAGATATTATGCAACAACAAGCATACCTGTGAAATAAATGTTGAAGTTTTAATATTAGCAACAGACCTGAAGAAATGTATTGACCTAGTGGGCAATAAATTTGAGTTAATATAGGCAGGTTGGTGAAAGTTATCATCTGTCATTGTTGTGACACGGGACACACAAGGCAGAAGTTACAGTTGCGATAATTTACCCTGTGTTAACCAAGTTGAAAATCATTGTTGAAACTGTTTCCTAGACTGAAATTTGCATTCAGAGTAATTTTGACTGCTTATATTCAGAGTTCTGCAGTATGATTTACAAAGAAATGAATTAATTAATCCAGTCAAATTTGGAAACCTAATCTGCAGTTGGATTAAGGGAAATTATCATACCAAACTGTGTCTATGGTAAGCATGTATTCACATTCGACATACCTGCAGGATTTATTTATCACCTGCAAAATGGGTAACAGGTTGCCATTTATAATTTAATATTGAACAATTTGAAATGCTAATGCTTTCTTTTAACACAACAATAATAACAATTCTGAACAGGTTGCTTCTGTCTTAGCTTACCAGCCTATTTTGCCTGGATAAGATTTGTTGCAGGGTTGGCATCACCATTGGCCCAAAACATAGAACTCATTTCTAATTTTGCTAGATAATTTGATTTTATCAACTGAGTTGATAATGTGAATTCGCCACCATAATGAGATTCGCAGCTGACATTAATTTTTGGAGCATTAGCCCTTCATCAGAGTGAATCTAATTTTGCTGCCTGCCACAAAAATGTTGCAAGGCATGTTCACGTCAGGTTAATAATTGTGTTACATGGTGCATGTTTCTTGCAACTTTTGTTGCAAGAAAATTGAGAAGATGCAAGAAAAATAATTAAATTGTTGTCTAGTCTTTAAATAAAACAGCACCTTCAGGTTAGGATCATTTTGCAGATGGTCCTTTCTGAATTTATAAGGGTTGTCATTTGCCTGGGGGCAAGGTGTAGGGCAAGTGGTACTGCTTAAGGAAGCTGGCAACACTTTCCAGCACATTTCCAACAGCTGTACTTTGACGGATGAATACTACCTCTGTTTATCAAGTGATACTACAATATTGGTATCACGTAAAATGCCCAGCCATTGGTGAACCAATGGTAATATTTTATGGCATAACAGGTTACCATAGCAACAGTATGACCTGTTAAAAACACCATTAATTTTAGCTTTAAGTGGTTATAACTCAGAAACGAAATTGGTGACCCTCATTTATTATTATCAAATTGTGATCAATAAGAATGATAATTAAGATGCAACTTTTTGCAAAGTTTAAAAAATTCTATAGAGCAGGTTCAGAGCTATGTTAAATTTTCAAAAATTTTTAAAGTGGCTATGAACCCACACTACAGATTTTTTTTAAACTTTGCAAAAAGTTGCATCTTATCATGCATATCACAATTTGATAATAAAAAATAGGGGCCACCAAACTCGCTCTTGAGTAATAACAACTCATACTGCTGCTATGGTAACCTTATTTACGAAAATGATGAAGTGTTTACCAATGATTGGTCAGTTCTTTGATACCATGATTTTAGCATCAACTGATAAAGAGTGGCTATAATGATCCATCAAAATCTAAGTCTTTGAAAGCGCTGTAAACTGTTCCAGGTCACTTCAAGGTGCTGAAATCTAAAACTGCTGATGTTAGAGATTTTGCTGAATCTTTAAGGGTATTGTCCATGTCAGCTAATTTGCTGTCTTGGAATTGGTGTACCTCTGTGAAAAGTGAGTCTGCACCATGTACAAAAAATTGGTAGCGGTTAAGCACTCTTTTAAAATGTTTCAACAAGTTTTCCAGTCATTCTCATTGGGGAGTTGCTGCCTTCCCAAAGTTGACTGCATATGACAAAAGGGGCAATCAATTAGGATCGAACTTGTTTCTTTCTTATTAATTTTATTAAAAGTGATCAAAACAAAACTCTTTAACAGTGAAGGTGGTTTGATAGCACGTGACTAAAAGCACATTTTTTTACTGTTGTTTAGAAATCTGGCATCATTAATGTACAGACTGTAGGGCCCATATAGATGTGAACAATGGCTCCGTATGGAAAGGCTGGGGCTGTTGATGACCTTTTACTTGACGATGACAAGAAAGATGAAGACATCTTGCCAAACAAGCCATCAATGACTGAACTGAATTCATTAGTCAAAAATGTCGTTTCTCGCTCTTCATGGTGGGACCTTTACGGCATTGACCTGGCCATCATGTGTGTGAATTTTGCACTCCTTCCGATCAGTTACCTCTTCATTGGATCTGACAGTATTCCGTTATTTGTCATTGGTTATGTCATGTTTGCTTACATTCACGCCACGTTTACAGTGAAGTTTGCACATGCGGCTATCCACAATGCACTGGCAGGTCCATCACCATTCTGGAATCGTGTTCTTACTGTGTTCTTCATTGAGATCTGGGGCGGTTTTACAGGAGAAGCTAGCCATGAGATTCACATTCAGGTACATCATCCTTACACAAATGTGATTGGCTTGGGCGACTCTAGTTCATGGCGTGCGCCTTTCTTGGATCGCAATACATACCTTTTCTTTGCTCCACTGTTTTTACCCCTTTTCAACACTCCAATTGGTGTTTCTTTGCTAGCTGGACGTTGGTTATCAATAGCCAGGCTCCTTTGTTTGACATCAGCAGGCTACATCATGCACTTCTGTATGTTCCGTTATGTTTCTGGTTTGTCATTCTTGGGTACCATCTTGTGCATGTTTACAGTTCGGTCTGTATTTGCCATTCCATATATTCATGTTAATATATTCCAACACATTGGCTTGCCGATGTATGATGTCAAAAAACGCCCCAAGAGACTCTACCAGTTAGCATCAGCAGCTCTTAATCTTCCAAGGAATCCACTTCTTGATTACTCCTTTGGTCACTCTATCATCAGCTGCCACGTGGAACATCATTTATTCCCACGCCTGTCTGACAACATGTGTCTGAAGATCAAACCAGTCGTATCCAGCTACCTTAAGAACAATGGCCTGCCGTACAATGAGGGAAAATATCTTGGTCAACTGAGCAAATTCTACAAGGAATACGATGAACTGATGGTGAAAGCTCCACCAATAACAGAATTGATTGGAATTCAGTAGAAATTCTCAAAGCAGATTAGAATGTTAGGTGCTTTGCATAATTATCTGCAACTTACAAAAGTTTGTTTGAAAATAAATTATTGTTGGTTTAAATCTTATTCAAAACAAAATTAGTGCATGTTGTAGCTTGAAGTTGTTGCTGGTTTGAAGTTTTATAAACCAGTTTTGATTAATCTTTACTCTATTTCTCATCCAATGTGTCAAATAACACTGTTTCATTACATGGTCATTTTGAAACACTGAGAAGAGGGTAAAAAACATGCAGCGGAGTATTTTTGAAGAGAGTTGAGAGACAAGCAGGGGAGTATTTATGGCTGTTTTGAAATGCCATGATAACTTTTAAAAATTGAAACTCAATCCTGGGAATTAAAAATAACAGAGAAATATGATCATAAAAATCCATGCTTATCTAATAACTAAATTATTACATGATCATTATCCTGCCATGTGCTGTCAGTGGTAAATTTCTTCTGCTGTTGGTTTCAACTGATTGCAAAATTAACGTTCCTTGTTTACTGATTGCCACACAATGTTCTTTCAATATCAGGCATAAGTAGTCTGTATAGTGTGATCATCCGGATGAGGGTAGTTCTGAGAAGAACTGTTGTTGGTGCCTGTTGTTGCCAAGTTTGAAAAATTTGTGTTGTTAGTACATCAAGAACAGGATTAATACTTGATTAATACGCTGCACGTGTTAATAAGAACATTAAAAATGAAACGTTGTTATACAGTGGAACCCCCTTTGTGGCCATACACCCATTAATACAATCACCTTGTTATTATGGCCATTTTTTTCTGGCCAGAACAGTTAGTTATTTTCTTAACACCAGGGCTACAAAGTCTACTGTACCAGTTATGTATTTACAATGAAATTATCTGGTCACCAATCCTAAATAGTAACTTAGCTTGACCTCTATTGTAAAGATCCTTGGAGATGATGACCACCAACCCATTAGTACAGGCAGGTTTTTTTGTCACCCATCCTTGGCCAGGT
>OZ026595.1:7575615-7578115 GCA_964020085.1 Micromussa lordhowensis
ATCATCTACTGGAGATGGTAACATCGAAACTAACCTCAAGTAAAGACTTTCCATTTTCTTCTGCTTCTTGGATCATCTTTGCTGCATTTGTAAGAGGTGGAATGTTCTGTGTAAAGGGAATATAAAAATATGAGAGAAGGAGCATGGAATCTAACTTCAACTTTTATTTTATTTATTTTAGTTTTAAATGTTCTTCCAATCTTTACCCCTTTAAGGTGAACTCATTCCCGTCACGCTCTGCAAATATCAATAGCTGTTGATCAATGACTTAAATCGTGACAGAAAATTTGCGTTACATCCGCTTTTCACCAAATTTGGACAGTGAAATGACCACATAATTATCCAATCACAGGCCATTTTTCAGCTCTTTTCGACCTATCCCCCCCTCGGGAGAAGTTTGTCAATCTGACTAATTAGTATGCATGTGGCCGTAATGGCGGACATCGCGAAGAAATGTTTAATTTTGCCAAGAATTGGGCCAAATCTTTCGGAAATGGAATTCAGGACATTTGTAAGGCTAATGTAAGTAATTTTGGAACCATTCGCTGGCTGGTAAGGTTGAAATTATCCAGAAACAAGAGTTTGTTTGCGATACGTGCAGCGGCCCACGTTGAATAAATTATCGGCTTGTTTTCGCCTTGTCATGCCTGTCTGCTTTGTTTTTCGTTTCGCTCTCTTATGTAGCACTCAGAAGTAGTTTTTTCATCTAAATTACTTTAGAAAAGTTCGAAAAAGATTTTTCCATTCAAGTTTCAGCTGTTAAACGATATTTGTGGATTTTGTGGACCAAAACGGCTTTCGTGTGTTCGCCCGTGTTTTTTGGTTGCTATGGGTTACCGCCCTAATCAAGTTTATCAGACATCTTAAGCGAGATACAAAAGATAAATTCTAATTCCGTCTGGTTTTGTTCGATTTTGCTGAAATTTTAACATGATGAAGCTGGATTGATAAGGAATAGATTTTACTATTGCCGATGTGTGGTATTTGTCAATGCGAAAGTGATATTTTGCTTCGAAGCCAGAGTTCGAATGGAGTTTTGCGTAACGCGTGGGTTTCGATGTGACATTGTAATCCGAGATTTATTTTTATCTCAAAGAACAAAATAGCTGAGAAAAGTCATATTCTTGACCTTTCAAACGAATATAAATTTACACATGTCCCGCAATGACTTTTTAGTGAAAAAACATGATTTTTGACGAACGGTGGCTCTCGAATTTTTTTCCCGGGAAAAATTAGGACAAGAATGAGTTGGCCGAACACAGTTTTCGCACGTGCTTTTGCTGATGCAATATTTAACGCGTGCACAAGGATTTCACAAACATGCCGTCAGTAGAGCGCTCATTTTATTTACTCAACACCCGCACTATCTGTGTTAATTTTCTCTATAATTGAACGCAGTGTATTGATGGCTTTAGTCTTTTATTACAAAGATTTGCTAGAAAAGGTAACTATGCAAAGAACCCAGCAATTTTCAGGTTTTGTTTGTTACCGAAAGAACCCAGTTAAATGCAACGCATGCGCATTTGCTCGAAAAATTGAGACCGATTGCTTTAGCAGAAACATGCCGATTTCTAACGATCCAGTCGTTAGAATTTCAACAAATTTGGCAGAAAAATAGATCAGAGACCACGTGAATGATCTATCAAAAAAATCTGAATTTTGACATAGGGGATTTTTAATAATACAGAAAACGATTAACGGCGAATTAATGTCACAGTTCCTTCGGGTATTAGTAATAATAGCGACTACGGTAACAAGACAACAGAAGACACTGTTTGGCGTAATGGGGGGAACACCACTCCGCAATCGGCGTGACAGACGACTTCATAGCGTGACTAAAAGCCTAAACTTATCTCCCCAGCGCTCTTAAAGACTCGCGCTGGATCGGACAAATTGTAGGCCGGTACAAAGCAAATCAACGCGATCTAAAGCCTAACTCTCCACGGCACTACGAGCTGAACCTCCGGCCAGCATCGTGCTATAATGGAAAGAGTGTAGGCGGTAAAAACAAGCTCAAGCCTCCTTATCTCCCCAGCGCTACGAGCCGACTCCGCCGGCACGTGCTAGATCGGACAAGACTAAAGGCAGATAAAGAGCGTAACATAGCATAGCACGAAAGAAAACAAAGCTTGGGGAAGTCGCTGCGAGACTTAACCGATAGCGAATACCGAGAGGTGAACCCAAAGTTTATTAAATGCAACAACAACCACCTCCAAAGGGAGGGTAGGGTGGGAATAAAAATGTTTCTAATGTAAAGGTACTCCTTACAGTAGCTAAACGAGCTTAGAGAATGGCACTTTGGACCATGCTAGGACTTTATACATAGACAGATGTCTAGAACTAAACCAATGGCGATTAATGTACCATCGAATACAAAAAAGCTTGTTCAATGTTTAGCGAGACATGAATGGAGCTAGTTGTTACTTTTAGCCATACAAAACAAATGATATATGTGTAGCCGCCAGTATTGCAACATGGACACAGAAATGTCATTGTATTT
>OZ026595.1:7585615-7600615 GCA_964020085.1 Micromussa lordhowensis
GGCAAAAATCGGAAAGCCTAAAGACGTAGGTCACCTTCTCGTCCAAAAACTATCTCAAAATTTTGATTTGTGCGCATGCCCGAGCCAAAATGTGGTAAAACGCGATTCTAGTGGCAAGACAAACTAGCTGCCGTGTTGCAAATGCAATTTCCACCAGATTAAAGCTAATTTGGCCAAGATCCAGCCTCAAAACCACCAAAATGTCCAAAAATCGCATTTTTGGCAAAAAGTTCTGGGAGTCAATGGGTTAATCACGAGACCCAATTTTCCAAAAGATGGGTCCTTTTGGGATAAATTTGGGAAACCTATCCAAACCAAGCCCAAAAACGCCAGAAATCCCGCAGAATTTGGATTTTGGGTTATTTTGTTAACCCATTGACTCCCGTGCCGCCCGTAACCGGCCGTGACGAGGCTCGGCCTTTCTTCCACTGCTGACGTCATCACTTTTGGCCGAAATTGGCATCGTTTATACTCAACTTCTGCAGCAGGAAAAGATCTTTCCAATGACGCCTAGATGAAAGTGATCGGCCTAGTGGCGCCCGAGATATGCACAAAAATGCTCAAAAAGATGAGTGAAAAACTCGGAGCAAAATTTCCTGCCACTACACCTAGCTGCTCCATGGTGAAAATTGGCCGCCTCGATGACTCTTTCTTGGAAGTTTTTTAACCAAAAGCAAGCCCAGTAGACGCTTAATCACTGCAGCAAAAAGAAAAGAAAAGAAGAAAAAGGAAAGAGGAAAAAAAAAAGGCAAAAATCGGAAAGCCTAAAGACGTAGGTCACCTTCTCGTCCAAAAACTATCTCAAAATTTTGATTTGTGCGCATGCCCGAGCCAAAATGTGGTAAAACGCGATTCTAGTGGCAAGACAAACTAGCTGCCGTGTTGCAAATGCAATTTCCACCAGATTAAAGCTAATTTGGCCAAGATCCAGCCTCAAAACCACCAAAATGTCCAAAAATCGCATTTTTGGCAAAAAGTTCTGGGAGTCAATGGGTTAATCACGAGACCCAATTTTCCAAAAGATGGGTCCTTTTGGGATAAATTTGGGAAACCTATCCAAACCAAGCCCAAAAACGCCAGAAATCCCGCAGAATTTGGATTTTGGGTTATTTTGTTAACCCATTGACTCCCGTGCCGCCCGTAACCGGCCGTGACGAGGCTCGGCCTTTCTTCCACTGCTGACGTCATCACTTTTGGCCGAAATTGGCATCGTTTATACTCAACTTCTGCAGCAGGAAAAGATCTTTCCAATGACGCCTAGATGAAAGTGATCGGCCTAGTGGCGCCCGAGATATGCACAAAAATGCTCAAAAAGATGAGTGAAAAACTCGGAGCAAAATTTCCTGCCACTACACCTAGCTGCTCCATGGTGAAAATTGGCCGCCTCGATGACTCTTTCTTGGAAGTTTTTTAACCAAAAGCAAGCCCAGTAGACGCTTAATCACTGCAGCAAAAAGAAAAGAAAAGAAGAAAAAGGAAAGAGGAAAAAAAAAGGCAAAAATCGGAAAGCCTAAAGACGTAGGTCACCTTCTCGTCCAAAAACTATCTCAAAATTTTGATTTGTGCGCATGCCCGAGCCAAAATGTGGTAAAACGCGATTCTAGTGGCAAGACAAACTAGCTGCCGTGTTGCAAATGCAATTTCCACCAGATTAAAGCTAATTTGGCCAAGATCCAGCCTCAAAACCACCAAAATGTCCAAAAATCGCATTTTTGGCAAAAAGTTCTGGGAGTCAATGGGTTAAACAACTGCAATAAACATACTTTGTGTTTGAGCCATCTTCTGTGTGTCGCCAGAGAAACGAACAAAGTTATCTCCCTCATAGGTAACACTGAAATAATTACAACAATGTAGTCAATACATATAATTATTAATAAAATAAGCATCATTGAATAATGCAATTCATGAGTTTTCAGCGGCTTAGCCATCATGCCTGTTACCGGCGACGTTTCGCGCGATAAATAAGTCTTAAGTCCAATTTGATCCAAATAATTTATTGCTGGCAGAATTACAACTTCGTCCTTAGTTCCTCAACAGGTTACAGTGAAGCTTTGGATACGAGTCCGTGGACTGGACGCATGGATATTAGATTCTGGATCATCTCAAGATGAGTGCTTCGTCGCCTACGCAGATAAACACACCTGATAAAGATGGATCAATTAAGAGTACAAAGGATATGCAAGATGCTCAACTGACGTCTGATGAATTGGAAGGTAGGAAACGTACTCTAACACAAAAGGGTTTGGAGTATCAGTTGCCATTTAAGAAGAAAAGTTATGAAGACGCCTTAACTAAATTAAGGAACTGTGTTGACACAGTCGACATGTTATGGATTGATGCAAGTGATATCGATAAACTTCGCCAGCTTAGAACTGAACTAGAAGAAAGTCGACAGGCATTTGAAATAGCACGATCAGGATATGCACCCCTTTTATCAGAAGAAGAATTGCAGCAACTCTGTGGTGAATCTTCTGATCTTCTTAGGCGAGCAGTGCAACTAAGAACAAATGCTGGTGAACGTATTTTCATATTAGAAAAGGATGAAATCAATTCTCGCACAACAACCAGATCGTCTTCGTCAAAAAGATCAAGGAGCTCAAATGCCTCTGAGACAAGAGCAAGGGCGTTAGCAGAAGCAGCAAAAAGGAAAGTCGAATGGCAATATGCTAAGCTGGAAATGCAGAAGAAGGTGGAATTAAAAATGAAGGAGTGTGAAATAGAAGAAATGCAGAGAAAGAAAGATTATGAAAGAGCTGAAGCTGAAGCTGCTGCACTGGCTAAGGTCGAAGAAGAAGAGGAAGAAGATAAGAAACATATACCTGACTGCTTGGATGATATCCCTTGTGAAACGGATAAGGAAGATCGTGTGCTTCAATACTTGTCAGCACTTCCTACTACCTCTGCTTGCACCAGTGCTACTTCAACCAATCATGTGGATCACCAGCAGAACACCCCAGTTAGTGTTGTAAGCACCACTCCTCTCACAGTTCATCCTAAGAACAGCACAGCTTCAACTACTGTTGCATATGGAACTCCGGAAGTAAGACCATCTGTACTGAGACCATCAGCCACACCCTTCTCTCCCTTGTATTCCCAAACAGTGATGCCAACATTCTCCACCCCGCTCTATTCAGCAGTTGATCCGCTCATCATTACAAAGGCAATCACGGAAAGTTTTGAAGCTGCTCGAATGCCACCCCCAAATCTAACAGTTTTCACTGCAAATCCATTGGATTGGCCAACTTGGAAGAGCGCCTTCGAAACTGTAATAGAGAAGAGAGCTATCAATCCCAGTGAAAAGATTCTATATCTGCTTCAATATTTGGCTGGAGCTCCAAAGAAAGTCGTGGAAGGTTATCAGTTTGTGTCTTCGCCTGACGCATATCAAACAGCCAAGGGCATCCTAGAGAAACGATTCGGCCATCCGTCTGTTGTTGCTGATGCCTTTCGAAAAAGGTTGGAAAATTGGCAGAGGATAGCCCCAAGGGATGGAGCTGCCTTGAGAGAATTTGCTGACTTCTTACAAACCTGTAAACTAGCAATGCATTTGGTTGAGGATCTCGAAACATTGAACAAGGAAAGTGGCAACAAGAAACTAGTAAAGATCCTTCCTGCTTGGGCTCATGCCAAATGGGGAACTATGGTTCGGGATTATCAACTAAAGCACGGAGACACCAAGTTCCCTCCTTTCACAGTATTTGTCAACTTTGTCACCGAGATAGCTGAGATACAGTGCTTGCCCGTACTTTCGGATGTAGAAGTCAATAAGCAAGAAAGAGAGGACAGAAATAAGAATCGCAGGAGAGGTCCTGGTCATGGAGGGCGACTCCACGTCAATTCACTGTTAACAGATGTCACTGATTCTTCAGCTACTTCCAAGAAAACTACCAGCAAACCATGTGCAAGGTGCAGGGGGCCCCATGACTTGAACACCTGCCAAGAGCTTCTGAGAGTTTCTCTAAAGGAGAGATTGTCATTCCTGATCAAGAAAGGATTCTGCCTAAGGTGCCTAGAGCACGGCCATATGGCAAAAGAGAATAAGTGTACAGCAAGATTGAAGTGTGCATCATGCACACATCATCCCAACATCAGAACCAGCGTCCGCCAAGTGTACAAGAGTGTGTGGAGTTGAAGGTCAGGAATCTGGACAAGATCAAAGTTTGATTATTCCAGTATGGGTATCGAGCTCTGAGAACCTTGAGAACAAACGGTTGACTTACGCTCTCCTTGACTGCCAATCAAACGCAACATTCATTACTGAGAAGTTGAGAGAGGAGCTTGGAATTGAAGGTGCTAAGAGCCACTTGTTGTTATCTACATTGCACGAGGAAAATGAAGTGATTGAAAGTCACAAGGTTAAAGGCCTTACCGTGACGAGTATGAACCACCAAAGCAGCATTCCCTTACCACAGGCATTCACAAGACAAATAATCCCTTTCAAGAGTTCACAGATTCCCAAGCCTGAGGTAGCCATGTACTGGGAACACTTAAAGCCTATTGCGAGTGAACTGATGCCATACAGGAAAGACTTAGAAGTTGGCTTGCTCATCGGAACAAATTGTCCAAGGGCTATTAAACCACGAGAGATAATACCTGGTTCTGACAATGATCCATATGGAGTAAGGACTGATCTTGGTTGGGGCATCATTGGCAGAGTGTGCCTCTCCCCTCTTGCCGATTCAAATGAGGATCACGGAGTCTGGACTAACAAGATCATTACAAAGGAACTGACTAGTTCTTACGAATGCAGCACACCCCGTTGTGGTTCAACATTCGTCCTGAAATCTTCCGTCAAGGAAGTCTTCCATCCAGCTCAAATAAATCAAATGTTTGAGCTAGATTTTCAAGAGAGACGTGACATTGAGAGTGAGCGATCGTTGTCTGTTGAAGATCAGAAGTTCCTTAAAATTGTTAATGACGGTATCCACAAGCGAGAAGACAGACACTATGAGATGCCACTGCCCCTACGCTCAGCAGTGGAGCTCCCAAACAACCGTTCCTTGGCTATCAAACGCCTCTTCCTTCTGAAGGAACGCTTCAAAAGAAACCCAGGCTATTACAAGGACTATGCAAGGTTCATGGAAAAGGTTATAGAGGATTGCGCTGAGAAGTGCGAAGATGTAGCGGCCGGAAGCGCTGGCAGAGTCAACTACGTACCGCACCATGGGGTATATCACCCCAAAAAACCAGGCAAGATCCGGGTTGTCTTTGATTGCAGCGCACGCTATGCCGGAACCTCCCTCAATCAAAATCTGCTACCAGGACCAGATCTTACGAACAGTTTAGTTGGTGTTCTTTGCAGATTCCGCCAAGAGGCCATAGCGTTCTCCTGTGATGTTGAGTCAATGTTTCACCAATTCTTTGTCAATGAAGAAGACAGAGACCTCTTAAGATTTTTCTGGTGGGAAAATGGTGATCTCGATGCAGCACCTGTTGAATACAGAATGCAGGTCCATCTGTTTGGAGCCGGTTCTTCACCTGGCTGTGCTAATTTTGGATTCAAGCAAGCTGCACATGATGGGGAAGAAGAATTTGGAACTGAGGCTGCCGACTTCCTACGGCGAAACTTCTATGTCGATGATGGCTTGAAGTCCCTTAGCACAGTCTCCGCGACTACAAGGCTAATCCAGAACAGTCAAGCCATGTGCGCTAAAGCTGGTATCCGCCTACACAAGTTTGTCAGCAACACCAAAGAAGTACTAAAGGCAATTCCTCCCGAAGATAGAGCAAATGGACTGCAAGACTTGGATTTGAAGTTTGACCAGCTACCCATCGAACGCACATTAGGCGTCATGTGGTGCATTGAGACCGATTGTTTCAGATTCCGGATTGTCATTCAAGATCAACCTTTGACCAGAAGAGGAGTCCTCTCTACTGTATGTTCAGTATATGATCCTCTTGGATTAGCAGCCCCTGTTATCTTAGTCGGGAAACAAATTCTTCAGGAACTCTGTCGTGGAAATGTTGACTGGGACGAGCCAATCCCTGACAACCTACGACCTGGATGGGAAAGGTGGAGAAATGAATTACACGTCTTAGAAGAACTGAAAATTCCAAGATGTTTCAAACCCAAGGATTTTGGAGAAGTAAAGAGTGTTGAGTTGCATCATTTTTCAGACGCCAGTCAGAGCGGATATGGTCAGTGTAGTTACGTTCGCCTGGTAAACCAGTTGGACCAATCACATGTCTCATTTGTCATGGGAAAGGCTCGAGTAGCACCACTGAAGGCAATTACCATCCCTCGGCTTGAACTTACCGCAGCAGTAGTCTCCACTAAAGTGAGTCAGTGCCTCAAGCAAGAGCTAGACTACCAAGATGTTGTCGAACTGTTTTGGACCGATAGTCAAGTTGTGATTGGATACATAAACAATGAAGCTAGACACTTTCATACCTTTGTGGCCAACCGTGTGCAGGAGATACACAATTTTACCAAGCCTGACCAATGGCACTATGTTGGAACTGACACTAACCCAGCTGATGCTGCCTCGCGCGGCCTTACATCCCATCAACTGGTACACGATTCATGTTGGCTGAAGGGCCCAGAATTTCTGTGGAGTTTGAATGTTCGTTCAGTACAGCCATGTTACAAGCCTGGCCCCCTTGATTCACAGGACCCGGAAGTCAAGAAGATCTCCACCCTTGCTACGCAGACCATGGAGAGATTTCCTAACCACTTTGAGACAAGCAGATTGAGTCGCTTCTCTAACTGGTTCAGAGCCAAGAATGCCGTGGCACTATGTTTACTGCTAAAGAGGCGCCTACAAGAGAGAAAGATTAAGGAAAGCTCACACGTCCCTGAGAGCAAGTTGAAACCAGAGGTAGAAGACTTAGCCCAGGCAGAGATAGAAATCATCCGCAGTGTGCAGCATGAACACTTTAAGGAAGAAATCAAAACACTACGCTCGCTGAATGTTAATGGAGAATTTCCGAGTAGAGAAGCTGTGAAGCAGCGCAACTCAAGTTTGAAGAAGACTAGTTGCATGTACCGTCTCGACCCCTATCTTGATGCCGATGGAATCCTGCGAGTTGGAGGTCGCCTCAGGAGGGCTGACATGTCCGAAAGCGTCAAACACCCGAGCATATTGCCAAGGAAGTCCCACATCACCGAGCTGATAATACAGGATTGCCACCATGCCATAAAGCATCAGGGCAGTGGGATGACCCATAACGAGCTCCGCCAGCGTGGCTATTGGGTGATTGGTGGTACGTCTGCAGTAGGATGTTTCATTTCAAAGTGTACCATTTGTAGACGATTTAGAGCACCTCCACAAGTTCAGAAGATGGCAGATTTGCCTAAGGATCGAACAGAGTCAGTTCCGCCCTTTACATACAGCGCAGTAGACTACTTTGGTCCCTTCCTTATCAAAGAGGGTCGTAAAGAAGTTAAGCGATATGGAGTATTATTCACCTGCATGTCTTCACGCGCAGTCCACATTGAAACCTCAACCACTCTCGAGACTGACTCCTACATAAATGCACTACGCCGCTTCCTGGCTGAACGTGGCCCAGTTCGTCAAATCAGTTCTGACCGTGGCACAAACTTTGTTGGCGCCAAACGGGAACTAGCAAACGCTCTAAGTGAGATGGATCATGAGAAAGTTAGCAATCACTTACTGAAAGAGAACTGTGATTGGATTGACATGGAAATGAATGTTCCTTCAGCAAGCCATATGGGGGGCAGCTGGGAACGGCAGATAAGAACTGTGCGAAATGTTCTTGCAGTGTTACTTCAAGAGAATGGAACCCAGCTGGACGATGAAAGCTTTCGCACTCTTATGAAGGAAGTCCAGAACATCGTGAACTCGAGACCACTCACTGTAAACAACATGATGTCTCCAGGTGCCCCAGAACCATTAACGCCAAACCATCTGCTCACAATGAAGGTTAAGGTGCTGATGCCTCCTCCTGGTGTGTTCTTAAGAGAAGATCTCTACTCAAATAAGAGATGGCGAAGAGTACAGCATCTCGCGAATGAATTTTGGACCAGATGGCGAAGGGAATTTCTGCATACACTACAGATGCGTCAGAAGTGGGCCAAACCGCAAAGGAACCTTATGGTTGGTGACATAGTTGTGGTGAAGGATGATCACCTCCCAAGGAATGAGTGGAAGTTAGCTCAAGTTCAGCAGACCCTCCCAAGTGATGATGGTTTCGTTCGAAAGGTCATCTTAGCTGTTGGAACGCGACTTCTTGACAACCATGGAAGAAGGACACACGAAGTTCAGCGTCTGGAAAGACCCATTCACAAGTTGGTGTTGATTTTGCCCCAAGACCGGGAATTCCCCATCGAGGAGCCTCCAGAATCAGATGCTTCATGTTAAGAGAGACACTATAAACTATTAAGGACTTTGTTATTTGACTTTTTTGACCGGATTTGCCGAGATTGTTTTCCTTTTTTCTGAGAATTTCTTTGTTTAAACAGTAGATTCCCACTGTTGGGGAGCCATGTAGCTAACGCTAAGGTACAAGGGTTAGTTGGGTAATTTCCCGAGTTTCCTAGCGCGCGTTTTCGGGAACACGTTTTTTGCTCTTGCGAACATCAGATGTAGAGCAGCCGAAGTTGTCTTGCTAGTTTATGGTATAATAGAGCGTTTTTCTTAGATTCTTTGTGGAATTCAACCAGTCCATTACCTCGTCGCTGGACAAAGGTAATTTGTGGATCAATTTCGCTCTATTCGTCTTTATTGTGCCTTCGTAAAACTTAGATTTATTTCACCATAACAAGGCGACTCCTTACGGTTCGTTTTTCTCATCAATTTGTTTCATGTATTACCTTTAGTTTTACGCTTCACTGTAACCTGTTGAGGAACTAAGGACGAAGTTGTAATTCTGCCAGCAATAAATTATTTGGATCAAATTGGACTTAAGACTTATTTATCGCGCGAAACGTCGCCGGTAACAATGCCTCTACAAAACCTAGTTTCACTACCGTGATCCTTCACCGCTTGGAAAACAGACTTCTTTAGTACCAAGTGGTAACCGATCTCCGGGTGAACGTGGATAAAGGGGGCATTTAGATCTTCATCATTGTATGCTGGAACCACCCTTAACTGTCAAACCAATTTTTATCATACATGCTGTGCACACCAAGATCTATACAAGTGCTGTCCTGATACAGGGTCAGTCTTCTGCCTGGTACTGGAATGGCCATGAAGAAGGAGATTTTTTGAACTCACAGCCTGGCTGCTTGCTGATGTCTGGCTCAAGTTGTAATGGCATCTTGTCCCACGTTCTCTAACTGTTTCTTCACATACACTAAAATGTCTTCCTGTTGGTAAAACCTTGGTTCTGCTTTGTGAAGTTGGTTTCTATCTTCTGTGCAAGGTATTTCCGAGGTAGATGGTGCCTGTGGTGAATTTTTATCTTCTGACTTTTCTGTTGTTTCTCTGTTGTTTTTCAGTCGCCAAAAGGCAAAAGTTAGTTGCCTGCAGCACCCATGCATCTCTAGAGTTCAGCCCTGGTTCTTACTTCGGTACTTTACATACATCACAACAAACAAGGTCGCCCCATTCTTTGTCTAAAAAGCTTTGTTTTTGGTTTATATTTACGCGAAGCTCCAATTTAGCATAGTAATATTTACAAGTTAAAACAAATTGAACACATGAACAAGATCATCAAATGCAAGTTTTAGCATCTTAATAGAGTGCATAAAATGCTTAAGACTAATCTTCAAGAATTAATAAAAATCAAGGCAATGCTTACTTGTTTTGAATTCCATCTCTTTCTTTGAAAGGGTTCTCTCTCATTGATCTTGTCTTTGGATCGTAGTACGCTGAATTGGGGTCCAGGTTATGCAAATACTGAAAAAAAATTACAATGAAAGTCAACAGATACTAACTTAGCATATAGTACAAGACACATTTCTTCAAGGTAAGGTAAGGTAAAGTCTGCATACAAGCCAAGTGGCTCATCAGGCCGGAGCTTATCCCGGTTTCAGTAGCATGAAGCAACTACTGTAGGAGTATTTCTACTCCCCCCAGCATTAAATTTGCCGGTACCCATTTAGAGACACCATGAGAGTAAAGTGTCTTGCTTTTAAGCAAGACACTTAAGAAAACAACACAATGTCCCCAGCCAGGGCTTGAACCCCGAGCAGTCGCTCCGGAGTCGAGCACACTAACCATGAGGCTACCGCACCTCTCACATTTCTTCAAGGCCCTATGATATCAACTCCACTGCAGCTAGCTCCACCGTTTTCCCCTTGCCACACCCCTAAAGCCCCCAACCCCACATGATCACACATTTCACGACAAACAAATTCGAAAATAATGCAAACTTTATTTATCACACTTAAGATTGTATCAAACCTTAGCTGTGTCTTCCCGAATTCTCAAGTTCCTCACTGTTGTTCGCCTGAAATTTGCCAGGAAATTGGAAACATAATAAACAATAAATACATGTAGCTAAACAATAAATAAACTCTCTAATATTTCACTGTTTGAACTCCATTAGAAAAGAACACTAAATAACCATCCAAAAACTGAGTGAAATTTTACATTGCAAAATCATACACAATAGGCCAGTTTTTAAATTCGCACAGAACTACCTTAAACTAAAGCACTTTTGGCAGGTAAGAAGTTTGATCCATGTATTCAGTTTGTCAATACAGCTGTTTTCTATTCATGATATACATGTACACATATCATTCACATTTTAATTAGCTTTTGGTAACAAACTTGTTGAAACTAGAACTACAGGAAGTTGCTTGTATTAGCCAAGATGCAGCGAAAGGCTGTAAGAATTAATAATAGAAAATGCTTTTAAGGGCCAATGGAGGTCAGTGGCCACTAAATAATACTTACTTGAGTTTATAGCTCTCCAAAATGTTATATTGCATTTTTCAGCAAACTTTGTTTAAAATTTAAATCTTTTATGCCCAAGCTTTCCAAGTTCATGTGAAGTGCTCACCTTTTGGTATCAAACTTTTGTCCCGGCATATCAGCTCTATCTGCATACTTATCTTCATCCTCACTGTCAGGCTCATCCTACCACAAAAAAGCCAAGATTTTTTAATCAAAATAAAGTACAATCATGTAGTTTTAGAAACCACACGTAAAAAATGCTCCAATTCCTCCAGGGACCAGTCAACAACCTCTCAAAAACTAGATGTAAAACCCAAATCCTACATGTATACCCTTACAAAGTAGTGCAATATATACAACCTTATACTTTGAGATTGTATTTAATTTAAAAATGCAGTGAAAAGAAACTCTCTTCCAAAATAAATTATATTCTTTCAGCAAGTGTATCACTAAAAAGATGTAAATAAGAAAAGAAAAGAAGTGAAAATAAAATGACAGTGTCCTTTGGGCATGGAGAGTTCATCTTAGCACATGTATGATCAAAACTGATTAAAGGTAATCTTATTTGCTCAACATCTCAGACAAAGAGCAATCAAACAACACTCTTGATTTGTTTGTTGTTGTTGTTGTTCATTCATGTGGTAAAAGAATACAAGAAAGTGATAATTCAAGCTTGAGTATCCTATGTTTCTGTTCTTGGTTTCTACACTAAGTCTTGCTTAATACATGTATGTATGTCATTTAAATTGTACACGTCTGGCAGTTTTGGTGAAAAGATTAGTGTTGGTTTCAGGCTAAATTAAACATTTTGTTAAGAGCAATTCCAAGGGCTTGCAACAGTACACATATAAGGGCTAAGCTGCTGAGCTAGGGGTGAAAGTCAGGTTATGCGTTAGGGTTACAATAAGAAGAGATACAGTCAAACTACTATTAAGCAGCCACCCTCGGGGAAATGGGAGGGGGCCACTTAATAGGGATTGCCCACTTAATATTGAATATTTTTCACCATCCGGCCTCGGGTTAATTTCTTAGTGAACATGGTTTCACATCAAGATCATCATGATAAACCTGTGTTTGAATGTTTTAATCACTCGTCACCTTCTATTTCGGTCTCTTGTCTGCCATTGCCTTTTCCAAAACAAAGTTTTTCAATTTTGGGGTGGTCATTTAATAGGGGTAAGGACAATAGAAAACCCCTCATCAGGATAACCAAAAGGTGGCCGCAGCTGCTTAGTAAGGGGTGGCCGTATAATAGAAGTTTGATTGTATTATGCAAATTAGCATTTAGCTCTGAAAAATAACTTATTACGTTTGCACTAAAAATCGCCAGGAGTTCTGAGGCTTTAGTATATTAACAGAATCTTAGCTGATTTCTACTTCCAGTCAATACAAGTACTGTATCTTACCACGACTTCAGCCTTTTTTCCTTCTGCTAATTCCTCCTCCAATCTTTCTGCTTTTAAATGTTGTTTGGCCTAGAAAGACAATAATCTACATGTAAGGTTAATTTTTCTATGGTTGTGTAACAGTTCACAATCCATTAATTGTCTTTTGAACAACCCCTTGCTATAATTAAATACCCCTGTGGTATGCAAGGCTCTGGTCTAAGAAAAATTATGAGGAGCTCAAAGGTTCCTAACCATGAAATTCTGGGTGCTCCTCACTAAAGGTGGCTCAAAATAGTTTCCAGCACTTAGATTTTGATGGGTTGTTGTACCACTTTTAATCACTTGATGCTACAATCATGGTATCCAAAAAAGTGCGCAATCATTGGTGAACACCTTTTTATCATTTTTGTGTTCAATAGGTTACCATAGCAACAGAATGACCTTAATTACAGCTTTGGGAGCTTATAATTCAAAAGAGGCACAGTGAATTTTTTCTATATTATCAAATTTTGATAAGCATGATAAGATGCAACTTTTGACAAAGTTTAAAAAAAATCTGTACATAGGGTTCAGAGCCACCTTAAATTTTCAAAACTTTAAGGTGGCTCTGAACCCTATGTACAGAATTTTTTAAACCTTGGCCAAAAGTTGCATCTTATCATGCTTATCAAAATTTGATAATATCAAAAAATTTCACTGTCCCTTTTTTGAATTATAAGCTCCTAAAGTTGTAATAAGGGTGATTTTAGCAGGTCATACTATTGCTATGGTAACCTATTATGTCACAAACATGTTATATGGGTATATTTTTGATACCATGGTTGTAGCATCAAGAGTTAAAGAGTGGTTATAATGACCCATCAAAATCTAACTGCTGGAATCACTGTGAACCACAACAATTTATAAGAAAAAAGTGACTTTTCCAGTCACTCAACAGTAAAAGTTAGTTGCCTGTGGCACCTGGGTGCTTCTAGAACACAGCCCTGGGTATGGTTATGGCTGTGAATAGTGTACCACTGACAAGCTGACCTTCAGTGATCTGAACGAGAACCTGCAAGAGCAAAGGGCTTCTAACTTACCATTTCTAACTTGGTATATTCTTCCACAACTTTCTTGTAGTCGTTGACATTGTAACCATTCCACCTAAATGGTAAAATATTTTATATAATTATAATAACCAAATCAATGCGCGCGCTCTGATTGGTCAATCAGCTATGGGTTATTGTGCCGGTAAACCCATGGGAAAATCGCGCATCTTCTGAATTGAAGGGCTTCGTGCAAAAAGGGCGTATATCGCTTTTTTAGCGGATTTTTTCATTTTCTGCAGGATCAAGCTGATTTTTGGCAGACTGACTTGTGTTGACATGAAAAACATTGTTCCGTAATTGATTTTGTTGGTTTGCGCTTCGTTTTAGAGAAATAACGTATGCAAAAAACTCAGTCTTTGAAAAACAAAAGAACAAAAGAAACCTTTTGTTTCATAAAAGCCGCGAGCCGTGTCCGACGCCTGTGCTACTTACGGCTCGCGGCTTCGCATATCACGCTCGCACGCTCATGTTGATTTCCGTTCTTCCTTCAGTTTTTCTCTACGAATTTTCGAGCAAAAGAGGTACCGCTCGCAGTCTACGACAATAAGAGATCTCAGAGATGTTCTTTTGACTTACGGCAGAGCAAAATGTTGACTTCGGGAAGCCTTCAAGGTTAGGGTTCTGTCCCCTGATCCCAGAAGTTCGAAACACTGCAAATCATGCCGATTTGAAATAAAATTTATGTTATAATCGATTGCTACTTGTTGTCCATTATCTGTGTGAATCCCTGTGTCAGTAACTTCCAAAAATCCACTTCCTCTTACGGTATGTTGCTGTTTACCAGGCCACCAAACCAATGAAACGTCCACTGAGCGCGATCCCTATGCATGCTTGGGAAGACTCCTTTCGCCTCGTGCGTACACAGCCACATTCCCATTGATGCAAGACATTTTAGAAGTCTAAAACCAGTTCTCGCTTTCCAAACTTCGACACCAGCAACGCTTGGCAAATGAGCCACAACTCACGAGAAGCATTTTTTCTTGGGCAAGAACTGCTCTTGGACTTTGCTGCCTGGATCGACCTGACTTCAAACAAGGATAACATGAGTATATCCTCGCTCGAACATCAGAGCACATTTTGATTCTTTAAAACATGCTGGTGACTTACGGGTTTATCAAGGCTTTATGATGCCTCTCAACCACCAGGCAGGCATGCAAGGTACTTTAAAACAAGGCTTAAAATATTAGTTGACAGAGCTCTAAGGCAGCATGCACTATTTCCTTTTGACGCTCGATCAATTCACGTGTTGTGTTTCACGTCACAATAACCGATGTAAACAATCCGTTCCCAGATTTCCGCTCGTGTGCTATTTTCCCTTGACTCAAAAGAAAGTGCAGCTAAGATTCTGTGGGATTTGATTTTGACTTTGCACATTCTCAACAGTCTGTCTGCTAGATAGGTGCTAAAAGATCTCCAAAACATGGCGCTTAGAAGACTGAGTTTTTTTTTGCATACGTTATTTCTCGAAAACGAAGCGCAAACCAACAAAATCAATTACGGAACAATGTTTTTCATGTCAACACAAGTCAGTCTGCCAAAAATCAGCTTGATCCTGCAAAAAAATGAAAAAATCCGCTAAAAAAGCGATATACGTCCTTTTTGCATGAAGCCCTTCAATTATTTTATAAAAGCAATAGACCACAAGTTTCTATGGGTTTTAGGCTGATAAACCACTTGGGATGTTGGTAGAACAATCGAAGAATTCGTAAACCACGAGCCGTA
>OZ026595.1:7610615-7678115 GCA_964020085.1 Micromussa lordhowensis
AACAAGGTGACTCTTAGGTGAGGTTCCACTGTATTTGGTATTATCCACAGTATCTGAGCCAAATATCTACCTGCAGACTTACTGGTCAATTAGTTTGTCCTGGGAAATATGTTGTCCCAGAAAATATACATACCGGTAACCCCTCCCACAGAAATATATTAGTTTGACCCCCGTCCCCTCCCCTCCACCTTGGAATTGTCGTTAACCTTTCTTGGATGTAGATATTTTCTGAAACTGAACAATGTGTTGTCATGTCTTTACATGTAGTTTTACATACATTCACTATAAAAACTTTCATTGCCAGATATAGGTTCAGTAGTTTTCCAGAGTGGAACACAGTTTTTCTACAAAATGAAATATTAAATTATATGTTTCCATTGAAGATTCAGTATTGTTTTTTTTTTGCTAGGTGCTGGACCTTCAATTCCATATTGGGATTTCCATGGAAGTACATTTCTATCAACTAGCTACATCAGATTGACACCTGATCATCAGAGCAAGAAGGGTGGCCTGTGGAATAGTGTGGTAGGTATCCATGTTTTTTTTTATCTGACCAGTAGCTTGTCAAGGGAGGCAGGATGGCCTGATACTTTGGATTTTCAGTGGTCTGGGTCTGAGCGCTGGCCAGGGACATTGCATAATGTTTTTGGGCAAGACACTTTATCCTCACAGTGCCTCTCTCCATGCAGACCTGTGTATAAGTGAGTACCACAGTGCTTAAAAAAAATTGAATTCCGGCTTGCCCTCAAATAAGTTCTCAAATTTTGCTTACCCTGGGCAAGTCTACCAACTTGCCTGGGTTCTTGCCCATCAGACAAGTGAGAATGAAAAGTTACTTGCCCAGTAGGAAAATCTAATTGTCCTGCAGGGTGACAGGATGGCACTTTTTTTTTTAGCCATGTACCAGCAAATTTAATGCTGGAGTTAACCCTAGCCTGCGATGGATTAATTAGTATGCCATTTAGGGGGAGTAGAAATACTCTTGGTCACTTCATACTACAGAAACCATAGTTACCTAAGTGCTGGACTGGTGTGATGTGTCACTGAGCTCAAATGCACCTTAAAGTTTACCTTAACTTTTCAAACATCATGATTATCAATTAGTTAATTGTTAACCTTTGAAACTTGATTTGGTTGTAAATTATGTGTTGCTGACCTTACTTGTGTCTTTCATGCCAGCCATGCCATATTAAAGACTGGGAAGTGTTACTTAATTTTAAAGTACACGGTGTTGGTGATGTACTATTTGGTGATGGATTTTCATTTTGGTATACCAAGGAAAGAATGCAAGAAGGTACCTAATAATTCCTTACTAATAAAATAAATACTAACAGGAACTATATGATACGTGCATCTATGTATACCTGTTAATAATGCATGATTGTCATAATTATGCATTTTGATGAAAGGGATTGAAGTGCGACTTTCCAGTAGTCACCTGCCTTTGGACATCTCTGGAACATGTATCCTGACTCGCAAATCTTGTCATGTCTTCAGATATTATTCATTTGGCTTTTCTAATCAGAGCACTTATATCGGTGCTCCTGCGCACCAAAGGTGTGCAAGCAGAGACCCATACCCATATAGGAAAGAAAAGGAAACCCATGAATTGATTTTTTTTTCATGGTTATCTTGGCTAGTGGTATGGCTTGTGGGCGCGTATGCATGATGACAGTGATGACGGAGTCGTGCAGAATGGCGGCCATACACTAGCTAATAGGTTGGCAGAGATATGCGCCCTTGGTTTATAGTGTCCTTCTTTGATATTGGACATCCATGTTATGGCCAATTGACACCTGTCAAAGCAAGGTATCCCCTGACCTGTATCAGGTGACCATATCGCAGGCCCAAGTTTAAAGCTCATTGAGATCTCATGTCTTTTTGAAGTTGACTGCTGACCAAGTGCTGGTTTTCAATTGGATTGCAGGCTCATGTCAGCTTACATGTAACTTGTTGTAAACAGGGGTGGGTTGCTCGGAGGCCTAACCCTAACCCTTAACGCTAACCCAGGATTTTAAAACTTAATTGAAGTATTCTTGTATTACAAATGTTTTCCATGTACTGCTTCTATTTTGTGTATTTTGAGGACCTTGAGATTATTCAAACTCAAAACAGAAGGCCATACAACACAAACAGAAAACCTCACGGTAAAGTTACTAAACTCAAATCAAAATTCTTGCTTATCCTGGGTTAGCTTAATCGGGCTTTGAACATCCCCGGCCCAGGAGCTCCGCATTTAGGCTTGACTAAATCTATAATTATATTATAAAATCTCATGGCTGTGAATAAAACAAACATGGTAGGTACAAAGTTGGCCAGTGTATCCTCAATTTTATGACTCTGTGCTCCCCTTTCTTTTCAGGCGATGTGTTTGGTAGCAAGGATTATTTTTATGGTCTTGCAATCTTCTTTGACACCTACAGCAATCACAATGGTGAACACCAGGTAAGTTATTGATAAAATAATAGGGAGCTTAAGCAAACCATGACGAAGACTGCAACAGGAACGTCACCAAACAAAAGGTTTATAAGAGCAAAACAATTATTGCTGTGCACATGCATTATAAATCTTTGTACATTTCTTAGCCGTCCTATGCAAAACAACAATGTGAAATAACCAAGTTCTGCATAGTCTGAGGAACGCAAGTGACGATGACTAATTTTTCATACAGTGTATTTCCATTTTGAATTGAACTCTTTCATTGCATATTTAGCCTGAGCATCATTTTAGAGCCATTGGTGTACTGAACAGATCTAGGCAATTGTGAATTTTGCTGATAAAATATAAACTGTTCATTTTTGACTAGGTATCGTTGCTTAAGCTCCCTAATATTCTACATGCAAAAACCTTGTATCCCAGAAAAATTTAATGTAACCCTTTCATGTGTTTTTTTGTTTGGTTTGATTAATCCCTATGGCTCTGTTTGGGTTCATTAATAATAAACCCAAACACTTATCATACTTTCCTCTTACTCATATTTTGTAGCATGAGCACCCTTACATTTCTGCGATGATTGGTAATGGTTCTGTTCATTATGATCATGATCAAGATGGGACGCTTAGTCAAGTGGCAGGCTGCTCGGTGAGTATCTAGTAATGGTAGTTAACTCCCAGCAATGTAAGTAGCAGTTAAGACTCCATGGTTGTCAGCAAATCTCAAAAACTCTCAGTCTTAGTTCTGGGTAACATTTTCTAGTAGGTGTTGCATGTATGAACAGGGTTCTAGCAGGAAGTCTCCATATCATGGTACTAGCAGAGGCCTTGTACAGCTGTATGTCCCATGGCACAAAAGGATGGCTGATTACTCTAGTGGCATTACTTTTATAAGATTTGAAGTAGCTTTCCTGTTGCGGCACCCATTAGAAAACAATAAAAGAGGCTTGGAACAACTGGTTTCTGTAGACTGCCACTATCATACAGTACCTGTAGCTGCAATTCACAACAGAATACCCAGTGAAGCTCCTGTGGATGCCAGATCTAATTGAAAGTAGTGTTAGTAGTAGTAAAAGAAAACTGAATGACTTAATTGTTATTAGTAACAAATGACTGAGATACGTACATGTGTACATGTATGTGCCCTGTGTAAAGTAACATGTTTTTTTTTTACTGTAGGCAAATTTCCGTGGGAGAGGTCATGACACTTATGCTTTGATCCGTTACTCAGGGACACAGAACCGTCTTACAGTAAGTTGATGCAAACTACAATTTGACAGCTACATGGTTCTTTTTAAAGTGGCTGTTATTATGGAACTTCTAACTTTCAAGTATTTCTTTGTGTAAAATCCTAGTGTGTGACCATTCAAATGAAAGCTGTTGAGCAGTTCTTTTCATGTGGTACTGTTTATTAATTGCTCTGCAAGTTGGTTTCCATGTGTATTTTTTTAAGAGTCAGCAAAATTAAGACTTTGCCGTCATCATTGTTGGGTTGGAAAAACTGATATAAGTCATCACACCACTAACTTCTAGTAGGATCCTATGAGCCTATCAGGGGGTGGGGGGGGGTTACTCTAGACTGTTTTATTTGTTTGTTGTTTGTAATTTTTAGTTATTTGGAAATTGTGGTCGATATACCATTTATTGTATAAGACTCCAAATAAACATGTCTGTCTGTCTGTCTTATATGGGAGGCTCTGCCCAAAAGTCCAACCCCTTACCCCTTTTGTATACCTTTGATTGAAAAAAGGTACCCCTTTTACCTTCCTGCTTAAGAACACTGCATCCTTTTTCTAAATCCTTGGAATGATGTTAATGAACAATATTGCAAGAGAACGTTAAGCATTACCAGAAGAGATGCTAACCAACAAACAAGTATTTGTTCAGTTCATGTTGTGGTGGGAGTCAAGATACTCCGATTTCCCTACCCTTTCATAGAACTGAAGCCTGCAAAAGGTAGCTCTTTTGGGCTGAGCCTTTCCTGTATAGCCCCCCTCCCTCCCCCGCCTTTGCCCACAGTTAGTTTACTACAGGTTTGCTATTTAATTGTCAGCTCCTGGTCGATGTTGACAACAAGAATGAGTGGCGGGAGTGCTTTGATGTGAGTGGAGTTAAACTGCCAACTGGGTTGTATTTTGGAGCATCGGCAGCCACTGGTCAACTTGCAGGTATTTACAAGGAGCTAACCATTTGCCTTGTTTGTACATTATTTTTTATGATTTTGAAACTCACATTGAAGAAGAACCCCTTTTTTGTTGAAACAAAAGCTTGAGTTCGAGATAGAGAAACAAGAGTGCACAATAACCTAATCCTAGCACTATTGTAATGTAGTCTTGCAACTTAGTTCTTCGTTCGCCGAATTCTTTTTTCACACCAGGGGGGGGGGGGGGGGGGGTTTCTTTCAGTTCAATACCCTGTTCGCAGTCTAGATTTTGATTTTTGAGAACATTAATCCCCCTTGTTAAGCGTAGTTGCTTTTGGGGAAAACAATAACAAACGAGTTTAAATGAATAATAATAATAATAATAATAATAATAATAATAATAATAATAATAATAATGTGCACGTGTTCCAACGGATTTGATGAGGCGTTACAAAAAGAGCAACAACGATTTTTTGGCTTAGGTTTACTGCCACGCGAAGTAGCGACTCCACTTTTTAATTTTACTGTAATAATTTTACATTTATTATCAACAAATGTCAGGAAAACTGAACATGTTCATTAATATTGTGGTCTTTTTTATGCAGACAATCACGATATCATATCCATGAAATTCTATGAAACTGAAATGCCAGTCACAGCAACTGATGATGAGGACGATGTTGATCGCTCCAGAATTGTGCCTGTCGCAACTGGAGCCGAACCATATAGAGGTTTGAAAATTTTTGATACAATATTGATATTGAGACATTTGTTTGCGCTACACACGAACAAAATTACATTCATATCAAAAGAAACTTTAAAATGCTCAAAATAATAGCTTTCTGAGGTAGAAAAGCACTGACGTTATAACAAAGAAAACCAAAACGCCATTCGTTGGTGCCGCTCAAGTCGCTCTTTTCTCTGGAACGAGAGTTTCTCGAGAGACTTCTTTCGTTTCTCGCGAGTAGACCTGAGTAGAGAATAATCTCTCGCGCGGCAAGTCTCGTTTCTCGAGAGGCGCGTCATTTGCGAGGCTTTTTGACAGTGGGGCCTATTTTACAATCGGATTGGGGAACTGGGCTAAAGTTCTGTAAATATGAATTAAATCGTATTTGATATTGCTAGTTTGAGGTTTCCTTTGTTTTACTTCTATACTGTGAAAGGACGGTTGAATATAAAAAATACTTAACGCAACTTTAGAAGACCAACATAATTCGTCAACTTAGTCTCGTACCCAGATCTAACTATAGCCGCAAGCTTGCTATAAACTTGTTTTATCGCTTTGCATTTGAAAGAAATGAACGAGAAAAGAAATATCTAAAGATAAAAAAAATACAAGTGGAAGACTCAGAATTTCCTTCAAATTGGCAATTTTTTGACCTGCCATAGAATAAAATTTCATGATCTCGGTTCCATTGTGTGTTTGTCGGGTAAGAGAACTTCCTATGTCATCCAGAACACTTTAATCCTAAAAGAATTCTTGCTCTCTTTCAGAACGTGTCGAGGACGTACAAGGCAGTTTCTCGTCGAGGACAGTGAAGGTTTTCACTTGGCTGTTCTGGTTTGCTCTTGTCGCTTGCTGTGTAGTCGGAGTTTCTCTTTACGTCTATCAAAAACGCCAAGAAGATTCCAGGAAACGGTTTTACTAAGAGACAGGCATGAACTCTCAGGATACTTCAGTGCCATCCAGTTTAGCCCGAGTGAACATTACTTTCTGTTTTCGCGCGCTCAACATCGGAGAGAAATGAGTGTTTACTCGATCCAGATTTAATTACTACCAGGAAGAATTTTTTGGAACAATTATCACCGGAAACATCAGTTACTATATGTAATTTTGAACATTGTGTACTTGACAAGTCCGTAACAAGAACACGTTTTGGTAAATCACCTTAATATAAAACTACCCGAAGAGGTTGCTTATGTTATTTCTATTTTAGAGACACGATTGATCATGTCTTCAAAATAGAAGACATATTCACTTGTATTATTTCTATTTTGTACATCGTGTTGTCCGGAATGCGCAGTGCCACAAATTGAAGACATAAAAAGCAGCTCACATTACCACTACCGTGGAACCTCGATTTAACGAACTCCTCGGTATAATTAATAATTATTCCATGAGCGCGCGTTGGATACGAGATGATAGATAGCCAATGAGGCGCGTAGCGCCGAGTTGGCTATAATCATCTCATATCCAACAAGCGCGAGTGGAATAATTGTTTTATTAAAAACAACCACCAATTTTCGCTAAAATCTTGCCACGTTTTATTTCGCGAAATCCTCTCTTGGACCGCCATTGTTTCTCTCCGCGGAAAAAAGTTTCAGAATTTCAGCTGTTGTGCTGACGCGTACACTTACCATATTTGTAGGGCATGGTATAATGGCTCGTATACCATGGCCACTAAGCTTAGCCAATCAAATTCCTTGAATTGCATTATACAATGACTCAGTTTTTAATAACAAAGGATATTCTTCGTTCTAGTGATAGTAAAATATATGTTAAAGAATCTCGTTATATAGAGCATATTTTGCCAGTCCCTTGGTTCTTCGTTAAATCGAGATTCCACTGAACATAACTTGGGGCACTTGGGGACAGGGAGAGGGGGACGGTCGGCCAAATGACTATTTTATCAAATTGCCGACCATTATAATTTATGCATATATGATTACATGCCAAGTGGGGCAAACTGAAAGAGTAGTCATAATCAGTTACTATAAGACAAGAAAGTGTTTGCCTTTTCATAGCTACTTGTGAAAGAATGTGTGTCTACTTTAGTGGTTTATAATGATTCTAATACTGCTTGTTATAGTTAATTTCCAGTGTGGAAAGATTTCATAAGCTCACTTGTTGTCCGTGCATCGAAATCAGCCAAATTTAGAAGTGCAATAGCTTGGTTGAAATCTGTTTCCTCAAGACTTATTACAAATGAAGACAAATTTGCATGTTAGCGATGAAGGTTTTTTTTAAATAATAGACAATAAAAATTACCTACAAAGTAATTTTCTTTTTATCTAGCGGAAACTAGACGTCATCTGGTAGCTTTTAGGCGCTCGTGCTATCTAGCGCCCCAGAGACGTTGGAAATTCGACCCTATTGTTTAGTGTCTCCAGTTGGAACTTATAAGTAAACTAGAACCACTACGTGGAACTTACCGGGGCCCAGTGGGACACGGGATTGCATAAATACAGTTAATCTCTCCCACCCCTCTCCGCGCTTCTGTGGAGGCTTAAATAATTTTAAACCGGAACGACTGACCTCCAAAGGGAAAACAAAATGATGATAATTCACAATGCGGATTGTTCGGCGACCTGCAAACAATGCTACTCTATTGTATTTATCAATGTTTTCACTCGAAGAAAGAAAAGGAAAAAAAGGACACATAGACAAGACAGCTTCTTGAGGCCGGTCATTTCTGTTTATATATAGATTATATAACAGGATTTTACATGTGTTCTTTCAGAAAAATACCAAATAGCTAAGGTTTTTGCGACATTCGGAAGTATTCGCTAACACCGCCAGATAATTTTTTTCATTGTGAAGTCTTCACCGGATGTAGGAATTATCATTGAAACGTAGAGAATTTATCACGCATGCATCGATAGCACACAGCTAGTGAACACAGTCTTTCCTTTGCTAATCAATTTTACCATGGAAGGTTCACTCAATGTAGATAGCTTTGACAAGTCGCTCTTATTGACCCTTATTCTCGATAAGTTTCACGATGGAAGGTTCTTTCTTAAGTAATCGCTCGTAAATTTGTCTCTCCAAATATTCACTCTTAAATTTTCGCTAATAAACTACTGCATCGTAAAGGTTGGGGAACGTGTCGTTCCCTAGAAAGCTATAATCTTTCTCTTGACTGTACTCCATGCCTCTATATACTTCTCAAAATGGCGGATAAGATTTCAGCCAGCGCACTACCAAAAGTAACGAGCCCGCGATATATCTCAAGTCAGCGATATACCCCTAACAATGTAACTTTGAAAAAACATCGTCTGCATTTTAAGACCGGTGCCCGCCTACGGCGGGGCCCCGGTAAAGAGAGGATTTCATATGAGCGTCGAAAAGTAATTGCTTTTGCCTCAACTACGCTATACGATTGGCTTAAAACCAAACTCGCGTGATTTCTTCATCCAATCAGAAGTAAAACCAGAACCAATTGTGCCTCGTTCACACGCGTTTTCCCGCGCTTTCGCGTCAGCTACATGTAATTACTTCGAGTTTTGATTGGTTCACTGTCTTGTTTATGTCCTTTGTGATTGGCCAGAGTGACTACGTTGAGTTTGGTTTTACGACACTCAGTTGGAGGCCGCTCTAAGCGAAAATTGAACCAATTCAACCAGTCAGCAACACTTCACCAATACGGATTTTCTCAGGTCGAATTTTGGACGTCTCCCTCGAAAAAGAGAATTAGATTGCAAAAATGGTCTTTTTACTGATTTTCATTCTCTTGAAAACTTTTGGTATCGGGCATTAATTGAGAACAGATAGTTAAGATGAACTCAATCCAGCAAAGTAAATGGGTTTATAAGTCACTTCACCAGTTCACTTATTTCTAACGTGCGTGCTCGTTTCATAGTACAGATACAAACACCTTCGAACTTGTCTTACTAGAATACTTTCTTGGGAAAACTTGAAAAAAATTGTTGAACGCTAAGGTTCAAATATCCGTGAAATCTGTGTCATTGTTGTATTGAATGTATGCCTTCGACTTCCAAATTCTGTGAAAACAGACGTGTTCAAAACCAATCAACATGTTACGATATTTGAGTGTCAAGGCTTACAAATATAAATTATTTGATGTAATAACTGTTAGTTGAGAATGTCATTGCGTTAAAACACGTTTATTGTATAATAAAAGCTAGCAAAACTAATAAACAAATGTTTTCAGATCACACTTTATTGCTTTGACAATCATGCTTGCGGTCACTTCATTTAGTACAAACATTTTTCCAAGGCTTCACTCAATGAAACACTGCGAATCGACGCAGAAACCATTTCCTTCAATTTTGAACGAAAGCCTAATTTCATCCGTCTGTCATTTGTAACATACTTTCCTACAGTACAACGTTAACCTTCAGTGCTATCTTTTTTTTGAAGTGAAGACACTGCATGCAATTCTAATAATCAAACTACCTAGTTACAAAAATACTACTAACTTTCAATACCACTTTCTATTATGCCACTTGTTTCGTCTTTCTAGCTACAAATAACCAGTCTAACTAGTTTTTCAGCGTTAGAACCCGGTTCTCGACAGGCATAACCGAGTATCCCTGAGGGACGGGGGAATGGGGAAGGAAAATGCTCGTCCTACAAACTCGTGAACCCTCTGGCGTCACATCCCCGTTACTTTAATTTAGGATCCACTCCACTACCCCGGGGGGTATGAATTACTTTTCAAGTGATCTAGATCGTATAGACGAGTCTAAGTCGGAGGAAAAAGCGCAGCTCTCGGCAAACCTTCGTTGACGCACCCGACGAGTTTCCGAATCCTAGTAGCCAATCAAAAACTAGTAGGAGCACTCGCGAGCTACTCCAAAAATAGCCGTGCCCGCTTGACGCAATGAAAGATTAGTTTCAATGCTTAGCAACTCCCCTGACAAACACACGCGTGGGACGAAAATCTGGAAGTTAACTAGTGCTTGTTCCCCCGACTGGTTCCAGAAAGGGCAAACGCTCTACGCGCACAGAGTTCCTGCCAAAACTGCCGCTTGTAAACGGTGCAAACTTTCGAAATTCTATCCTTAGAGCAAAAGAAAGCCACTGAAAAGTTATACTCAATACGATGCAAATACGTAGACAATTTAATAAATTGCTATCCCCCAATTTTATTGGTTCGTAATTTGCTTGACCACCGCATTTTTGGGAACATTTTTCCTGCAAAATACTTGCACATTTTCGCTTCCATTCCTTACAAACTTGGAGTCACGAAAACCATAAGTGCAGTTGGATTTTTGGGTTTGGCCGTCAAAGTCAACCGACTAGTCTGTTAAATAAGCTTAAAGTAACAAAAAAACATGCAATCAGCAATGACCTAAGATTGCTTAGTATTGTATTTACAACTACAGTGAGCTTCACAAACATTTCGCTGTGCACATACCAAACTTTCAAGTCAGCATCGACAAATTCTCCCTACTGTTTCTAACACATTTTATACAACCATTCTAAGGAGAAACAGGCTTTCGATCAACACTTGTTCAAAAGATCATCTGGGCTCAAATACTAATAACCTACTGTACCTACAACATATTATAGAAAGTTAACAGAAATTAAAGGGACTAATCCTGTTAGTCTTTACAGCTAAAGAAAAACTTCAGCTCTAAAGCTAGGTGCAGCAAGGGCTCCTACAGTCACTTCAAACCCCCACATTCACTTCCAACAGGTTCGTTGACCAATTCTTCTTCAGTGCTGCAGAAAGGGTTCTAACTACTTTTGCCGCCATTTGCCCGACTAGGAAAATTTCCCGACTAGTAGAAGTCGGGTTGTCGTTTAATCTCCGAAGTGTCGAACTCCGACAGAGCTTGTATCGGAGACTCTTGCTTCACTTTCTCGGCCCGCTGTACTTGTGGTATGCGGTCATCTTTATCTAGGTTAACCAGAGGTTTCTTCTCGGGGGCACGCATGCGCCATGTGACACTGGAAGTCTAGATTTCGACAGAAAGTATGTTAGAAAATGTTACTAAGATCAAAAGGGAGAAAAAGCAATCTAAGCTACTTTTCAATGTTCAACTGTTTTGCTTACCCTCGCCTCTCCTGACTTGTGCTGCAGATGAAACAAAAAACACAACTCAACGACAGTAAACACAAGAAAAAAACAAAATCGTTATTCGTGTGTCGATGAAGAAGTGGGGGAGGGAGGGTGGGGGGGGGGGGTCGGTCCAAATCAGTAATATATTGGACAAAATAAATGGAACATTTGGACTACCCCTCCACCCAATTTCAATGATGATAAAATGGCGCGTTTGTGCTCCTTCGCGCCTTCATCATTGCTTTGTGGGGGGAAGGGGGCTAATTCTTCCTTTTTATTCTGTCCAAGATTGTAGTGTCAGTAAGAGGCAGTAACCCAGGCAACCCACCCGGGGTCAAATGCAATGAACCACAGCACTTCCAACAGCACCTCCCACAGCTCCCTGTGGTAAAGGCCTTTTAAAAACAGTCCACTTGATACTGTGACTGGTCACAAGTGACAACAGAAAAGACTAGTGCCATACCTTGGTGTTAGCAACATAAGATGCCTTGACTGTGGAGATGACAGCATTCATCAGATTCTTGGCGGCTGTGATTAGAGATGTGGCGCTGTCCAACTGGAAGAAAACGACAACAAATCAGCATTAAATTTTCACCTTAGTAGTACGTTATTTTAATTGAGGTTTCCTCAGTATGAATTAGCGACAGGTTCAGTTCACATCGCCAAACTGGGAACCGCGCTTTAAAATTGAAGGGAAAATTGAAATTTTGAAGCGTGGATTTCATTCCAACGATGTGACTTCAAACAATCGAAAATTTCTCGCCGTCTGTTCATAAACAGATGACCAAAGGGCAAGCAATTTCTTACTCTTTGACACAGATGTGGCAAAATGACCAAAACCCAAACAGAAGTTGGCAACTTCAGCGAGAAAGTTTGAATTGACTTTGCAAGAGGAACCCGCCACAGCAGCACAGCAGCACTGCCAAGATTCGCAAACAAGAACATCAGGATAGACTTAAATCCAAAGAGAAACTTACTCCAGACACAACAAGCTCTCCACTGATCATCTGCACATCAGCCTTCACTCTAGCGGTGATGGTCAGCTGATGGGAATACAGTGCTATGCGCTGTATGTACGCTATCAAGTCATTCTTGGAGCTTGAGTCGGGACACTGGCAAAAATAACAGCAAAAACATAAACAGCACGAAGGGAAACGTGTCCTAAGCATCAATTTTACCTTTATCATTATCACTATAGGAGAATCTTTGCTAAACATGAAATATATTCGCCTGTATTGCTTTATTAGCATAAGCAAAACAGTTTCTGATGGAACTACATAACTTTAGATTCTGAATATTGAAATGGCACAGCAAGATTGTATTGAATACTTTTGTGCGACGTGGATTTAAAAACTCAAAATTTTACAAAGAATGTATGAGCTCATTAGCGCCTTCGCAACCCAGAAATTTTGCAGTTTTTGAAAGCTAATTTCTCCTCGAAAGTTACACCCAAAGAACCAAAAATATCACCAATTACTGAATTTCTCAAGCTCTATAAATGTTTGAACTCAATTCGTGTCTAGCGTGATGCCTTATATGGCAAAGTCGCATGTCAATGAGGAAAAATGAAAAGAACAGAGCCAAAATCTTAATCAGAACTTACCCTCTGTGCAATTTCCGTAGCTTTTTCATTCATCTTTCTTCCAGCTTTAGCAATCCTCTGCAATAAAAAAGAGAAACTATCTGTCAAACAACGTTATATGTTCTGTGACATCAAAAATAATTAAGGTCAAATTAATTGCTATCAGCCTAAGGCGACTGATAAGCCTGGATATCACAAAAACCGAATCTAATAGTTGTTTCATTGTACAATGTTGCAACGAATATCGCAATAGGCCATTTTGCAGTTGTGTGCTTAGTTACCTGGCCTGTGAATGCAAGCGAGGCTGAAGGTAACCACCTCTCTGCTCTTTCATTTAAATGCCAACTAGTGCATAAGAACATCTTGATTTATACAAAAAAAAAACAGTGAGGTCTGCACCAAAACAAGGTCACCTCCAGTCTCGCTGCCATCCGAAGGCCGACAGGTCACTGAGCAGACAACTATAAAATAGCTGACCGTCGGTTGTGACTTATTTTGTTTAAAATCTAGTTCAAAACCTTTGTTATTCGGTGATGTTTCTAAGGAAAAATTTGCGGTTCTTGAGAAAACAAAACTGCTTCCCTCAAGATGAACCCAGGTGTGAACTTATATCGTACCTTAGCAGCGTCAATGACATCCATGGTGGTTTTCAGTGGTCCAGTTCCCCTGTGATCAGAATAACAAAAAAAGAAAATCAGAAAATCTGTTATCAACATTATATACCAAAAACATTAGAAACACTTCAACAAAACAAGAACAAACAAGGTATCCCAAACTTCTTTGCTAGTCAAAACCAGAAAACAGCAAACCTAGCCATAAGAAACGTAGTTTTCGTGGATTTTAGAGCATGATACACCGGCTTTCCTATGTTATCGTGACTATTCATGCCTGCAGAATCCACCTACAAGGGTTAGGAGGGTGTGTGTGTGTGTGTGTTGGGGGGGGGGGGGAACTGATTGATTGACCTGGTATGCCATGGTGATTCATGAACTTTTAACCGCGGCGTTTAGCAGAAGAGTACGATATTGACTGTCTCTGAGAGTAACTCTTGATGTCGTGGCCTAGCTCCTAAGCGCCAGCCACGACGCATGCGATCCATTCACGAGGCTTTAGAGGAGCCAAGTCACGGTTTGAGAATCCTGAAAAATTTAGCCCATAGTTTTCAAGTTCTTCGTTTGTAATCCGTGTTAATCTTCTCCATCCTTAACAGCCCTTGTTCCTTTATGGTTTCTTATTATCTCTTTGGTGTTTTTCTATCTGAATAGACTACAATTTTCAGGTTTCCTTCAATTTAAAGGTAATTTTGCAGGTGGCCAAAATAACTCAGAATGCCGTGACTGAAGTCCTTTACTCGACGTTGTTCTCACCTGCCGACCAATCTCCCAGAAACTGAAAAATATCATACAGTAGAATACCGGTAACTCGAACTCCCCCGCGAACTCGTACTAAGTTCAATTTCACTTGGATTTGACCCCACATTCCAGTCATTTTAACTCGGTTAACTCGAACTCAGATAACTCGAATTCCCGGCAAATTGGAATAAAATTTCGTTTCCCTTGATCAAAATTAGGCTCGATAACTCGAATTCATTCACCACGGATGTCATCCCATTGGCTTTTCTTGTCGTGTAATCGGTAAAAACACTCAAAACTATTGACTACATACAGCAATTTCATTTTAAACTAGGTATACCTATCGATAGAGTGCCAACGAGCGAATAATTTGTGCTATAATAAGGGGTTTATTAATACAGCATAACGGATTTTTGGTTCTCTTCTGTTGCAAACATTACCGAGAGAAAATTATTACGTGTTTACCGGCCGGTAACGTTCGTCACGCAATCCCCGAGTATCAAGAGTATTGGAATGTATCGCTGCTCGGTCGAACTTTCAGTTCAATATGATGGGCAAAGTCAACGTGAAAGTGAACACGCTAGTTTGATTGATGAACACGACTCGTTTAATTCTGTGGCAAAACAGATCCGATTTTGTGTTTTGAACACTGGATTCGGCTGTATGATAAACACGCTCGTTCAGTTCTGTTCGGAAACACTGCCGACTCGACCTTCAGTTCGATATGCTAGATTTCAACACTGGATTTGCTCTAGTGGTTCGACTGGTGAACACAGTCTTTCCAAAAAAGCTGCCCGATGGAACTTTCAGTTCGATATAGGTAAACAGAGAAGGAATACACTGTTTCGATTCATAACACGCTCGTTCAATTCTGTGGTGAACACGCTGGTTCGTTTTCGTGTCGATTTTGTGTCTTGGATTTGCTCTTGTCTACAGTTTTCCTGAATATTCGAATTAGAAGAAGAGTTTTGTAAAGGCTACGCTCCCCAATTGAACTTTCATTTCGATAAAGTGAGAGAGGAAACACACTGGTTCGATATGTTCTGAGACTATGAAATTATTCACAGTTGGATAAACACAACAGCAAAGAAAACAATGATATTCCACGAGACAAGTCTAGATGTAACGCGCCTCCTGATTGGCTAAAAACTACAATAGCTCGAATAGTTCCGTCCTTGCAATTGGCTCAAACTGAGCCATTGTTACATCTTACACCTTACAGTTACACTTTCAGAGCTCGATCGAGAATTTTTTCGCATAAGCCATTCTTCGCGCGCCACTAATTCTTTGCCGCCTCGCCAGCCGAGCGTCTTCGCTCGGCTTGCTCGTTGGCAATTAGTGCAACCGACCGTTCACATATTTGCCTTAAGTTGTCACAATGAGAAAAACAGTGCTACAGCGCAGTTTTAATTGCACTGTACTGTACAGTGAAGTGCTGAAAGATCAGTACACTATGAATTATTAACATGGCAAGTTGGATATTCAATCAACCCCGATATCTCGAACCCCCGCCAACTCGAATTGTTTTTCGTTTCCCCTCAGAGTTCGAGTTACCGGGGTTCTACTGTAATTTATCATTTCAGTGAAAACAAACCCGACCTTGTGAAATCTGACATTTCCATCATCATCATGCACATCTTTTTGGCCAGGATAATGATATCGTTTCCACTCTCGTCCCATTTGGTCAACTCCCGTTCCAGCTTCTTCTTCTCCAGTCTTAGTCCCTCGGTCAGCTGTTCAATCTTGGCCTTATCCTCCGCTGGCAGAGCTCTCATAAGGGACTGGAGACAAATGGAAATTGCGATCAATCAATCAGCGTAAATCACGGATGGTACTTCAGAGGGTTACAGGAGAGATTAAAAGTAAACAACCGTATTTTTTGTTTATTACCACTAAGCACTGAACTACTGGCTGACCCCACTGAAACTAGGTAATTTCCGCAATCCTGGGAAACATCGAAAGTCTTAGGCCAATGAATCTATTTCCCCTGAGACTAATAATTATGAATAACGCCGGATGAATTTGAAAACGGAGGTTTCACTCTGAAAACGCATCAAATGTTTTCCGTCCACACTACGGCAAAGGAATTTAAAAACGCTACACTCACCGGTCATTTTGGATTTGTGCTTGAGGAAAACTAAGTCAGGGAAATCAAATCCGTTTTCCGTCCACACCAAAACGAAAAGCCGGCGTTTTCAAATTCTTCTGGTTTTAAAAGCATTTTCGAAAAGCTCCGTTTTCGTGACGGATTAGTATGGATGATAGGCCTAGCCATAGAAATAAAGCTGCGTTTTCAAATTCCCCGCGTAGTGTAGACACCGCCTTCCGCCAATAAATCTATTTCCACGGAGACCAGTGATTAAGAGTAAATCTTTTGAGGTTTGGGTCTGAGTTTAAGTTGTAACTTGGGTTGGGTTAGGTAGCCAGGCTTACAGGGGACTTGTCTCCTCTCGTCTTCTACCAGCCACTTGGAAAATTTGTCAATAATTATAATAAATAAATAATTAATAAATAAGTATGTTGTGTAATCATACCCGGGCGCTTCTCTTGGACATACTCTTATCCTTCTCCCAATCGTCGGTATCATCAAACTCAGAACGCGCTTCATAATCTGACACGGCTCCCTCCAACTCATAATCTGACACTGGTTCATATTCTGATTCTGTTGCGTTCATGCAGCCTACACAGCATCAGAAAAACAAAAAGACGAAATATCTTTACAAATAAGTCAATACTATACTGGGCTGAGTTGTTCGAAAGTTGGTTAACACTAAAAGGTGAAGTCAGCATACAAGCCAAGTGGCTCATCAGGCCGGAGCTTATCCCGGTTCCCGAGCATGAAGCGACTAGGAATATTTCTACTCCCCCTGGATGGGATGCTAGTCTATCGCAGGGTTACCCCCAGCTTTAAGTTCGCCAGTACCCATTTATACACCTGGGTGGGGAGAGGCACTGCGAGAGTAAAGTGTCTTGCCCAAGAACACAACACAATGTCCCCGACCAGGGCTTGAGCCCGGACCTCTCGATCCAGAGACGAGCACACTACCTATGAGGTCACCGCGCCTAAACCGCTGAACACTAACCCAGGATTAAAAGATAACTGAGGTATTCATTTTTCTTGGATAAAAATATTTTTCACTGTTTCTGTTTGAGATTATTCAAACTCAAAACTGAAGAACAAACAATAGAAACAGAAAACCTCACCGAAACGTTACAAAACTAAAATTAAAATTTTCTCTTATAATAATAATAATAATAATCCTGGGTTAGCTTAATCGAGCTTTGAAAAACCCGTTCATGCTGAACAACTGTCTCTCTTCTAAATAAGCTAACTTACTTCTTTCACCACCGACAGATCAACTAGTTAATATTGTAATGCTAAATAACTTACATATTTTTGGCTTCTACAGTACTGGTAATAATCTGATTATTCCAGCCTCATTTATGCGTATTTCTGTCTCTATTGCTGAACAGGTGAGTACTTAATGGGCAAATAATTATCAATTATTGGACGAGGTTGAGCAAAATATCGTGATTTGTCAGTGGCGAGCCGATCAATTATTTGCCGAAGCCGAAGGCTGAGGCAAATAATTGATCTGCGAGACACTGACAAATCACGATATTTTGCGATACCCGAGTTCAATAATTGTTTTATCATTCGATCACCAAGTTTGTTTTCATATTTTAATCACTTCCTGGAAGCTCAGGGAAGCGGTCTGCCTTTTTTCTTCCGAGAACGTGGTTCCAACTACGCATGAGCCGAATGTTATTTGCAGCAAAACACGTTTAGACGGTACTACGCATGAGCAGACCATTATTTGTAGGCAGTTATTTGCAGGTCACGTGGCGGGCTCTCGGCCAATGTAAAGAAAGGAAAAAATGCATCGAATGATAACTTTACTTATTTCATAATCTTGACTAATAACTATCTTCTAGCTACTTATTCTACTTATTCATGGTAGACTTCTCCTGTTCTTATATCTTACTTAATTCAACCTGTGCTGGGTTATTATTGAGCTGGTAAATATCTAACTTATTTCAGCCTCTACACTGTACTCTTGTTAATATCTCACTTATACTTAAGTCTGCCTCTGTTATTGAACGTGGTAAAACTGGACTAGTAAATATCTTACTTATTCCCGCCTTTGCTGGGTTATTACTGTTCAAACTGGAAAATATCTCACTCATTTCAGACTCTTCACTGTACTCTGGTAAATATCTCATTTATTTTACATGATTTCCGCTGTACTTCTGCCTGTCTCTATTGCTGAACGTAATAAAACTAGCCTGCTGAACACCTTACTTATTTCAACCTCTACACCATACTCTGGTAAATACAGTATCTTACTTATGTCAGCCTCTGCTGAAGGACTGGGTATCATCTCTTCGATAACAGCAGGTCCCTTGTATCGTGGTTGGCTTATAGTTTTGGCCCATTTAACTTGTTCAGGACCTGTGTAGCCGACGAAGGCCCATGAACCATGGAATCCAGGGTGTACATTTCCTGTTGCACCAACGTCATAAAGTGCCTCCTTTGCATCGTTCACAGAAGTACCTATTGAATAAAATTTGGCATACTGTGAGAGTCACCACACCGCAACCCTACAATACTCAACTTTCCTGATCATAAGCAATATCTGATGACAACTTGTAATGGGAGTCACATTTCAAAGGACAGAATAGAGTTTACAACAAGGGTGGATTTTATTTTGCTCACTCATTGGACAATTTTCATTGTCAATAAAGTCAAAACAGACTCGGAAACATCGCACGCGGATCTTGAACAGAAAACGACAAAGTTTTGATTTAACTGATTTTGATTCTTTTTCAGTGGCCATTTTTAAATCTCTTTACATTACGAGTTAAATGACATTGGCAATAAAATTATTTCAGCATACTTTCAACAATTTCCTATTGAAATAAAGGTCTAATTCTGTTTCTGCCATTTATTTATGAGCTATTGTATGGATGATTTGAAGATTATGACGCTGGCGTCATTTTCGTTAAAAGAAATTTAAATAAGTTATTTTACTTTCCCACAGCAAAAGTCTGCTTGATACTGCAGTTTTGGGTTTTGGTTATTGCAGATGTCTGTTTTTTATGCATCTGTCCTCTTATTGATCATAACGTCGTGGATCAGCTACTTTCACAATGTTATGACGAAAATTTGCAAGAAAGAGCCGCCAGTATGATAAACAGACCATAGTTAGTACCAAAGACATGGAATTAGTTCACGTTGTTCACAAAATACTTACCAGTGGTCCCCTGGGTTCCGATCAGCACTATCCTCTCCTGGGGAAGTTGTTGTAAGAACTTTGCCATCTTAGCACCCTCCCCCTTAGAAGGATCTGCCGTGTCAAAATTCGCTGCCGTTATAAAGTTTCTATCGCTGTCCAGAACGACAACATTGTGTCCCCGCTGCATGGGTGACCTCTCAATGCCATTAACTTTGATTGATGTTCGGCCTGTTCCCTTTGGATCATCCTCGCCCTCAGCAACAATAGCAACTTTAACCATTCCTAGAGAAATTGAAACACACCAAGCATTATAACATTATTATATGGCTTGCATTTGTAGCCGATATAACACACGCTCTGATTGGCTAATACTATGGCATTATTCTCCCGTAATGCCCACAGGTCGAAAACGGGCGACGATAAGTAGTTATTATTAACTCTATCAGCTCGATATTTCTGTCACATATACAGATCAAGAGTGAATAATCTAATTGTTTTAGTATATATCTACTAGTCGTTCAAAATTTCATCTAAATCCTCTTCACAGACACTTCGATCAAAGAAAATCAAAACCGTGAAGGATACCCGGTCTTAATTAGCATAGATTTTGACGATGTTACTTCTCCGTTTACTCTTACGTTTTTGTTTCGATTGAGAAGATATATCAAACACTCGAGACAGTGTTTCATCGGCTATCCAAACACCTCAAATCTCGTCAAAAATACTCCGCTGCACGTCGTATTTTCAACTCTCTTCTCGGTGTTTGGATATCCCGATGAAACACTGTCGCTCGTGTCTAATATATTACTTAATTTAATTGCAAACACAAACCATTTTGGGCAGCTGGAGTAGGAATGAGCTGTGCCACAATCGCAGGTCCGTGGTATCTGGGCCGAGTTTCTGTTTTGGTGTAAAATCGTGGCGCAGTGCCGGTGCACCCGGAGAAAGCGTACGATCCATGATAACCAGGATCAAATGGTCCTTGGGCACCTAGGCGCTCCAGTGCTGGGGTTGCCGTGGCAACATTGTTACCTGAAAAGTGTAATCCAGTTTGGTGAGGATCACATACAACAATGGTTTGCTTGCAATCATTATGGCATATACATGTACATACATGTACTGTTGGCTAATACATGAATCCTTCTTTGAAGACAGTTGCCAACACAGAAACCTTGTTACTACCACAATGCCACTTTGGTCCTTAAACACCTCACGCTTAAATACCTCAGCAACATGTTGGCATTAAGGTGTTCACTATATAAAGGGTTCAACTGAAACTGCCTTGAATCTTTACTAAGTACACCTGCAAATCTTTCAACACAACCATACAGACCTCTGTAAACTAGACACTGTTAAAGGAGCTCTGCCACGGTTTGCAAATTTTAAAAAGCGTCGCCTAAATGCTCCACATTTGTCGTTTGTAATCTGTGTTAATCTTCTCCATCCTTGACCATCCTTGTTCCTTAATGGTTGAGTATTATCGCTTTGGTGTTTTCTATCTCTGTTCTTAGTAAACTAATATTTTCTGCTTTCTTTCAATTTAAAGGCAATTTTGTGTGTGGTCAAAATAACTCAAAATGCAATGTCTGAGCACCTTGTTTCGTGACTCAACTTACAGTACTCCTGTCACATGTACTAGAGTTGTCACAGCCTTGATCAATTTTTTTCGGTCGTGACCAAAAGAAAAACAGGCTCTGAAGACAAGACTAATGTTAGGTACACAGCCCATTGAAAGGGTTTAAGTGACAATGTCCTTTGTGCAAATTGCATACCTATAATTTTCAACAGTTCAGTCCCTTACCCTGTTCTTTGCTAGTTAGTCCTTGAGTGGCCACAAGAACAACATGATCCTCAGGAAGCCCATCCAGGAACTGTCCCATGGCTGCACCCTCGCCAGAATTGGTGTTGAAATTTCTGGCCGCATAGACGTCACCAATTGGATCAAGCACGACAATATTGTGTCCAGGCTTCTTGGGACAGTGTTCTACGCCATTTACCTTGATGGAGGACACACCCATTCCACCTTCGTCTTCACCTCCATCAGCACGTACTTCAAACTGCAGTCGTCCTGAAATTTTTCACAGTAAGACTTGGCATTAAAGGGGGAATACCATTAAATGTGGAGAACAGCCACAGCAGACCTCAAGCAGCTTAGCTTGGTCTGGGCAGAGGCTGAAAAGATTGCTGGGGACCACTAGAAGTGCAGAACTAATTTTGTGACGGCTTTATGTACCAGCTGGAATGATGAAGATGAGTGAGTGAGATTTGCTCTCACACCAACTTATGACAGAGAAAATTACTATATTTTGATTGGCTGAGAGTGGACCAATTTGTCACTAATTTTTTGTTTTCACTGTACAAAATGGAAATGTAGCAGCTCTTGTAGGTATGTAATTCTATTTGTCATTATTTTTAGTGAAGCGGCTGTTTTAGTTTTGGGGCTAGGGGGCATTGTTTCTGTTATTTGTTTTCTTGTTCTCTCAAAGGGACCTTGCAAGAGCTGCTACCATACAAGCACATTCATAATTTCTCAGTTATATAATAAATGCGTAATCATTTGAAAACTACTCAAGAGCAATAAAGGATTTACACTACTTGTGATATTTGAAAATTCTTTTCACACTGCAGCAACTTCAAAGCTTTTGCAAATGTTGAGAGAATTCTCAAATGTCACTCGTAGGGTAAACTGTTAGTAGCACTTGCATTCAGATGATTTTCCCTGCCTGGAATGTTTTTCTAATAAAGTTCAGTTCAAAATGTTTTGTCCACCTGTGAAAATCAGTTGCCCTCCTGCTGACAACGTTAATGAAACCATTAAGACAATCATTCTGTACTGGAGGACAGTAGAATGGAGATACATACCACTAGCTTTAAGTTGTTCATAAGCAGCTTGTTCTCTAGCACGGACCTGTGCCTCGGCAAAGAGCTCTGCAGCTGTGTCTTCCAGCTCTATCTCCTCACCGACACCTGGGCCACTTAGTCTCTGTGAAAATAATTACGTACTAGGTAAAGACAAAACCGTACATTAAAACAGGAAAGAGTCTATTTTCTTCTTCTCTCCCCCGATGAGAGTTAATAGTAAATGACGTTAATCGAAACTTGAGACGTAATCGGAGCATCATAATTACCAAGTATCAGACGAGATAATAATCGGAAATGTAAACCACCTTCACTTCATTCAAATCCCTTCTAAACGACTCAAAAAGACACAGGAACGCAGGTAAATAACAGTACATTGTTTTTACTGCTGATAGAGTGTTCAGGCCTCCCTGTGTCAGCACCATACATATCTCTACATGTACTTGCTGCACCATAATGAAAGAATCAGAAATTTATGCACTCGTTGTACAAGATGATTTATCAATTTTGAAAACATTTGGCTGGCAGTAACCAATTACAAAGAAGAGGGGATTCACGGACTTTCAACGACTTGCATCAGTTAACTGAAAAATCCATAAAATCCAGATCTTAGCCTATTGTGCATGATAAAAGCTCTAATACTTTGTACAAAAATGCCTAAGTTGTGTTACGTCTAATTATTTCATTTTCATTTGTACCACTCTTAGAGGTACACATAACAATTTCAATCAATGACGAACAACAAATTTCAATGACTTTCAAGCACTAATTCAGTTTTCAAGGAATTTTAAGGCCTTGAATTAGGTTTTCAAGTTCAAGGACTTTGATGCTGCAACATCTCACGAACAAAACTAACAAAAAACTACTGGATAACAAGGGAGTTGTATAGCACAACGCCACAGACTTACTTTTCCAGCAAGAACAGCCTTCCTGATGTCTCTGATGCCCTCATACACCTGCAAATGAACAAGCAAAGTTCTTGTCACCAAACTATATACCGAAGTATTCCAAAAATGCATGTAACAGCTCCCTGACAGTAATGATAACTTTAATTTTTACTTTCCTATTGAAACCCAAAAGTAACGGCCGACCCAAAAATAGCGGCCTTGTGAAGATTACCACTCAACTATAGTTAAAAAACTAATTGAAAACGATGTCATATTTGATAGTATTAGTAACATTGCGATAATATGCGACCAAAATGTACTGGTCAACACTATATAGTACAGTAACAAAGTACATAAATGGAATTTTTCATTTCATGTGTTACACACCGACTTTGTCTGAAACGGCCGTTAATTACCATACACACGTTTTTTAACCATCCGAAAGTAATGGCTAATCAAAAGTAGTGGCTACCTGAAAGTAAGGGCCCCTTTTACCTGCTAAATCTAAAAGTAACGAGATCTGTTACTTTCAGAATTCTACAGTATTGATTATTACCCACAATTCATTACTGGATGAGGTTGAGCATGATAACAAGAATTATAAATTATCCGTTATCCTTTATAGCACTGTTTTTAGTATATGTATCTTTGCTTACCAGCTTAGAAGCGTCAATAAACTGTGGTTCATCCACATCACCATGGGGATCCTTAGCCAGCGTTGTCACTGAACGCTCAACATTCTGAGCAAAGTGCGGAATAACTGAAAAGAATAACACAACAAAATTCATTACGGACTAATATTCCAGTACCCTTGGCTGCGACCATTCAAATAAACGCTACTGAGTAGAAACTTTATGTGCTACTGGCTATTATGCTATACAAGGTGGTTCTCACATGTATGTGGAGGAAATCTTGGGAGAGTGAAACTTGAAAAACCACACAAAGTTTAGTGATTTCAAAACAGTACTTGCATATGGTACTACTATTTATCATGCTGTGAATTATGGTCTGTGGAATAAACCAAGGATACCGCCATTTACAATTACTACCTTCAAGTAATATATCAAACACAAAAGACTGTGTTTGACCACATTTACAAGCACTGAGAATCTGAGAGTAAAAAAATATGACGTGATACCAGGGCTGTCAGCAAGGGCCATAACCCATAACACCTGTTACCGCTGAGTGCATTTGAAGGGCCCTTGATGTTACGAGTGAACTGGCCTGTAGTTGATACAATTCACCCACAAAGTAATAAGTTTGCTATGGGTGTGAAGATCAAGGCTACAAGTGAATAACAACTTAATGACAGCCCTGTGTTACAACAGAGTATTTTGGACAACCTTCAAGGTGTCTGGAAATGTGGTCAAACACCATTTTTCATGTCTGATATTACATGTACATAACTTCTCAATCAAGCTTAAAACTAAGGAGAAAATGGAGAAACAAAAGCATAAATTAAAAGAACATTGTCATGGTCATTGCTTCTTGATGAAACTTGATGAATTATTAATGAGTTTGAGAAGTGAGACGATGAAACCCTGGAATTTTTATTGCACTGAAAACATCTTACTCTCATTCCGCATAACCAAGACTGCTCTCATCACGTTATCAGTGTATGGCCCTTGTTGGTAGTTCTCCATTTCAGCAGTGACCACATCTTCCAGCCTGGCTGTGCGTCCACGGATCTGTCCAGCAGCCCTGTCCACATTCTCGGGGTCTTTCTCTTGAAGAGCTTGGACACACTTGTTGACGTCTTCTAAGATATGAGCCTCTGAAGAAACAAAGTGAAGATACAGTCAGTCAGGACAACACTGTAAGCAGACATTTGATCAGGGTCTCACAGCTTTATCTCCACCACAATCCCACTTCCCTTGAGACACCACACATATCCAGAGATAACGTAAACATTTTCAACGACAGAACACACCAATTGAGCTGTCTGTTTATGATGAGAAGCTTTTTTTTGTAAAAATGTTCAAACAACACTTACATGCAGTGTTGTAACGCTCGTTGCTTACTAGCAATCTCCATTCATCTCAGTGAAGTGAAGCTAAACAATGTTGTATCATCACTCACCCAACGAGTGATCAGTTGAAAGTTTGCTCTGATATTCTCTCCTGTACTCGGAGAAGAACCAGTGGAAGCAGTCTAGTCTTTCCAACTTTGACACTAGTTCGGGCAACGTTAGCAGAAGTTCAGTTTGTGATTGACAGCTTTTTTCTTGTTAGCCAATCAAATTTTTGAACAGTTCTAACAAGGACTGTGATTGGCTTATTTTAGCGCGCTTTATCAGAGAACAGAGAACGGTTGATGCCACTTTTCCTCATTTGGAAAATAAAGTTTTGAAAATTGAGCCAAATGCATGGGGAAATTATTAGATTCTTTATCATAAAACAATAAACTAGCTTCTATTGTGCCCTGTTCTGTTGTAAAGCACTTAGGAAGTGGTAGAGCACTCAAGAAGAAGGAAAAAACTTGACATCCCGTGTTTCCCCCTACACTTCTTTCATGCTCTATCACTTCCTGAGTGCTTTACAACAGAACAGAGCACAGTCAAGGAGTCTTTATTTGTTAATCGTAAAATGTTTGGAAGCTGCTTTATTTAATACATTTATACAGTGTACAATTAGAATTGTCAATGTCTGCATTTTGGGGGCTCGAGTAATTGGAAACCATCTTACTATGGCAAGTAAGATTAAATCACATTTGGTATTTGTGTAGTCGAAACCTTACCAACAGTTTTACAAAAGATTTCTCAAATTTTTGCATCTTAGAACTTGCCAACTCAACTGCAAGACAGTCTAATTGTTTTTTTTTCGCCATGTTAGGGTCCACTGTTTTGGTGTAAATTTATGTTAGTACATGTACATTTTACACACTGGTATACCCCATGACAAAATTTCTTCACTGATAATTTTCTTTTTCTCGTCACTTTTCTACTTGACAGTGTATTGATTTTGTAAGGAAGCATTAGTTTTCAAAATCGCTCAGGGTGACTCACCTGTAGTGGCAAGAAAGTCATCAATGCCAGTGATATCATCAACAGCTTCAGTGAGGACCTGAAGTTGCTTTTCCCAAGCCTCCTTAAACACATCCATGTTCTCACGAGCTACTTTACTGTGTGGACGGGCAGCAAGAGTTCGAGCAGCATTAATGACCTGCAGTACAATAATTATAAAACCAACATCAGGATGGAAAGCATTTTGACAAGCTTACAAGCAAATCCTTGGTGGAAGAAGGCACTGTAAGTGTTACTGTGTTTTGCCCAAGAACACAACAAAGTCATCGTGTGTGATGCTGGCCATGTTTGGATCCTGTACTCACTATGGAATGTTATCCCATCTTTGTCAATGTCATATTTGGCAATTGATCAGTTAAAATAGGCATACCTGAGGACACAGATTCTGCAGTCGCTTAGCTGCCAGTCTCACCATCTTCACTTTCTCTGGGTTCACAGACATGGAGCAAGCAAGATTGGCCACCTGTTGATAGGAAATTTTGTAACATCACTATCCCAGAACAAGTGGAGTACATGTATTGAACAATTATATAATTAAATATATTTGTTTATGTTCATATTTTTAACAGATATCAGATCAGTTGATCAAGTCCTTGGAGATGAGGTCTCTCTTGAGCATAGACTCGGACAATAGAGTTGATGACGATGATGAGGACACATTAGAATAGTGGTAAGCCTTACTCTCGTCATATTGATTTCATAATGATGGTTCACAAATTTGAAGTCTAAGTTTCTGGTTGGTTAATAGGGCCAGTCACTACAGCTAAGATACAGTGTTTTCCACAGATTTTGAAGTAGTCGGCTAAATATCTAAATTAAAAATTTAAAGCTTGCAAATCAAGCATCCAAAGGACAAGATTCAAGCGGGGTACAGGGGCATGCTCCGTCCGAAAATTTGCAAAAATTATGCGGCTGGTGACGCGATGTGACACATTTTGGAGGCAGCTGAGAAGAGAAAAGGTGTCATTTTTGGTCAGTTTTTGTTCTGTTTTTATGCAAATTTGACAGTCAAAGGTAGTTACATCCTCAAGAGGAAGTTGCTGCATACTTGATGAAGCTAGTGGAGTGGGCGTAAAACAGATTTCCTCTAACTGTATGAAATGAACCAAAAGGCTGTTTCAAAAAAGTAGTTCAATTGACAAAAATTGAAGTCTTCTATTTCCATCCTATCATATTTTCATTCCAAGATACATGTATGCAGAAAGAGATGTGAAGAGACTTGGTCCAACTTCAAAATGGCTGCCGTGTTACTTACCTTTGCCAATTAGCAGTGAAATGCGAGGTCATGAAAATCTACCTTCTCTTTATGAGAATGTTGCCTTTTTAAAACTATTAGAGTTGTCACAAACTTGAGAATCAGCCCCGGTTGAATTTTTATTGAACAAACCAGCAAATTTATCATCACACGATCAAACAGCTGATCAGTCAATAATCACACAGTGATGTGTGTCAACTAAAAGCCTAGTATAAAATTACCGATTTCTGTGCATTCCCTTGAAACAAAGAACTTTGTTATTTTTCCTCTCTTTTCATCTTTTTAACTTTCCACAGATTTCCGCTTTGACATTCCTGATTTCACGAACATTTTCTCGTTGGGTAGGTCAAGTTGTTTATGGATTCCTTCAAAAATCATAGCATGTTCAACTACTGTTTTTGGAACTTGAGGTTTTAAGCGCAAATTCAAGCTACGCTCAACATTTTCTTACTGAAACTGAAGAATCATTTCCTGAGGTTTTGCCTAACAAAACTAGTTGGTGCTTGAAATGCGAGTAGCCGACGAAATCGCCTGTGGCCGCCACTTCAGTGGCGGATCCAGACCTTGAGCTAAGGGGGGGGGGGGGGGGGGGGATTTACTTGCCATGGCGGCCATTTTTCCTTCAGTCATTTCTTCTTTTTTTACCCAAAATAAAGGGGGGGGGGGGCGGGCCACCCGGGCCCCTCCCCTAGATCCGCCACTGCTTCTGGAGAACACTGCAAAGTTATGCCCTCTACTATTTTCATCCTCTACTATTTTCCGTGTACCGGTATGTAACAGATTTGCCAAATTGTTTGCGAGCTGCCAATGTGTTAATGTATGCTGATGATACCGTAATCTATTATGTAGCCAAGTGTTAAATGCCAAGCTCAAGTTGTTTACGATTGGTCTACCAAGACTGAACTGTTTATTCACCCTAAGAAAACTGACTATGTGATCTTAAACGCAACCAGATTAACTCTGGCAATCTTAGCAGTGTTTATTTAGGAGATCAAGCTCTTAACTGTAGGCCTTTCTATAAGTATTTAGGTGTCTACCTAGATCAATCTCTATCTTAACTTTTAAGGAACATGTCGACTAGTCAATAACTTAGGTATCTGGACAGCTTGGCCTGTTAAGTAGAGTAAGAAAAAGTATAAAGTTCCATGCAGCTGAAGGATCTTTATGTACAGCTATGATACTTCTTAAGTTGGATCCTTGCGATTTTGTTTGGAATAACTTAGCACCTTCGAGATATGATGCATTAGATATAATCTTTTACTACATATGTCGTAATGCTTTTAGGACTTTTGTTGTTATTTTAATTATATTTTTAGTTGTCCAGGGCACCCCTTGATAACAGCATTTGCTTACAGGTTTACCCTCGTTAAATGTTTATATTACTATGATTATTATTATGCTTGGAATTTGCTTCAATTTGTTCTAAAGAGACTATTTTTATACCACTTATAAGACACCAGATGTAAGCCAAACCTTACCTCTTCTAATTTAGCAGCATGCTCAGTGAATAACTTAGCACATTCTTCCACTTCTCTCTCATTCCCGGCCTGAGCAGCTTCAATCATCATGATAAGTGGCATTGTGGTCTCCAAAAATGAATCTGAAACATGATCCACTACCGCACGGCGTAACTAGAAAATAAAACCAATAAAGATTTAAATAAAGATTTAACAAACTCATTTGATAAATACAAATGCTACAAATCAAAGTTACCTAAGACCAGGTTCAAAATCAGAAGGCATTCATCTCAAGATTGATGCAAGGGGTTTCAGCAAACCTTACATAAGTTACAGTAGAGTTCTTACCAGGATTTTGCCGTGGCCTGGTAAGAACCCTGGTACAGTACCATGATGAAAGATGTTAGGACTCTTAACTTACCTGTCCTCTGAGCTCCCTTGTTCTTTTACACATTCTCTCCAGAGCTTGGTCCAAGGATCCACCGGGTGTCGCCTTCTTCTTTCCTGTTGCCTGGAAAGACAGGAGAACAACATTTCAAGATGACTTCTGCAGATCGTTGTCGTTGCAAACACAGCAACTTATGGGTGTCACAAATAGATGGCTATTAAAAAGACATTAATTGCTAAACAAATAAAATTTTATGCATCAATTTAACTGTCTTTTTTAACTGTCTTTGTCTGGAAAGACAGGAGAACAACATTTCAAGATGACTTCTGCAGATCGTTGTCGTTGCAAACACAGCAACTTATGGGTGTCACAAATAGATGGCTATTAAAAAGACATTAATTGCTAAACAAATAAAATTTTATGCATCAATTTAACTGTCTTTTTAGTTACCATGTAATATGTAGAAAGAGGGTGGGAGCATGGAACCCAGGGTATTGGTTCGAATTTGAATCCAAGATGGCATCTGCAACTAACGTCATACTGTATTCAGGGATGATCATATAATGAATGTCGTGTTCTTGTTCTTGTTGACACACAAATTTTTTCAGCAACCCTCCTCCTGCCCATTCCTGCTTCTTTCTTGTTCTATAGGGTTGATTTCTTTCGTGGTTTATACCCTCACCTCCACAGGCAATACATATTTAATCAAAAGTTTGTGTATAGGATTTTCAGAGTTTAATAAACTGGCTATGTGTTAAGTTTGACATAGCCAATTTTCTCCATACTGTTGTTTGTATTGATGTATTTAAATGCAATTTAAAGGAGTTAACAACAAAGAGCGCCAACAGTACCCGCGGTCAGAGGTCAGTTTGAAGCGCATGCGCATTAGTGCAGTGTGTCTCCCATGTGGCGTAGGTTTGGCAGTGCGTGGAGTTCTGTCAGCCAGCGTGGCCGAGAGCAGTCGTCATCTAGCTCTCCCCCCTCCCTCCCTCTTTTTCTTTCCACTGTTTTTCAGTGTGACGGGTGCCTGTTTTTGTCTCTTGTGCGTGGGGGCTCATGGCTGGGTTGCAGCGTTGTGCCAGCCATGGGGGCGTTATTCAGTCTAGGGGCTGGCTGCCAAAGTGGAAGCCCTTGGACATTCCAGGCACCCAACCTCCACTAAGCGATGCAGTTGTTAACCTTTACGAACAGAGCTCAGCACAAATTTTATTCTCATTAGGGTTTGTTGTTATAATGGATAAATTGAAGCACAAAATAAATAGTTCTCTAATGGTAATAGTTATGTTGGTAAGCGAACAATGGTTTGATATTTGTCATTCCTTGTTTTACTGTACTGTCTTATAGCACATGTTAGAGGTACAATGTGAGTGAACAAATGGACAGTAAACTTGCTGCTTTGCACTCTATTGGCTATTAGCATCATGTATGAATTGACTAAATTAAGACACACTTGTTTGTAATAGCAAGCATCTCTCAGGAAAATGTATTTAAGAAGAGATTTCATTATTGCAAGTTAAGTTCTGCCACCTCTTCAACCTGTGACTTCAAATTTGAAGTGATTCTCGCAACATTGTTTGATCTACACATTAACATCATTCAACATCATTCCTTATAAAAGTTTCCAAAAAGGAATAATAATAAGATAAAATAAAATTTGGACTCAACCCTCACAATGCAAGCAAAGTTAAGTATCAACAGACTAAATGTTTCAGGAACCCTGCAATGTTGCATTCAAGACTATTAATTAAATTTATGCGCTTATCAAAGCCAGGAAGTGGAAAAGGAAACTGTACTGACAATAATTATTAATAGTTCTTACATGATTCATGTACTCAGAGAGTAGATCCTGCAAAGCTTGTCGCACTCCATTACAACTGGCAATGATTTTATCGCGGGTATCATCTCTCGTCGACATTGAATCAGCTAACTGCGCTGCCCCACTTATGATGCTCTCAAGGCGCTGCTCCAAAGTGGGACGGGTACGTTTCTCTGAGTACGATGTTGGATCCATGGCAACTTGAGACTGCAAAACAATGAAAAATGTTCTTATTTAAAGTTCCTATGAAGTAAAAAATAATTGCTGCTTACATTTTAAAAGGCTTTCCAAAATAAACAAGAACGGCGCTTTCCTTTATGGAATACCTTCTTTCAGTTTAGAGATATTTCTGTTTTTTGTATTATGCAAATGAGGAAAGCAATAACAGCCATGATTGATAGTTCCACTAAAACAGTAAAATACTGAATCAAGAATACATTAAGTTCTAGAAAATATTTGAGCAGTGTTCTTCAAACTTAGCAACAGAAATGTACATCACAAAAGAAACGAAATGACACCCTTTGTGATGTTGCCATGACAATACTCTTGCCAGTCTCTTTCTGTCAAAAACCAAATATCCCCATCAAGACAGATGATGCCCATATTGCCTTAACTCTTTTCAGTAGATTGTGGAGAGTGGACGATCCTTAGTTAAGACAAAAACTAAGGACGAAACCCTTGCATATTTGCAAGTTTAATCTCCACTAAAATGTACCACCTGTTCTAATGAGCAAGGGGACATTTCACTTTTGTTTTTTATCTCTACTCACATCAAAGTCATCCAAAGCTGTCGCTAATGCCCCTGGTGCCTCAAGTGGGTGTGGACCACTTACTCCGGTGGCCTGAGTAGCACCTGAGATTGCATTCACTGCATCTGACATCTGCCTCATGACAAAATCTCTGTTGGCTTTAGCAGAACTTACTTCAGGATGTCGTACGTATGCCTGGAAATAAACAAATGATAACAAGACATTTAAATTTATAAGACAGTGTTTGTGGTACAGTGGAGGCATCTTGGTTGAGTGTCTCGACATTTTGAGATCTCTATCTCAAGCCTGTAACAATACACAACATGTTCGTTTGTTTATTTGCTTGTTCATTTGTTTGTTTTTTGTCTGTCTGTCTGTCTTTCTCCATGCCTGCCTGTCTGAAGACATCACATAAATCCACTGGTTAGGATTCTTGACAATGCCACAATAAAATTGTTCCTGTATGTTTGAATAGCTAGCTTATCCAGAAAGTAACTGGTCTGTAGCAAAATATATAACTCAGAGTGGCAGACTAGCCTCGCACACAGAAAATTTTCCAGCTTGTCACACAATCTTCCTTTGCCTAACGAGCCCAAAGAGAACGCACATACATGTACATGTAGGAGGCGCTGTGACAGACTTGATTTTGCAATTAGAAATTGCAGCACTGCTAACATTATTTTGACTGTCTATAACACAGGTATTATTTAACCCATTGACTCCTGCATCAAACTGTCTGCGACCCACCCCTAATTTCCTGGCGTTTTTTGGAAATATGTCAGAGCGAGTGCAAGCACAAAAATAAACCATATGCGCAGTAACCACAGACACAAGATCAGGTTTCAAGGTTTTAAAGTTCAATAAATGAACGGCCAAAATAGTAAAAAATATCAACAAAAAGAACTGAACTTGATGCGTATAACTTGTAAGAAAACAAGAAATTATATATTTTTCTTCGCCGCGTGACAAAACGGCGAGAAAATTGAATACGCAAATATGAGTTAAATGTTTACCTCAGAGGATGAAACGAAACCAAATACAACAGAATTTCCATTCTTTTACTATAACGGAGAACGTTTAAGAAAATACCAGAAAATAAAAGGCGAAAAACACACGTAAAACCAATTCAAAAAAAAAATCACGATAGATAATTTTTTTGCCGCCCGACGAAATAATACAGCGCAGCGAAAATGTACATGTACATCAACAAGATGACAAAAACAAGGCAATTATTTTGAGATAAATCGTTTTTCAACTGTGTAAATTTAGTGCCAACTTAGTTCTATCCTCAGGTGTTCTGTAGAAGCCGAACAAGACTCAATAAAATATATTTGAGGGAAGAGAATACACTAAACAAACAAACCACGAGGAGTCACCGTAAATTAAATATGCAGAATTCCCGCGTTCAAAAATACTGTTCACTTTTAAAACCTAAAATTCCCAAATATAGGCAACCAAATGAAAGAAACGTGACAGGAAGTTCAATAACAACAAGAACCGCGGTGCGGTTGTAACCGCGCTTGAAAAAAAAACGTGGTTACTTACACTGTCTGCGAAACGTGACTCTCCTGCCCTTCATCAAATATACGAAAAAAGGAGTATCTGATTACATTCTTTGCATAGCGCGAGTTTAGCGTGACTTGTAATCGGAGAATTTTGTTTACGTCTAATGAAAAAATACTTTGACCTTTCAATATAAATTTTACACAAGGGTTTTTGATGAGCGCTAAGGCTAAGTTTTAACTTTTTCTCCCCAGAAAATTCCACCATTGCTTCTGGCGAACTATACACGATCTTACATTTATCACCGTCAGCGTATTCCATGGCCAGACGTATACCTTTTTAGCGCATTGAATATCCCCTTTGAAAGTGAACAGAAACAATGCAAACATTCCAGATTACAAAATGTTCTGTTTTGCACGCAAAACGAAAATACAGCTTAACTCTGGATAATGTCAGCCTTACTAGCCAGCAACTGGTCCCAAATTAGATGCTTTATCCTTGCAAATGTCCTGACGCCCATCGCCGAAGGCCGCCATTTTTTGTGTAAACAGTTAATTCGCTAACTTGACAAAACCCTCCTGAGGGGGAGATATGACGAAAAGAGCTGAGAAATGGCCTGTAATTGGCTGAGGATGACATCATCCGGTGAAGACAATTGGTTGATGAAGACATCATCCGCGGAGGTCTGCGTCTGGTAACACGAAAACGAAAAAAAAAAACCCCGTGCAGAGCAAGAACCGCGCTCGGCCCATGGCCGCGCGGTTAATAAATTTTCATTCAAGATGAGGCAAAAAAACTTATCTAAAAGCACAAAAATGTTCAAAATTTTAGAGACGTGCTTCGCGGCATGACCACATGTTTGAATTAAATTTTCACGCAAAAGCGAAAGCGTGAGTTTTTCCCTACAAGTTTTGCAGTTATTTTATCGGCCGTGGCTTTGCCTATCGTGCTAAAAGCTGAATTCAACTTCGAACTAATACTGCACATTATCATTTTTGTTTTCTAAAGTTGAGGCAGCTGCTTTAAATCCGCGATCTGTATTTAAAACTCACTTGAAAACGCACCCGATCGTCTTGTTTTCGCCGCGGTTGAAGGAAGGAAAAATTATTCACCAGAAAGGTCTGAGGGTTCCATTCACCTTGATCTTCCATTCTAAGGCCACCTAAACATCGATTTATGTTTTTTCTTTCCATTTTAAGTGCCAAAGGAGTAATTTCTCCGTTTTAGGAATGAAAACAAGACCCTGGAAGTTTGTAGATTTGGCCCGCAACGCGCCATGATTACCTGCACTTTTCGAGCGCGCGATTTTAAGACAAAAACCCGTCTTTCTAGGACCCCTAAAGTCCTCTAAAAATATGCTCAGAAAGTCCATTTTCATTGGTTTATTTGTCCTTAACAACAATAGTACAATAGGAGAACCAAAATGTCTTCAGGGAGGGTAGGACAGGCATTTGTCCTCACGTGTTTTTTTACGGCCGGTTACGGCCGGCAAAGGAAATTGGGGGTGGGTTTTCGCACGGCCGGTTACGGCCGGCACAGGAGTCAATGGGTTAGAAAAAAACTAGAACAATACATTATTGTTCATATGTGTACATGTAGCAAATGTTTTAAAATTCACCTTTGATGATGACAGCAACATTTTACTGGACTCTTTCAAAGTAGCTCGAGCAGCAGCCATATCATCTTTTCTCTGCGGGTCTTTCAAATCCTATTTTAACAAAACAAAGATGCAAATATGAAAGTTCTAAAGAATAAATGAAATTCTCAGACTCATTAATAATTTATCAAGTTTAAACAAAGGAAATCATGACCATGACAGTATTTAGATATTTGATCTTAATTACCATAGATTTTTACGATTTTATTTCTTCATTTTCTCCTCAGTTTTAGTTTCGATTGAGAAGATATATCAAACACTCAAGACCATGTTTGACCATAATTATTTCCAAACACCTTGAAGTTTGTCAAAAATACTTCATTTTGTGTCGCATTTTCAACTCTCTTCTAGGTGTTTGGAAATGTGGTCAAACACGGTCTTTCGTGTTTGATACATTACTAATCCAAAGCAAGGGTTTAATAACGTTTTCAGCAGGAGGGCAACTGGTTTTCACAGGTGGGACAAACGCTTTGAACTGAACTTCTATGTAAGAAAAACTTTCTGACTACTAGATAGTCAAACCAGCCTGGCAAAATTGTCCTCACAGCTGGTCAATTTGTCCAGCACCCAACCCTCAATGAAACCCCTGCCAAAGCACCTTGAATATTCAACAAATTTTGTCTGACTAGAGACATCATTCCCATAACACTTTAACTATTACATACAGTCAACACCTCACTACAACGGCAATCCTGGGGACAGAGTTCAGTTTACTGACCATTGTGGACAGGTAGCCATTACTGGGGAGAGGTGTTTCAAGATAAGAGCAAATTTCTCAACTGGGACAAAAATATGTGGCCCCTGTAGAGAGGTGGCCGCTGTGGGAAAGTGTTTGTTAGACAGACATTCAACTGTAGTTAGAAAGGACTGTTGCTAGTGACTGACCAGACATCATCTTTTTGTAACTCTGAAGTTATTCTTTCTAGGTTTAAAACTACAATTATTATGGAAAGATAGCAGATTTTGTTCACTCACAGCTTGTCTCTTTCCAGACAGCTTTGCCAAGTCCATCAAGTCATTGCCAAGATTTTTAAAGGAGTTCAACAGGTCTGCTGTGTTACTGGCCTTCTCTAGCTCCTTCAGTCTCTTCTCCACCTGAAACAAAGTTAATTCATTTTTTAAATGCAAGAAAAGAACACAAACAACAAAAAGTATAATACAAGTACAAGTACATGTAGATGCAGTGCTTTCAATAAGATTCGAGGTACATGTAGAAGCCCAGGAGAATTTCTCTCTGGATAATTTTTAAAAGTTAAATATACCCGCCAACTTTGAACAGAATAGCCGCCGGAACTATGGTCGGTGTTGGGTCCCATTGAAAGCACTGGTAGATGGTACCACAGTTCAACTAACCAATTTCAGAGAAGCCAGGAGTCGGTACACATCTGCCATGTCTGCGACACACAACAACCTTGTGACCGATGATAACAGTGCTCGGGCTGCCCGGACCATTGTGGCTCTCTTGGCTGAGGCACACGGATCATCTGCAAACTCTTTGGCTGCTATACGCATAGAATCACCTGAAAGGAAAGACAGATTGTAATCTTCAACATCAGGAAGAAAATATAACTCAGAGACATGCCATCTAACAGGGTGCGCAAAAAAAATTACAAATTATTGGGAAGAATGTATGAAAATGCATTGATTATGCAGAAAACACACTGGATTATACAGAAATTTCAAAAGTTAACAAAATTGATAAAAAAAGCCCTTCATATGTACCGAACAACAGTGAAATGAAAAGCAGACTTACCCACAATTTGAGCTATTCAATATAATGCACATTATTTATGCTAACTTTGATATATGCTTAAACTTTTTATGGTACTTTTTGACAAGTATTTATTCATTTTACACAGTTTTTCTCTAGCATTTTGTAGCTCATTTCACGTGAAATTCCTTTGTTAATTATTCATGATAACCCTGAATAATTAGGTTTATTAGACAAAGGAATTTCATTTTAAACTGAATTTCATTTTGAACTGCAACATATACAAGTGCCGTACATGCAACATTGCTACATGTAAGTCATGGTTTGTTTCTCCACTCACAATTATGCGACACTATGCACATGTTCAAACCCCACCTGCACCACGGCAATCCTTGCATGCAGCTAACATTTCTTCTCTGATCTCAGGAAACTCTTGAGCGATGTCCTCTCCAGTTTTTATCAGCCGCGCTGTTGCATCTTCAATATCCTGAGCAAGCTTGTGTGCATTCTTAGACTTACCAAGCTTGTTTCCCTTCTTCTTAGGATGGTTAACCAAGGTTGTTACCTGATAATTGACGTACAATCATTTGTTTCAGTAACAACACTTACAGGCAAATGGAGTCCTGGTTTCCATGGCAATCTACTAGAATTCCACTATCTTGAATTCAGTTACCTTGAACTCCCTGCTTTTTCCAATACAAGTCGTTTTCCCTTGGATATAGTTTTTCATTCACTTACTATCAGCTACCTTGAACCCTAATTAATCAACTATCTTTCATTTCCCTTCAGAGTTCGAGATTGTCTATCTCCTAGCCCTAATTGAAACCCGAGTCAGGGCTCGAAAATAGTGCAGTCCGGTGAACAAGTAGATTTTCAAACCAAGTAACTTTTCACTTCCACCTACCAAATACGCAAAGGCCCAGGCAAGTTGTCTGCCAACTAAAAACTAATTCAAGTCTTGCCCAGGAAAAGCAAAATTTGACAGCTGCTTGTCTGAAGGCAAGCTTGAATTCAAGCTTTTGGCTGTAGTAACAGAAAATGGCTCGTACGAAACAAACTGCCCGTAAATCAACCGGAGGAAAGGCTCCAAGAAAACAGCTAGCGACCAAAGCTGCCCGTAAGAGCGCTCCATCAACCGGTGGCGTTAAAAAGCCTCATCGTTATAGGCCAGTTCACCGGACTGCACTATTTTCGAGCCCTGACTCGGGTTTCAATTAGAGCCCTAGCCTGAGTACAGTTAAAAAATATCAAAGGATCCCAGTACAGTAGTAACCAACACCCTTACTAGAAGTTTGAATTGCATTACGTCCCACAGGGCCAAATAAGAATGAGTTTTGTACAGAGTTTTAAAGGCTGTCAAGTCTTCTAACAGTCCATTTGTACAATTTTCTCTGAGAACTGATGAATCCAGGTTAATGTTTTATCAGGCCTTGATCTGTTGGAAAAATAACTGGGTGTCTCCTGTAGCTGATAACTAGGAATGTGTATTTGACAGGTAATAAACAAACTATTAACTGACAGCAATGGAACCAAACCGAACTCACACAAAAATAATTGGACAATGACACTAAATTAAACTTTTGATGTCTGAAGTCTTTATTTTTTTAACACTGGTGTTGAAAATCAATAACAAGTTTTCAAGGCTTGAGTTACTTCAGTATAACTCATGTTTTCCAGACCATCTAACATAAACTTTGGTCACTGAACGCAATCGAACACAATCCATTGGATTGCGTTCGATTGAATTCAGCTGCCGAACACAATCTAATGGAATGAGTTCGGTTTGGTTCGATTTGTTCGATTGATTCAAAAATCAAACTCACACAAAGTTTGGTGTTTGATTTGGTTCAATTGCCAAACTCAATTGACCTCAATCCACATATTGAGTTTGATTGGGTTTGATTGAGTTCGATTTCCGGAACATTCGATTGGCTATGCCAGGTACATTTCACTTAACTCAATAATTTACAACATTCCATACTGTATTCCTAAATCTACACTTAGAAGCCATATCTACCCCATGGGATGAAAACGATGTCTTTATAATCGCAAGAACGAAAGATAAGTCATCCTTGATTTAACCTTTTGTGACAACCTAATTACAAATATTACCAAAGGTTGGGCTATTAAGTAATTGATCTGATAAAACTGATGTTGATGCCCAGCTGTAGATTTCCTAATTCAGAACCAGCCCAGAAACGGAATTTTTCATATTTAATACAAATATGCTTAAATCAGTTCTTGCATATTTTCCACGATTGATTCTACAAACAAAATGACCTCACCCTCAAGGTGATCGGAGATTTGTTTGAAATAAAATACCGGTAGATAAAAACACTGTCAGTAGCCGTAAACAGATTTTCAACGGCTTACAACTTAAATCGTCCCAATTCGTCAAAGTCATCGATCGTAAAACCCATAAAATTTACCACAATTGCTCTGTCGACACCCTAAAAAGTTCAAATTTGCAATTTAAAATGGTATTATAAACTGGATCGTGGACATAGCTGAGAAGTCAACTCCATGACAGCGTCTATCCGCCATAACTGACGAAATATACACATCTGTCCTCTAAAAAGTACATTTGAAAGATTATTTTATCAAGTATTTATAGAAGAGGGGCTTCGATTGCTGTTCTCAAAACCGATTTACGTTGTTTTATGTAAACTACTCACGCTGAGAGAGGCATCTAGCGAGTAAAATCGACAACTGACCGGGCGACTCACGAACGCTCTCTTCTACCAAACTACAACAACAACTGCACAGAAATCTCCCTTGTAAACTTACAAAGACCTAGTGCGGATTATCCTGAATTTTTTTCTTAGTACTCTCTACTGAACAACAAGATAAACATGCATGTCCAAACACCGAAATCTCACCTGGTGAACTAGAGGTTCGAGGGTCTTCTCGACCGAATGCGTCCGAATTTCCAATGTTTTCGGATCCCATTTCATTTTACTCTTTTCTACCTTTATGTCACCGCTTACTGCGGTCGTACCTCGACTCATGGTGGCAGAAATGTGCCCTCGAATGAGAACAGTAAATCGCTACCACAAGAAGTAAAATCTGGCAATGCGCTGGAAATATTTCTCTCCAAGCTACAAACGGAAATATCGATTATTTTGGTCACGTGACTAAGCTTCTGGAATGCAACGCCTTATTTTTTTCGCCCAATCACCAAAGAAACGGCATGTCTCAGACATTCTTTCATAAACTTGTAAGATCTTTCTTAGGAACTAATTTGCTAAGAGTGGGGAAACAAGCATCAATGCTAGCTTACTAACTATCTAAACTAACGTCATGAGACAAATTACAAACACCAGGCAAAGTTGAAACAAGGACCAGCTGCCGGTAAATATATTCACCGATTTTTAGACATTTCGAACAAGAAAAGTGCAAGTGCCCATCGCGAACAAAATAATAAAATAAAATAAGCCTACCACAAATTTTTTGTGTTTGTTTCATTTCTTTTAAGTAAAAAAAGAAAAGGTGAAATGAAAAGGAAAATATTTGAGTGGTCCGTGTGAGGCTCGAACTCACGACCTCGGCGTAGCTGTTGGATCTGAGATCCAGGTGTATCAGCACCGCGCTCTGCCGACTGAGCTAACGGACCCTCAGCTGAAAGAATGGGAGAAAATTAAAATTTTAAAGCAATTGAAGTACCCCAAGTCCATATTTAGAATCCTCCGTTCACATCGTGACGTCTATCACGAGATCTTTCAGTCTCGGATGGCAGCCATTTTTGCCGCAAGGTGCAATGTTTATGTCTTCACGTTTTGTCTGTTAGTAGCTTATACAGTCATTGGTCATGTAAAATGTGAAGCACAGCTGACGGGCATAAGTCCGGTCGGTAGATCGGATGGCAAATCATCCATCGAGGATGGTGTAGTCTCGATAACAGCCGACACTTTAGTGTCGCTCAGATTTTACGGCCTGGGGTTTTCGCGGGATACTCGTATTGCATTCACAACGACCGCGGGAAAATTTAAGGCCAAGTGCAACGATGATCTAACGAAGTCCGTAACGTTTAAAGAAGATGGCTTTCAGGAATATAAAGGAGAAGCAGAAGTTAGTTTGCCAGCTATAGCTTCAAGTGATGAGCAAGTGTACTATGTCTGCTTGCAGTTCAGCAATGGCAGCGAATGGTTGCACCAAGGTGGTACGAGAGACACTCTTCTTCAGATTAAAATCACCAGAAAGAGCAGCGGTTTGCCTCTTTGGCTTCAGATAGTATTCATCGTAGTTCTCATGACCCTGTCAGGCTTATTTTCAGGTCTTAATCTGGGGCTAATGGCACTCGATAAAACAGAGCTAAAAATTGTCAGGAACTGCGGCAATCCTAGCGAGCAAGAATACGCGAAGAGTATCGAACCATTACGTAGGCACGGTAATTATCTACTTTGCACGTTGCTTCTGGGTAATGTTTTGGTGAATACTTCGTTCACGGTGCTTTTAGACGGAATAATCGGGGATGGAATCACCGCGGTCCTTGGTTCCACCGCTGGTATTGTGATATTTGGAGAGATAATACCACAGAGTATTTGTTCCAGACATGGCTTAGCTGTGGGAGCACACACCAAATGGATCACATGGTTTTTCATGGTTGTAACATTCCCAATTTCATTCCCAATAAGCAGGATCTTGGATTGGATACTGGGTGCCGAGATCGGCACAGTTTACAACAAGAAACAGCTACAGGAGATGTTGAAAGTGACGGCTGAATTCAATGATTTAGAAGGAGATGAGATGAATATTATTTCAGGGGTGCTAAACTACAAGAGCAAAACAGTTGAAGAGGTCATGACCAAGTTGGAGGATTGCTATCTCCTGGATGTGTCATCTATTCTTGATTTTAGAACTATTGCACATATCATGCAATCAGGGCATAGTCGCATACCAGTGTATGATGGTGAGCGGCATAACATTATAGGGCTGCTCCTTGTGAAGGATTTGGCTTTTATTGACACCGATGACTGTACCCCTCTGCGCACAGTTATTAAGTTTTACAATCATCAGGTGCAGCGCGTTTTCAATGACGACCATCTAGATGCAATGCTTGAAGAGTTTAAGAAAGGTCATTCGCACCTGGCAGTGGTCCAGCGTGTCAATAACGAAGGTAGTGGAGATCCATTCTATGAAGCTATTGGCATTGTCACTTTAGAGGACATCTTAGAGGAAATAATCCAGTCAGAAATTGTTGATGAGACAGACATCTATTGTAAGTATACATGTAGTATGCTTAATAATATTATTAGAGAATTTTAGGGAACAATTACTTTAACTGTAAGATCTTAGAGGCACACTAGTGGCTGTAAGGATATTGTCTTTAAAAATAAGATAATGTGGTTTAACCTCATTACTTTGTTTTGAAATATTAAGGAACATGCAAATCAAAGCTTGCGGTTACTTTCTGAAGGTGTATATTAACTATCTCAGGGTTAAAGTTATGGAGATCTTGAACGTAAAAAGTATAATGAAATGAGATAATATAAAAATGATGTTATTGTTTGCGTATAAATTTGAATGTGCTAGTGTCAGCATGCAAATTTTGGTTTTTCAAAAAAATATTTCAATATTGTTGTAGAGCATACAGCAATATTGCTTTAATTGCAAATATCTACTTTATGATCACATTTAATTTTAAGGCTTTTTTATGTGTTTTCTGTGTATTTCTGTTGCTTTCATCTACATTGTAAATGTAGTTGGCAAAGCAAAGTACATGTACATGTAAAATTATAATCCAACAAGTGTCTCTAAAAATTCTGGCGGACATTTTCTCGTTTCACAAATGATTATGGTGTGAAGTTCATTATTATTAATAATGTCATGAATTGACTTGGCATTTAGTCAAACCTCAAAGTCATTACAATTTAATTACTACCCACAATACAGTTTATTACAATACAAGTATTGAATTGAATGGGCTTTGTTTTCTGTGATTTTGTTTTGTTGTTGCAAAAAATTACATTCTATATTTTCATGTTGCCATTTCTCGTTAAACTGACTGGCCAGGTTCCAGATTTTAGAGCAATATCATGGTTGTAATATTGAAACTCCAACTTTATAGGAGTTCATATATTATGCTGCCATGAAATATTCAGAGAAAGATAACGTGTGTGTTTTTTCACGCAATCTTCAAATTTTGTGTCACGCACAGACTAAGCGAAAGAGGGACTACTGGTAGTCTAGATTTACAGTATTAGAAAGGTTCTTTAGAGTATTTAATGTATTTAAAACAGATACATGTACATGTATCTTGAACATGTACCTGCAATAGCAGGTATTAATTCAATCCTCTTCAGTACTCTAAAGCATTTAATCTTTTGTTTATGTATTCCTTCTCTGATAAACAGTGGACAACAAGTCGGGGCAAGTCATACCTGGTCGCAAGGGACTAATGAAAGACCTGTCCTTATTTTCTGAAGAGCCAGAGAAGCCAAAGGTTTCCCCTCAGATGCAGTTGGCGATACTACAGTATCTTGCAACAGGTAACAAGCTTACAATTTTCATCATGAAAATAGAAATTTGTTTATGCGTATTGTCTTGCTAATCACTTCACCCTAATGTCTGACCAACAACAACAACAGCCTCATTTCACCCTAGTGTTACAATATCACTTAAACTTAGTAGAATTTACAAATAACAGGGTTGTCATGGTCAGGGAAAAACAATACGTTTTCAAGGTCTGGGAAAAGTCAGGGAATGGTGTAAAAGCAGGGCAAAAAACTTCCACTTGTCCGCCCGTCCGAGACGAGTACTCTCGTATCTCGGACAGGTGGATTTACGAAAGCACTTGTCCTACGGGACGAGTAGAGTTTGCAAAAAAAGAAAAGATGTTCTTTTCTACCGAGGTCCAAGTTCCTAAGCATTTTGGACTTTGTAAACTAACCCGAGTTTCGTGAAGTTTGGGTTCTTTTTACGGCAACTTACTCATTCGTTTTTGCCTTTGTTAGCGAGAATATCTGGTTCTGTTGTTTTGGACTGGGATCCACATTCCATATATGGAAATGACAACCTCGTTTGAGACAAGGCTTCATCGACACTTGAACGAAGCAATTACCATTGTGACAAGTTTTGTGATCATTAAAGAAGTATTAAAACCTCTTAATGCTTTTGCAGTCAGGCTAATAGCGTAATTCAAACGACATGAAACGCTCCAAGCCATTCTGCTATATAAAAGGCGCTGAAGGAAGATGCTTTGAAACTTTCACTGTCACGTGATGAACATGATGAACTGGAGGAACTTTCACCTCTTCCTGCTCTGGATGAGGCTTGAAGTGACCTTTGTGAACTTATTTTGCAAAACTTTACATATAAATTTTTTATTGTCTCATTGTTTCAAGTAGACCAGTAGAAATTCAGATGATTTCCTTGAAAGCAGCCTCAGAATATTGCCGGGACCTACATGTATATGTCTCATCTTTCCATAGTTATTTACCTGTAAGCCGACCTTGGCTATAAGCCGAGACCCTAAACTTAAGAGATACGATGATGGCCGAGAGCTTTCGAAAAAAATTGGAAAAATCTCGGCTATAAGCCGAGACCTAAGTTTCTCGCATTCTAAGAAATTTTTGCTGAATTTTTCATGGACGCAAGCGCTCCTCCTAGGAAACATGTTGAAAGTTATTGTGTTTAATTGCAAGTTCAATAAAATCACACCTTTCATAAACAATGAAAAGTGTTTTATTTATTGTAAACAATTAACCAACCAGTGGGCTGGTGAATACTAATGTGATCCAAATGTACTCTATAAAGTGAAAAAACTTTAAAGTGAATGCCAGTAGACGCATAGTCACAAACAATCGCTTACCGTCAATCGCTTATAAGTCAATAGATCCCAGTTTTAATGCCTCACAGATGTGCTGCATTTTCACAAGTCGCATATTGTTCATAAAGAATGTTAGTGATCCCTGATGTGTCTATATGAAATGGTGTTGTATTAAAAAGTGCAAAGAACAACAGAAATTGAAATAAGTGTTAAAATAAACACTTCGGATTTGGAACAAAACAGATTATACAATTTCTACGTTTTTAATGATATTTTGTTATTCGTTAACTTTCGGACAACCAAAATCTGAATTTTACTCGTCCAATGGACAAGTGAAATAAGAAAAAGGTTTTTTTGCCCTGAAAAGGTCAGGGAAAATCTTAGATGTTTGTTAAAAAGTCAGTGAAAAGTCAGGGGATATTTTTTCTTTTAGAAAAGCATTGTTTAAACTGATCGATTTTGATACTCTTCGAGTGACACATGCTGGAACAGTAGTTTTGGTCGGTGGTTTTGTTATTTTTTATTATTTGCCAAGCTAATTCAAGGTCAATTCAAGGCCAGTGTTCAGAGGTCAGGGAAAAGTCTAGGAACCTTTTAAGATGCTGATGAGTGGCAAACCTGAATAAGTTAGGGTGCTGGCTACCTGAAATAACTTAAGGGTACAAAATGCCACGTAGCCAGTTAAAAAAAAGTGTTTTGGTCAGGGACAGGGAAGAGAGAAACATAAACACACACGCACTCAGAGCCAGTAGCAGATCTAGGGGAGGCCCCCCCCCCCCCCCCCCCTTATTTTGGGTAAAAAAAGAAAAAATGACTGAAGGGTACTGTTTATTATGCAGTACAAGGCTATTCTAAGTTCTAAGTATCTAGATAAAACCCTAATTTGTGATAAAATCTACTGAGCAGTTCTTTCCTGTGGTACTGTTTATTGTTTTATCTAAGGTTTTGATACTACCATCAAATAAAAGCAATTGAGCAGTACATTTTGTTGATGCTGTTAATTTTCAATTTATTCAAAGTGGAAGACTTTGGATACGTGTATTTCTCATTTTATACTTTGACACTTGTAAGAGGCATGAGTTACATGTAAGTAGCAGTAGTTACTATGCATATTGCAATACAGTATTTTTCTGTATACATTGTTTTCACTGTCACGCAATGAAAGAAATCGAAAACCATTCAGTGGATAAAGTCAAGAAAATGCAATCTTATTGGAAATAAATAAAGAAGACACTTCTCCGAGTTTTAGGTCTTTGCGTTTACCCAAACCGCAGATATTCGTCAAAATGTTTCGCGGAAATTTTCAGAGCTTAGTATGGAAACGCCATGTTGGTACACATCTATGGTGCACCAACATGGCGGCCAGAAAATAGTGTAAACATCTGGAACTTACTTTGGCTATCTAGGAAACTGATGTAACAAACAAGTACTTACATATTAAGCACTTTTCCTAATACTCTAATTTCTAAAAAAGCTACAAATCATGAGGTAGGTATATATTTTTCATCAAATGCAATCGCAGCTTTGTGTCATGCACCGACATAACTCTGAAATTCAAAATGATCTGATTTCCAAACGATGCACACTATTGAGCTGTAAAATTGTAAACTGATATAAATACATGTATAAGGTCTCTTATGCCCGATGAGGATAAAAACTTTGGTGGCTCTTAAGTTTCGGATTTTAGAAAGCGATGACGTCACATGAAAGCGATCTATTGCACAATTACAGCCTCTTTCTGATATTTTGGCTGCATTTTTTTTTTCAACAGCTGTTGATGCATTCAGTGAAGATGTTATATCTCTCAACATCCTCAAGCTATTGATTAACCGACCTCATGTTATCCAAGAGATCAAACTTCAAGATGAAGACAATATAAACCACAAATACTTGTACAAGAAGGGCGTCGTAGGAGAATACTTCACGCTAATCATTCGAGGTAAAGTGGAAGTTATAATCGGACAAGAAGAGCTCACTTTCGAAGAAGGTCCTTTCACATTCTTTGGAGCAAAAGCATTGGTGTCGTCACTGAGCATGAGTAGCTCCAACGTGAGAGCAGTGGGTCAGTATATTCCAGACTACTCTGTGCGTGTCATTGCAGATGTCACATTCTTGAAAATTCCCAAGGGAATGTACAAGCAGGCAGTGCGTGCCAGTTCAATGGAGCGACAGCAAGGAACAGATGGAATTGATGGAGTCCCCCTTCAGTTGCAACACATAAACTTTCAAGACATTGGTGGAATGAACCATGTCAGCGGATCTGGGGTGCAGCCCAATCATCTTTATGTGGAAACGACTTGTTAGCTACTGTAATTGCTAACCGAATATGAATTTGTTTTGTCTTCACTAAAAGACGAATTCAGTCTACTTTATCAGAATTTGAGCAATAGCAGTTCTAAGCATTTCTTCAAATTTTTTGAGTCTCTGAATTGGACAATTACCTTATGAAAAAGACTTGTAATTTTGCTGTGATAATCCTATGATGCAAATGATTTATTGAGAAACTTTAGAGACCAATGTAAATACCATTCAGGAATGAGTTACAGTTTCATTTATCAGAATGCAGAAATTTTCCCAAATGGCTGAACCAATTAGGGCCAATTCTTGATTGGTTTAAATTATTAAAAAGAGATATCTTTCTTATTCAAGGTGAATAATTTTCCACAGAAATTCGATACAGATGCAATTTAAGGGAAATTAACTTCCACTGTTTGAGAGTAACATTTTCTTTTTGTTGAAGTTGTGTTGCTGTTAAGGAGATATTGTTTAATTTCATTTTGAATTTAAAATTATTCATTGCGAATTCATATTTCTTCCCCTTTTTCAGTCTGTTGGTGGAAGTGAAATAAAATCTGTTAATAATGTCAGCCACACCTTGACCAGTTCAATGTTGTATAATAATTTATGAGTAATAAAAACATAGAAACGTTGAAATGTCTGACCAAATATTGTGCTGTGTTGAAAAGAGGAGAAGAGCAAACTAAGAGTATTTGATGGATAGTTTGTGATTCAACCCTTGCTGATTGACTATCAGTTTTTCAGTTATAAGAAAATGACTTCAAATTCAGATTGTGGTAAAGATTGTCTGTGTGAACTATTGTATGACCATTGCTTTCACTTTGAGGAATTAATTGTGCTGTGACCAATGAGATTGCAGAGAAATCTAAAGTGATAAATAGCATTAGAGTTTGTAGTTTATTCAACTTGCATCTGTTTTGCCCTCAGGACACACCTACATTCCACAAAAAGTGTTTGTACTTACATGTATCTGATTTACAGTGTAACGTTTTAACATGTGGCTTCTTTCAGTTTTACTATCAAGCAGAATAAACCCTTCTAAATCTCGTTCCCAGACCTCACTATGTTTAATGACGCTGTTTGGCTGTTTGGGAGGTCTGGGTTCAAGATAACTTAAAAAGAGTGTGTCCTGCTCGTAATCTCATGTGCAAGGGACTGTTCAAGCTGCTCAAGGAGATTGGGACAGAATTCTGATAAGGAGCCATTTTCAGATCATTCTCGGCCCCAGAGCATCCTGTTCCATATTACGTAAAATTTTTCTTGAAAATTTGGTATGAGGAAGAAATAACTTTTTCTTTTATAAGTTTCTGATTTTGCTAGGCTGTCTATCGAGGTCATAGGGTATGCTCAAGATTCAAACCTACTATTTCGGGATTATAACAGTTTCATTAGACGTGAGGATTGTGAACTATTTTGTCTTTACTGCAATAGGCCCTTTGCATCTTGGGTCACGTGACCAAATTTTTGCTCAAACTTTTTATATTATGAGTTATAACTTAAAGAATACCAGAAAACGGAAAGAGCATATCGAAAATATCAAAGTGGCCAAGTTTGAAGCCCCTTGCATTAAAGAGTAAGTTTATACAACAGTTTAAATTTTCGGAAAATTTAGAAGACATCTTTGTAAAATGTTGCATACAAATCTTCCAAATAGACCATTTTACAGTTGTTGGCAAAGCGACCTGGCCTCTGACTGGCAGTGAGGCTGGAGTTGACCTTGTTTTGATACAGACCTCTCTGCTTTTATTGTGCAAATCAAGTTGTTCTCATGCTAACTAGTTTACATTTACATAAGAAAAGCTTGAAGGTCTGTATCAAAGCAAGGTCACCTCCAGCCTCGCTTGCATTCACGGCCAGGTAACTAAGCACACAACTGTAAAATGGCCTATTGTTTAAAAACTAAAACCGTCATAAAATCTCATCCTTCTATGTCAGGGGCCCTCAAACCTGGCCATTTTTCTATTTTCGACATGCTCATCCCATTTCTGTTATTCTTTAAGTTATAGCCCATAATTTTATGAAAAGTAGGTCACGTGATGGCTTAGCTGCAAAGGGCCTATTTCAACATTTACCCACTCGAGCATTGCGTATTTGTCACCGCCTCCACACACACCCCACTCCACCCCTCCCACACACACACACACACACACCACCCCTGTCAAAGTGCCCCGTCAAAGCCTATGGAAATGACCTGAAAAGGACAAGCCATGGGCAAACCACATGGGGGACCATTCATTTTTTATGAGATAGGGAGGGGCTGGTGGGATTGAGGGGGGCCATGAAAAAAAAACTGGTCTTAAAGGGGGGGGCATCCAAAAAAAAAATCGTCTGTAAGGGGGGGGTCACTCAAAAAACTACCCTAAAATATTGTAAGAACAGCATCTATGATGATGCAATATTTTCTACCAAAATGCCCTAAAATTGCATTTCTGAGGTTCTAAAAATCTAAACTTTCCCGGGGGAGCATGCCCCCTGGACCCCCCTAGTTTGTAGTGGATGGAACAATATCAATTCAAAACTACTTGAGAATGTTCACTCCCAACAACAAACAGTACCTTGTTTATCAAAGGAAAAAACAGATTACCATGACCAGTGCACATGTAAATATTTAAAAATTATTTCTACTATTTTCAATTTAAACTGCAGTAAATCTACAAATGTTACAAAAAGTTTGCCAGAATGGCGTAAAATAGCGTTTCTGAAGTTCTGAAATTCTAAATTTTCTCGGGGGAGAATGCCCCCGAACCCCCCTAGTTAGGTCCCTGGTCTCATCTTTTGACAGACTGTATAAACGATAAACGAAAAAAAAACATGGCACTTTTTAAGGCATTCACTAATAGCTGAGACCTTTGATCTCAAGATTTACTGATAGCTTAAAAATGGGCAAACAGTTTTTAGCTGAGAAATCGCCGAAAATATTAACCGATAAACTGAAATGATAATGAGCCTGGGGAGAGAATGACTGCGTGGAGAGGGATTGGGGAGAGTCAGACACGAGCCGTTGTTTTTGAAAACAGGAGAAGTTAAGCTCTTTACAAAGCTTTAAGGCTTTATCCAAAGAAGAAGAAATTTGAATTTTATCCCTGCATTACAGAGTCAAAATGGTGTCTAAGGAATGTTTTCTTGTAAACTAATTGGGTAAGTTTGAGATTTTCATTAATTAGTAGTTTGTGGAGAATTCTAACAACCATGGTTTTAATAAGCTTACGGCTTGTCTTCAAATAAACTTAGTTTCGATAAGTTTTAGTTTGAAAATTTCTTCATAACAGTGTTTTCTTTCATTCAAGAATTACAGTTTAGAAACCCACAAAGGCGATAAAGGCTTCACAAAGAGCTAATTTCTACGCTGTCGTCAACTGTCGCAAATATTGTTAATTACTTAAATACTGCCTTTCTGGTCCTGCGGGCTGAAATTCCATGGCAAGTTGTTTTTTCTTTGTTAGAAGTGTCCATTCTAATTATTTCACGATGTAAAGGTGGAAAGACGAGAGAAGACAACTGAAACCAGTTTCTCGCGTCACAACATCGGATAGCTACGCCACATTTTAAATTCGCTTGACCAAGATGAAGCACTATTCGAAGGCTACTTCTTTAACTGATTGAAATGGAGAAAACAGAATACAGAAACAAAGGATTTGGTTTATAAAAGAGCATGAACTCTCCCGAGGCAAATGATAGAGCTTGTATGAAAGAAACTGCTAAAATACTGTCTGAAGAGCTTTCTTAACAGCGGCAAAAGAATTGTTTTTGTCAATAATACTTTATGAAGTAAACACTTAAAAGTATTTTCCGAGCTTCAGGTCTTTTGAACTAAAAAATAACGTGGTTTTCTCGTTATTGGGAAATTACCAAGATTGCGTGACAAAGCTGTGCGTGCAAGCGCGCGCGTTTCCTTATAAGGAACGCGTAGTTCATTGTCATGTCATGACTGCAACTCGCGGCTCAGAATCAGACTGTGTTTACAAGGAGTCAGTTGCGTTGAAATTTGGAGCGCTGATTTGCGACAAACACGAGAATTAGACAGCATCGAGAGTGACGCACTATGGCTGCTATCCAAGAAGGTAAAGTAAACTTTGTCTTGCTTTCTTCGAATTCTCAATTTTGGCATTTTTTTACGCATAAATTCATCTGAATTCCAAGCTGTTGTTTGAGGCTTGTTTTACTGAAGAAATGGTGAATTCTCTCCTCAGTGAATGTTCCGGAGCAAAACGAAGTTGATCACTCTTTGGAGGACGAGAAGAAGACTACGCCAAGTCAGGTAATTTTACAGAGTTTACAGAGTTTGCCGAGTTTACTTTTTTTGCCACGTAGACGAGACGCGCATTTTCTGCCTCGCAGATCTGCAGTGTTTATTTGCCATGTTCTCTTCAATCTTGAGCCTAAACTCGTTTATAGCGAAACCCATCCGACAGAAAATCTAGTTTAAACATACTGTTGACGTCCAAAATATTTCCATAATTATAAAATAATTATTTCATTTTATAAAAGATCGGGCGCGAAGACTCTGGCTTACAGGCTTATATAACATATACGAAAGAGATATTTCAAAAACGCATATATAAGCTTATTTCGAAAACATTAGTCCGATTTCGATCCTTTGGACAAAAAAATCTATAGGTGCACTTTTTATTTTTCATATCGTGTATTTTTTATTAGTTCCTTTTGTTTTGTTTGTTTTTTTGTCGCGTATTTTCTGCCTCGTAGAGCTGCAGCGTTTATTTTCAATGTGCAGCTAGGTTGTCTTCAATGTTGAGTCTAAACTGGTCAATAGCAAAACGCATCTAACAGAAAATTTAGTTCAAACTTACTGTTGACGTCCAAAATAATTCCATGAGGAAAACAATAATTTAATTTTAAAAAGATCGCGCGCAGAAGACTTGGAATAGATTTTTTACAAGCTTATATAAGATATACGACAGGGATATTTGAAGAAAAGCATACATAAGCTTATTTCGAAAACATCAGTCCGATTTCAGTCCCATGGACAGAAAAACTGTAGATGCGCCTTTCCAATTTTTTTTTCTTCCATATCGTGGATTTTATTAAATTCTGCATTACGGGGTCTTTGCGGAATTTGCTAAGATTGGGAAAATATGTATCGCATGCGAACTTGTAAAAGATGAAACATACTATAGTAAAAATATATCATAATGCCAATAATTATAAGTGTTTCTGTAGTAAATGATTCTGGAAGAGTTTTCTGATTGGTTTGGGTAATTTTTTGATAGAATTTATCACCACGAAACGTTACTATGGTAACAAAGCACAAGCAGAAGATGGCCTGATAGGATTGTTGTAGGTCATTAGTCTTCCGGAAAGTTCTTCCTTTGCTGGGAAACATTCGGTTGACCGCTAAAAAATCTTCTGAATCAACCGAAACGTCTCATTTACAAAATCTTTGAATCAATAGATAAAATATGAAACAATGTTTAACATCCTGTGCTTTATTATTCCTAGACTTTGGAAATTAAAGTCGTAGCAGACCAGGAGGAAAAAACTACAGCAGTTCAACTGCTTAAAGGGTAAGGCAACATGTATTGAATTAATATACCCTCGAGGCCGAACAAATAGATAACAGCAACTGTGAAACCGTGTAGCCTCCAACAGTCCTTGCTTTCCAGACTTTGCAATACAGCTACACTGGCCTTCGGAGAAGAGAATATAATCTCTTGCCTCTGAAGTGTAGCCATTCCTGTAAAACTCTTTTCTTTCTCACTCTTCTCCTAGCGTCAGTTTCTCCAATCGTTGTGGATGGCTATTCCTCCCAAATGTTTCGTACTTCGCAATTACTGTAATTTTAATACTCGAAGTCAATTTTTGGTGAAGCGGCGTTTACACTGAACTTCTCAAGGACGAAACTCCACGCCATTTAGTCTCATATATAGTCCTTCACTAAAACAATATTTTGCATCTCTGGTAATTAACTTGTTACTTTCTTTTCACGTAATCATTTAGAGGGTCATGGCCAAATCCGCCAACAAAGACCAGTGACGAGGTTAAGATACAGGTTAGTGCTATTATGGACAACTGGCACATGTTGCTATAAACAAGGGACTGGGCTGAGCCGGATAAGTACAACAGCTGGCAGCAATGCTCGCAAAGTTTCGCTGAAACTTCACAGCGGTCAAATGCAAAAATTTAACGCCACTTCCGGTTTCCGGGGCCTTGAAGTCTGTAAGACTTTTGTGAGAAAGCGTCATGAAATAAACAGTTGTAAATCAAAGTACGAGCTGTTAAACTAGGTGACTGTCTTTAGGCGTGAAACTGGAGGACTTCGGAGATTTGTGACGATAAGCGGTGGTTTTGGCGGGAAATGGGACCACTTAGTTGCTATTTTTCACCACTGTGTAAATAGAAGCATAGCCATATCGTGGAATGTATACTGTCAAACCTTTTTCTGCGTCTCAAATTTGATCAGTAAAATTTATCTTCGGATAGCTATTTGAGAACTCTTACTTGAATTTTACCGAAATAGAATTTCCAAAATAGTGGCCTGGTTGGTGAAATTTTTTTCTGCTTTGAGAAAATGAAGATTATTTTAAAATCTTTGTACAGTATGTTAGGAGTAAAAATTGATTGAGCTTAAGGTTGAATGTTATTTCCAATTGCAGAAATTAGAAGAACTTTCAGTTTCCCAAGACGAAGAAATAGCAAATCTTCAAAGGCAGATTGCGTAAGTATAAAATATCAGTCTCAGCTATAATCCATCAAATATTTTCACTTACGTGACTGAATATGCCCCAGCAAGAGATTATCATCCAGATCATATTTTTTTTTGGCCCCAGCTAAAACTGAGGAATATCTGAGTGATATTCCCCAATTTTCAAAACTGCGCGTTGAGAAAAAAAATTGGAAGGATAATATAAATACAATAGCTTTCATTCAGCGTGAAAATATGCTCGGATATTTGTCCTTGGATATTATCTGTTCCGCGAATCTCACAGTTTTCTGAGAGCGTAACTTGAGGAAAACTGTTCGTTTCCCGGAACAGATAATGTCCGCAGACAAGCATCCGAGCATATTTTCGCCCCAAAGGACGCTATTGTTTATTTATTGTTAAATATTTCAGTTAAGATTAAGAGTTGGCCGATAGAGTTTCAGACCGAAAACTGTATGTGGAAATTACAGCTGGTCCATATACTATCTAAAAAGAATTTTCAATAATGGTGTCTCTTGTCTTCGGTAAACTTGGGAAAAGTTATGGTAGACCCTGCTTTTTTAATTTTTTTTTTTCTGCAGAGAAGCCAACGAAGCCTTAGTCAGAGAAAGGGTGGCAACCAATGAACTTTGTGTCGAGGTACAACAACACAAACGGTGAGTGTGAAAATCAGTTAATTAAGACAATACTAATTTTCAGATAACTAATTTAGTTAAATTAAAATAAAATGATAAAATAAAACGATTTGCGGTTAAAGTAGCTCCAAGGAAGAAGCGATTTGCTTAAATAGTCAGAGCGGATTATTTAAACGACATCTAGTAAGACCTGGTTTGTGCCCGACATGACGTTCAGACAGCTGGCTATAAGGCTGCAGACACGAGCAAGGCGTTGCGTGACGTCCCAAAAAACGGTTGCGGAGGAGACTAGAGCAAGGCGGGACCTTAACAGTTCGATTACAGTTTGCGTGGCGCAGATCACAAACATTGTGTTTTAGATGTCAGTAGCGTTAAGAACAAGCTCAGTTCGTTAATTATTCGATTTAGAAGACGCAGCCTCTGAAGTCAACGTTGAGTAAAATTCATTAAAACTATTAAGCTTTTTGAAAATTAAATCCCTTCCTGAAAATGTATCTGTTCTCAGTTTCTACCAGTAGAAATCAAGGTGTCTATTTTGTTCAAAGTTCTACCCAAAAAGAAGCCAACAAAACTAAAGAGAATTTTACAAAAAGTAGGGACAAAACCCTGGTATATTACTTCTCACTTGTAACCAATTAAAATCTTGAAGATCATCAAGTCAAGAACAAAAACTGAATGACCGATGACTGCGTGTAGTGTTAAAATTTCATTTCTTTTCTACCAGGACTGTCAAGGATCGGACAATTGAAGTTAGGCAACTCAAACGAGAGGTTGGTTTTTTTGTATCGTAACTAAAACATGGATATTCGATCTTAATTAGAATAGATTCTCATTTTATTTCTAAATTTTTTCCATAGTTTTAGCTTCGATTGAGAAGATATATCAAACACGAAAGACCATGTTTGAACATATTTCTAAACACCTCGTAGTTCGTCTAAATACTCTGCTAAGCGTCGTATTTTCAATTCTCTTTTCTTAGTATTTGGGAAGTGGTTAAACACGGTCTTTCGTGTTTGATATATTACTTAAGCCATTCATCTAATATAGAAGGAAAATCTGTAAGTTACATTTTGAGCTTTGTTTTCAAATAGACAAAATTCACATTTTCTTAGTCTGCGAGAAAAGAATGGGGTCGACGGCGATAGGGTCCAGGTTATTAAAGAATTAAGGGTCAATGGGCTTGAAAAGTATTTCGACACTTAACGGACTTTTTGAGGTACTACGAAAACTGTTTTTAAACTAAAGAATGTTGTTTCCAATGTCGCAGACGAAAAAGCATGAGAAAGAAAAGGAGGCGGCCATTGCAAAGTAAGCTTTTTTGTATTTCCTATGATTAATATAGAACATTTTCCATCAACTGATAATCCTAATTTTCTTATAACTGTAACTTTACAGTGAAATAACTACATGTCAAGGTAACAAACAGGCAAGACACATCACTCTCATGCTATCTTTTTCCACCCAGGTGTATAAATGGGTACCGGCAAATTTAATGCTGAGGGTAACCCTGCGATGGGCTAGCATCCCATCCAGGGGGGAGTAGATCTACTCCTAGTCGCTTCATGCTACAGAAACCGGGATAAGCTCCAGCCTGATGGGCCACTGGCTCCTATGCAGACTTAACCTTTACCACACAAAGTGATCACTTCTGTGGAAATATATTTAGGACTTTCTTAACCGTGTTTCCTGTTTTGCTGTACCTTCGTTTTCAGCGTTTTTTTTTTTTTTGCGTTTGCTTTCTTTAAGGTTCTCCAAAACTGAAGAAGAGAAGAATAAGATAACCGAAAAGCTTAGATTTCTGAACAAAGATGGATGTAGCATCAATCGAAGTTTAAAGGTGAGCACATCAAATGACAGTTCAGTTTTATAAATTCAATTTTTGCATCTCTAGCCATACGTAATCAAAGGTATAACGGCTAAGAACCGAATTCAGTATCATTGATGTTCTCTATCTGGTTTTACAGTTTTCTTCACCCCTAGCCTTCCCCCCCCCCCCCCCTGCTCCCCTCTCCGTCCCGTCTTCGCACTACTCAGTGCTGTTCGGATGCAAATACTGGAAATGGAACCATATTTATGATCAATTAGGAGCAATATTATTGAATAACAGCAGAGAAAAGAAGCTAAATCGTCATTTTTGTTGATATTTTTTCTCGGTGTCTCACTTAAACAGAGCACGTAAATTGGTTTGTTAAGTTCTTACCCAACTACCAGTTGTTCGCGTGCAGAGAAATAAATTGCTCTGGCTATTTCAGGAGCCTTAAAGCATTAAAAGATTGATTATGTCTTATCGTTTTTCAATCTGATAATTTAGGAAGAGAAAAGCAAGAATCAAAAGTTCACCAGGTATAGTAAGCCATCATTACCGTTAACTTGCCAGTAATGATATGAGAACCTGACCAAGCAGGAAAACATATTTCCTCGCATAATGGCAGTGACTGCACGTTCTGTCTATGACGTCACATACGTATCATGAAGTCACATACTGGTTATGACGTCACATTCTGCTCATGACGTCACATCCTGAACATTGCGTCACTTACTGCCCATGACGTCAAGTACTGGCTATAGCGTCACATACTGACCACGACGTCACATACTGAACATTACGTCACTTACTGCCCATGACGTCAGGTACTGACTATAGCGTCACATACTGATCATGACGTCACATACTGGTTATGACACAACATACGTCATCTTAATAACTTCCAACGAGGACTAACCTCGATTTAATTTGAAAACTCTAACTCGACCTTTAACATTCTTCACAGAATGCTTTCTAAAGCTCAAACGGGCGCTCGCGAACTCCAGCAAGAATCTTACCAGCTTCACAGTGCAACTTTTAAACTTCAGAATAAAGTTGCTGCTCTGAGATCTGACAATGCGGAGCTCAAGGATACGAACTTAAAACAACAATTTGAAATACAACTCTCTAAAGCTATTGTTAAAAAGGTGAGCAATTATTTTGTTAAATAAACAAAAACAAAGTAGGTAAAGCTAAAGGCAACTTTGATGTACCTACCTTGTTTGTAACTGAGCAGTATCTTAGTCAGTATCAAAATTCTCTTTAGTATTTCTCATACACTTTCTTTATTTCTCTTTGTGAGAATTTGTTTACCTGTCATAACGTCTCTCTTGACGATTGCTTTCAAAAACCCTATTCAATAACACGAGATCGTCCTCAAATGAATGCTTTACTGTAAAAACCTCAAGAACAGAAAAAATGGAAAAATCTTTTACAAGAATTGGCGTTTTAATCTGGAATTCGATCCCACTATCACTAAAATCATTAAACAAATCAGCATATCAAAATAAAATTAAAAAACTACTCCTTGATGTTTTAAATTGTGAAGATGACTATATTGAAGTCTCCAAACTGATTAAACACTTTGCTACATTAACATAGCCTGTATTATATAGTTATTACCTTCTAGTTGTTCTTTTTTTTCTTCGTGTGTGAGTGTAATTTATTATATTGTTAGTTTATTTTCCCTAATTAGCTGTATTATATAGTCATTTGTTATTAACCCTCTAGCTTTTCGTATGTGAGTGTAATTTATTATATCATTAGTGTATTTTCTGTAATTAATTGGTTAATTAATTAGTTAATAGTGGTATTTTATTTCTCTATTGTAGTAAGTGTGTAACCCTTGCCCCCGCCTCGACTAGTCATTTTACTAGTAGCGGGGGCAAGCAATTTTGTAATGACGTAGATATATTATTATCAATAAAGTTCAAAGTTCAAGTGTTCACATATTTGTTTTTTCGTGAAAATTTACCATGTTTTAAAACATTTTGATGGCTATTAGATTTTTATTCCTTTGTGTTAACTTATTTCTTGTTGTTTCTATTTTTCAAGATGTCCAGTGGAATGTCCTCAATGGCATCGTAAGTTGAATTCAACTATCTCCGTTGAATAGGAAATTGTTTTCTACATACCTTACCTTATTTTTATTGTCAGTTATTTCACTTATACAAAATGATCAAGCTTGATGAAACCCGTTGACAGGAACAAAACAGTCGAATCACTTCTCAAGTATGCATCACTGAGATCTTCATGGTTAAAAAGCTTATTTCAATTCTTAATTTTTATTCCTCGGAAAACAAACAGTACTAGTGACCAGGGATGACGGAGGTTTACATGAGAAAACACTGTTATTAACAATACTAAGCGCCCTCGTTTCTTTTGTATTATTTACACAGTGAATACGAGGAAAAGAAAGCTGCTTTGCAAAATGAGGTAACTTTACTCAACTCAGATCAAGAGAACATCATGATCTGTTGCTAAGATTCACTGCTCGTCATTTTATAAAATGAATTCGTATTTAGAACTGTCGGGTTTGCCATCTAAAATCGAATTCAATTTCTAGAGATGCTTGTGCTTGTTTAAGAATACATTTTTTCTGCATTTTTAAATTCTAGCTCAGTGAATGCAAGCTCTCTCTGAATGAGCACAAGCTCGAACTCGAGGAAACCAAAGTCAAGTAAGTAAAATATAAAAGAGATATTAAACGGCGGCGTAAAATATGGATCTTATTTTTAACACGAGAAAATAATACTACATTTCTTTAAGGCACCATGTAATTTTCTTATGTTATGTAGACTTATCTACCGCTCGCCATTTTCAATGACTGTTTGCAAAAACGCCGTTAAAAAGCGGTAAATGACGTCATCAATCGCCAATGGGGTTACGAATGTGGTTTCGTATGAATTGTGCGAGTGGTGTATTGTCCACTAAACACTCGTGTCTATATAATCAAATTCTTTATCAATTCTCTAAGAAATAATTTCGGCTTTTTGTGTTGGGTTAATAGTCCCTCATGCTTGCAGAAAAGGCAAATCACTCAAAAAAGAGATGACAAATGAAATCTTAATATCGTTTCGTAATGATATTTTTCCAGGCTGGAAAAGAAAGAGAAGGATAACCAAACCATTTTTCGACGCCTCCAGACCATGAAAGCAGCAAGCGCCAAAAAAGGCAAAATTGTCCAGGTAAAAATGGTGTTTGCTGATAGATAAATGTGTACACTATCCGTCATATTCATTTCTTTGAAAACACTAGGCGAGCCTCGTTCCAGGGAAACTTGATAACGAGGTTAGATCTAGTAGCAGGAGCTTAGATTTCGAGAGACTACGTTAAAAGATCAATAATGGTGGTGCTCCATCTGTGTGCTTCCTTCAAATGAAGATGTGATAACATTGAGAGAATTTGTATGATATTCTCCAACTTCTTCGATCCTATTGTTTTAGGCCAACAAAGAAATGAAAGCAGAAATGAGAGAGTAAGTATTGATTTTTTTATCGTTTGAGAACAGATAACCGGAAATTTATTGCAATTCTTAGAATTCTTGATAGCCTAGTCCCTATAACGGCAACTGCAACAACAACAACAACAACAACAACAACCTTTATTTGTGCTCTTTAGACTTACACACGGCTGTATAAGAAAAATAAGTTGAAATTTGCAGATACAACACAGCACAATCACTTAGAAATCCTTGCAATTAGCTTTAAATACGTAGAAGTGAGATGTGATTTTGTTCTGGAGGGTACTTTATCGCTAAATCAGTATGCCTGGAAATAGAATAAAGAAAAACAAAAACATACACAGAGCGAGTGAATCTTCTGTAAATTAGTGAATAGAGATATATGATTGGTTTATCTTATTCTTGTTTTTTTTTTCAGGTTTATCGACCTACTCGAGGAAGACGTAAGTAGCTTATCATAATATCATCCCTTTTCTTGTTATCTCGGTTTTTGATGTTGTTGGCTCCCCGATCAAACTTGATGGATTGTTGAACAGTTAAGAACACCCTCTCTCCTCCGCAGAGGTTCAAGCATTCGTTATATCAATCCGCTGTGCGAAGTGTACCGCAGGCACAAAGTCGAATGGATCGATCAGGCGGAGAACCTCTGCCAGATGTACGTCGATTTCTCGTACATCCTTGTCGTTTTCTCGTACATCGATGGATTTCTCGGCTTTGGCTTCATTTGACAGCTTGAAACTCACAGAAACTCATTGCTAATTATGTCGCTACAGTTTGCATTAGTTTTTTTGTTACCTAGTTTCGTATTTTCCAAGAAAAGAAGCAAAACTGTTTTACTTCGAAGGCCTCCCTGAAACCCGTGAGGGGTAGTCTTGCATGTCGTAAAAACAATAATATGGCGAACGATTCGGATCGGCTGGAATGTCCTCTTCAAGAGCTCTCTCTTCAAGGTAAATTTCAACTTAAATAAAGTCTTGCAATCTATATATCTTCTATTTATTTTTTCCTATTATTTGCAAACGTTAAATTTAGAACTTCTGTAAAAATGCCGTTAATAAAACGAAGTAAACAAAAGGATAAGCTTAATCATCGTTTGGTTCTCACCACTGAAATCGTATTGTTATCTACATCTACATCTATATATGTAATCTGCAAAGGGATTTACCCATCACCGCAGATGTAAAAGAGAAAAAAATTACTTTCCTTTAAACAAATGTATGCTAAGATTAAGCTCAATGCAACTTACGACTTGAGCTTCGATTTCACAATGATTTCGCGAAGAAAATTGTTCAGTTCGCCGAGCAGACAAACTTTAAAAAAACTTATTTGTTCTTGTCTCTTTTAAGACTGAATTGCGATCCTGTTCAGAGTTTCACTAGCCATGAGTTTCCTGAGCTCAACCACTCGGAGGTGAACGAAAGACGCTTAGGAAAACAGTTCTCATGAAGGCAACAGACTTTTCCCGATTTCCATGCATTCAAGTATGTTTTAGCTAAACCTTCGACATCACTTAACCTCAAAATCTTGCACGCCATTTTTGCTGATACAAGGTACACAAGCCACCCCTGCGAGTAGCCCACAGGAAATTGCCTCCCCCGGATGGCGGCCATCTTGGGCGTGGTATCTGGCAGAGGCTCCCGCGCTTTCCGCCGTCGCCTGTAACTCTGTGCCTGCACTTACATTACTCAGCGGATCCTCCCCACCCGAAAAAAAAACCTTTGAGCCTCTGCGGAGGAGAGAGAAGAACACCTGTATGGATCTATTTTAGGAAAAACATATCGCTATGGTTGACAGAATCAAAACATACTACGGACGGAGATTTTTACTACATCTAAAAAACACTTTCTGAAAAAATTACAAACTTAACTGAGAATGTACAGCTAAACGAATTTGTAGAATTCATGCTGTGAAAAAAAGAATTTCTCGTTGTGTCTCGAATTAGGGGTTACTCGTGTCAATCAGAGGAAGAAATAAATCTCGAGTGCGTGACAATGAATGACAGCGTGACCCGACTGACTCCAATACTCTGATCCCTGTATCATGAAACTTAATTGTCATTTTTCTTTTTTTGTGGTTTGCAGAACGAAGAACTTAAAAACAAGCTGGACAGGGGCTTCATTGGACGCTACCGAAAAATGAAGAGATTTTTTGTACGTCTCAGGAACGTACTACTCTGAAGAACCGCTCATTAATTTAGCGGGGGACTATAGGGGAGGGAGGGAATATAATTTTTTTTTCGTTTGGTTAATTCATTTAATTTGTAAGATAAATTAATGACAAATGTAAAAGATTCTGACGGATCCTTAATATGAAAATGATTCAGACAATTAACTAAGGTGCCAAACAATACCAGAGACTGTTTCCAATATAATGGAAAGACCTGTTGTTATCTACTGCAAAATTGAAAGACTGTGAAAGTGAACACTACATACAGCTACCAGTAAAGGAGACGTGAATAGTGACTGAAAAGAGCTGATCAGCATCTGTGGAAAAGAATGCTACCAGAACTTTGAAGAGGCGAGAATATTACAAAGTAAAGTGAACAGAGGAGTTTGATGACGGACATCGGGTGGAGTGGAATTGCATGGAGTGAATCAGTTGAGCCAAAGATGGTGGTACACGGGCCATGATAGGATGTCGATGGAGGGATGGAAGACTGTTTGTGGAGCTTGGGTGAAGTTATTAATAGCCAAAGATGGTGGTACATGGGTCATGATAGGCTGTCGATGGAGGGATGGAAGACTGTTTGTGGAGCTTGGGTGAAGTTATTAATAGCCAAAGATGGTGGTACATGGGTCATGATAGGCTGTCGATGGAGGGATGGAAGACTGTTTGTGAAGCATGGGTGAAGTTATTAAATAGCCAAAGATGGTGGTACATGGGTCATGATAGGCTGTCGATGGAGGGATGGAAGACGGTTTGTGGAGCTTGGGTTAAGTTATTAAATAGCCAGAGATGGTAGTACCAGTGGGTTATGATAGGCTGTCGATGGAGGAATGGAAGACTGTTTGTGAAGCATAGGTGAAGTTATTAAATAGCCAGAGATGGTAGTACCAGTGGGTTATGATAGGCTGTCGATGGAGGAATGGAAGACTGTTTGTGAAGCATAGGTGAAGTTATTAAGTAGCCAGAGATGGTAGTACCAGTGGGTTATGATAGGCTGTCGATGAAGGGAAGGAAGAATGTTTGTGGAGCTTGGGTGAAGTTATTAAATAGCCAAAGATGGTGGTACATGGGTCATGATAGGCTGTCGATGGAGGGATGGGAGAATGTTTGTGAAGCATGGGTGAAGTTATTAAATAGCCAAAGATGGTGGTACATGGGTCATGATAGGCTGTCGATGGAGGGATGGGAGAATGGTTGTGAAGCATGGGTGAAGTTATTAATAGCCAAAGATGGTGGTACATTGGTCATGATAGGCTGTCGATGGAGGGATGGGAGAATGGTTGTGAAGCATGGGTGAAGTTATTAATAGCCAAAGATGGTGGTACATGGGCCATGAGAGGCTGTCGATGGAGGGATGGGAGAATGTTTGTGAAGCATGGGAGAAGTTATCAATATCCAAAGATGGTGGTACATGGGTCATGATAGGCTGTCGATGGAGGGATGGAAAAATGATTGTGAAGCATGGGTGAAATGAATAAATTTTGATGTCGGTGAACAGACAATTGCAACGAAAAAAAGATCAACACAGGACGGGTGTATTTGGGTGGCACATGGAAGCAAAGAACTTTTGTAAGGACGATAAATAACAGTCGCGAATATACAAGTCAACAATGCGATGTGCTGATGCGGATGAAAAAGTTTCAACTGGTAGCTAATGGAAAAGTTACGAGAAGTCACAAGTGTTCAAGGAACGAATGAACTATAGACGAGAAAAAGTAGAGTTTGAGACAGTGAATTAAAAAAGTCTCCGGTAGCAAAACTAACTGGTACCTTTAATTTTTCCTGAAAGAATATAAAAATACTTCTGAAAATGATAAAAAAAGTATTTTATTTTTTTGTATTTATATTATTTAGTTTTTAAGATTGAAGTTTTTATGATTAAATACTGATTATTTTTCCTTGTGTTGGTCAGTGTGTGTTCAGCCTATTTGTTTCTGCACTGTCTATTTTCGAACCCTTTACAATACAAGAAAGCCAGATGAAAAATTCCCATATAAAAATGAAAGGCGTGCCCGTACTACCTTTTAGGGGTTAAAAAAGCAGTTTTGGTATCTTTTAGAGTGTTCAGCCTCAAAAGATCCACATCGGGAGCTTTTGCGGTACCTTTGAGGGTACCGGTATGATCTGTTGTTTTAGTATTAGCACCTTGGTAATCTTGGTACTTCTTTGGGGTTCTTTTGAAAATTTCCGGGGGGAAAATATCGCACGCGATTTTGGAAGTTATCATCCGTAATCCCGTTTCCAACCTCAGAATATTTCTGTGTATATTTCGAGGGGTCAAGAGAGTTAATCACCTATATAGGCCTTGTTCTTGAGGTAATCCTCTCCAGTTATTTTTGGGCATATCTCTCCATTCTCTCGCGCGGACATTAGGAAGTTTAGGAAGCTACGACGGCGACGCCAAGGACAACGGGGATTAAATGATGACTTAATATTTTATCTACGAATCACGCGATACTCTTAAGTCATTTAGTTTGTTTCTCTTTGTCTAAACTATCTCTGGCATGGGTTATGGAACACAGCGTTAAATTCGAAATATAAATTTTAAAAATTATCCGTCGTTCACGTTCTCCACAACGCAGAATTGGTCATTTCACGTTGTCGTTTTGCAGAGGACGGCGAAGAAATGTACGAAGAATTATAACGCACGTGCCATTGTTCTGCTCATTAAACCTTTTGTTTAGCGACGTTTGCGTTCCCGTTGCCGTCGTGGTTTTCTTAAAGTCCCTATTGTTACCGCGTGCGTTGCGTTGCGTGGATGTTTCCGTTGAAGGGGGTAAAATGACGCTTGGACTGTCCACGTGACTGAAATCCGCGTCACCGGATTGGCTGTATCTAGACTCTCCTGGGATTTCCGAAACCGAGAGTGATCTAAAAATAACTTGAGGGGGTTGCCTTGGAAACAAGGCCAAAATGGGAGAGTAACTGCCTCACCCTTCATCTTCTCTGCCAAGAGAGGAAAAACAGATTGAATGTTAACACCTCAAGGACCAGGTTTCAAATTTTACCTTATTATCTTTATACTTGGCAAAATATCTCAGGAATTTATTGACAAGTACCGAAAAGCTTGGGCAATCTTATTACAATTTCAGCGAGAAAAATAAGAAAATAACAGACATGGTTGAATGGTTGCTTTGTCTTTATTTTGATCTAGTTGCACTGTACTTAAATACTATTCATTCGATAAAACGTCGTAATGGCGCTAATACATTAAGAGCGCTGGGTATGTACAGCGGATTTCAACGTAATGACTTTACACTACACTTTACACTTACCATGAAATTTCTTTAACAATTCCATAAGCATTTTTTCTCGCTTCTTTTTTTTTTTATAAAAATCATCATAAAATAGCTTTGAAAGTGGAAGTCGTTTTGTTTCTATATTTTTTTAAAAGGCAGCTTTTTGGTGTGGTTACTGAGGCAATTCGCAATGACCTTGGCGAGTGTTTGACGGTGTTGGTGTCCGGATACAAATCTATTTTTCCTTTTTTTTCGGTAGTTTACTTTAGATTGAGATATATCAACCATGTCAATCATTCGAGACTTCGTTTGCAACGGTGTGTTGTATATTCAACTGCGTTTTCATTGTTTGAAAATGTGGTGAAACACGGTCTCTCGTGTTTGATGTAGTGCTTTGTTTGCCTACGACCACATGCCATTTCATGACCTTAAAAAGCACTTACATGTTCTTGGTCTTAATCTGCTAGATTATTTCAGTCCTATAGGACCTCGTCTATTCTACCCACAAGCATAGTCTTTTTCGATCTTCCGTCTTTTTCCTTTCTAAGATGATCGAGAAGACTTTGCTGCTAGGGTAGGCATTTCTATTTCAGGTAAAATTTGATGATCACTTTAAGTTAACGATCTGGGACATGTCTGTAGGGAGAAAAGTCTTCGCTAGTCGGAAGGCTTCCCTCCATACCTGATCATCCTGTGCGAGATGTTGTAGATGAAGCGAGCTACTTACAAGAGAAATCACAAAGCTGGCCCGGGGGACAAAGTTGCCCTGGTTGAAGGGTCACTCGCGTTCACACCAGGCTGACTCCTAGAGTCGCCCGAGCCAACCAGTTTTCCTTGCAAGTACTTTAGAGATGTCGAGACCTTTGAAGCAGCGCAAACTGTGTTAGGGCCAATTCGGTCACCGGGGACAACTTTTCTCCATATCAACATGCCACAGGAATCGGCTAAAACTGTATTTTTGCCATCCACTTTGGTTACACCCGCTTTCAGTGTTCCGTGCATATCGACTATCTTTCGACATGCCATCTCTCGACATGCAATGTAACCTGGCCTTCGTCATGTCATGAAAGATGAATTCATTTGACATGAAACTAAGGCTAGGAGTATCAAGGAGTCATTCTGTGGCTGATGATCTCATCGATAATGATGAAGAGGTAGCTTCTTCTAAAAAAACATCCCCAGCTCCCCATATCCTGATGGCTAAAATCGATACCCTATTTATGACCAAAACAGCTGAAAACCCATACCCTTTGGTGCCGCACAAACCTATAAAGCCCATATAAGGGAGTACCCCCGGGACATAGCATGTCCAAAGATGTCGCCCATGCACGTAACACTGAAAGCGGGTGTAAAAAAATCTTTCTCTGTGAAACAACATTATCGATCAAGCTCTTGTCTCGTTACTGATGTATCCTCCAACAGACAAGTAACCGTTTGTGTCTTGTGCGAGAACGTAACTGTTTGCTCGCGTAAATCGCACAGGATTCTCATTAACGGCAGAAAAATCACTGTGCTTAACAACTGAAGGGCAGTTCTCGATTCCTAAAGGAGACGCTCTTGAATTAGGTTGAGCCATACTGTGCATTTTCTTACCTGCACAGGATAACAAGATTTTCCCAAACGCGTGACGGAAGTCGCGATTGCGGTGAGTGTATATGACGGGGTTAACCATAGACCCACTGTAATGCATCCACTTCGTGAAAGGCACAATAACACTGTAGTCCACTTCACACGTCCTACAATAGGCCGTTATCAATAACATGACAAAGAACGGTAACCAAGCAACGACAAATGCTACAATGACCACCGCCAGAGTTACCGCAATGCGGATTTCTCGCGCGAGGGATCGCGAACGTCTCGCGCGTTCCCTCGTTTGCGCGATTTTGTAAATCAAAGAGTACGCGATGAGTATGATAAACAAAGGTAAGAAGAAGCTCGCAGTACTGACAAACAGCGGATACCATTTAAGGTAGGACCCGCTCACATGATTGACACACGCGACGATTAGGGCGTAAATCCACGCGGCAGCTATCGTCAGAGAAATCGTTTTTCGCGACAAGTTTCGATGAATAGCAGGTTCCGTGACTGAAATACATCGCTCCAGGCTGATCATAACAAGATTTATGATGGACGCTGTGCCGCACAGGATGTCGTATGTGATGTACACTTTATATACCACAGTGTTTACACCAGGATTGACTGCAGTTAGGAGGAAAAAAAATGAAAACAAAAAATTTATAAGTACGATGAATTTCAGTGGCAACGTTTCTTGGCAAAGATCGTTACATTTCTCATTTTAGTTTTTTGACAAGCGACGGAAAAAGTTCGTTCAACCCTTTTACACTAAAATGTACCTTTTATACTAAAGTGTATTAATTTTTGAAAGTTAAGGCGGGGGTAAACCCGAAAGCTGTATTTTGGCTGGGTATTATGTTTTTAATGCAAATATCTCGTTTACGTTTCAAGCAATCAAGAATCTCTATGCTCATCTCACATAGCTATGTTTTGGGTTGTTTTGTAAATTTTTTGGTGATTTTTAGGTATATTTGGAGAGAAATAGTTTTTCTCAAAGGATTAGTAAAATTGATGGAAATAGGAAATTTTGAAGATTTGTTGTTGTTTTAAAATTAGAGTTTGAAATTAAAAATTGGTACATACACTCCAAACAGT
>OZ026595.1:7680615-7685615 GCA_964020085.1 Micromussa lordhowensis
TAGATGAGAGTATGTAGATACGGTTGGGACCTTTTAGGTTCGCGCGTATTTTTAAGAATTATTTTATAAAAGCAATAGAGCACTTTTTCCGTGTTTACATAGCCTCATCTAAGCGCTCGGAGGGTTGGGAGAATTCTCGAAAGTTATGCAAACCCGAGACGTAGTCGAGGGTTTGCATAACTGCCTCGAATGCTCCCAGCCCTCCGAGTGTTTAGATGAGGCTATAGAAACACGGAAAAAGTGCTCTATTGCTTAAATAACACTAGACCAGTTGTTGTAGCGTTCCATCAACGAAAATATATCTGTTAGGCCTTCACCTTTCGAGGTCATGTTTAGGTTACTGCCCTTTTGCGGACATGCCGTTCTCCAAGAGGACATCGACGCGACTTCCCCACTGGAAACAAAATACGTAGAGTTGCAGGGCTTTCACTCACTTCATATACATGCAACTGATTCGCATTTGTCTAGGACTTCGGTCATCCGCTGGGACACTTTGGAAGAGCTCATCCGATGGTAACTTGCGAAAAGTAAACTGGATTTTTAAACTTAAGTGTATTTGACAGTCTGGCATTTAATCTTTAAATCCATCTGTCACGGAAATGTGGGTGTCAATGGTGGGTGCTTGAATGTTAGTTATCAGCTAAATTTTCGGCGTTTTTTCAGCTATCAGTGAAAATTTTAGTCCGTAATTTAGTTATTTTACAGATCTCCGATGTCAGCTATCAGTGAAAAACACCTCATTTTATTAACTAACGGTTAAAATTGTGCCAATTCTTAGTCATCCGTTAAACGCTACCAGACTTTCGTAAATCTAGCCTTATAATCATAGAAGAGGATTAATTATTTTCCTCCTAAAAATTCTTAAGAAAAAATGCTCTAATGATCGAGAAACTCTAGTAGCATTTTAAATTTCCGTGCCTCTCTTGCAGCAAAACAGCTTTTAAAAAGTCAACAAGGAAGGCCAATTTGTTTAGTTATGGCACGTTTGTTACGATAGCTTGACGCGCCAAAAATAATAAAACGATATATTTTACTTTCATGACTTCAAAGCCCCCACATTAGGTGATTTGAGGTGTTAACTTATTACCCCCTTGAGGAGCCAACAAATCTTATTTCATGTTTAATTCCAATAGTTTTAGTTGGAACGGATTTATTATATTTTCCATACTTAGAATGTTAATCAACCTCCGAGAAATCGAGAGAAAAATCGCTGCATTTTGTAAACAAATTAAATATTCTTGCCAGCTGCAAATCAATACACACTGTTCGTCAGTCGAAAGCGATGTTTGATACAAAAAACCCGAGAAGATAAAAACAAAACAAAACAAAAAGCCCCCAAAGTTATCAAAGTTTGGTGCGTAAATTTTCTTAAAAAAAAATGACACTCTCTGTTTAAGACGTGAAGTTTGTGAGTGTCAAATTCGCCTATTTTGTTTTGTATCTCGACATTTTTATTTTTGTGTTAAAGAGGTCACTATTATCAGGTCATAGTGCCTTGACTTAAAATATTCAAACTATAGTTGCAATTCTACGGACTGTCACTCTAGTTCAACAGTTACTTATGCTGTGTCAACCTTACCACAAGGAAAACGTTCTTGTTTTTGAAGATATTATATATGTCGCAGGGATAACAGAATGAACTTAAAAAACACCTTGCATTGCACTGACCTAATAAGGAAATGACTCGACGTGATCGGAAATTAAAACTTGTGGCGGCTAAGAGGCAAATTCCTAGAAATGTATTAAGCGAATGAGTTTCATCGGCCAAATGGCCCGGTTAAATTAACAGCGCAAGCACAGTTTGATCACAAGTTTTAATTAAAAATGGCGCATTTCGCGATCACAGAACTGAAGAGAATTACAAAACCATGTGCCCTTCAATCGCATTAGAAACCGTTGATGTAGCTAATTTGTAATATAGCCTTTCGTAACCTCTAGGTAACTACACCTAATGGATTTCGTCTTACCTAATCTAAAGTAGATCCAGTATGGGACAGAAAACACTCCAACCATTATATCAGCCACGGCGAGCGAAACCAAATAGTAGTTTGTTTTGGTGCGAAGCTTTCGATTCTTGTAAATAGCTGTGCAAACAAGAGTATTTCCCGCTAAAATGACGAGGCTTAGAAGGCCAAAGAACAGAGACTCGGCGATCAGTGCCTCGCTCGTGGTTTCAAGCTCTGTACTGTTAGGAGGCATGGCAGCCTTATGAATCCGTGATTCTCACCTGGGACGAAAACAAACAAATGTGGTTCAGATAAGACAAGCTATTGCAAACCAAACTAGTCAGTAGCTCGGACGAGTTGTTAGTGATGTCAATATCTGCTTGCCCTCCGGAATAAACAATATCTCTTTTACCTTGAATATTTAGCCGCTTAACAATATCCCCTATCGAGATTATGGCGGCGTAACTTTTAGTTATAAGCACAACGCCTGAACATTGAGTGACTTCACTATACAGAGTTTGACAACTCTATAAAAGATGTACTTGTGAGGGTGGACAGGGTAAACAACTTGAGTTGTTTATAAGACACGTGTCTGTCAGAAATTGAGCTTCTTACAATTAGTTCCAGCTCTCTCAAGTGCACTAGGTCACTGATCAGAAGTTTTCAATTCATTACCAGTTCTGAATAAAACGTCACAATTGCGTGAAATTATCTCTTCCAACTTCTTTTAAACTTAAACCCAGCCATGAGGCCGAAAATTGTACGATTCACAGTATACATGTTATCCCTGCGTTGCTCAAATTAAACCTTTTCAGTCAATGTATCCCAGTTCAAATCTAAAAACGTTGCAATCGATAACAAATTAACCTGATACCTGACATGTGACGAATCAAGTTTCTATTCAACTGCGGTAAATGGCGATCCCATTTAGACAAGACCGCGCGGTATTTGTTCAGAAAGTGTATTTCTATCAGCTTAAAAAATTGTGTCGTTACGACACAGCTTGCAGAAGTGATCACTAAAACAGGTTCCCTGCACTCGATCGGCCAATCAGAATTGAGAATTGAGGTTGATTAGAGAAACCGGTCTTTCGTAAAGCCACTCAACCGTATTGCTTTCATCTCGACAATCATGTCAACAAACTTGGCTTCACGACTAAAACAAAAGCAATATATATACTTCCCGCTGTTTCTGCAAAAATAGAAGCTTTTGCTGGAGGCTTCGAGACATCCTACAGAGAGTTTTATTAGTTGGTTCAGATACGAAGATTTTCTAGACAGAAAATCCAGCATTTCAAAACTTAAACAAGCTAAGCTAAGATTATAAATCTGCTTAAGTATCACAAGATCTTTTCCTGTTAATATTCGTCTACGTATGTTAAGTAGTATTGACTGGAAAGGTACCGGATTCAGTTGTCTGAATGCAGATGGTATTTGAGACAAACAAACGGATTACGCGGTAAGAACCGTGGAGGCCGGTTTGTTTTTCTTTCGTTTTACGCACAGAAAACAAAAAAATCAGTAAGGCAAATATTTTGACATTAGTGCCAGTGGCAAAATGCGCGAGATTATCATAAAAACCTCAAAAACAAAACAACATTGCACTGACCGCGGAAATCAGTAGCAAAGTTAACATTGTATTATCGGCCTTTCCCGCTTATCAGCGTTCAGAAAGATCTGGAAAAGCTTATTAAAAAGCTTCAAGTTAGCGATAGCCATGGCTGAAAACAATTCAATCGTGAGCTTAACGGATGTCGTTTAGATTTTTATAGATTTTCAAGGAGGCCGTAGCTTATTCTTGTGGCTTTCAGCTCATAGCACTCCTTATCATAACTGTCGTAGGTTGAGTACAGTTCCCTACGAGTGACTCCGCTGCGAAGTAAAGAAAGTGTAAAATAAAGGGATTGTTTGGAGAACGAGGCGAAAACAACACAAACAAGAGGATTGTTAAGGCCCGTTTGCACAGGCGACTTTTGTCGCGGCAACTCGATGCAATTTTTGTGGCGCGAAAGTTGCAACTTCAAAATCGCACGCGTAAATCAGGCGCGATTTTCAGTGCGATTTGTCGCCGCGATATCGCAGGGGTTTCGAACATGTTTGAAACTTGATGCAACTTCAGCGCGACAAAAACTGCATCGAGTTGCCGCGACAAAAGTCGCATGTGTAAACGGGCCTTTAATTAGCGTAAAGCGCGTGCGTTTTCGGAATCTTCGCGGTCTCACACAGCAGTATGCCATACATACCGGTCAAAAGAGTTTTATCAAAAAGCGTCCCACCAGCTCCACAGTTTTTTCATATAATTCTCTAGGTTTTTCCACATGAAAACGGGATTGCGTCGTTGCACCGTCTTCCTCTGACAGTGATCTAAAACGTATGCTTCCTTACTAAGCTGAGGAGTAAAGATAATTACCTAATTGTCCTTACATTGACGTAGGCAATGTTTTGTTGATTGCGTTAAACCAAAAATAAGTAATGGTAATAGGACTGAGTGGAGTCCAATTCGGTCTGTAATCATACAAGTGATAACAAAATCGGACGGCCGCGTAGCGGGAGTCCAATTTGTTTATCACGAGTATGATTACAGATCGAATTGGACGAAAACTACAAAGATGGTTATGGTCATGAAAATTACAAAAATGGTTTCATGTCGCTCTGAAATTGAGATTGATTGATTTAAACTACAACTTTGAATATGATTGGTTAATTTAAACTACAACTTTGAATGTGCTTGGCTTATTGAACTGTCCAATAACAAACTGTCCAATGACAAACTGTCCAATAACAAACTGTCCAATAACAAACTGTCCAATAACAAACTGTCCAATAACAAACTGTCCGATAACAACTTGGCAAGTGAATTAGTGGAAAAAATGAGTTTTTTGAATCAATCACAATCAAGGAAATTGTAATTTTTGTGATTAATATTACCGATTATATTACATCCACACTACGCCGGAGATAGTTGCAAACGCAGCAGTCATTTTGGATTTGTGTTTGAGGAAAGCTCGGACAGGGAAATCACATGATTATCGTGACGTCATCGAAAAGCTCCGTT
>OZ026595.1:7690615-7735615 GCA_964020085.1 Micromussa lordhowensis
TCACGTCAGTTATTTCCCTCTATGAAGGGCCATAAACTTGCAAAAACATGATACTTATTTCCTAATACAGACTGAATAAACACTTCAATAATATTTATAAACATTTAAACCGGCTTATTTAGCTGCAGGAAAACTTTAGTGCCTTGTCTTTCAAAGACATAATTAATCTGACATCTAAAACTAAAAAGAAGGCCTCTTCTGGGCTAGACTTCCTTTGAAAATGTCACTTTTCTCCCTTGTTCCCTATTGATAAATCCATTGCTCCCTAAATTTTTTTGTTAAACGTTTCCTTCAGTAGTAGAGATATTCCCTGTTCCATCAAATTAATCCCATACAGTATTCCTTGTTTCCTTGAAATAAATGATCATGTTTCCTTTTTTCCCAACACACCTGGGAGGCCTTCGATGACTATACTTGCATTGCGGAAATAACCACGAACTAGTACTACAAGTGTCACTTAGTTTTACGGCACATTCAATGGTTCGGTTCGGGGTTTTCTCAAAACTCTATGTTATTCAAACGATATGGTAAAAGAAGTTTTAGAAATTAAGGAAATTTTCTCCTTAATCGTGGCGGGATGTCCTTAGTTTTTAGCCGTGAAATAAGAGGACCAAGTCATTTGTGTGAATGCGATAAAAATGTTAGTTTTCCTGTGAAAACACAAAAACGCGCATAATTTGCTTATATAAAATTGCTTTGAAATTTCGGCACTTAATATTTATTTCCTTGTATGAATTTTGATTTGGGTGTTTTTCCACTGTATAAGCTAAGCTAAAATCAATGCCTATTTCTAGCGTAAGTTCAATCTTGAAATATATTTTTAACATTCGAGTCCTTGTAGCAACATAAAATCCCATTCAGCTTTTTTTTTGATAGAGGGTTGTCACCAATTTGGAGGATATATATAATATTTTTTTTTATAGCATAAAAGAAAAACAGTAAATTTCATGAAACAGGTTTCAAAGTTTGGATGTGAAAATGTTCTTTCCAAGCAGAGTCAATGATAAAAGAAAATTCAGTGTGAAAATTACTTCACTCATATGCTTTTTTACCTTGTGTGATGTTAACGAGCTTTAATACACCAATATGGCGGCTAATGCATAAAAACTAAACAATATTAAATTGCAGAAAGCCTTTTCCCTTTTTTTAAATAAAAAAACGTTAAGCCTCGATATTTATATTTTTACAGTACATCAACTTAGATTGATAGGTTTTTGTGAAACTTTCAGTGGAATCATTCAAATTTCGGTCGAACGTTGAATTTCCAAGGTTTGAAAAACTAGTTTTGAACGCGAAATTTCGTGCGAAGAATAGCAACATAGAATATATTAAGGAAATGCTAAAAGACAGTATTATGAGTAAACATTTGCGCTTGTCAGAAATATTAAACACTGTAAGAATACAAGTAAGAATAAGATCTCAGAATCTACAAGAACTGAATCACATTCACAGCAATACTTACCAATCCGAGCTTCAAACCTTACGGAGTTAACAACTTCTACAAGGTTCCAGAATGTACTATTTCGGCTTTTTAAACCACACACCTAGAACAATAACAAAGAGATTTAAAAAGACAGGTTTGATTAATGTGTCTCGTAAACATGATGAAAAAACCAATGCGTAACAAGAATATAAAGTGTTATCGATTCCCACCGGAACATTTGACTAGCTTGTACGACGTAAGCAAAAAGCATTTCTCAGTTTGTTCATTATCACTCCAACTTAAAATTTGCCTAATACAGTTTTTCTAATTGTTAAACAAGGGCTGTTTTTAATTCGGCTTTCGGCAATAAGGAGTTAGTTAAGTTCACCTAGAATTCTAAATCTCCATTTCAACAATAGGAAACGTTGATTGAAGTAAACACTTGGTAGAACGATGAATTAAAAGTTCATAAAATCCACTTTGGCGTATTTACGTTTCTCTATCGAATTGACAGATAAAATCCTAAGCTAACCTCGGATGACAACGTTTGAAAATTAGCATTTTTTAATTCATGAAAGTGCGAATAATTTTGTTCCTTTAAGATTAAACGCACGGAAACCTATTTATTTATAAAATAGCACCTGCCTCATTTTATTTCTCGTTTCTTTCCAGTCTATTCTTCTACATCATTAGAAATGAGCTCGTTATTCTTGAAACAGTTGAGTTTGTTATCGATATTTTCATGCATTGGAAAAACCAAACAACAAGGGTTAAACGGGAAGTGTGTTTGTTTTTAAATTTCACCAGTGAAACATAGCAGAATGGTTTTTTAAAGCCTACGCCAGTTCAAGAACCTGATATGTGATTATGTTCATTTATATTGAATTCAAGGCATCTATTTGAGATGTTCAAAAAGTTTATCTTACTCACTGAGCTCGCCAAACCTCTTCACAATACTCGTCGATTCAAGACAAACTGAGGCATCTTAAATTTAGCTTAGTTCGTGTCGTTGTTTTCCCGCACTATGTCAGTGGATCGAAATTATTGTGTTAAAATAAACGTCTGACCTGTTTGATATAAAACTTGCGGTTTTTTCAAATAATGATTTCTTCATGTCACCACGATTTGTTGTTTGCGGGGGCAGTTTCTTGGCGGTGCTTCTGTGAAAAACTCCAGGATCTCATCTCTCGCTGAATTTAAAAATTGTGCTCGACCTATTTTGCTCCGTTTATCATTATATTGAATCAATCAGAATGTTTAGTAATGTTTTGGCAAGCTTGAGGTTTTCAGAAAACAATAATTTATATGTAGAGGCGGGGTTTGGTTTTTGTGGTAGACAACGTTAGCTACAAAATCGATAAGACCGCAACAGTTTCGTTTCCTGATAAACGAATCTGGAGACGACTTTGAGTTATCTCAACCTTAGTTAATAAAAGGGACTGGTTAGTGAAAACCTTGGAAACATTAAAGGAGCAAACAAAGATGGTAAGACTTATATCCACGGCTTTGCACAATCTTTTGTGTTGCGCCCCGTACTATGTATGAATAACGTAACCTAAACATTTCTATTGGTGAGGCTTCGGTCAGTGGTGATAAACAACAAATGTGTTCTGTGCGTCTAGGTCAAGGTAAAAAAGCAAACAGAAACATACAACAAAGAACTCTTGTGGGTTTCATGACAAATTCTCCTGTATTGACTTTCATTTGGCGAGGGTTTTTTGCGAGTATCGAAGTGACATTGCGAATATATGAAAGATCATATATTTGAAGTGCGGAGAAAGATATGAAGACATGATTGATCAACGCAGTTATGCACACAACTTGTGAAATTAAAGCCTGAAAAACATTCAGGCCTGAACGGGATTCTAACCCAGGGCCTCTGCGATACCCGTAGATGATGAAGAATGCAAGTAAATATATGAAAGATCACATATTTGAAGTGCGGAGAAAGATATGAAGACATGATTGATCATCGCAGTTATACACACAACTTAACAACACTTAAACAGTTGAGAAAAAATTCAGACCTGAACACATCTAAGGGTATATTATGAACTCACAACTTGACCATCTCCCAGTGGCTTGATCGCAGAGGTCATGGTTTCGAATCCCGTTCTGGACTGAATTTTTTTCAGGCTTTAATTTCACAACTGCTTAAGTTGTGTGCATAACTGCGATGATCAATCATGTCTTGACATTGTGAAATTGGAAATTTTAGGTGTAGGATAGGGAAAATGTATTTTCCTTCGGAAGTTAGCGAGAGCATGCATTTTGTGTTAGCACGTGGAGTCTCATGAGACTCCAGTAGAGTGTATTTTGGGAGTGTATCGCTTGATATATTCATCAAGTGTGACACTACTCGGCGGTGCTTTTGTTCACATTTTCGGTGTATTTCATCGCAACGATATGCCCTCGAGCTCAGACGTTCCAAAAAGCCAGAAGACTTCGGAGAGAGTGGACGTTTTCGAGCGATTTAAATCCTACATGGATCAGAAGGTCGAAACCCTTACATCAGGTTTAGTCTCCTAAACAATCCGACAGCGGAACGCAGAAGTTAGAACATAGTTAGAAAGAGCAGCTGAAGCGGGAAAGCTGAAATTCCAAGGCAACAAAGACCAGTTCCTTTTTAATTTTGAATTACAGGGGACTCTAGACGAAACTGCCAAGTTCCTGGCTGCGCGGGACGTCGAGAAAGCCGGCGAGAAGGTGGAAGAATTGAGAAAATGTTTGCGCTTGCTGATAAGAGCGAGGCCGATTGGCTGGCAGTCAAAGAATACCAAACCGACGAGCTCGCGAGCGACTCAGAGGACGAGAAGAGGATCAAGAAAGCGCAAGAAAGAGCTCCCAAGAAGAAAAAACAAAATGCTTTCAAAAGATCTGAGAAAAGCAAGACTTCTTCGCACGCTTCTAGTTTTCGCTCTGGTGAGTATAGGAAGCTTTTTTAGAGGTATGCTCACTGCCCCTTCTTTGATTTTCTGCGTGGCAGACAAGTGCTCTCACTCTGCCTGCCTTATAGTTTGTGTCTTTTTGTTATGCGTCAGCATTCTGGAGAAGGAAAATATTTTTCCTTCGCACGAACGTAATGAGCTATGATCTTATAACCAACACTGACTCACAAATTCTTTGTACTTACGTTCATCTCGTGTTAAATGATTCGAGCTAGCGCCCAGGATGTTAATTTTCTTTCAGTCGCATAACAAAGGGCGCTTATCGGAAGAGCGGCGCTTATATTAACAAGGGGAAGGGCGGTGGTTATTAGTAAGCCAACGCTTATCAGGAAGGCGGAGGACGCTAAATGGAATCATTACGGTATCTGGTAACTGTAGTATGGCCTCAATAGCGAGAGCCTAAAACGATATAAAATGAAAGTACTGAAATAATTTTAGCGAAAATAAAGGGGCGACCATCTTGCTTTTGGGTTAAAAAGGTCAAGAGGATATCAGTATCAGATAAAGAGGTTAAAATCAATTTCTAAATTAAAATCTCGAAGATCAATTTCCGCTGAGCTTGATATTTACAAAATACCGCATGTCTTCCTCGCGAGAGTAATTATTCTATTTCATAAATAAATTTCAGCTTAGTCAAACTCTAACTAACAACCCAATGTACACGACCATATTTGCACTGGTAGAAGACACAACATTTCATTTATTTCAATAGCAGTATTCGACGCTCTGATGTTTATAATATCTCCATTACCAAAATACGTGTTACCTTTAATAAATAAGTAATCCCAGAATATTTTAATATTTCCAAAAAAAACGCTAAATGACTTGGATACAGAAATTCCCAAATTAAATGAAAAGACAACTCTGGAAATCTTACCATTAGCATCTTGCAAATTACAGAAAATTCTAAAGCACCGAAATTTTTGTTAAGCTCGTAAACCATTTACGAGCAAATAAAGCTCTCCCCCTTTTAGCTGAATTAATGTAAAGTGCATATAAATATTCATCAATTCTTTTTCATCGTCGTTTACACTGATAATTTTTAACTCAGTTTTTCTGTCTTTAATATGTTCGGTTTCTGTTGTTTAATTATTTGTGTGTTTGATTATGGAATAAATTATATTAATTTTACATTGGACAGGCAAGAAAAAAAGGTTTCTATTTTTAGACCTCAAGGTTTGTCGTATAAGCGCTAAGCTGCCTACCTCGAAGACGAGAGATTGAGATGAATTTAGCATGTAGTAGCGACGATAAAATAAGCTAAGACTATGAGATAACATACGACTATGACATAGTGAGAGATTTCACAGGATAATTGATAAATATCGAGCCATAGTGTACGAAGTCTTTATTTCTATCAGCTGTCGGCCTATATTTTGAATTTATGAAGAGGAATAAGGCACCAATCTGTCTTGGGAAATGGAAACTAATTGAAAGAAAAACAACAACTGAATACAGTATTTAAAGACAGGCTGAACAAAAACTCTAGCTGTAAATTTAAGAAATCGTAACACTATCGTCCGGGTTTAGATAAAGAAAGTTCCGCATTTTCTCTCTAGTCTGAATAGTTGCCATTTCCTACTTTGCACTGAGCTTGCCAGGCTGTTAAAAAACAATGTCTCTTCGAAGCAGATATCATACTTTAAATGAGAATGATTAAAGTTTTTGAGAGATTTGAAATCGAAAGCTAACTAAACCGATGAGTCTTTTGGAGGAGTTGTTAATTTCCGATGACTTCAGTATTTCCTCATACAGGTACTTGGATTAAAATGTCATGAAGAACTGACGTTTTCTTTGGTTAAGTGTCACTTCGAACTTTGGTAATGGTAAAATTAACGCCAGTTGTTTTTGGAAACATGCAAACATCGAGTTGTGGTACGCTAAGTAAGGCGACAGCTGGTCGTGAATTTGGGTAAAAAGATTTCGTTTCCCGAGATTTTATGCTATTTCAACGTACAGCTAAAGATCTCGGTAGTTTTATACAACTAAATGGTAAATATTCCTTTAAAGGGCTCTGTACGATACTGAATCACAGAAAAAGTGACATTTCAAGCAGTTTCAAGCTAGCTAAGCCCGTTGGAAGCTCCTGAAGCTAACAATCCAAATAATTTGGGGAAAGGTTAAGGGAAGCCAAACTTCCATATTCACCGTTTAAGCAGCTATCTGTTTAATATCGACTAACCTTCAAAGGGTGAGGTGGAGACTTCAACTTTGGAAGATTGCGACGATTTAGCTTTCGATAACAAGTTTTGCTTGCTCGTCCGTGATGTTGTTTACGTCTTAACTCTAAAGACAAAGAAAACAGGGGATACCAATGCAAATTAAGTCATCTAGGAGGCGTGCAAACAATAGAGAAACGACCATTGCATTGTTACAAATGTAATGATCACATTGACGAAGTGAAGGAATGAAATAATTGTACACTATTTATAAGCACGGAATTAATATGGCATTAACGAGTTCGACTAAGCCACTTTCCAGCTGTCAATGGGCTTCTCGAGGGCAATACCATTGCCCTAAAGAGTGTAAATCTCGTTCAAGGCAATTTCTGTTCAGCGCATAGCGAAACTGCATTCGCTTTCTTTGCCTCGAGCGGTCTCCAAATTCTTATCTAAGTCTAAAGCTCGGAAGAAAATTCCTGGATTGTTTTCTGTTACTTTAAATTAGTTTAGCGTTTACTCTCTATCAAATTTCCGGTTCGTTTAAATATTAGCTGGGCACACAAGATTGTAGCTGTTTACGCTGTGATGATTGATAAATTTTTGTGAAATGTTTTAGTAAGAAGATGGCTGCGAATTTTTATGCAGTAGAAATCTCAAGATGCAGGTGCTCGCCTCTCCTTTTCCTCCTGTGTTGCTCTTCAAGCCCTTGCATGGACGTATAACACGCGGTTATTGCGCAAGTTCACAAAACATACCGTTAAAGCGACTGTTTGTTGACATTATTTCATAATTACCATAAATTGCTTTAGTAAGAAAACTATAATTAAGAAAACAATGAAAACAACAAAACTTAAAACTATCTGCTATCATTGAAAGTGCCCCTTAAAATCTCCCATAGTAGTATTTATAGAGAATTCAGTTCAAATCGCATGTTGGATAATTACATACAATGGGTTTAGGACTGAAATGCGAAAGTTGATGCCCATGGGGCTTTCAAGCTTCGGGTATAGTTTGAAATATGTAAACAAGAAGCGGTTATTTGTTTCTTCTTATTTTTTAAATGGTTTATAAATACAAACACGCCATGGCCGCATGCTCAGTATAAAACAACTCCACAATCATTAAGTGCGAGTGTCAAGATCTTAGTCACTCAGCCTGCGTAGCGAAGCGGACGTTTTCTGTCAGAGGCCAGGCGTAGGAATGTTGCAAAATTTGATACCGTATTTCACACAGCAGAATTTTTTTGCATACCGAATTAAAAAAAAAGAAGCTATGATGTTAAGTTATACCTTTGGCAATTTTCGATGCTCATTATGGTGATTATTTGGAATATTGTAGTGAAACTGTAGCGATGTGATCTGGTGTTTGCGATTTTAATATTTAGGTACAAAAGTTCAGATCAAAGGACGCCTTCACTGTTACATCGGGTGAAAATTAATATCAGCTGATGGAGTCACTTGCTGCTAACATATTGTATTACTAGCAAGCACTTTTAACACAAGCTTGAGATGTAAGGACACAGGACGTGATAAAACAAGAGAAATATCCCTTCTTTCCGCGTTCGAAAAGAAGGACTTGATAGCATCGAATCTTGACTGTTATTTTTTAAAAAAGGAAAGCGAAAGACCATAATCGCCTCGCGTAATAACTAGACACCATCTCGATTAATTAATACAACGCAAACAACATGTCGGCTAAATTCCTCGCTCGTTCACCAAATCGTCCTATGTTACTAGAGTTTAGCATTTTCTTTAAGACACGAAGATAGACTTTCAAAATGTCTGAGACTTGGTAACACAAACGTGTGTATGCATAACTCATTACAACATCAATTTTTTAGCTTTATTGCAATTTATATTGTAAGGTTTCTATTAGTGAAAATATGTCTTTTGGATTTTTAATTTTCGATAGTTTCTCCTTAATAGTGCAGTCGTATAGGCGGCCAGCTCAGTTGTACATTACCACAAAGTGCGAAAGCAAGGCACCCATTCACAAAGAGAGAGACGAGCTTGTGCCATTAACAGAATAAAACCCTAATGTAACGACACATCATACACATCGTTAAATCGTGCCAAAACAAAAGGCTTGTTTTGTATATCTTTATATTGGGTGAGAAAATGAATCTTCTTGGATACCAAATGAGCTGAAAATATCTTCTATTATTTAATTAACATGGGAAGCTCACGACCGAGTTTGGATCAAAAGTAATTTATATGGAATAATAGATTCTGTTTTTGTGACTGGGAAAATAATGTTGTTGTAAATCACCACAGCGGGGCAGAAATTTGCTTCGTTCATTCAGGACTTCGCAGAAAGACCGCCAAGAAATTATATTTGCTTGAAAATGTAAAATTATCTTTTCTTTTATTTTCGGTTCCAGAGGGTTTAACAGGCAGATGTTAAACTAAAACAAATGTGTTATAACTAGTATAAGGTTTGCTTGTGTTTTCTCGACCAATGTATTCAAAGGTGTCAAAATCTCTCTCAACGTGAAAACATTGGCTTTAGACGGGAAACTGTTCTTCCAAATACCCTCTATAATAACAAACATTATTCAATGCTAATTCTTCTAGCTATAGCTTAATTTAAAATTGAAATTAGAGAGAAAGCTCAAATGTCAAGTAAGGTAGGAAACGCGATATTTTAAAGACTTCTCGGAGAAAAACGAAGAGAAAAATCAACTGTAAAAACAGCAGTGATTTTTTAAGGTCGCTGGCTAAAAAAAACACTCTTTTGGTTCAACTTATAGCTGCGGTATACTTTTAGCCGCGCTAAAATTTTTATTTTCTCGCCACGAACGCAAAGAAACTGGGATTTAAAAATATATCAAAGGTGTGGAAAGCTTCTGTAGCTTTTGACAAAAAGAAATAAAAGAAATTTTGGCTTCTCACAATAATACTTCCAACACCTTTCAGGTTTACCTTCTCAGTTTTATCGAGCCCACTCGCAACTTTGAAAAGCGTTGGCCAGATTCGAGAAATTCATTTGTGGTCCAAAATGCAAATGAGGCTGTCTAGAAAAGCTTTCAAAGCAATTCTCGCCTAAAAAGTGAACAAGAAATCGTTAGGGGGCACAGTTACAAACCTGTTTTACCCAGTTGCCAGGTTTGCCGGAGCCAGTCGCTCAGCTTTTGGAAAAAACTTCAGCGTTGCTACCCAAGATGTAGTTCGCAATGGGATCGACGAGCGATACAGTCGCTTGAGAGTGATTACTTCTCGTCCCGTTAAGGGATTAACCGAATTTAATTACATTCGAGGGTGAATCCCCGTATGTTGTTATGTTTCAACAATGGTACTTTACGTTGGAAAAGAAATTTGAATTTTTGAATATTTTCTCATTGCCTGGTGTGGCGCGTTTGAAGTGTTTACACTTTTTATTGCATTTATGAAACAAGACATGAAGTCCAGTTGATCTTCATCTGCATGGGAAGCAAATAGCCTGGTTGGTAATTAAATTTCGTGAAATCCTGATATCAGTAGATCGGGCTGAATTCTTAGTTTTATTTCCGTCGAACCTAAAGTAACTTATTTGTTTCAAAACACTTTCTACTCAGTATTGTACTGTATAAAAAGCCAAACAAGTTTACGCTTGGTTCATTACGTGTAGGAACTGAATTAGGCACTTTGTACATTGACTGCTAATAGCGCTCAGTTAATTTATTCCTCTCTATGCCAAATCATTAAATAACCCATTTCCGAGTTGTCTTAAGGTGGCTCGAAACAGTTTCCGGCACTTTCCAAGACGTAGACTTTAATGGGTCATTATAACCGATTATATCGGTTGATTTATTTTTTTTTTTAATTTTTTAATTTATTTCATTTTTTAACATTACAATACTGTTTAGTTACGCTACTAGAACTACATAAACCTACTAACAGAGCTCGTACTTACACTACTGGGACACCATAAATTACACAGATTACTCAACCTAGTTACAAAACTTGTCATTACACTACTGGCACACCATAAATTACACAGATTACTCAACCTAGTTACAGAACAGTTTCCTACGCATACTGCAGTGTTTATATACTTATATAGCTACTACATGATAACTTAATGAATTTAAAAATTATTTTTTATGATTTTCCACTTCTTTTCATGAAAGCTAATCTCTCCTCTTAGCAATATAATGTTCAATATGTTCTATATGTTTCAATTTGACGATGAATTGAGATAATAGAGGCTTAGATTTGCTTAGTCGACTTGAATAAATCACTTGCTTACCAATAATAAGGATGTGATTAAGAAAGATCCAATACGGACTTTCATTCGTATAACCTAACATGATCTCGCTATCCTTTAGCTCGATGATTGTAATATTTAAATCATTCAACCAGGAAACCTTTTTTTGCATCCAAAAGATTTTGCTGAATCGACATTGTAAGAACAAATGCTCGAGGGATTCTTCAAACTCTCCACAAAACGTACACAAAGAAGTGTCCGATAACTTAATTTTATATTGTTGGTATATACAATGCGGTTAAGCAATTTGTATTGAAAAATTCTCGTTCTTATATCTTAAGTCACTTTGTGTGGGATTAAATAAATCTGTTTCCAGTTAAAATCTTGGTCGTTGTATATGAAGTTGTATTTTAGCCTGGCAGTAGGGTGTAGGCGTATCTCCTCTACAAGAATCCAGTACAGCTTTTTGCTAGTTAGTTGAATCAGGTTGATATCACCAGTCTTTGAGTGGAAAATGAATTCTGTGAAATCTGTAGAATTCCAATCTGGGATTTGAGAGCAACATGTAGCTCCTGAATTTAACAAAGCCCTCCATGATTCCGGGAGTGCTTTTGAAAGTCGTAATATCAAAAGATAATTGTTTAAATTAAGGCCTTTATCTGAAAAGAAATTCCAAGGCTTTAATTTTCCGTTCGTGAGGAAGACGTCCTTAATTCTTAAGATTCCAGCCATAAATGACTTTTTACAAAATTGAGGTTTGTCATCGATACGAAGATGTTTATTATTCCACAGTATCTATTCCATAACATGGTCGCGCGAAGTTGGTTGTTTCTGGGTGAGTGTTGCCCAAGCTTCAAAACACTCTCGATAAAACTTTGGAATGGATTTTGGTAGATCAGCAACATCATAATTGCAGTGAAGAAGGAATTTATCCCCGTAATTTTTAAGATGGTGCGAGAGGATTAATTTCCATGGACCTTGATAATTTTCAATAAATTTTTTAAGGCATATGATTCTTTGCGTTTTGATGGTAGATTCAAGATGGGGCATTTTGAGTCCGCCATCACTATAATCACTAATCAGTGCGAGACGTTAGATTTTATCGTTACCTTTCCATAAAAAATTAAACAATACTGTGTTAAGTTTTTTTAAACAAAATCTTTATTGAAAGTTAACACGGAAGCTCGGAACAACAATTTTGACATCGCAAATGTCTTTATAATTTGAATCTTACCAAGGACTGTAACATTTCTCCATTGCCACTTATTTAAAGTTTTCTTTAACGATTTCAGAGTTGCATCAAAATTTAGTTCGTTTTTCAGGCGTGAATTAAAGGTAAAATAAATTCCTAGAATTTTCATAGGTTTGTTCACCGTTTCTATATCCAAGCTTTCGTTGCAATTGTGGCTGCTACCAAGCCAGTAAGCTTCCGTTTTGTCTTTGTTAAGTTTTAAGCCGGAACACCCTTCAAATGCTTTTAGAGCACTAAACAGGTGTTCTAAGGAACCTCTGTCCTGTAAAAATGTTGTCAAATAGTCGGCAAAAGCAGCGAGTTTAACCTCCGCGTTGTCTATCTTAATGCCTTTAATGCAAGGATCGTTTCGAATTTTGATTAGAAGAAGTTCCAAAGCTATAATAAAGAGGTATGGCGACAAAGGATCTCTTTGTCTAACACCACTTTCGACTTTAAACATTGGTGATGAGAAACCATTGTTTGTGACACAACTTGATATGTTGGTGTAAAAAACCGAGATCCAATTAATAAAGGAATTACTAAAATTAAAGGATCTTAAAGCGTTCGATAAAAAATTAGAACTTAAAGAGTCAAATGCTTTTTCGAAGTCAATTGCGACCATTAACCCCGGTACTTGGTTAACCTTCCGGTATATTCCATGATGTCGTCGATTGACCGGACAGCATCAAAAATAGTTCTATTTTTGACGTACGCATATTGGTCTTCATTAATAACAAAACGCAATACTTTTTCCAATCTCAATGCCAAAGCTTTCGAAGCAATTTTAGTGTCAACATTTAATAAAGAAATGGGTCGCCAGTTCTTGATGTAACGTCTATCACCCTTTCCTTTCTTTTCAATGCCTTATTATTGCTTGTTTCTGCGAATTAGATAATTCGCCATGTATATACGAATAATTCAAGGAGTCGGTCAATAGATGGCCGATCAAATTCCAAAATTGTCTTGTAGAATTCAGGTGTTAGGCCGTCATTTCCAGGTGTTTTTCCGTTTGGGAATTTAGACAGAGCGTTAAAGCACTCGCTGTTTGACAAAAGTCCTTCGCACAGATTTTTCTGATTGTCGCTTAATTTAGGAACATAAACACCATTTTAAAAATCTTGAAAGCGTCGGTCACAGTCCGTGGATTCACTGCTTTTGTAGAGTGATGTATAGAAATCTTCGAGTTCTTTCATTATCGATCTTGAGTTTAGGACGAGTTTTTCATCTGCATTAATAAGGCGTCGAACTGATGTTCTCTTGGTTTTAAGCAGCCTTCACACGGCAAACTTATGTTGGCAAACTGGTGTTGGCAAACTTCAAAAAGTTGGCAAACTCGTTCCTTCACACGTCAAACTCGCGTCAAATCACACGGTAATTTGCAACATGGCCGACTCAGAGTGCAGCGGCACTCACCTAGAACAGTGAAACAGAAGAAGAGAAGAGAAGAAACAGAAAGCGGTGGAGAAATAGAAAGGCTTGGACGAAACCCAGTTTGTCCGCTAGCTCCTCCGTTTTCTTTTGTTTGTTTTAAGTATCTTTTAGTATCTTTACCTCTTTGATAAATTTAAAAGTGGCCTCACGTTCATCCTGACTTGCGTCCGCCATTTCGTGAAGTGTCACGCACATAAATCACGTGAATGCAACGCGTGTTTTGGTTGGTTGACGGTTACCAACACATGTTTGCCAATCGTTCACACGTCAGATGCTAGTTTACCAACACGAAAAAGTTGGTGAAAAAGTTGGCGAGAATAGAGGCAAGTTCTATTTGTCACCAACAGTTTGCCAATCTGTTTGCCAACTGTTTCTGTGCCGTTCACACACATCAACTTGAGTGTGTCAATACGAGGTTTGCCGTGTGAAGGCCGCTTTACTGGTTTCAAGATTTAAAAAGTATTTCGAATTTTTCTCTCCTTGTTCGTACCAGTTCGCTCTCGATCTTATTATTTTACCCTGGATAATGTAATGTTTCATACTCATTCCTGGCTTGGTCAAGCTTTGTACTGTTTTCTTCAGATGGATCAATGTTAAAGTTTTCCTCCCGAAGTTGTAAGATTTCTTCCGATCGCTTAAGCTGCCAAAATCGTGGTGTCAAAAACCTGCCCATCAAACATTTAAGGTGGCTCTGAACCCACTCCACAGATTTTTTTAAACCTTGCAAAAAGTTGCATCTTATCATGCTTATCATAATTTGATGATAAAAAATAGGGGTCACCGAGCTCGTTTTTGAGTTATAAGCGCTTAAAGGAGCTGTGTCACACACATCAACTTGAGTTTATCAATACGAGGTTTGCCGTGTGAAGGCCGCTTTACTGGTTTCAAGATTTAAAAAGTATTTCGAATTTTTCTCTCCTTGTTCGTACCAGTTCGCTCTCGATCTTATTATTTTACCCTGGATAATGTAATGTTTCATACTCATTCCTGGCTTGGTCAAGCTTTGTACTGTTTTCTTCAGATGGATCAATGTTAAAGTTTTCCTCCCGAAGTTGTAAGATTTCTTCCGATCGCTTAAGCTGCCAAAATCGTGGTGTCAAAAACCTGCCCATCAAACATTTAAGGTGGCTCTGAACCCACTCCACAGATTTTTTTAAACCTTGCAAAAAGTTGCATCTTATCATGCTTATCATAATTTGATGATAAAAAAAAAGGGGTCACCGAGCTCGTTTTTGAGTTATAAGCGCTTAAAGGAGCTGTGACACGGTTAAACGGTTTGAAAAATTTAGCCTAAATTTTTCAATTTTGTTGTTTGTAATCCGTGTCAATCTTTTCCATCCTTAACCATCCTTGTTCCTTTATGGCTTGTTATTATCTCTTTAGCGTTTTCCTATCTTTCTAAAGCGTTATTTTCGGGTTTCCTTCAATTTAAAGGTAATTTTGTCAATGGTAGAAATAACTCAAAATACCGTGACGTAGCCCCTTTAAAGCTAAAATTAAGGGTGTGTTTAGCGGGTCATATTCTTGCTATGGTAACCTGTTTTGTAAAATAGTTGATTGCAACTTGCTTACCAATTTGTATGATATCATTATTGTAGCATGTGTTAAACAGTGGCAGTATTCATCCTTCAAAGTAGAGCTGTTAGAAAAATGCTGGAAACTGATGCCAGCCTCCTTAAAGCATCTCTTTCAAAGCGAGGTCTGGTGTACAAATGAGTTTAATTCGCATGTGAATGAAATCTCATTTTCATTTGAAAAGACTCGCTTTGCAAAAGAGGTTAAAGATAATTCAGAAATGTCTTGTATTTGGTATAATTTTCTTTGTTCTGACTGTGGTAGTACTATGTATAACAAAGCAATGGTGTTGTTTAGATGTTGGCGCCATTTCGAAAATCATCTCAAAGAAAGCATGCAAAACAGAGATGTCCTTTGGAGGGCTAACGCTCGAAACGTCAGCTTTCAAATCTCTTTACGGTGGCCAATTCACATTGTCAACTCAGTCGATAAATAAAACCAAATTATCTTGTAACTGTGTTGTGTTCTTGGGAAAGGCACTTTACTCTCACATTGGCTCTTTCCACACTGGTGCATTTATAAATGGGTACCAGCGAATTTAATGCTGGGGGGTAACCCTGCAATGAACTAGCATCCCACCCAGGGTGGAGTAGTTATGTCCTTAGTTGTTTCGTGCAACAAAAACCTAGCCTGTGAGCAGCTCTCATGCGTTGAGGCAGGAGCAAAGTGGATGAGAGATGAGTCAGCGAGCGAAGCGAGCTGTTTGTGGGTCTGGCACGAGAAATGAGAGCCCGCACGGAAGGCATTGTTTTCCGAATACAGCGCGTTCGTCCACGAACGCAGCATTCTGATTGGAGAAAAATGACAGGTCCTATTAATATGACCAAAATCAGCGGCGATCATTGCATGGCGTCTGAGAATCCAAGTGTGGGATTAATCCTGGAAGCTTTTCGAAAACATTCCATCGAAGCAAAAAATCTGGTCGATCTAAAACACGAACAGGAAAAAGCTGTCAATTTGTCTGTCAGAAGGAAGGGATGTTTTTGCGGTTATGCCAACTGGATACGGTAGACGTTTTATATTTCAACTGTTTGCAACTGCAGTTATGATCAAGAAAGTTCGCGAAGGGCAACATTCAGATACTGTAGTGTTAGTGACTTGCCTACTAGCCAGCATAATTCAGGATCAGGTAAAGGATGGAAAACCACTTGGCTTAGATTGATCTAGATTGTGCTGCGATTAAAGATGCCAAAGATTTGTCCAACGTTGTGAGCGGCAAAACACAAGTGTTACTTGCATAATTAAAATTAAAGCCTCCACTTTGCTATCATGTTTGTTGATGCTTTTCTCAATTTCTATTGGCTATTAATTTGACACATAAAGCTAGCGAGTTGTCAAAATCTTGACACTTTCGGAGGGGCTGTTTTCAGAAAGTAATAGCGTCCGTGCAGGCTCTCATCCGGCTCACTGGCTCGCTTTGCTCGCTGACCCTCGCTTTGTTCGCTGACGGCTTTGCTCGCGCCACCAACGATGAGAGCCTGCTCTCAGGCTAACAAAAACCGGGATACGCTTCAGCTCTATGAGCCACTGGGCTGACGCAAGGCTCACCCTTGCTCGTCGCCCGTGATGTAGCGCTTTGCATAATCGCTCGCATTCAAGTTAAAATATATGTTTTCCCTTCTCCTTTCAACAAACTATGGGAAGCTAACTACTTTATCGTGTTGAGTTATTTGACTTTAAGACGCCATCTTTAATAACCGTCATGCATAGCGTACTTAACGATAACTTAAAGTGTAAGGTAAGACTTTACACTGTTCAATTTCTAGCACAGTTTAATTTAAAAATAGACCCTCTGTATACATGCACAACCAGAAACATCACAAGTGTATACTTACTTGCCTTCATCATAAAGATAATGATGATGATATGGATTTAAAAGTGTTCTACTCTCAGGGACCTTTTCAAGGCTTGTCTACCCTCTCATTATAAAAAGGTTATGTATAAAAAGTATTGGCCTTAAAGGTTTCGAGATAATGGGATTAAGGATTAAGAATTTTGTGCATTTTCTTATGCTGGGAACCGAAGTTAAGATTGTGCTCAGTTTAGTCGAAATCTGTTAAAGTGCACCTAGCCCCTAAATTTTTTTCCGCCTAAAAAAATCGTCACGCTTTGGTGACTATTTCTTTGAAAAAATTTTTGGATTTGGTCAAATCATTGAATTTATATGCCCCCGTTGAAGTCGAGTTCCGAATGGACCACGACCGCGTAGAGTTCACGTAGAGTTCACTTCGAGAAGACGCTCAAGCAATTCTCAGCCAGTCGTCGATCTGCAAAAGCCTTTCTAGCACGAAAATTCATTCTATTTGGTCTTCACAGCCTCTGTAATTGAAGAAAAAATTACTATGTCCTCCGAATCATCGGACTTGGAGACGAGCTATGGCTCAGAGTGAGACGACTCGAAAATCAATTTTATCGCTGGATACGAACTTGAAGACGAAGGGCATTTAGCAGTGCCGCGTCTTACCACGATCACAAGAAACCTCGAACGATTCAAGCGATGACGATGCTGCTTATACTGAAGAGCCACTGGCTGCGGATGCAGAATGGATAGAAAAATACCAAGAAAAAATGAAGGCTATCGAAGAGCTCGAACGAAGCCTTAAGGACAGGTTACAGGGCAATGTAACGCGGGTTTTTCCCTTATGTATGTACTTTGCCGCGTGAGCTTTAGTTTATGCATTACATGTGTTGACACGCTTGCTTCTGGCGCTATTGTTTATGTATTTTAGATTACTTTTCTGCTAACATAACTTTGCTGAACTTTAGGTGCAAGTGTGGAAATTGCAACGTCGCTCTGTTACAAAATATCAGTTGGTGTTATTGCTGTTGTGAACTGGAAGGCTGCGAAGAATTGATTAAGAGTGATCTTGTCCTACAAGATCTTGCCCCTGTCGGGAAAGCGGTAATTCCGAAGCTCTCTCGCACTAAATACGGAATTGATGGAGCTTCTTGGTCCTTCAAAAACGCGTAGTTCAGAACAAAGTCATCTGGCTTGAAATGCTTCGAGCATATCACGGGATTCTTCGATGGCTCCCATTAAGCACGTTTCAGTCTTACAAAATCTCTCCATCTCTTCCTTCGTTTCTTTGCCTCTGGACGCTCATCGCCGTAAAACGGTATCGTATGGAGCCCTATTCCATTTTCCAAGCTTCTGACATTACTGCAACCCCCAACAACACATCTGTGCGGCATATTTGCGGCCAAAATCGATCTAACCTTCCAAATTAAACAAGTGAATGGTGCGAAATAGTGCGAAATACATATTGTTGGGTTCTCGAAGTGACGTCACAGTGGCCGCCAGACCCTTGATCTTTGAAACGCGGTCGCGAGCCAAAATGGCGACGATTTTAGTGCGATTTTCCGTACCTCAACGGGGCATAAAAATTCAAGGATTTTACCAAATCCAAAAATTTGAACCAAAGCATGAATGGGCTCATTTCTTAATGTCCACGTTTCTGAGGCATCGGTGATTCTTTGGGTACAGGGTGAGGTGAGAAAGTAAGGTCTGATTTACTAAAGTGTGAGAACAGGGAGATAGTGAGCACATAAACACAACACATCACGGTGCCTCCACTTTGTTAGTGCGTAGACGTTCTGCGCATCCACTTGAAACCCGACCTTCTTTAACTTTCTCGACGTAGCGTAGACTTATTAAGGTGGCTCAAAGCAGTTTCCAACACTTATATTTGGATAGGTCGTTTTAACTACTGTTTATCATTTGATGCTACAATCATGGTATCAAAAAAATGCCCAATCATTGGTGAACACGTTGTCACCATTTTCTTGACACAATAGGTTACCATAACAACAGTATGACCACCTTAAATTTTCGAAAATTTAAGGTGGCTCTGAACCCCATGTACAGAAGTTTTTTAGACTTTGCCAAAAGTTGCGTCTTATCATGCTTATCAAAAGTTGATAATATAAAAAAATTTCATCGTGCCGTTTTTGAATTATAAGCCCCTAAAGCTGTAATTAATGGTGTTTTTCAGAGGTCATACTGTTGCTATGGTAACCTATTGTGTCGAGAAAATGATGACAACGTGTTCACCAATGATTGGGCAGTTTTTTGATACCATGATTGTAGCATCAAATGATAAACAGTGGTTATAACGACCTATCCAAATATAAGTGTTGGGAACTGTTTTGAGCCACCTTAAGTTTTGCTTAGACAGTTACAAATTTAAGTTTCTAAACGGTGGCCGCCTACCGTAAAATACAGTAACAGAAAGTGTGACTACACCGAAATCGAAAGCTTAGTAAAAACCCCGAGGCGTTCTGTAGGGTGATAAACAAAACGTCTGCATGCTAACAAGATGTGACACCTTCCTTAATTTGAGTTGAACAGCCGGGTTCAAAATTTCCGATCCTAACGCTTTGTATTTGTGGATATTTCCAACACCCTGGCTTCTGTAAACCAGCTGTAACACCCCTTCCCCCCCCCCCCCCCCCCTCCTCCAACCCTGTATCAGAACGAAATTACAGCAGTAACACTTAGCAAAGATGGGCTCATTTTTTAATGTTATTTTATTGTCATTACGGAAAGTGCACGAAAAATTCTCGAGATTAGTTGATCGCCAGTGTACCAGTGGAAAACCAGGTTTATCTGTGTACTAAACACAGTACATCACGGTGCTTCCGTTTCTTTTCATTTCTCTCTTTCTTCAATCTAGCCGTGGTACATTATATTCCCAATAAAGCTTATTAAATACAGTAAATAAGCTATTGCTTAGCTCTGACGAGCAGAGGCCAGCGTACTTGAACTAGATAATCTCTCAAGTTATTTTAAGATATAGTAGCTACGTAGTTCTCCAGCGGAGAATGTGACCACCCTCGTTAAGTGGATGTTTTCGTGGAGGGCGGAACTGTGTGTAAAGCCGCTTGGACCGTCCATGTGAGCAAATACACGCAGTATGATCAATTTCCAGACTCTCCTGGGATTTCCGAAACCGGAAGTGATCTAAAAATAACTTGAGATGGACTGCTCTGGAACGAGGCCTATATGGAGACTATCTCTCTTACTTTTTATCTTCTTTTTCTGTAAGGGGATATATTTCATCGTCACGCAATGTTTCTCTCTTTCGTATTGCGTGACAGGCTGCATTGTATGGATATCTGGCTGTAATAAATTACTGGAATTAACAGAACCCGAACGGTTTCGTTTCTTATTACAAAAAAAACAAAAACAGAACAAAAAACAACAACAACAACAAAAAAACAACAATGAAAAAAAAAATAAAATAAATTTCTGAGTGAAGCGAAATTATGCTCTACCAAAATCAGGAAATTGTGTCGTTGCGCAAATATTCATTATCTAACAGTGCCTTGATAAACATATTGTCTTTAAAAATAATTTCTTTTTCACATATATCCATATTACAATGAAATGTTCTCATATCCAGTCCAGACACGGGACAAAAGCAACTAGCAAACGGTAAACATGTGCTTGAAACTTTTGCCCATTTCTCGACCAGAAAATCAGGGCTATAAACTATTTAGGCACCTATTTCGTCCGTTTTAGCCCCACCTTCACGTCCGGGTCTCCTAAAAGGCATCTCTGATCAATTTTTATACAAGTTATTAAAAAATTTCCTGATCATTTAATTTCAACTTAACATGGAAAGTCTAATTAACATTTAGAGCGCTTACCATTTCCATGGAAAAATCGGTTATTCCGGCGTAACTTCAAATGGTAAGGTTCATTCTGCGGGTGAATTTTTTTCGGGAGAAAGGCAATACCTTCCGAGGTATTACTTTTTTCCCAATTCAACAGGAATTTGAGAAACTTTTCGTATCATTTGTCAATAACTTGATGCCAAACTTTCTGCGGCAACATTTCCGAGAAGAAATGCACGATGGCGAATTCGAGTGATGAATCTCTGCAGATGTAAACCGTTTATCAGTTTATGGCTGTGACAGATGTTTCTTTTCGTCACCACTGTTATCTGTATTCTTGCAACACCGCTGTCGCTCTACAGGTGAAGAACGTTTTACGTTTTGATCGTTTTCATATCTCTTTTTCTTTCATATTATTAATCCGAGCTTTTATTAGCGCGGGAAAACACAGGGCTAGTTTCTGCTAATTTTGCGGAAGAAATTTGAAGTGCAAAAATAAGCTTGTTGAAACCATTGGTAATAAGAATGTATTATATGAGCCTTGGGTGCTGTGATCTTCAATGCAGCACTGTCACAAGGATTTTTTTAATTTTAGGTACAAATGGTACGGCTCAATCCTATCCATTTCCATGGAAAGGAATAGTGCAGTTCCATTTGTCCAATTCCACGGGAAATTCCATTCAAATGGTAAGCGCTCCTAATTTAGATAGCTAAATAGATAGGTAATGAGAATAAACAGACTGATCAGCAAGAGGAAAGATGTCAATAGAAGTGAATTCTCGCGGAGATCAGAGCCGGGTTGTTCAAATTAAGCTAACCCAGGATTAGCGAGCATTTTGGTTTCAGTTTTGTAACCTTTCGGTGAGGTTTTCTGTTTATATTGTTTATCCTTCAGTTTTAAACTTGAGTATCTCAAACTACGTAAAACATAAGCAGTGAAAATCATTTTTTTAACAAGAAAAAATTCAGTACTTCGGTTAAATTTTAATCCTAGGTTAGCGTTAACCGGCTTTCGAACAACCTGGCCCAGTGAGAGAAAAGAAAATAAACTACGAAGGAGGATTTTAAGGATTAAAGATCATACTTAGCGCTAAGTGAAAAATAGCTGATAATCTTCGTACAAAAAAAAAAACTGAACGGACTTTCAAGGAAACATTAGCGTTCAACCTTTCTTAAACTTACCTCATCAAGTTTGCTGGCAGTGCTGTACCCACAAATTGTGAACGATCTGCTTCCAAACCCATGTTTTAAACAGAAAGTTTAACAACAATAAAAAAGAGATTCTTCTCGAGGAACTAGCCTGAAAGCTTGTTGCTGCCTTAGATACGTATAGCAACGAAACAGTTCCCTCAAGAACGTAGCTCTTTGCCACGGGCAATCTTGTCTTATGTCTTGGAAGTTGGCTTTTACTTTCCGATGTATAATGAGGATTTGTAGCTGCGGTTAAACGTTTTGTCGGCAGCAAAACTCATCTCTAAAACTATTACTTCTTCGAAAAGGAATGCTGGATTAGTTCCCAGGAGATGAGGTAACCAAAACAAATGGTCACGGTTTGATAAATATCACGCCCTGATTGGTCAGATATCGAGTTATTACCCGCAGATGCCGGTATTATGAGGTAATAAGTGCTACAGGGGTGATTTTTCGGAGTTTATGTAATCTAACCTACTCAACTGAATGAACTTGATCCGCGCTATTAGTTTAAGTCAACGAAAGACAGCAGCTTTCAATTTCATGAATGAGTGATTGCCCGAGCTGAGCTTAACAAGTGTGAAGAACTGTCAAGTGTAGAGCTATTTGTTGATATTTTTTCGAGAGCAAACAAATCTTCAGGGACTACTGCGCGAAAGCTGGCCTTTCTCAAGTTCTTTATATATTCTAATGCGCTGGTTTTCAAGGGAAATTGCGAATTTCGGTTAAGACGATTAAGGTTAAATCAAGAGTGAACAGCCATGCTTTTTGAAGACGTCAAGTGTACAGTCAGTTAGAGACAAAATGCAACCTGTTACATGAAGAGCACACGTCATGATATTTGAAGAGTTTCAGGACCCATTTCTAGTTTGCGAGAAAATCAGTTAAATCTTTCAGTTAATGCTTTACTGGCGAAAGATAAGAAAATTATTTAGGGTGTAAGTAATTACCAGAAGACTTTATAGTTTAGTTGTTTGGCGCGCGAGCGGGTTGATGCTACTCCATGCAAACGCTTACGCTTAATCCAAGAGTTTTCGTGAAAGGCATAAGAAAACGTTTACGCGTACCCCCGGCGTCTTAAGGGAGCCCCATAGTTTCCTTAAAGAGACTACCCGTGTTCCCATAGTCTCCTGCTATCATTTATCATCCTATAATTTCAGTCAACATTGCCTTACATTATTAGCTTGATTTCACAAGTTAAATCAAAACGAGTCTTTAATTCTGCAGGTGGCTGTTATAGTTTGCCCGGCAAAGAAGCGAGATCAACGTCGCGGCTTTAACAAGGGGAGTTTGCTTTGCAAGGCAGAAGATTTAAAAGTGTAACGATGATACCGAGTATGGAACCAAAAAAGGCGAGAAGCCATATTGGCCGTCTTATTATCTTGTTCTGTCAAATAGAAGAAGCACGGTCGAGTAGTTTTACACAAGAAATAGCGTATATAATTCTACGCACCAGTGACGCAAGATCGAGGGCTAATCTCCCATTCTCCAGTCGTCTTACACAAACAAACCCGGCTTTGCTCGCTAGCCTCTGCTAGCTTACAATCTTGAGATAGCAACTGGTTTAATCTGCGCGAGCTGCTGTTGGCTTTTCTCTCAGTACCGTCCACACAAAGAGGATTAAATTTTGTGTATTGAGCTTAAAGACTTTATTTATATCCCATTTGAGTAAACCACTGAATGGAGCTCCGTTGATCTACGTTTTGTGAGAGCTCTTTAAATTTCGAGCTTGATTGATAAGAACGCAGCACACTCGACGAGAAATCATTTGCGAGGAGATTTCTCGTATTTCTCAGCTGCCTTTATATAAGCTTTTGGAGCCGAATATTCATCTTCCATTCATCCGAGCAAGTTTACAATTGTTTTCTTCCGAGAGTCGATTAGGTTGAAACAGGTTTTGTACTCTCCGGCCTTACGCTGCGTTTGCTGAATACGAACATCGGCCCCACTTCTACTCGCTGAGAACTAAACCTGAGTTTCTCCTTGAGAGCTTTCCAGCAGCTGTCCAAGGCTCGGCGATATTTCTGCATTCTCCACGCGTACACAAATGGGTTTAATGCCGAGTTTAAAAATACGAAACGTGAAGATATCACATCAACTTTATGAAACGTTATCGACTCTTCGCTAATCTCGCAAGAGCTGCAAAAGCGAGCCAAGTGAATCATGATGAACTGTGGAAGATACGTGATGTAAAAGATTGCCAATATAATAATTACAGTGACGGCCATGTTTCGCTCACGTTCTAAGGCGCGCTTGTTGCTTTTATCCGAAGCGTGACCATTAAGTTGAAGTTCGCGTCTTCGTCGAGCTAAGGCGCGGAAACTCTTCGCGTAGATTACCATTAGGAACAACGCTGGCACCGAAATGTGAGTGTGAATGTAAATGAGTAAGTAGGTCTGCTCAGGTACCTTCGTCGCGGGAAGAAAACATATCAAGGCTGATACCACCCATATCACAACAATAAATATGTATGCTCTATTCTTTGTGATCTTTGCTTTGTATTGCATGGGACTGTCGATGGCGATGAAACAAGTCAGTGACAACGCTACCATTGTCGCACTGCTGACAAACAGTGTTGTGCAGAGAACATAAGAAGCAAAAATTCCCACACTCAGCGGTAAGGGCACTTGTTGCTGAAGTGATCGATACACATCTCTGAACGCCACCAGAGACACAACGCATAATCCAACCATAAAATCCGACGATCCTAAATTGGCGACCAACAAACATGGCGGTGTACGAAGCGACTTTTGCGGGTCTCTGTAAATTGTGGCTATCACGATAAAGTTGGCGATTGTTATAACTGTGGATAGGGCAAAACCAACTACTGCTAAAACTAGCCAAAAAACTGGCTCATCGATGATCCGTAGATAAAAATCAGGCCCCTGGTCGTAAGTTGAATTTTGCATCGTTGCGGCAGCAGGTAGAACTGTGTACTCAATATTTTAGCAAGAGTCAATGATTTAGCTACTTGTTTTAGTGTTTTTGGAGACCGATTGTACACCAATATAGCCCTCCATTTTAAAACAATGCCCTGTTAAGCTTAATGATGCATTGTCACAGCAACGGGTAGAACCGTACTTAATATTTTAGCTGACAGTTTTAGTGTTTTTGGTGATCAGTAGTACAGCGATATAACCCTGCATTTTATTTTGGGGATGAGTGATAAAAATAGACTAATTTCTTTATTCGAAAGGCACTGACATTTCTCAAAAATTGAATACAAAACATTGTATACATGTTTATTTCCATAAAACATTACAGCTTTGGCTTCGAGGTGAATTAACTACTCAGTGCATTGTTATACATATAACAATAATTAACACTTAATGACTGGTCCCCTGGGGAACAGTGATTTTTGTTTCCCGAGAACCTCGTCGAGGGAAACATCGAGATTCGAGGGAAACAACATTCACTGTTCCCCAAGGGACCAGTCATTAAGTGATTTGTTATATAGCAAAACAAATGGGTCAAACCGGTGGAAAACAAAAGCAAATTTTAAAAAACGCAATGAGATTCCATCGACAACAACAGGCCCCCTTCAACTGCATGCTCTGAGTAACAATGAACTGTATCTCGTTTGACGTCATAGTTTTCGCAATGTTGTCCGCCCAGGGCATTTGGCGGTAAACAGTTTCATTGTCAGATGCCATGTGAATATGGCGCGCTTTAGCTGGAAAAAAGACAGCTATATAACAAGGTGTTATATCTCAGTTTTTTTAAAACTATATGCTCTTGTGAAAGAAACCGAGTGGAACACAGCAGAGTAATTAGGTCCGATATTGATATTTTACTGCCTTTTAATTTCATGTTAACTGACTAAATTTATCAATATGAGATGTCATAATCATCTACCATTTAACGTTCTGTTTGTTGTCTTGTTATACTATACAAAACTAAACAACCGATTTCGTGACAAACAAACCATACGCGTCGAAGAGTTGTGATATCAACCCTCAACAATCGACGATCACTTTTAATATTCCCTCCATGCACTCATTACCACGAATTCTTTTGTCATTCCGACATTCAGTTTAAAACAGAGCTTTTCAACAACGAGCTACGATAGTGATGTGATTTCCCTTGCCAAGTTTTCCTCAACCACAAATCTAAAATGACCGATTATTGCTGCGTTTTCAAATTCCTCCGGAGTAGTGTGGACGGAAAGCATTTGATGCGTTTACAGAAGAATGAAACCTCCGTTTTCAAATTCTTCTGACATAGCTATAGTGTGGACTGGGCGTAGTGCACGTCACAGACATTGCCGCTAACCGAACTTTTGCTTCAGCGAAGCTAATGAAAACTTGCCCGAAACAGATAAAGGGCCTGCGCTGATGGAAGAAAATCTTTCCTTGGAACCCTTCCCTCCCATATTAATTCAAAGATTTGAAATTGATTTTCACGTTTCGTGTTTCCAACGTTTCTATGTTTCGCGGAACTTGGTCATGTATAGCGGGTGTGACCGTAACCTGCGAACGCAGACTGATTTCCGGCTGTCGCTTGTCTCCGCTGAAAATAAGCCGCACCCGGAATCGCTGGCTAGTGTGAACCGAGGCATGACGGGTAATTTCATAACTCAAACCTTTGAATTGTGTTTCATCTCAAAGTTTCAGCTAAAGGACCCTAGTCGGCCTCCGCCATTTTCGATGCCATTGAAATTACCGATATTGCATGGTGAAGCGAAATCTTGCTGCTTTACTGTAAGTTGTGTTGTGTTCTATTGTGTTAGGCTGAATTTTAATATATCGAAATTGGTCTATTGAAAGTTTACTTCAGGAACATCAACGGCGATGCCGGTTACCTCAACAAATTACCGGGACAGCATAGGTTGACCACGATGGAGAGTTACAACCAAATATGGACTTAACAAGCCAGAAAGTTGGTTGTGAATTTCAAGCCCTCTTCCGACTGGTTTGAAATGAATTCACTGAGGCTGTTTAAGTAACTGAAAAATCTTGCTCGTTTAATATTGCAGTGCTTTAAAAGCTTCAGATTGTCACGCATTTCACAACCTTATTTTCCTAAAGCCTCCGCCATAATATTATGTAAAAGGAGGATAGCATAGCCATCAGAGAACTATTGGCTGGTGAAACAAAGAATTCTTTTGTTTAACGTTTTGAACATTTAAATAACAAAAACAATGCTTGTAAACAAATATCTTTCCTATAGTTTCAACGCTCGAAGCATGTCATGTAAGCTTTGGCGTGAGCATAAGCTACCTTTCTTGTAGTTCAGAAATCACAGACAACTTTTCGGCAAGGCACTCTGAATGAAGGCACTGCGGATTATACAGAAAATGACCAACTTAGTATCAAACATCGAATTTATTATTAGGTGCGAAAGTTTTATTCTCGACACACACACGAGTTATCTACTCGCATCCGGTTGTTTCATGCTAGGAAATAATTGCAAAAGGAATTCTAATGAGAAATAACACCTCTATCACAGCATTGTTTTAATTTGGCTAGATTGCAGAATACCCTGCCACTTATTTGCATCTCAATGAATAAGAACAGCAACTATTGATGTAATGTATATATACGAAATAATTCATATATATGAACTGCGGTTGAAGATGAAAGTAAAGAATGATCATCGCAGTATATTTTCCAATTTAAGCAATCGGAAAGAAGATCGAAGCCTGAATAGCAACAATTGTTATATACCTCGTTCTTCAAAGCACATCGACACATGTAAATGGTGGGCCGGGTATTCTGCAATCGGCGTTATTGATACAGAGCGCGAAATTTTCAAAATTTTCTGCATGAGTCAGCTACTCTCTCTTGGTTTACACAAGCTGTAGAAACAAATGGTTTCGCGTTACAGCTTGCACATGCGCCGAATAGTGAAGCCAATATAACATGACATGACGGGCGTTTAGAATGCCCCCGACTTCAGTGTTCTAGCTTCTTCTAGGATAATTTTTTATCTCGCCTTTAGTAATAAGGGAGAAGAAATTAAGTCTTCCGCAGGGATACGGTCAGTAACTAGAAATTAAAGAACTTTTACTTCCCTTCTCATTGAGATTTTTGTGAACTTTGTACATGCAGTTGGCAGAACAAGTCTATATTGGACAACCACATTGTAAACAAGGTGCAATATTTTGGAAAGTAATTCGCTTGCCGGGTAAAGGAAAAAAGCTTGGACATGGCCCTGAACTGAGAGGAAATTTTAGTTTCTCTTCTTCCACATAAACAGGAATTCCTATCCATTTCCGATCAAACATCTCAGAGCTGAAGTCGTTCGTAAACACCACGCTCTACGACCACTCCCATCCTGCCGACACGCCTCATAAGTTAATAAATCAAGTCGGAATGAGTTGATTGTGAAATTACCGTCAACGTCACAAAAACGTGATATGGAGGCGGACAAAAGAGCTGTCAAACCGCAGCAGTGATTGCTACAAGAGTCTATATTTAACAATGACCAAACTTCCTGACAGTCGTGTTAAAACGACCGGCAATTAGGTGAAGGGAAGTAGTTTAACTTCTAACCGATTCGTTGGTTTCTTAAACGATGAACAGAAACTGGGAACTGTTCAGATTATCACTGGGTTGAAAACAACAAGCTGGGCTGTAAAGGAAAAACTGTAATACTAATAACTGCTTCAGCCATGGTCACGGAAAACACTTCAGACCCAAACTACGACTTTTATGTGTCGATAATTGATGATTCAGCATTCTGGTTGACTTTAGCTGTTATTGGATTCATCTTAGCCCTTGTTATTGTCGTCGGAAACGCGTTTCTGCTCTTCACTATTTACAAGGATCCCAGAAAGGCCCTTCGCACTCCACCATGCCTTCTGATCGCAAATTTAAGCGCGTCAGATTTACTGCAGGGAATAGTAAGCGCTTCTTTCGTAGCTGTGAGAGATGTCTATCGATTTGAACAAGTACATATGCCTTACGTTATGGTGTTTAAGGCCGTTATACACACCGTGCTAACAACCACTCTATTCGTGAGTAGCTATTCCATAATAGCCATGTCATTAACTTGCTATGTCGCCATCAGCAACCCAATGGAATACAAATCCATCATAACGAAGAAAAGAGTCAAGATTTTTATGGCAGTTTTATGGGTAATATCTTTAACAACGTGTGTTCTTCCTATGACGAATATATCCGAGAAGACATACACGCTAATTTACCTTCACACTCATGCTTCGCTGCCCGCCATCTTGTTAACAGCAATTTACATAAACGTGTTTCGCGCTCTCGCCAGACGATCACATGAGCTGCAACTTAACGGAATCGATACCATTGTAAACAGCAAGCATGTGTTGGACCGCGAGCGGAAGATGACATTTACGATAATAATCATTCTAGCTCTTTTTTACGTGACTTATATGCCTCAATATATCACACTTCATCTGCTACACCTTTGTAAGTCTTGTCAACAATCGACGACTTTCCACAAAATCGACGTAATTCTGTCGCGATTTTTGTTCCTAAGCCCGGCAATAAATCCATTCATTTACGCATGGAGGGTTCCAAAGTATCGTCTAGCGCTCTTCGAATGCTTGAAGACGTTCGGAAAGAAAATGAAACACTCGCAAACAAGGGGCGGATCAGCTCTACTTGGACGTCTGAAACGGGAACACGCTGTCAGAGAGAGTCGTATGAATTTCTTACTGAACACTGACAAATCAAGGAAAAGCGATAACGGGCCAAGTGATTCTACAAGTGTTTAATAAGTGCAAATCTTAAAACTGTGCAAAGCGAAATTCAACGGAGCTCGGTAACGGAATTTTCAGTAATTTTGGCCACGTGTAAAATTACCCTAAAATTGAAGGAAACCTGATAACAGTATGAGTTTACTGAGGTGGAAAAACACGAAAGAGGTAATAATAAGCCATAAAGGAACAAACATGATAAAGGATGGAGAAGATTGACACTGATTACGAACGACGAACCTTTTAAATTTAGGATAAATAAATGTAATGCCTTTATTTTTACTGTGTCTCCTTTCATTGTATGAATAAAACTGCTATCAGGTGATGTCTAATGAAACGAAGAATATAAAGGCAGAAACCGACACAACGTAGAATGTTTTTTTGAAGGTGTCATCGTTCCGGTTGCTTGTTTTTAAAACACTCTAATGAAAAATATACATAATAATGTTCAGCGGAAGTCGAGGGAGATTTATACTAACATCTTATCGTAGAAATATTTTCTTGGTTTCATCTGTCCCTTCCCCGGAAGAAAAATCGGGGAAAAGGATGTTTCATACTGGTTTTACAAGTCACTAGCAGAGAGCCGTAGTCACGTATAACGGAAGTCACAAAAATCAGCTATACGGTATAATTTCAGTACTGGTAAGGTGATAGAGTCAGAGAACCCCGGTAACTCGAACACTGGACGAACGTACTAAGGTTAAATAGCTTGACCTTGGTAAATCTGATGTTTACCGCGGTAAAAAGCTCAAATATAAACACAACATAAGTCCCATTTCCCTTGGATTTGACCCCACTTGTTAACTCGAACTCGGATAACTCGAATTACCCGCTGACTCGAACTAAATTTCGTTTCCCTTGATCAAATTTAATTACCCCGATAACTAGAATTCTGGTTCATGTAATTCACCACGGATGTCATTCCATTAGCTTTTCTTGTCGTGTAAATCGGTAAAAACACTACAGCAATTTGATTTTAAGTGCAACCTACCCTTCACATATTTGACAGTCATTTCCCATCTTAATAGTCACACAGGATGCGGTGTCTTTAGCTGGCACAAAGAGAAAAACAGTGCTACAGCGCAGTTCTGACGAGATAGGTTTTATTTGCACTGTAGACTGACGTGCTGAAAAATCAGTAAACTATCAATTATTACTATGTTGTCTGAACTGTGCTCGACGATTTGATTTGATTACCGCGCGCTCGGTAGTAGTCGGAAGCTGGGAGGAGCCGCCGAACATTTGATTGGTAGCGAAAGACGCATTTGTCGGTTGAGCTTTGAATTTTAGAGTCCGCATGTTATTGAAAGGTGCAGTAACATGGCAAGTTGGATATTCAATCGACCCCGCTAACTCGAACTGCTTTTCGTTTCGTCCTCCTTGCTGTTTCTCTCGCTCGTCCTTTTTTTTTCGCTCGACGGTCCCCACTGAACTACCAAGAGCTTGGAACAGGCTAGTTTCGCTTCAGAGTTCGAGTTACTGGAGTTCTACTGTATTTCGATCGTGCGGCACGTTTTGTATGCGCAAAAACTGACGTATAGAACGCCCAGAAGTCAGCTTTGCTTTGTCAGCTGCTAACCATTAATTTGTGAATTTGTCATATTGAAGATTTGCTATGTTAATCACCTACAAATCAAAACAGGGCGGCCTTCTGCTGCTGAAACCTGAAATAGTGGTTTCCTTGGCATGCGGGGCACTGAAAGAGGAAAAACATGGCGGAATGTAACACGTGAAGGACCCCTCAACATTACGCCGGAAAAAATAAGAAAACGCAGGTTTTTTTTACGGTTAGGCCTATCGTCCACACTAATCCGCCACGAAAACGGAGCTATTCGAAAACGCTCTTGAAACCGGAGAAATTTGAAAACGCCGGCTTTGCGTTTTAGTGTGGACGGAAAATTTTTTGATAATATTTCGATGACATGACGGCAATCATGCCATAGTTTTCCTGAAAACACAACTCCAAAATGACCGGTGATTGTTGCGTCTTCAGATTTCTCTGGCGTGTTGTAGACGGGGCCTAATTGTAGCCTGCGAACAGGCTTCTTGGCGAGGACGGAAAAAAAACATTCGGCGAGCTAAGTGAGCGGATGTACATTTGTTTGCCGTCCTCTGTAAAACAGCAACGTGAAATGACCATTAGGCTCGATTTCCGCCGCTCTCTCGTGTATGTTCTTCGTCGTCTACGGAACGTGGACGACGACGGCTACTTTTTCGTATTTTCATTTGGAATTGAACGCCGTCGTTGCATATTTAGCTTAAGCACGTTTTTAGAGCCATTGGCGTACCGAACAGATCTAGACAATCGCGACTGTCGCTTGTAAAATATAACTTCATTTTTCTCTACGCGTTGTCGTCGTCGTCGGTCGTTGCTTAAGCTCCCTTGTTTTACTTTCAGACTGTAACGCCTCACTGGTCAATCTTGTTAAGCCGATTGCGGTTTATACGACAATTGACTTAGGGACTTCTCTATAGCCAAATGGAAAGTGGGCACAAGAGCCTATAATGCGAGCAATATAAATGGAATATCATGCGTTAAATATCCCAGGTTAAAGAAGCAACGAACTTATGTATTCTTACTGTGACGATTGCATTGCCAGGCAACGTCCTGATGTTCGTACGACATTTTGTCGTCTTATGGGTTCTATTATTGAGCAGACGCACGGTAACGTGGAATCTATTTGTGTTAGATAATAAATTAAACGAATCAAGAATTGATGCTATTTCTGCAAGAAGCATTCGTTTGAAAATAAGGTATATGAGTACAGAAAAAGCTAAAGCACTTTAAATTTGAGAGACGCTACAAATTTAAATTTCAAATGTTATTATGTAAAATTAGTGGATGTACCACTTGTCGAATTCTAATTGTTTTTTAAACCGTCTATAAAAGTATAATGAATTCAGTAAGCAAATTCGAGAAAAATATAAGTAAGGCAGGCATTCATTGAGCAGAGACGAAGTCCATACATGACTCCAAAACTATAATGTCATAAATGATGTTTTCATCGCGCAGTGAAAAGTTCCGCTTTGCTGAATTTCCGAGGTTGGGTCAGTGTCGTTATCAGCGAATTAAGTTTTTAATACATCAAATTTGGTCTTAAATTGCTTTATATTCATGTTCCCTTTTTGTCATACTGAAGTCATTACTGTATTTAGTTTAATGGCGTGGAAATCAATAGGCGAGAAAATGGACTTTAGTCACCGATAACACAATGAGGTCATTTTTTTTCAAAATTTCGCAGCAAGCTAGCGAGGGCATTATACCAAAATCACTGTAATAATAGATTAGAACTTGTTTTGTCTCTTCTTGAAAAAAATGTTTTGGACTGCTCTAATTCAATTTAATGTGACCTAAGGCAAAATCAACATAAGTTGATTCTAATAAATTTTCGTTTATTTGAAAACTGATAACAACCCTTGCTGTGACCAAACAGCGGGGGTCGTTTATTGTGAAGTGCAGTCCTATTTTGGGTTTTCTGCTCATACAGGAAACATGTTTAAAAGGTCGTGACCACGGGCTGTGATATTAACTGAGACTTGAGAAGTCACCTCATACGTGTCAATATCAGTGTTAGCGTCCGTGTTTCTGGAATGGCCACGGAAAATTCTTCTGATTCAAACTACGATTTTTATCTGACGATAATCGATGACAAGGCATACTGGCTGAGTTTAGCTGTGGTGGGATTCATTTTAGCAATAGTTATCATCATAGGAAACTCTGTTCTACTGATCACGACTTACAAGGATCCTCGTAGAACACTGCGTACACCACCATCTTTCTTGATCACGAATTTGAGCGCGTCCGATTTACTGCTGGGACTATTCAATGTTGTTCTTGTGGCTTTGAGAGATGTCTATCGATCTCGACTTGAACATATGCCTTACGCTGTGGTGTTTAAGGCAATCATGTACACCGTGCTAACTTCAACTATTTTCGTGAGCAGCTATTCCATAATAGCCATGTCATTAACTTGTTATGTTGCAATCAGCAAACCGATGGAATATAAAACTATCATAACCAAGGGAAGAGTCAAGATTTTCATTGCAGTGTTATGGGTGATATCTCTAGCGACCTGTGTTCTCCCTGTGACAAATGTGTCCGAGAAGACATTCACTCTAATTTATCTCCACACTCATGCTTCGCTGCCCGCCATCTTGTTGACAGTAATTTACGTGAATGTGTTCCGTGCTCTCGCGAGACGAACCCGAGAACTTGAGCTCGGCGGTTACAACTCGATAGCGAGTAATTCTCTGGAAAGGAAGCGAAATATGGCTGTCACGATTATAATAATTCTTTCGCTGTTCTTCATCACTTATATGCCTCAATACGTCACACTTCATCTGCTGTACTTCTGCGAATCTTGTCAAGCCTCGATAACTTTCCACAAGATTGACGTGGCATTGTCTCGATTTTTGTTCATTAATTCTGCAATAAATCCTTTTGTGTACGCTTGGAGAGTGCCAAAGTATCGTCGAGCGTTTAGCGACTGTTTGCAGGTTCTGTTCTGTAGAGCGAGAACTAGATCTCACGGAACAAGTTCGAAATACTCGCGCCGAAGGCAAAGTGAAAGAGATGGTCCTGGTAGATTTTTACGAAACAAGCCAGGAGACTTAAGTGAGCCAACTGCAAGTGAAATGACAAGCTTTCAGAGTTAAATCTGATATAACAAATACCCTTAAGGCAATCGAACCAATTAAGATGTATTTAATTTACGAGGCTAGATCACTGAGTTAACATCTGATAGCCGGAGGAAAACAGTCTTTGTAGTCCCGAAGTAACGATAAATATTTATTGTCTAATTTGGTTTAAAATGTGCACGTCTGAAAGAAAACCTCCAGTGATCAAGCCGATTATTGCAACTGAGAGAGTATAAAGAGGTGTAACGTCAGCAATATCAAGATAAGATTAGAATATATTACTGCGTCATGACTTAAAAGTATAATTAACGACTGCGAGGTCGTGCTAACACTAACTAATGTCGAGAAAGACTGCAAAGAAGAATTGTGAATTAAAAAATATTTAACTACACAAATTGTGCTTGTCTTTACAATGTGCATGCGTGCCAATACATTTTGGGAAAATAAGTTATCTGTTGTAACTTATGTAATAAAACGAACTATTGAAGACATGATTAATCATCGCAGTTATACACAACTTTTAAAGCCTGAAAAAAATTGAGACCTGAACGGGATTCGAACCCATTTTCCAAACCCATGACCTCTGCGATACCTGTTGAGCAGAGGTCATGGGTTCGAATCCCGTTCAAGCCTGAATTTTCTTCAGGCTTTAATTTCACAACTGCTTTAAGGTGGGGGTAAACATGAATAGGTGTGAAATTTAAAGTGATATAAAAAAGGAAATTGTTAGGATTAAGATGGGCTGGAAACACTACCAGACAGTTGACCCCGCAAAAGAGAGCCCCAGGTTGCTAGGGGACTGTTTGGTATCCGTCTACTAATTCTTCACTTCAAATTTCAATTTTCCAAATCCATCAAATCTTCAACATTTCATATTTTCCTCAATTTAACCTATCCTTTGAGAAAAAATATCTCTTTCCCAAAATGCCCAAAAATCACCCAAAAATTTACACAAAACCGCCAAACAGTGGTTAATGAGATAAGCAGAGAGATTTAGTGTCGCTTGAAACGTGACTGAGGCAGAAAGGCCGTGTTAAGCAACCTCAAAACAGCCTTCACGTTAACCCCCGCCTTAAGTTGTGTATAACTACTGCGATGATCAATCATGTCTTCGTATCTTTCTCCGCAGTTCAAATATATGATGTTTCATATATTCACTTGCAAATGAACTATTCTAAACATGTTTGAGGTTCTTCATTCAGGAAGAAGGGTGGTCCGGATGTTTTCAACTTCTCTGGTCATAAACTTCGGGAAATTGACTTCATTTTTTTCATGTTTGTTTATTTTTACTTGTACTGCGTGCTACCAGTGTGTTTGTTTCTTAGATAAACACTTCCGGCGTTTAGTCCGGAAGTCATCAGTTACGATGCAAAGTTCCGGGAAGATGACGAAGGTGGGATAGTTATATTTTGAGTTTGATTGATGGATGGTGCAATAGGCCTTATCACGGTTTCCGACGCCATTTTGACGAGTAGGCAAAGCGGTCAGAAATTACAGTGTTTGTATGGGAATCCGATGGCAAAGAACTTTTTCCAAAATCGAATTTTACGCAATTTGTGAATCGCAATGTTAAAATATCAGGTGGAAGATTGTATTCACTAAGTTTGAAGGATGTAACTTAACTAGAAGACGCTCTGAGTTAATTTTTATAATTTAGCATACATTTGTCTGTAATTTTTTTTTCGGCGCCGCCGCGTCTTCCCAGCCAAATTTACAGACAAATGTATGGAAAATTATAAAAATTAACTGAGCGTCTTCTAGTTAAACTACAACCTTCAAACTTGGTGAATACAATCTTCCACCTGATATTTTAACATTGCGATTCACAAATTGCGTAAAATTCGATTTTGGAAAAAGTTCTTTGCCATCGGATTCCCATACAAACACTGTAATTTCTGACCGCTTTGCCTACCCGTCAAAATGGCGTCGGAAACCGTGATAAGGCCTATTGCTACCGGAATGGGCTTATTGTCTGTAATGTTTCAATGAGTTTGCCTTTTGGTCGAGGGTCGAGGGTCGAGGGTAACTAGTCGAGGATCGAGGGGTTACCCTCGGCCCTCGACCAAAAGGCAAACTCTGTTTCAATGAACTTGTAGGAATATCGTGTGCATATTTTAAATACTGAGCAAACTCCGGTGTAAAAACGTGCTAAACCATACGCGAAGCATGACTGACCCGAGTGTAGGTTTATGTCGAGGGTCGAGGGTAACATATCGAGGGTCGAGGGTCGAGGGTAAAAAAATGTTTTTTCGTGAGGTCTATATCTAGGAGGTCATGTTTATTATATGGCAAACAAAAAAATTCGTTTAATAGAACTGTTTTGTACTAACGTTTTGCTTGCAAACAGCGTTGAGCTGAACTTAATTCTCTCAAAGTTTGCTTGTCCTCTTTACTGTTTTGTTTTTCAGCGGATCAAATTCCTGAATTCGGTAGTTCCCAGTCATTGTGAGACACAGCCATACGATAAATAGAGGATATTACATGGGCGCGGAATGCAAGCCGCTCTCTAGGGTCATGATCCCAGGCATTTCATGCGTAGAGAGCGGAAACTGGGGACGAGAATGCCTTGAATTGGAAAGAATCACGCGCCACATACAAAGATGTCGATCGTTTTCGGACAGGGGTGGTCAGTGAAGTATGTAGCTAGTCAAGTAAGCAAAACGGTGACCCCAATTTTTCTCGGATGGATCATTTTCTCTACTGATTTTCTACGTTTAGGGAAAAAATGAAGAAAATCGATCGACTAGAAGTTTGAATGCACCATCGAATTCCGTTCTTATTAGCTCTTCGTGCATCTGTGCGGCGGTTTCAAATGCCTCTTAAAGGGTTAAATTTTGTGAAAACGTTAGTAACATTTGGAATTATTTACATAACAGACCCACTTCTACAAAATATGACTAAGATCGTTGGCCTCCGTTGAATTTAACTTTTTTACCTCCCTCGACCCTCGACCCTCGACAAAAACCTACTCTCGACTGACCCAAACGCGCCCCTACTAGCTCCTGCTCGGAGACTGTACAGACTCTCCAGCGCGCGGTTAAACGCAAAAAGCCTACGCTACTTCCAGTTTTCGAAGAATGTAAGGGTTTGAAGCCAAAACGAACTAAACGTTTGTAAGAAAACGTTATAAACGTAAACAGAGCAGTGACAAGCCATTTAATAGCAATTGTTAAATTTTCCGAAAGTTTCAGTACCATTTGATGCAAAATCAGTATCACTTGAGACGATAAGCTTAATCTTCTCGTTTTAGTGTTATCGATATTGTTTACGAAGTAATAAATTCTTACTAAAACATTTTGTTATAAAAGCAAGCGATAAAAAATATGAACGACGTTTCGACCGCTCTACGGTCATTCTCAAGTTAAGGTTCATGGAATAAAGAATCCGCATATATACAATTTCTGAAACAATGGAAAGAGGTAAAAAGCTAATTATTTACATACGAACAATAAAAAATAACCGTATGCGAAAATGAAGTGTAAATAAAAAGGTGAAAAGAATAAAAAAAAAAAAAAACTATAAAAGTGTTAAGTAAACAGCTTTGCACGGATAGAATCGCTCTGTTTGTTTAATTTTGGCTGAAGGTCCCGAATAAAAAACATTTCAAAAAGCAAACAATCGAACTTGTTCGAGCACTTTCTCAGGACCCTAAAGTTCTTTGTGATTTCACTTGGCTCCTTCCCATGTTGCTCTCTCACATGGTTGCCGATTACTGAGCGTTTGTGTTACTGCCTCCACACGTTGATGTAGGTGTCGGCTTGTAAAGCCGACATAATCTGCATCACACAGATCACACTTATATAAATATACAACGTTTTGCTGGTTGACAATTGGAGGTATCTGTTGGTTTTCTGTACACCTTTCGGTCTAATCGGGTGCCGTTTTCGATGATTTCCATTCCTTGGAAAGGAAGTTTCCTAGGAATGGAAATCATGGAAATCATCAAAAACGGCACCCGATTAGACCGAAAGGTTTACAGAAAACCAACAGATACTGGGCTACTTCTGCATTACCATAGCCACGTTCATATGAAGTACAAACATTCTCTGTTAAAAACAATGCTGAACCGCGCATTTAAACTTTCTTCAAACTGGCAATTGTTTCATCAAGAATGCGAACGCTTAAGGGTGATCTTCACGCGTTTGCATTATCCAGAGCCCCTCATACAAAACACCATCAAGGTTTTCGTTGAAGTGAAGGTGACGGGGAACACACGCCACCCGCAACAATCAGGCGAAATTCCCGTTAGAATACTCCTGCCCTTCAAAGATCAGATATCAGCAGACAAACTACGTGAGCAACTTAGTGACCTTAGCCGAAAGATAAATACCGAGGTACATCCTGTGTTTACAAGCCGCAAGATCAAAGATGAGCTTAAAGCTAAAGAACCTAAACCTCCAATTGTCAACCAGCAAAACGTTGTATATTTATATAAGTGTGATCTGTGTGATGCAGATTATGTCGGCTTTACAAGCCGACACCTACATCAACGTGTGGAGGAACACAAACGCTCAGTAATCGGCAACCATGTGAGAGAGCAACATGGGAAGGAGCCAAGTGAAATCACAAAGAACTTTAGGGTCCTGAGAAAGTGCTCGAACAAGTTCGATTGTTTGCTTTTTGAAATGTTTTTTATTCGGGACCTTCAGCCAAAATTAAACAAACAGAGCGATTCTATCTGTGCAAAGCTGTTTACTTAACACTTTTATACTTTTATAGTTTTTTTTTTATTCTTTTCACCTCTTATTTACACTTCATTTTCGCATACGGTTATTTTTTATTGTTCGTATGTAAATAATTAGCTTTTTACCTCTTTCCATTGTTTCAGAAATTGTATATATGCGGATTCTTTATTCCATGAACCTTAACTCGATATTGTTTCTAGCGTAAAACACGGTGATACATGTATCCAGTTGGCAGCATTATTTTACATTCAATCTCGTCTCCCCAGAAAGAAAACGAGGCAAAAAAACTAATCAGAGCCCTCAGAACTGAAAGAGCCAAAATCTTTGAATAACTGACAGCCGTCATTTTGAATCATTGTAAAGCAGCGCCGAGGTCCAATTACATCAATCACTTACGAGACGCTTCTCACTCCACCAAATTAGGACAGTTTCTGGAATATTCAAGAGGTAAATGCAGTTACACGTAAGAATGGAAACAAATTCATCGCGATAAATGTTTGAGACAGTTTCTTAATTCTATTAAGATAAATTTGGACTGTCGTTAAGTTTGTCCAGTTAATAACTTTCTGTGAATTACTGTTTAAATGTGCTGTGTGATTTGTAACGTTGTTTCGGCGATGTATGTTACAAGCCTTTTTTTCTCATTTTTAAAATGCACCGGATTAGGAGCAATATTGGAACAGCTCTCAAGGATCCTAAAGAGGGCACATCAGGGCATGCACTTAAGCAACACTCACAAACAATATTGCGTTTGGGAGAGAAAGGAACAACTTTTGCAAGACGGAACTTTGAGGGGAATGCTATGTGATATTGATGGCAGAGTTTATTATCTGACTGACAAAATTACTTCATCGTGATTGGTTGAGAGCAGCCAGCACGTCGGTGCATGCTTGCTTTAATAATAATAAATGCTTTATTTAAACTGAAAAAAATAACCGATCAGCGATTTTAACATAAAAAACGCTGGTATAAACCGGTGATCAGTACATAAGAATACTAACTGATTAAAAATACATTTCACTATCAATACAATTAAGATTAAAATACAATGACAGAAAAATTAACTTATACACTACACATGTGTTGTGCCTTATCCGATTCTATTAAGAATTTAAAAGTTTTAACTTTAAAACATCTTAGCGTTTCACAAGCACGTATTGTTTTGGGAAGGTCATTCCATTCCTTTGCTGCGGCATACTCGAATGTTGACTGACCCATAGCTGTTTTATATCTTGGGAGATGAAGTTCCCTACCATCTCTGAGGGCTTTACGGCGAAGTTCTGATCTCAATGCAAAATACCCTTGAAGTTGCCTGGGACAGTGATAGTCATTTACGATTTTATATACTAGTTGGAGACGTAAATAACGGCGCCTGTTAAACAATGTTAACAGGCCAAGTCTCTCCCTCATTGACTGAGTGCACGTTAAGTGATTCGTTCTTAAAATTATTCGCATTGCTTTATTTTGCAACCTTTCTAGAAGGAAAAATGCAATTTGAAAATTCTTTCAAATTGCATGAGCCTTAAGGCGAGTGCAATTTTGAGAGAATCTTCGAACATCTCTCGTACTGTAAATCCTTAATAATTGCATGCATGTGACGTGTATGCGACACGAATTGAAAGGAGATGTTTCAAGAACAGTTCTCCCTAAATTTTTGCTTGTTTAGTACAGCAGTGTTGTATCATCTCAGCCAAGAGAAACTTGGAAACTCTCGGGAGACGATCAACGGAAACGCGTGCGGGCGACGAGCGGGATCAGCGACTAACGGGATCCGGGAGAGAAAAGAGTCGAACCAGACCCCACTGTTCGAACATTTAAGGTGGCTCTGAACCCCATGTACAGAATTTTTTTAAATTTTGCCAAAAGTTGCGTCTTATCATGCTTGTCAAAAGTTGATAATATAAAAAAATTTTTACCGTGTCGTTTTTGAATTATAAGCCCCTAAAGCTGTAATTAAGGGTGTTTTTCCTGAGAGGTCATGCTGTTGCTACGGTAACCTATTGTGTCAAGAAAATGATGACAACGTGTTCACCAATGATTGGGCAGTTTTTTGATACCATGATTGTAGCATCAAATGATAAACAGTGGTTATAACGACCTATCCAAATATAAGTGTTGGAAACTGTTTTGAGCCACCAATTGCCGGTTTTCACATGACGTCACTAAAATTCAAACTACAAAACTATTGATCCTATTGATATTTTACTTTAATGAGGTATAAGAGCAGCTGAAAACTAATATTTAGACGATTTTTTGTCCCGAATGGGTTCTTGGTTTTGCGATAGGTTATGCTTGAATTTCTAAGCTTTTGCGTGACGCGGCATTTACATGACGGCCGGGTTGTTTAAAAAGTGACTTATTTCGGGACTTATTTCGGGAAATTTGGCTATCTGAACGGGTTCTTGTATTAGGAAAAGTATTATTTTAATGTTTTTGAGTTCCTCGAGAGATAAATTTACGCTTTTGTGATAAAACTCAGTGACAGATGTTTCTGTTGGTTTCCGGCCGCCATGTTGGTGCCCATCTAGATGGGCACCAACATGGCGTCCCATACAAATCTCTATAAATTTGGATGACACACTTCTGCGAATAGCGCGCGAATTAAAAACAGCAGAGACCTGATTCTTGGCGAGGTTGTTTATATTGCAATCATCTATCATATCCCAGATTCTTGAATTTATTTATTGAACGGTTACGATTTTAGTTTTGATCACGTGACTGATGAAAACCGAGAATAAGGATCGTAGAAAATTTAGTGATGAACTATAATGAAGAATGCCTGAGAAACAAATTAACAAGCAAACAAAGCAAAATGCTAAGCTTTCACTTTTTCCAGGACCTAAAGTGCCATTTTCTGTTTACAAATATTAAGTAAAACTAAATTTCCTATTCAAATTTTCCAAGGGCCAAAAGAAAGATTTGAATAGTAGATCTTTTGTTTGTAAATAAATAACAAAAGATGACGTAACGCGAAGTATCGTTATTGTAACAACCCCATTCCCCTCGCCTTTTACATTTAAGCAATAGAGCACTTTTCCGTGTTAACATAGCCTCATTTAAACACAACGGGATTCCGAGAGTTCGAGACAATAATGCAAATTTGGTTTGCTTAAATAAGGCTATGTAAACACGGAAGTGCTCTATTGCTTTTATAAAATATTTCACAACAATACGCGAGAATCTAAAACGTCACAACCGTGTTTACATACTGTCATCTGAACGCACCTCTCGACGAATGAGAGCGCGCGTAGTATCTCAGTTATTTTATAAAACGCAGTCGAAGGAGAGGCGTCCTAATCGTTTGGACATCCAACCTTTGGGTTCAGAGGGCAAGAGTGCAAGAGCCTCAGCGTACATAACTTTCATTACCGGTTCTTATGCAAGGAACTTCTGTGTTATTAACCCACTCTGGTGTGTAACTGGGTACCTGGCAAATGTTTTGAAAGGCGTAAATCTTGCGCTGAAACAAAATAGAGAAGCTTCTTATTAAGGTGGACCAAAGAAAAAAATATTCCTAGCCGCGATTGAGACAAGAAAGTCACAGAAAGCGGTTAATACCACAAGCTCGTTTGAACCTCTGTTCTCAGGGATGCCTTTGGTATAAAAACAAATATTACCCATTAAGTTTTCAGACAAGGGAATAGTTTTATACTAAATAGCCGTATTTCACGGTTTGTTTCACAGTGTTTATTTGCAAATTTTAACTGGGGTACTAATAAATATAAAACTGGCCAAGCTATAAGTTCAACTGCGTTTAGATTTTGACTAATTAGTTGTTCCTAATCTACGTTATAACATTGAAGATAAAATGGGTCCAAGATGTTTATTTGTAAAGCAACTGAGAGATGGGCAATTCAACGTTTTCCTTGGTGCAAGCGAGCTTTTTAGACAATTCTAGAGCATTATCTTCCATTACCAGCCTTGCAAAAAGGAAAGAGCATTTTTCTCTTTTTTCTCACAAAGACACAGAAATCAAACACGATAGAGAGGCGTTTGTTAAATTTTGAGGGGTCTTTAAATTTACTTCGAAACATTTAATTTTTCCGTCGACTTGAAATTGTTTAAAACATTAAACCATTATTCAATATAAATAAAGCGTTTTCTGATTAAGAAAAACTTTAAAAACGTAAGCTTTCGGCTTCCAGACTAAAACTTTCAAAAACCTTTGAAAACCATTAGTTTTCATATATTTTTTCTCAGAAGGTAAATATAATTTGCAACAATTTTCCAACAAATCTAAACACAGTTACCGCTAATCTTCTTTTAGTGATTTCACTGAAATCTCGAGCGTGACTTTCCAGCTTTCACGCATCCACTCAGCCGTGAAATTGAAAGCCACTTGTTCTTTCTTTTTACTCGCTAGCGGCGATCGAATCGATTCGCTTGAGCTTGTAGGATTACACAAACATCAAAAAATCACCCCTGTAGGATTTATTACCTCACAATACCGGCATCTGCGGGTAATAACTCGATATCCGACCAATCAGAGCACGTTATTCAGTTATCCGTGTCGATTTGTTTTGGTTACCTCATCTCCCGGGAACTAAGTCGACATTCCTATCTGAGGTAGTAATCGAGGTTTGGAGATCGTTTTGTGACTTGATAAACTCCGACGCAGCTAGAAATACTCATTCTACATCGTAAAGGGAAATCAGTAGCTGCGTCCAAGAAACTGATCGCATCACAAGGCACTCGTCATGACGAGTAGAGGCAAGATCTTCGTCCGACTTCAAATGGAAAGGTTTTACTTAATTTGACAAGTTAATCGTTTTGCACTCGTATTACACTTTTATTGACTTCAGAGCTTTCATATTTTTAGCTAGAAGCTTGTAATATCAATTCTTCCTTTTGACTGCCATAGGTTTATTTTAGTTGGTCGTATATCAAGATTGAATATTTGTACGTTTCAGTGGTATTTCTTATTTCTCATATCTTGCCTTGCTGAAAATTTATCGCATTGTAAGGAGAAGTTATGTTTTGGTCAGAACCCTTTAGGGTTAAGTGACAGATAGTTTACGATATGTTATTACGGAATTGATTTCGTGTTGTCCTTGCAAATAATTTTAGTTCATTTACATTAACGTTTTGTTTCATGATTACGATACCTCTTTAAGCTGTATGTAAATAATATTTTTGACTATTTAACTCCAAGGTAGTCATCTTAAAGTGCAACCCTTTCGTCTTAACGGGGAACCCGTTTTTCCTGGGATTTTCAACCCGGGACTCTTGTCGCTCAAATTGGTGATTCATTTAATAACAACAGCAAACAATCATGCTAAGATTTTATAATTTATATTACTAAAGATGAGAAATTAAACTCTAGCTTAAATCAGATCTCGAATCCTGGTTTAGATGTTTTAATTTTACGCCATCCAAGTACCTGCTTCTGGGATTTGAGTCGACTGTTAGAAACTATTGCAGTTTACAATGCCAAAATAGGAAGTGATCTGCCTCGATGTTTGATTCAGGCTATTCCTTACACCTCCATCAGTGAGGAAAAGTCTGTCTTAGGGCCGTGGGAACTTTGTCAAAAGTAGCTAGTTGAATAGGGAGTACTTCGAATGGTGAGACCTCTAGTGCTACTAACATGTTTGTATTTTTTAATACCAGTTTTTACAGGGATTTCACGGTTTGTAGGTTGGAGCGTTTACAGCAAAGTCAATTCATAATTTCTTCAAAGCGAAGTGAGCGAAAAGTTAAATTAAAGGACGAAATTAAGAAGAAATTAAAAAGGACGAAATTAAGGACGAAATTAACTTTCAAAGTCCAAGTCAAATTACCAAAATTCGGTTTAGATAATTCAGTCTCTCGTGAGTACTGTTTCTCTAAATTTATTCAGAGATGTTATTTAATACGGATTTTAGCTGCAAACGAGTTGTTTCATTTCAGAGACGAAAACAACAGGCGCTAAAGTGGTATAATTTGTTTTTACTTTCTGTCGTGGGCGTACAATTAACAAACATGGCAAACGAAAAACAAAAATTAAACAATCAAAACATTTCGTACCAATTAAATTATAGCTGGACCCTTTGAATCTGAACTGTAAAGTTATGTCAAATACTAGTACTGCTTACCAAGTAGAAGTTAACTAATGATATTAAAACAAATTCTCCTAACTGTTACTGTAAGAATTCTATGGATACCGGTAGCGAGAATTTGTATGCTGTAATTAGAGCAAGGAGTGTCAACTATAAATGCATAAGAAATAACATACGGAGAAATGGCCACTGAGTTAGTTTG
>OZ026595.1:7738115-7745615 GCA_964020085.1 Micromussa lordhowensis
GAAAACAGCAGTTTGGTTTTATCCTGAGATAGATGAGATAGATGACGTAGATGCGAAACAATATCACCGAGCCTCGTTTTCAACTCGCAATTCCGCGCTAAATACCTCGCTTCGTAAACCAATCAGAATGCAAGATTTTATTCAATTATGCGATTCTAAACTGAAACTATACATTGAAAAATGAAATAAATTAAGTTTGTTACATTTGTTTTGCATTAGTATCACTGCTTAATACCTGGGAAAACGAGCATTTTTCTTTGGATGCCATTCTGTACACCCGAGAGAGCCGTCTGTGGTTCACGGCAAAATATTCCACGCACAAGATTTGTTTAACGGCTAGAGCTCTGTGTACTGAATTGGTTGTTATTCTTATGTAACAAATTGTAGGCAATACACAAGTTTCTGCAATGCATAATAGGATTCATTGGGCCCCCATCTCAGACGATTCTCTCAGTTGTTCAGTATAACTACCGTATCGAGAAAATCATTTCCCCTGAGCCTTGAAACATATATCTATTACGCCTTTGATGATTATGTCACGTGATTGTCCATAGCTATAACCGTGTTCCAGTGCCAAGACGATGAGTGAATTTGTTCATGTGTTCCTACAGCACGTTAATTGTTCTTTTAGCACCAGTCGAATCCTCGTCTTCGTTCACTGAAAATGGAAAACAGGTTGCGTTTAAGTTTACAAAATAACTGAGCCACTACGCGCGCTCTCATTGGTCGACAGGTGTGTTTAGATGACAGTATGTAAACACGGTTGTGACGTTTTAGATTCACGCGTATTTTTAAGAATTACTTTATAAAAACAATAGAGCACCTTTTCCGTGTTTACATAGCCTCATCTAAACACTCAGAGGGTTGGGAGAATTCTCGAAGTGAGTGGAGAAGACAGCTAATACCCTCCTACAAGCTACATGTTCAGTGTAATTAAGTCACTGATCTGAGAGCAGGATTTCTGCATCAAAAGGCAAGTTATCTGTCCATCGCATGAAATGGTGCAAGTGTGTCAATCAGAAATATTGTTCTTTCTCTACATTATACTGAAATGCGCGTGGTATTCAGAAGTAGTGACTTTTTAATGGTGAACTGTAGTTCCTTTCTTAGTTTAGTCATTAATGTTTAGAGACATCTAACTCGACATGTGTGTGTCTTTGTGACTTTTATGTCACTAGTAAGATTATGGAAAATTCCAGCTGTTAAAATACCAAATTAAAAGAATCACTGATTCCAAAGTTGGTATTCTACCGTCAGTAATGCTAGTTTACTTCTCTCAAAAGCCAGAAGTATCATTTGGAATTACTCGTCCCTGTACTCACCATTTGACCCTCAACCCACCTCATAATGCTTGGCAAATACTTTCGTTACATCAACGCGCTATAATGCTACGTTCGTTTTCAGCGACTTCATCTCATTAGTACAGGATAAAATCGAGATGGAAATATATATTGCTGCCACGTTGAATGGCGAAAGGGAATTTCAACAGAAGTGGAAATTCCTTCTCACCTAGCCTGAGTAGCAAGCGTTCTCGTACGGGCCGAGGCGAATGAAATCGGACCGCGCAAAAGAGCTTTTTCGCATTCGGACCGCGCGAAAATTGGGGCGAGAGCAATTCGGCCGCGTGAGAAGTGAGGCGAGAGCAAAAATGTGGAAGAAGCGGGGGAGGGGGTGGGGAAGAAGGGGACCACCCCATTTCCCCACCCCCACCCCGCTCCTTCGACGTTTTTGCTCTCGCCCCATTTTTCGCGTGGCCCGAATGCGAAAAAGCTCTTTCGCGTGGTCCGATTTCATTCGACTCGTACGAGAACGCTTGCTACGCAGACTATTTATCACCATTCAGAGCGTTTCTCTTAGTAATTTGTTGCGAGTTTTTTTTCCTGTTAGTAAGTAATTACAATGTATTGTAATTCCTTAAGCAACTTAATGTGTAAGTCATAATAAGTAATTATTGCGTATTGCATATACTGCGTATTGCAAGTAAGTGTATTGTAAGTGATGTGTGTAAGACAGTAAAAGCATTAAAAAATAAATAAAAAATAGAAAATTTACTGCTGAGTGTTTCCAAATAGAAATTTGCTGAATATCAACCATATGCAAGGTAATTTAAAGTACTGGAAGGTATTTCAATTTCCTTAGAGTTAATTCTATACCTTCCAGCTTTGAATAGCAACATTGTTTTTGCAGTTGTACCCTTAAGGTCGACCAAGCTAGCCTGAAGTTTTACCTACGCAGTCTGCCACTAATAGAAGTCGTCGTGAATTCTGAGGGTATGTAAAGCTACTCGGACTTACAAGTGCATATATACAAATTTGATGCATCGGTTGTGCTTTCACGTTCTGTTTTAACAGAACGGCTTCACAATTCTTCAAGCGCTTTTGGTATCATACCTCTGGATATTTCGTTTCTAAACACTATTCCCGCGTGAGCTCCACTCTTGCTTAGGTACACTTGAGCCTTCGTTCCATCGTTCGCTGTCAGCGTGTGTACAAAGCCACCCTTGCCATGCGTCCCTTTGCTGATTGGTTTAACAGGCGTTGATTGTTTCTCAAGTTTGGCGCCTTTTTGCAGCGGCGTGGCTGGTAATACGGCGGCGGTTTTGGCGGGAATTGCAGCACCATTCGTTAAAGATGACTTTTCCGTCTGTGACAGGACTGTGACATCAGTTGATGTATCTTGTGTGGAGTTTGCCGTTGAGTTTACTTTTGTAGTAGAAACAACTGGAGCTTCTGTCCCGGGGGCAGGAGTTTTAACATCCCCTAGGGGCTTTGAATCATCTTCAAGTGGTGGCGACATCGTTGGTAGCGGACCTTACAAAATGATAGCAGTAAATCAATGGCCTGTTTTCACTGGAAGCATACAAATAATATTATTCCACTCTTTAATACGAGTTTATTAGATTATCCTGCTCTCATAAAAGTAATAAAACTCAATAAAATCAATAAACTGTTGCTAACTGACAAATATTTTCTATTATAAACCAACTGAGATACTACACGCGCTCTGATTGGTTAATGACCCTGCAGTTGTTCGCCATATAAAGCTTGCGCTATTCAGTGTTTTCCACGGTCTATGGAAGACACAGTTCTGACTACTCTGGGCGAGACTGATCAATTTGGGTTGCTAAACAAAGGTCGGTGGGGGCGCGGTGGCCTCATGGTTAGTGCGCTCGACTCCGGAGCGAGCGCTCCGGGTTCGAGCCCTGGCCGGGGACATTGTGTTGTGTTCTTGGGCAAGACACTTTCCTCTCACAGTGCCTCTCTCCACCCAGGTGTATAAATAGGTACCGGCGAATTTGATGCTGGGGGTAACCCTGCGATGGACTAGCATCCCATCCACGGGGGAGTAGAAATACTCCTAGTCGCTTAATGCTACTGAAACCGGGATAAGCTCCGGCCTGATGGCCCACTAGGCTCGTATGCAGACTTTACCAAACAAAGGTCGAGAAGATTTCTTTCGAGTTAACATTGAGATTATCGGTCCAAGCATAGAAGAAATGGTTTCTTTAAAAAAGTTTATTTGAAAAAAAAGAAAGAAAAAAACCGCCTAACTCAGAAGCACTGTTTTTCGTCAAACTGAATGGTCTATAATCTCCAGTCAGTCGAACCTCTCGCTAATAGTCGTTTCCAAAGTAGTTGCTACTATGGGATAATTAACTAGTTCAATCCTAGCGGTTTCGTCTAAGAATCAAAGAAATTCCAATAAAACTCTAAATACGAACTTATACCATTATGTTATGCATGTCATTTCCTTAATAGCGACGTCTTACTGTGAAAGTATGCTCAAAGTGCCCTACAGTTGAACTTTTCAGGCGTACCTCCTTCAGGGGGAACATTCCTTATAAACTCCTCGAAGTCACCATCGTTTCCAGTGGGCCTGTATCGCGCAACTGTTATGAAGCCATACCGCTTACTGACTGCGGTCCCAACGCCTACTTCAGCTGTGTTGGCCCAGATCAGCTGACTGAAGTGTTTGTAAGGTGCAGCGGCTGTTTTAGGACCTCCTTTATCAAAGTCATAGTTTTTCACCTCATCGTACCAGCGCTGGACCATCTCGCGACAATTCACGCAGTTGTCAACCATAGCTCCCTGACATTTTGGAACAGATGGTTGAAAATATGCTAAATTCTCACCTAGAGGAACAGAAAAGATAGTTTTTTCAGCCTGAAGGAGAGAATTCCTAAAGTGTTGCGATTGTTGTTGTCAAATAACCAACAGTGCAAGCACCTCCAATAATGTTGCATCATACAGGTTGTTGACACGAAGACACCCTATTTTTTTACGTAAACGTCGGAACTGAAAGCTCAGCTATTAGCGGAATTCAAAGCTAAGCTATTAGTTCTCGGAGGATATCTAGCCATCTTCTATAGTATTCTATAGTATTCTTCTTCATCTATAGTATTGGTATAAAAATCACGATAACGAACAGTTTTCCGTGAGACCAAATTTTATCTCTACACAGGGGGTACCCCTACTGTGGTTACATGCGCTGTGTTCTCAAATCCTTACACAATCTCTTTATTTTAATTTTTTTGGTAGAAAAAGACTTAGGGGCCCTTCACCCCTTAACCTGTGAACAGGTTCTCCAGTTGAGGATCGGAGAAAAGACGGGAAGAAATGAGTAGAGGGAGAGGCTATGCTCTATTTGGAGGCTTACTTTCTTTTTCGTAGAGTTAATGCTTGCTAACATCTGGTTTCAAAATAATTCCCGAAGTTAGTAGGAATCGCTAATAACCCTCCTTATGCAAAATGGTTTATTCAGTGGTCTTTTTTGTCAGTGGATGAACATTTGCACAAGTAGTCGCCAAGGTCAGGGGTTGAAATCTCGTTGAAAGTCTCGTTAGAACATCAGATTGTGTCAAGTTTCTTTTTAGTGGAGTTTTTTTTTTGTTGAACCATAGTGTTGAATGATTTTTTTTAAATCGAATAGTAGTTGCCTTCCTACCTATCTTGCGGCTTTGTATCGCGACTTGATCGTGTTGTAATGAGTCAGTGGAAGCCAGTTGATCCGCCCAACTTTGCGCTCCTTCTGCTAGGTCATGTGACCACATCAGCGGTGGGACGCCATGTTTGGCGCGGTAATTGTTATGTGCGTCGAGACAATCTTGCGAAAAGGCATCTAGTGAACCTCCTGAAAAAAAGCCATGACATTAAACTGCCAGCTGGTTGAGCAAATCTCAGAGTTTGTGACTCTTTGAAACTTAGAGAAGATAAAGGATACATTATAGTAAATTCCCCATATAGATGACTGCCGACTTCAGGATAGTCTCCTCCGCAGCCGGTATTAGGGTCGTCACGCAACGCTTCTCCCCCACAAATCCGGTAGGCAGGTTCACAAAGCACCTTTCTTATTTGAAACTATTTTTTTCAATTGTCAACTGCTGTTGATAATTTAAAGTGGGGATTTTGAACTTGGAAAACACCAAAATAAAATGAGGGATGTTGTGCTTGGCTAATACCTGGACCTTAGCTAATACTTGGACCTAACCTACTGACTAGAAGCCTAATCTAGACTAACTAAACTAACTGACTACTAAATAGAAATAAATGAAAACAAAAGTACTGCTTTTCAGGGACGCCGTGTTGGTAGTTCACTCGAAACTGAAGTTCCTCAGCTTCGTCTTCAATTCACCCAATGTTTTAGATACTCTGAGAGAAACTAGAGAAACCCTTGTACATATCAACAAAACCTAAAACAAATACCAAACGAACAACAATAGTTTTGAATCACTTCACAATCACGACTAGATCGATTTAAAGGTTGTCTTCAAAACAAATCAAGACCTCCCCCCCCAGGTGGGGCCCCATTGAAAAAGGCCCCGGGGGGTTGCTCGTCGTACCTTTTGGGGGTTAAAAGTGTGGTTTTAGTACCATTTACCATTTAGTTGTTAGCTTCAAAAGTTCCACAGCAGGAGCTTTTGTGGCACCTTTTAGGGTATTAAGGCAAAAGAAATATGACATGCAGGAGATATTTGAAAATCAACTGATTCTTAATTTTGCCTCAGAATTGGCACCCACTAGGGGTGAAATAAATTCAATCCACGAAAACAAAACAGGATCTTGGTACCTCTTAGGTGTTCTTTTCAAAATTTCTGACGAGCGCCCCCATTTTTTTCATATGACAGCCCCCCCCCCCCCGGATCACTACACGCCAAAAAGAGCATTTATAACAGCATACCGTTGTCCTCTGCGGCATCTGAGTTAATAACGATAACTGGCACTTTCCCACTGGCTGAATCTGTTTAGTGACAATTGAATATTAGTGTCTTTCGTACTTGAACCATTAAAATGGGTCAAGAAATGTAAACTCGTAATAAGAGGTAAATTAAATCCTTAGCATATCAATGCTGGAATAGAAGATATTTGTATTGTCTTTAACACAGATCTTAATTTCCAGTTATTTTGCCCAAACAATTTCTCCTATGGTTGATCTTAAAAAATGCTTTCTTTCAAACTAAAATAAGGGTACAATTGTTGAAAATGCTTCTGTCAATGAAATGGATAATCATTTAGTGCATACTAATGTTATCAGCGTTATTTTTCACTCAAGTTAAAAATGCTGTAAAATGTATATTCATAGTATTTAAGGTATGATAAAGGAGAAGGGAACTAGTCGGTTTGAAGAAACCAATAAAATTCAATATGGCGGCTACTTGTGAATCGCAACAGAACGGTGCCAAATGCGGCACAATCAGCTCCTTTAATAGAATTATAGCCATAAAATTTCACCTACGGTGTATATTCCAAATGTTTACCTTGAACAACATGTCCATCTCCATTGTTTGCATTGTGCACTAAAATTGCTCGCCCTGTTGCTTTCACAGTGCTCTTGTCTTTCATGGAATCTGCTGCGGCTCCAAGTCGTTCTCGATTCGTTGATTTATTGACAGACGCGGACACCAGTGAAGCTCTTACTTGAGGATTTTGTGGTGAGATTTTTGGGGGGAGAGTTTTGTGAAGAATGATGTTCTTCAACGCGCCTGGTTCGTTTGAGGTAACATTCCGATGAAAGGGGTGGCTTTTGTGAGAAGTGTAATGGTGTTTTACTAGTTTGTGTAGATGCGCTGTGGATTTACAGTATTCAGAAGAAAAATGAATGACAGCAAATTAAAATAAATTTATCTATCGACTGTTCCTACATACGTGAGACAGTCAAGGATCTAACTTAACCGGATAGAAAGACTTTTCATTTAGTTTAATGCGAGAACACGCTTTGCTTTCGTTTGCATACTTAAAGGGGCTCAGTCACGGTATTTTAAAAATTACCGTTAAATTGAAGGAAATCTAAAAATAATACTTTACAAAGATAGAAAATCATCAAAGAGATGATAATAAACCATAAAGGAACACAAATGGTCAAGGATGGAGAAGATTGACACAGATTGCAAACAACGATTTTGAAAAGTTTCGCTAAACTTTTCAAAATCATTGTTTGCAACCCATGTCAATCTTCTCCATCCTTGACCATCTGTGTTCCTTTATGGTTTATTATCATCTCTTT
>OZ026595.1:7750615-7760615 GCA_964020085.1 Micromussa lordhowensis
TTTTTACGTTTTCGCAGGCAGTAGCTTCTCACAATAGTTTACCTTCAGAAAAGTACAATTTAAAACGGAATCGAACTAAGGTACCAGTTATTCTGCACGGATCAAGAAATATCTTATCAACAAATATCTTTTTATCTATTTTCTCATTCTCTCAACAAAAATCGTTGTTGCCGAAACAGCACTTACAATTGGCGGGACAAAAGGCACTTAAGGATGCAACCATTTAGTAAAAAGAGTTGAGACACTCATGGTTGACATAGTTCTCCCCGCCCAGGTTGATACGGTACTGGTAAACCTTGCCTCGCTGGAGAAAGCCCTGGGTATGACTTACAAACTATCTTGGGGAAGTAGAAATATTACTGGTCGCTTCCTGCAACAGAAACATGTAATGAACACTGTTCTTATGTGCCTCTAAGCAAGAGCGCAGACTCTTTAAGGATAGCTAGAGCAGATTTAACATTTAAACGACATTCAAGGCAGTGCCATCACAGCTTGACCTGCAGCATTGACTTATACGTTGATAACAATTGTTGCATAGACTATTCTAGGCGTCTGCATAGTTGTCGAGCAACGCGGGAACGTCGACCGAGAAACTGCCCAAACGTAAATGGTAGCTCGCGAAGGGGAGGGGGTGGGTACTACGAGTTTTCCCGCGTCGCAATCGATCCTCCCCTCCAATTATTTTTTGACCGTTTTCACAAGTTTTCGAGGGGTACCTCTGCGAGGATTTACACTGAATCAGAAAGGCTTTTTGAAAGATGGTGGTTGCTAAAAATAATTGCACTTAAGCGTTACCACAGCTGATGCTTTTGATATTTGAACACTAGCCGGGTATTATTATATTATTTCTTAAAGTAAACAGAAATCTGTTGATTCTAATGACACGATTATTCAATACTGAATCGAATTAGATATTCACTATTGACACGTGCTATATAAAGCTTAGGGTTAAAGCATTAATCAGTTGCCAAGAGTCAAAGTTTTATATTTTATGTTCATTCAGCCACGTTGAATAAAAGTCATATCATGACCTGTCCGACCCTAAGGGACCTTTAAATTTCTCTGCACAGTTATTTACCAAAGAAGCCAGACGATAACCGGCCCTCGTGCGGTAAAAAGCTATATCGCCCTAGCAACACTTACAGAGTGCGTCGTTATTGTTTCGTTTCTCGTTGAATGGCTCTACCAATAGTTTATCGATAACGATTGTCTCTAATCCAAAGCAAGTGTCAATAGCTCGTAGAGCTAAGGAGAACAGCCACACGCTTCTGGCCCGTGATTGGCTGTAACCATAGGCAAGCGACCATGCAGGAACCTGCACTCGCGGGTACCAGAAACGCTCGTTTGTTTTCTGAAAGATACTGGTATTTGCATTATGAAAAGATAAAAAAAATCCGCCCGGAAGATATCACGCTTGTCGATCCGAAACTGTTGATTTTTCCTGGTAGATCAACGGTCGCAAATCGTGATCGGGAAAGATGAGAGAGCAAGAAAATGGCTGACGCAAAAACAAACGATCCTCAAATATTGTGAGAGAAATCTTGAAAATTCAGAATCTTCGGAATTGAAATAAAAGCAATTAATAGTATCGATCGCATGTTGACTGCATTAAACCTTGTTCTCATTTCTTTTCTAATTCCGAGAAGGGAAAACTTCTCCATTTTGTCATTTGCCATGCTAGACCTTAAATTAGAGCAATGTGATAACTGCCTTGATAACTCAAATCAAAACAAAAACATGAAATTTTTTCTCCAATAAAACGCAACAGACTTTAAGGAAAACAAAATCACAGGCAAATCCACTCAGACTTTCCCTTTGAAATAAATAAAATAGTAAACGAGGTCGCTAAATTTCCTGTTGCGAAGTGACGCTGACCAAGGCAGTAGCTTCACCTTTGTTTATCAATTTCCTCGGGTACATGTCATGAGTTTTAATTTATGATGATTTATTAATGACCTCGGCTCCAAGTCTTTGTTCGCTAGCTTCTTGTTTGGGATCACGAGGAATTTAGGAGAGATTAAGAACTAAGGAATCCTTCAAGCCGATTTATGTAACTTGTCAGTGATGTGGAGGAAGTGTATGTTAATAGTTGTTCTCATTGCTTGTTTAGAACTTCAAGGTAAGTCGGGAAGTGACATTAAGTACGAATACTGATCAGTCATCGCAATATAACAATTTCTTAGATTTGATTCTAGAACGGTAAAACGTTCCATATTTGTTTTGTTGACTGCTCCTTTTGAGAAAGAACGCTCAAACTGGATTTACATTACATAGAAGAGAAATTCTTAGAAAAGTAAAGTTTGACTTTCATCTCAAGGCAAAAAAGAAAGTTCTTAACGAAACTGCCACACAAATGCAACCTGTTGTTATCTCTGGAATATAGTAAAATCTGCTTGTAATTCACTCCAGGTTTTAATGGTATTTTAACGTCTTTCTGTCATGTAACTATCAAAGCTAAACGAGAAAACTCAAATATGTAAGTTTTAACTAAGTAAGACTTAAGAAAAAGCAAATCTACGACTGTCTTCCAAGGCAGATTTCGTCGCTGATTGAAACCATTAATATTACATAACCAATGGCGACTGCAAGAGTATTAATTTTTCTTCCTTGTCTGCAGTAAAAGGAAAATTTCATATAAAGCCAAAGAGTCACAAACATAAAGGACAATGGCCAGTTGACAAGGAATGTAAGTATATCAGTGTGATTAACACATCAACATTCAGAACTGATCCTGTGTTATTGTTAAACTGTCAGTTTAGATGTGTTTTATAGAATGACCTCAAGTTGATGATAAGAGTGACAAGTTAAATTCCATACAAACGAACTCAAGAAAAGTCATTTTTTTGCATTAGATTTTGTGTTTTATGCATCATTTGTGCCAAATTTTATGAACAGATACAAGTCATATGTGAAGCGAATTGGGTAGATTCACCCCACATTTCGTATTTTTTGATATCAGTGTTCTGATTTTATTGAGCAATTAGAAAATGCTTTTTTCTCTCAAGTAATATGCTGGTAATCACCTTTCATATTGGAGATAAATCAGTGAAACTTTGCAATCTCTATCAACTTGAGAAACAAAATTTGCTAACTCAAGAATTTGAACATTTCCTGTCATTTAACAATTCTGAATACTTTTCGTGCTCTAAGTACCACAATAATCGAAACTAACTAAAATATAACTAACTTAAAAACTTTTGTCACTACAAAAGAAGCAATTTTCGTGATTTTGACCAAATTTTGTCATTATTTTCCGTTCACAGCTAGACAAGTAAAGCGGGACACGGTTCCAGCGCCAAATGGTAAGGGAATCATGAGGTCATTTTACATCAGCTAGTGTTGATAAAACATGGCGGACGCCTGTGGTGTGAACAGTTAATTATGTGTAAACATTTTCAAGCTTTAGTGTTTCTTTGGTTTACCTGCAATAAAATCATTGAGCCCACCCACAGACGAAAATAAAACATAGTTATTGCTCGTTGCAGTTCTTTCTCTGGAGAAGAGAGTAGATTCTCGTTAACTTGACAAAATTCTGCGCGCTTTAAGGACCAATCGATCCTCAGCTCTATTGTCTGGAGACCAAGCCCCTATTGTCTGGAGCACTCGATTCTTTTGGTTAGCAATTAAGGCCGAGAACTCATCCATTTAGTGATCACTGGTCACGAGAAACGAAAATAACTGTTGAGGAAATGCATAAAAAATATCACTCAAGGAAAAATGGCTATTAGAATTTAGTACTACCAAAAATTGTCAGGTGAGCAAAGTTTCACCGGCTTCACCGCCCGTGCTCGCTGAACGCCTTTCCAGTTAGGTCGTGAATTCATTGGAGACGAATTTCACAGAAAAATCAAATTGTCATACTTCTAATCGTCTGAAACATGGTCTTTCAATGGATAATGTTTCATATGCTAACCATACGTTTTTCACCAGGTTACCCTTCCTATGGCTCGCAATACGCTGCCCAGTCTGGCACCTCTTACAACAGTGCAGGTGATTAACAGTTGAAATTAAAAACTTCACCCAACGTTTTTGACTGTAGAAGGCACCCAGATATGGTTCACGACTGACAATTTGCCATGATAACACTGCACCCCAAAGATTGGAGGTGGCTAATTGATGGCTTACAGGGTGAAAACAGAGATAAGGGCATTTCAAATTCAGAACAGAAAAAACATTTCCATTCTGATCACATTTGGCAAGTGGCAAAGTAATATCAAGTCATTTTTGTTATCTAATGTGCGTTATTAATTGAGAAGTGATGCATTCAAGAAGCAGCCTTTCTACTTGTTAATCACTACGCCATTAACTAGCTTCTTCATCGAAGAAAAGAGGTTAAATTACAGGAATTTTCTTGATATAGATATTTGATCTTGCATTGCTACACTTGTGAATGTGTTTATTGAATCCTTAAAGAAATATGAGGGGATTTCATATGTTGTCATCTATCTCAGCGTACAACTCAGCAAACTCTGGACAGGGCAGATCCGCGATGCCATACCCAGCCTCCTCTCCATCACCAGCCCCTGCAGCTACCGCTGCATCTTCACCATCATCCTCTCCAGCCTCAGCCACAGCAGCAGCGGCAGCATCGCCCCAAGGAGGTGTTGCAGCAACAGCCCAAGCAGCAGCAGCTCCCGCTTCATCTCCTGCGGCCCCAGCACCAGCTCAAGCTGCTGCTTCCTCAGCACCAGCACCAGCCCCAGCTGCTCCAGCTCCGGCCCCTGGTCCAGCCTCACCCGCCTCAGCGCCGGCTTCTTCCACACCCGTGGAGGCATCCGCTCCTGCTAGGGCATCTGTACCCTACACTGCACAAGCGTCTGCAGTTTATCAACCTTCATCCCAAAGCTACAGCTACAATTACAACCCAGCGCCGGCTCCGTACTACGCGTCTTACCCAGCGCCGGCTGCTTATGCCTACCCGGCACCAGCGCCCGCTCGGTCCGCAACCACATTGATTGCTGCTGCAGGTAAGAGATAAGTGTTAAAATGGTAACGCCACACATTTAATTCAAACTTTAAATCTAACAACTTTCAATAAAAATTGAGAGTCTTAAGGTTTTGACTGAAAGAGACGTCGTAACTACAAGATGTCAATGTTATAAATTGAGATTCCAAACCAGGTTGTGTACGAAAACGTCTCTTAATCCCTTTGTCATTAGGGTAATGTGTTTGGAGTTAAATTTTCTTTAGCCACTGTTTGGTCACCAAGTCCATCTTCGATATTTGATCATGTGGCATTCCTGTTATAATCGCAGTCGACACCACCTGATTGCATTGGCCAGTGAGTTTGTTAGGATGGAGATTCACAACGAAAACAATACGTAAAACTGAGCGAAATATGTGAAAATGTTTTCCTTTCAGTGGCTCAAGTGGCCAAGTCAACTTCAACTCAAGGTATGTTTCGGAAGAATTGGACAACGATGACAAAAACGAAGTCAAAACGACGAGATACATTGCAATACCACCGACGAACAATAACGTTCAAGACAAGGCAATGAAAAGCTGCGTAAATTCGTTATTTTGTGAACGACACTGGCTGTCGAAGTTACAACACGGCTGCAAACGGTTTCGCTCAATTTAATCCATGATAAGACGAGAAAGGTTTTTTACATGTACATACTTTGAGCGTCAATGTGGTTCCCCTAGTACAGGCTAAGATCGTTCTTTCTTAAAAAGGGTTAATTTGCGACACCAAGCGAAAATGAGGGAACCTCGATTGTAGTCGAAGCCAGAATCTTACAGTGAGTGGGCTTTTGATACCCTATACTGAAAAAGCTGTTTTTGTTTACAGAATTGTAAATTCGTTTAAGCGTTTTATTGCCGAACCTAAAGACGATGACATCTGTGCAACTGCCTGCTCTGCTATAAATGGCTCCTTTGTGGGTTCCCCCTAGGATGGCGCGGAAATCTCAGCGCTTTTACTATTAGATCTTAGTGTGCGCAGTAACACAAATGTCCTAACGATCAACAGTGACAGGGACAAGAAAGCACAGCTGAAATACTAAACTGAGCCAAACAGTTAAAACTGACTGCACTGACACTAACACAACGATCTTATGATTGCAGTAGAGCGATTTTCACTCGTCCCTGAAAAACAAATACCGTAATGCATACCGCCAAAGTTGCAATAAGTTCTTCACTAAGGTCGTGTTTTATTGGGATCAACCGTTTCAACTGCAACTGGCTTGGGTTGATACGGTTGACATTTCTCAATAGAACACTTTTCCAACCGTTTTCGGTTGAAACGCGGTAACTCCTGCGAATAGCCCTTACACGAGCTACAATCACGCGACATAATAACACAAATGCTTTCTCAACCGTTTCAACCTGGCTTGAGGCCGGTTGAAAGAGTTTATCAACCAAACCAACCGAAGACGGTTTTTCCCCATTAAAACACGACAAAACCAAAGCAACCCAACCAACCAGAAAGCCGGGTTGATCCCAATAGAACAAGACCTAACACAAACGAGCGCTCAAAGCAAAATCAAAGGAACAAAAACAGATAGGGTTTGGAGCCAGAACAATTTGACAGTTTTGTTGAAATAGTAATAAAAAGAAAAACAAACAGCTGTGTTCTTCAGAACGGTTTTGCTTGTTAAACGACTGTCTAACACACACAAAACATTTCAGGGACAACGTGAAAAAGTACTATATTACGCCTATTTTCTTTTTTTATTTTTATATATTTATATTTTTATTTTTAAATATAGTATAGGATATCTTTGTACACTCGACACTTAAGATAAATCTTGCCACCAGGTCAAGACTGCCCCTTTCCTTCCTCTGAGCATTCTTAGTGACAGCTACGGTATTGTAGAACACAAGAAACGAGTTCATGAACATTCGAATATCCTTTCCTTGGCATTTATTGGGAGTTTTACACTATACCACACTATACCACAAACTTTAAACTGAGGTTCTATTCATTCTTGTTTTTGCATTTTTTTCTGATGGCTTCTTTTCTTTTCCAGGTTCAGCCAAGGCTCAGGGTACGTAAAGTTTCTGTTCTACTTACCAGTTATATGAATATAGTTACTACTTGTGTAGATATACTTCTTATTCCATCTTTTTTCTCGTCTTTTAACAGCTCGAAGTAACACCGCAGGTACGTTCAAAATTGATTGATTTTTTTAAAGTTAGGTTTACAATAACACAAACAATGAAACGACAGAAATATTTCAACTAAAAGGCCTCGTGGAAAAGATGTCGCAAGTAGAAGCAAGTATTCCCTGCCAGGGCTTATGTGCAGTTGCTCTGACTTGCGTTCACTTTTTTCGGGAAGAAATGTGTACGCAGGTTGGCGCAAGTTTTTCCGTTTGTCCGCCAAATGCTTGTTGATTGATCATCATTCGTAGCCTTAAAATAACCTTTTTTGGTAACGTGTTTGCACTTGGGAGTAAATTTGCGAGTTCTTTTGGCCCCTCAGTGCAAAGCTGTATGTACACCAGTTCAACTTGGAAACATCATAATTTCTAATGAGGGCTATTATTTTCATTTCCCGTGCAGGCGCTTGTATTGACGATGAAAGGGCCAGCAATTTCTGCTTGAAGTCGAGGAATCCATGTTTCTGCGAAGAAAATCACCACTTCATGTACAACTACTGTAAAGACTCCTGTAATTGGTGTGATTCATCCGAGAACGTTGGTGAGTTCATAAATACTTGAAGTTACGTGATGAGAGAAAACGAAACCTTAGTATGAGAATCGTTCAATGCGGCGAAGAAACGAAAAATTGGGTGCCTTCCTTTGGGATGATCCAAATGAGAAGTAATAGCACATTAAAGGAAGCGATGCATCTATCTTCAGAGTGATTTTATCGGTTCCTCTGATGCACAATGGATGGATCAGAGTGATCTTGGACTGATCATTGATCCCGATCTGGATCATATCCCAAAGGGACACATCCTTAATATCTTTTACAAGTTTGTTGAGTGAGTTCTTGCTGACAGGGAGTAAGATCAGCCGTTCCAATGGCAACAAAATACTAGAATATGGCCAATTATTTCAAAGTAAGAAATGAATATACACTATTCTACTTTTTCGCGAGCTTTACTATCACGATATCATTGACGTGTCATGTTTTCACCGCAAAGTGTCTCCGTTGTCTCCTTGGCATAAAGCCTTTCTCTCACTTTCTTACCCAAGACATAATCGTAATATGACCTTACATACATGCATACATAAACTTTATTTCTATTCGGATTTTTAAATAGCACTGTTGTGCTAGTATCTCCGAAAACACTTAATTATAAATTGGAAAAACTAAGTGCATTTTAAATGAATGTATATAAAAACGTCTATTTGTTCTTAAATTATTTGAGTTTATGTTTAAATGTAGAAAAGATATCAGCCTTCCGAGTAGTGTCCGATAGTTTGTTCCATAAATTAGATGCCAGATGACATCAAATGTTGTTGTCCTACCAGCAGGCGGCTTCAGTTTGGCATAAACTCTTAAAACTGCATAACCTCTAAAAACTTTGGCATAACCTCTTAAAACCTTAAGACTGTATTTTCCTTTTAACAGGACACAAATTCTGGAGAGTGGTAAACGAAGCACACCTTCCAAGATCATGGGTAATAGAAAATATCAAATTCTACACGGACAAACACGCTAAGATGCCTCTTGAAACTAAACCCGTAAAAGCTTTCGCCAGCTCAAGTTACCTTGGTTACGAACCCGCAAGTGCATTTGACAACAAAAGTAGTACCTACTGGCTTCCTAACGGATGGTACGATCGCGGAGCAGGCGAAGATTTCATTGGCTATGAGTTTGATCAGCCCGTGGCTATTAACTCTGTCCGTATCATTCATCAGAAGGGACAAGGGAATGTGGTTTCGACAAAAATGTACGTTGAAGCGTCTGATGCGTATGGAGGGCCTTATGCCACCAAGTGGATCATTGAGAATCCCAAGGGAGTCAGCAATAAAAGATTCAATAACAAAAGTAAGGGAACGTTACTCAGTTTATACATTATACACGTTTACTTTATATAAGAGGCCTTTACAGAAGGACTCAATGAGCCGTCCCTCTGACGGTTTAATAAGACGTTTTGACGGTTAAATTTTAAGTCATTTGACGGCTGACGGTTCGGAATGACGTTTATAATCCGGAATTAAAGCGCAAATTTGGCTGTAATACAATTTCCCCATATCTGAATAATTCAATTAGTCCTATAATTTGTGTATTACGAATTAGATCTTTGGTCTTCAACTATGTGTCTAATTAGCGTAATTACTTCCCTTCATTATCGCTGGACGTATTAATCGCCTGCTCCCGAGACTAGAATAGGCCATTTCCGAATTACCTTTAGCCTCTTTCTCAAAGTGAGTCTTGGTGCTCATCCTTTCATATGAAAATGAGATTTCATTCACATGCAAATTAAACTCATTTTCATATGAATGGTTGCGCACCTGGCCTCGCTTTGAAAGAGAGGCTTTAGGTAACTCGGAAAGGGTCTATTTAAAGGACTTGCACAGAAATGTATTTTTGGGATATATTAAAACGACCATTCTTGTACCCATTTAGTCAATCGTTTAGTTCTTAATTAAGAAAATCGGAGACATTTGACGGCTAATACTGGCTTGCTCATTCGACGGTTGACGGTAAAAATATTGCGTTTTTGACGTCCGATGGTTATTTTTTTTTGGCCATTTGACGGTTGAAGGTTAACCACATTGAGGCGCAGTTTAAAGCTTTAAGTAAGGCGGTAGATCTTAACATCTAAGTTTCAGTTGAGAAAGTCACTTCATCAACTAAAAATAGAGGACAGTTTTTTTCCGTGAAAATTGATTTCGCATGCGTAACTTGTGCCAGTCCCAAACTGTGCGTTAGAATTTTTAATCCCTAAAACTTGGAAGTAAAAAGGAAGAGTTCCGATTTTCTTTAATGAAAATAATAAAAAAGTAACTTAGCTTCTTTTTAGTCGTACGTTTGGAATTACAGTTTCTGTTAATATGGGTGTTTATTACCTCATAAATTTTATGATAATGCGAGTTTCATA
>OZ026595.1:7765615-7783115 GCA_964020085.1 Micromussa lordhowensis
ATGGGAGTTCGATTGGTTCGGCAATCGAACTGGAACTTTTTTGTGAGATTACCGAACCCAATCGAACTCAATCGACGCGATTGGTTCGATTTTGTTCGGTAGAAACTAAATGGTATACAACATTGATAAGCATTAACTCTTAGTAGAATTAGAAGGAATTCACTCTTTAACTGAGTTATAACTAGAGGAGCAAGCGTGAGAGATATTAACACATTTCAGTAAACTAAAATCTTTATTGTTTAGCTGATTCGAAATTGATTCATTCACAGTATGAATATCGCTCGGGATTACACCAAACGGTGATATTTTTAAAAGATTTATACCGTCGTCGCTAAAGCTTCGCTTAGATAACTAGAAAACGACAACTGCAACTGAATCTGGACACACGCAGCAGTGTACAGTGTGTACAAAATAGTTACTACTGGCGCTAAAAGTGTCCTCATTACGTCAATTAAAGTAGATTTCTATTAACTTGAACTGCAAGTGATGTTTGCAGAAGCTGCTGCAGAACACAAGCAATGTACACTAGACTTTCGATGTGGCAACAGTTCATTAAATGTAAAAGAAATAACACTAACGCCAATAACAAAAAAAATTTCTTAACGTCATAATCAATAAAGTAAACAAAGTATGTATTGTTCCTGCGCATTAGTTTTACCGCATTGGTGTTGGGCTCTACTGCTGGTTTTGGGATATCCGGAATGGAAGCGAAGTACGTGGAGTATTTTAAAGTTGTTAAATGTGTTGAGGATGAATCGGATGATGTTGATGTTTGATCTTGAATGAGCTCGGCGTCTGCCCTGTGCGACATCTTGCCTCAGTTGCCTGTTGTTAGTTATAGTCTCCTCCGCAGCCGTTACTAGAGTCGTCACGCAACGCTTCTCGTTGCGTAACGGCTGCGGAGGAGACTAGCCTGTTGTACTCGTGTTTGAAATAGAAGCCAATAAATAACTTATTTAACCACAACGCTTTGTTTCAGGTCAGATGAAACTGGTTCGTGTTTCTGATTGTTGAGGTGTTCGATTATGTTCGATTGAGTTCGATTATATTCGATTATCGAACTGTTCGATTACCGAACGTTCGATTGCGTTCGATTGGCAAAATATTTTTGTGAGTTCGATTAAGTTCGATTACCGAACTCAATCGAGCGATTGGGTTCGATTGAATACGTCGGGAATTATATCCCTCATCTGAAAGCACCAAAGATCAGCCATTTCCGAGTTCCATTTCGCCTCTGGGCCAGAAATGGAAAGTTGTTTTATTTCCTTTGAGTGAAAATCTTTGATGTTGTCGACCTTCACGGTCACGCGCCATTATTCCGAGAAAAAGGTAAAAACCCCAAATTCCTGGCATGCATCAACGTCCGCCCGGCAACGGTTGTGTCGATTCGTACAAAAGGAAAAGCACTTTATTGAGGTCAGTTGCGTTACTGTTCTGTTCACTCCTAAGCAAGTGGTTTTGTATTGAAGCAAAGTTATGATTCAAGTGTCAACTTGTTGGTCATCGTGCAGATAGAAGATCAGGTAAGTTTTTGTTTTGTTGCGGTGTATGCTACTGCACAGACTGCACGTGAACAAGCAACATTTGTTTACAACACTGTTAAATTCTCCACGGCTTCGATTACAAGCTACTTTAAAGAATTTAGAAATCTGGCTCGCTCTGATCTTTACATCGGTTACGGTTTGTACGATAATCTTCAGTTGAAATCAACGACACTCTTCGAAGTTCGACTGAAAGGGAAAGAGGAAGCCACGCATTAACAATGATCGACCTTTGAGCGTTTTTGAATGAAGTGCGACACAAGTGCGACACATGAAGCGACAGCCGCATTTCTGATTTCTGAATTCAACAGGGCAGAAGTGCGGCTCATGAACCGGGCCTTATAACCATTAGATTTAAAGCACATTTGCTCTACCATTGAAAGTTTTCTTGTATACGGTGAGCTGCACAATAATGTTAATAAACCTCATTGAAGGAAAAACTCTTGGGGAAGATGGGGGGTCCCTACCACATCTCGCTTCACTTTCTACAATGGAAGGGGTATGAAGAACGTACGAGGACCATACGTTTACACCCTCGTACCCAGCGTCTTCGTTCCCCTTGACCAGCGGTCGGGAACGAACGACCCTGGAAAGATCCGATTTGAAGTCCGAAAATAGCGGACTTCCGGTTGAATTGCGCATGCCTACCGTGCATGATCTTTTTGGTCGAGAATAAACATGGCGAGTTCAGGCAATTCCTTGTCGCCGGTAGAAGAACAAGGTGTAAATTTCGCATTAAAAGTAATTGGAAGAGAGAATGTTACGCTTAAAGAGAAACAAATGCAGATCCTAAGGATTGTTATTGTGGAGAAAAAAGATGTCCTGGCCGTGCTGCCAACCGGTTTCGGCAAGTCGTTAGTTTACCAACTTATGGCACCCTTCGCAGATTTCATGGATTCTGGCTTCTCACCGACAGAAACTAACTCGATTGTATTGGTTATATCACCTCTTAATGCTCTTATAAGGGACCAGGTGACTAAGTTACGAGAGTGTGGATTGAAAAATGTCACTGAATTTTTTAAACTTCATAATCTTGTCGTAGCAGGGACGACAAACTTTTGATGGCAAGCCATCGTTTACGTCACATTTGAAACCAGTAAGCCTCTCCAGTAAAGGTAAAATTAACTCCTTCGTGGCCTTTGGTCCGTAAAGGTCAATGGGGTGCTGCCTTTCGAACACATTGTCGTTGCAGCACCTGCAGACATGAACACTAGGCTTGGAGAGAATTTTCTTTGGCGTGTTGTCCGCCATATTGGGTCTCTAATTTACTTCCGGTCATTTGCATTGTTTTCGAACAGCCAATCAAAACCGCCCCTCGAACGGATCTTTCGAGAGTCGCTCGTTTCGTCGAGCCAACATGCGCAGTAAGGAACGAAGACTCGAGGTACGAGATTGCATACGTTTATTAAATGGCTCTGTATAATTTTGGTCCAGTACTTGTTCTCCAGTTAGGATTTCAGAAGTATCCCTCTGAAGTTTGTTTCAATTTTTGACCATTTGATATTTTTAAAAGAGTTTTGTTTGATTTTAAGGGGCATTTTCACGAAGATTTTGCTGCATTTTGTTCCAAAAGGTCTTACAATCATCACTAAGCATCTTCCCTTATAAACCGCATGCGCCTTTCAATTGAAGTGTCTGATACGTGAGTTAAGAGAGTAATTTTAGCGATTTTTGCAAGATGCAAAGATACAATTTTAAGTTGTGTGGCTGCCTCTTTATTTTTGTTTTAATCACATGAAAGTCCTTCAATATAATGCGGCATTGTTCCGAGAAAAAGGGAAAAACCCCAAATTCCTGACACGTGTGAACGCCCCCACGCGAGTGAAATCATTCAAAATGTTTCTTTCTTTGAGCGTTTTTCTAAATGATGATACTAAGTGAGTTGTTGAAGAGAGTAATTAATTTTTAGTGATTTTCGTGCTGGTTGCCTGTGTTAATATAATCATACTTGTATTATCATGTGAAAGGTTTTGCTGTTAGCCCTCACGGTGACCCGGGATTGTTCGGAGAAAAAGGGAAAAACCCCGAAATTTTCTGACGCGAATCAACTGCCCCCCGCGTGGTTCGTGTTCATCCACACTGTATGTTCTTCATTCAGATGAGTTGTGTACAACTGTTCTGTTAAATCCAAAGCAAGTCGTTTTGTATTCAATCAACTGAAGTGTCGTGTTGTTGGTCACCGTGGTTGTAGAAGATCAGGTAAGTTTTTGTTTTGTTGCTGTGTATGCGCTGCGAGTGGACAGTATTTATTTTCAAGACTGCTAAATTCTTCATTGCTTCGATTACAATACTTTAAAGGCTCGCTTTGATCATTACGTTGATTCACGGCTAGCTTTTACGATAATATTGTCCGTCAAAATCAACGACGCTCCTCGAATTTCGAACGAGAAAGAGAAAGCCATGCATGATTGAATATCATCGACTTTCGAGCGATTTTTGGGCGATCGACGACTGATTTATACGATCGTAATTCCGGGAAACTAGGGCCCGGTTCCTGAAAGGAGGAATAGTTCTATTCCAGGGATAAATGTGCCTTATTTCATGGATAACTTTATCCCAGGAATGAATTCTGTTCCTAAAAGAAGGAATAGCGCTATTCAGGGAATAAATCTGGGATAAATTTATTGCACCTTGCGAGGTAGTAGTAAATCGCTCGCTATTCCAGGGATAAATCTGCGAAAACAAGATGGCCGACCTGCTGCTGGTCGTCTTAATAGCTACCAAACATCGGCAAAAGTAAAATCTATTCCTTAACATTCCCGCTTCATCGTGTTACAATTTCAGCGAAATCGAACAAAACCAGCACTAATTCGAATAGATCGCTTTCACTGTCACGCAATAAAAAAATTAATCGAAAACTATCCAGTGGAAAAAGCTAAGAAATTGTGATGTTATAAAAGATAAAAAATAAGGCACTTCTCCAAGTTTTAGCCCTGTGCGTTTCCCCAAACTTCAGATATTCGTCGAAATGTTTCGCAGAAATTTAAAGAGCCCAGTATAAAAAGGCCATGTTGGTGTACCTCCATGGTACACCAATATGGCGGCCGGAAAATAGTGTAAACAGCTGGAACTTACTTTGGCTTTCTAGGCGACTGATTATCAGTACTGAAAAAACAAGTATTTACATAAGCACTTTTCCTAATGCTCTAGCTTCTAACAGGGCTCAAAATCATGACATAAGTATATATTTTTCAACCCTTGTGTCACGCAACTCCATAACCCGGAAATTCAAAACGCTCTGGTTTCCAAACGAAGCACGCTATTGAGCTGTATAGTTGTAAACAGATATAAATATGTCACCTCTTATACCTGATGAGGATGAAAACTTTGGTGGATCTTTAGTTTTAGATTTTGGAAAAGTGATGACGTCACGTGAAAACGATCTATTCGCTACTTGCACATACCCATAATCCTTTGCGTTTTAGGGGTAACCAGTAGAAGAAATGTATGGTATCATGACAAAAATTAGTTCGGTGAGCTCGCAAAACCAGCTACTAATGCTTAAAAAATGCACCAGAATTTACCAAAATCATGATAGGATAAATTTGTACTAGTTTATAACTAAATGTAGAGAATGTTTTTTTTGTCCATACATCGTCTTGTAATTTTACAGACGATGTATGGACAAAAAATGAATGACACAAAAACGAAAACAGAAACAAGCTTATCTGATAAGCCGATAATTATTCAAATTTTACACGCAAAACGAAAATACAGCTACACTCTGGATGATTTCGGCCTTAGTAGCCAGCAACTGGTCCCAAATTACTTTCTTTATCCTTGCAATTGCCCTGACGTCCATCTCCCAGAGATTTTGGGCCAATTTTGACCAAATAAACATTCCTCTGCGATGCCGGCCTCCATTTCTTCGCTTGAATTCCGCTCAAGGTTCGAGCAATAAGTGCAAAAATTATTTACTAAAAATCTACTCATGGCACGGTAACTTTTTTAATACTGTTTAACGCATCTCGCTGTAATTCATTTCTCTAGGTGACCCCGCAATTAAATCTCCAAGCATTCACGAGAAAATTAATGTAAAACCTTGTAAGAAAGCTTAATGCGAGTGTAATTCTGTTTTCAACTAATGCGAAATGTCCGTTTTAACTGAACTATAGATAACTTGAAGTTCATTTTTCCCTCGCGGGGTCAGCTTGAGAACTTAAATCTCAATAAGACCTTCTTACCTTTATCCAAAATATTACCATGCTAAGAGGGTTTTTTTGGTAGCTTAATTTTTATTATACATTCAACTCTCTAACTCTTTTCTGATTGGCCGAAAGCCTACAGTGAATTTTCGAAATCAGCGCTCATGACGTCATAACTGCAGATTATACAATAATCATGTCAAGGTCACGAGTAATCATGTCAAGGTCACGGGTTATCATGTCATGTATGACCGCAGTGCATGATTTCCAAGGGTAATCATATCAACTTCGCGCGATTCGTGTTGCTTGCCATCAGTGAAGAAGCAGAAACATGACCTCCAAGTTTTTGCGTTCGTTCAATGTATAATAAAACAATTATTAGATTCGGTTTTTGTGATATCCAGAATAATCAAGGTCTCGGTAAGGGTTATCAGCCTCAGCCTTCGGCTTCGGCTGATAACTCTTACCTCGACCTTGATTATTCTGGATATCACAAAAACCTCATCCAATAATTGTTTTGCCATTATTGCTCGAATGTTGTGCGGAAATCGTCTTGCACGGGAGCGAGGCTAAGTGGCCCTAGTTGTGAGAAGATAAAGAAATATGGCAAAGGAAAACATCGAGAATGTTTTCTTAACTCCTGACGATATATCCAGAGCAGCTGTTAAAAACGAGGAAATTGGAAAACTACCTGTGAATCAGTTAAAGTTTTGGCTAATATGTCGAAGGATTAACCAAAGTGGAAACAAGATAATTTGGTTTTATTATATGGCTACAATAGTACACGCGCTCTGACTGGCTGCTGAGCGGGCATTATTTTCTTGGTCAATACATCAAGGCCTCGGTCTGAGATTTCCCTGTAATGACCTCACTCTCGGTTAATAAGTGGTATTTATCAACTGGGTTGATAATGTGAATTGTCCACCATAAAGAGATTCGGAAGCTGACGTTTCGAGCGTTAGCCCTTCGTCGGAGCGAATCAAGGAACAAAGTGGAAACAAACAGGCTCTCTACGAAAGGTTATCGTCTTGTTGTGCTTGCTGTTGTTTCTTTCGTTGTCGCATTTGTCTTTGCCGATCTTCGTAATCCCAGTTCGGTTTCCTCATTTCTTACAGGGTAAAAAATCTCAATTCCATGCCAGAAATTAGGCGAAAAGTCAGTGATATTTAGGCTAACTGAAGCGCTATTTAGGCTAACCGAAGCGCCATTTAGGCTAACCGAAGCGCTATTTAGGCTAACCGAAGCGCTGTTTAGGCTAGCTGGAGTGACATTTCGTCATTTCGCCATTTCGTGTTTTAAACACGCCCTCTTTAGAGGGCCAAATAGGTAAACTGCCAAGGATTACAAAGAAGTAATTACTCCATGTATTTAAAATATCAGATACTGTGGATATAGAAATGTTTAACCTGAATGCTAAGTCACGTTCAAAAAGGCCCAACCTAACTCGACTTAGGAAGAGCCAAAATTCATCTATAGGCTGCAGGGTACGTTGTGCACCAATTCCTTTACCCGGGAATTTCTTCCCAGTTGCATTGAAACGTGGAAATAGAACATTTGAAACAAAGCCAGAAACATCCCTTGCACTGCTATAATAAGTCAAGTTCACTGCATTGGGCTCAATGTATCGAAATGTACTGCCAAAATGCCAAACGAGTCTTGTAGTCAGGGAACCCAGTGTAGAAATTTATATCTTCAGCACTACCGCTAAACCTTTTGAGCCCAAACCTAAAACTATGTTCTTTCTCCTTTGCCTTGGAAATTCTTCTTTTAAATGCTCAACCTCAGTTTTCAAGTTCTCCACAAATTCTCCAAGGGTTGGGGGCCCAAAGAACTTCACTGTTTTGCAATCTACAAGCGACTCCTTTAAAGGCATCGGCGAATCAAGGTCTTGTAGATTTTTTTCCATTGAATGTTTTGCTTCCTCTTTCTGAGCACGAGAAATATTTTCAGTCTGTGTTTTTAAACGTTCATCTCTCAGGGTTACCTTTTCTGGTGCCCACTTAAACAAAGAGGGAATTGGTCCTTTTGTAGCTGTCTTCTATGGCCTGTAAGACTAGCTTCAAAATCAGTGGGACAGAAATGCTCTGAGCAACAAAATTTGTGATAAAACACTTTTGAAATGTATAACGTCTCCTCTTCGCATGCGAAGTTCCCACTCTTTTCTAGTTTTCAAGTCTTTCGGAAAAGCATGAAAAGATAAATCCGGCCGGTTATCACTCCGATTATTTTGCATTTCGCCGCCGCACAGCATTTATGTTCGTATTTCTTCCTCTTCTTTTCCACATTTTTTACAGATATTGACGCCATGTTGTTTTTGAGGGCCACTAAGCCTCGCTCCCGTGCAACTTCCGGTTTTTTTTCCTGAATCGATGTATTCACTAACTTGACAAGAGTCTCCTGAGGGGGGAAATGACGAAAAAAGCTGAAAAATGGTCGGTAATTGGCCAATGACAGGAGCCCATCACGGCATTTTTACAGACCGGTCTATTTTTAGACTTCTTTTCCCGCAAAATAGGTCAGTTCCGTTCTACACGAGCGCGCATCGGTAAGGGAAACAATGGCGGCTTTTCCTTTTAATCTTCCCGTGAAAATGCCGACGTCAATTAAAGAATCAAGTCCGTGCTTATGATTTGTCACTGTTGTCCCTGCGGGAGTCTGAATTCGCGGTAAATTCAAGCTAAAAATAGACAGGTCTGTGAAAACGCCGTGACAGGAATATGGGGTAGTTGCTGACTCCTAGTGATGGGCTCCTGCCAATGATTAGATCATCCCACTGTCATCCCACTGCCACTGTTATTGGCCCGGTCCAACAGAGTAGTTGGCGCTACAGCAACATTTCTTTCAATACTTACATGTACAATGTCTACTTTAGAGAGCAAGAAGACGACTACGCTAGAGTGAAATTTCTTAACACCTTTTCATAAATCCAGACATGTTTACAAAACTGCATATTACAGGCACTTATTAAAAACTCGATTAATTTAGGAAACTTCTATGAAACAAAAATGGGCTAACATTCCCTTTTAATTACCCAGAATTAGGTAAATAACAAATAAGTTATTTTATCATTCGATGCAGTTTTTCCTTCTTTTTCATTGGCCAAAAGCCCACCACGTGACCTGCAAATAACTACCTATAAATAATGGTCTGCTCATGCGTAGTACTGTCGAAATGTGTTTTGCTGCAAATAATATTCTGCTCATGCGCAATTGAAACCACGCTCTTGTTTGAAAAATGGCAGATCCCTTCCCTAAGCTGTGAGAGAATGATTTAAATATGAAAACAAAACTGGTAATCGAATGACAAAACAGTTATTGAACCCGGTTATCGCAAAATATCGTGATTTGTCAATGTCTCGCATATCAATTATTTGCCTCAGCCTTATCACGATATTTTGCTCAACCTCGTCCCAATAATAGCTGTTATCGGAGTTGAGCCCGCTGTCAAATATTCCTTTGTTTAGAGCGGCACACAAACGAGGCTAAAGGGTCAATACAATGCAGTATTGACCCTTTCGCCTCGTTTGCATGTCAAACTGCTGATAACTGCGATAAGAGCTATTGTTAGTTATTTGTCGTTTCGATCATTTTTTTTTGTGTCACATGACTTGACCACAAGAATATTGACAAGAACAACAACACATGAGTTGATTTACGGACCAAGTGTCTTAGTAAACCTGATACATCACAAGAAACAAAGCGACAGAACATGAACAGCATACCTGTCACTCACACTGCAATAGGCCAGGTAAACAATGTTACAATAAATAGAGGATTGGTAAAAGAAAATATGCTTCTCAATGTTATTAATAATTCATCAAGTTAAAACAAAGAAAATCACAAATGTGAAGAAGGTTTGGATTCCCGGTCGTTTAACTGTTAGCATAGATTTCGACGATTTTACTTCGCCGTTTACTCCTTAGGTTTTGTTTGGATTGAGAAGATGATATATCAAACGCCACCTCGAATTTCGTCAAAAATACTCCGCTGCGAGTTTTTTCAACTCCCTTCTCCCTCGTGTTTGATATATTACTTCAGGCTTTCATGGGAATGCAGAACACTATCTTAATAATTTTGTTGCCCTTCCCTCTCGTATATCATCTCACAAAAGAAATATCTAGCCCTATACAAAAAAAAAAACACTTATCAGCGCATGTTCACTCGGATATTTGAACGGAAAGCTACAATACAGGAGTCGAGTGCTCTGGGTGAAAAGTTCTCCCAGCGGCAGATCATTTAGTAACGAACATGGTATTCATAAAACTATCGATCACACTTTCAAGTTTCAAGGCCGAATAAATTGTCCATTTTTTAATGGCCTATTAGACTGTGTTTGGTCCTCACGTGTTGGCAACTTTGTAATTAATTAAGATCTATTTTGCCTAATAGAAAAGGGAAGAATCTCTAACAAAAAGTTCGAACGACGAAGTGGAAGACAAAGTTGGTAATCTTGGCAACGCTTATCAAAGCCTGGGGGATCTTAAAACAGCCATGACTACCGTGAACGTCATCTAAAAATTGCAAAAGAAGCGGGAAACAAATTAGGAGAAGGAAACGCTTATGGTAATCTTGGCAAGGCTCATCAGAGTCTGGGGGATTTCAAAACAGCCATTGACTACCATGAACGTCATCTAAAAATTGCCAAAGCTAGAAATGGAAGACAAAGTTGGAGAAGAAAACGCCTATGGTAGTCTTGGCAACGCTTATCAAAGTCTGGGGGATTTAAAAACAGCCATTGACTACCAAGAACGTGCTCTTAAAATTGCCAAAGAAGTGGGAAGCAAAGTTGGAGAAGGAAACGCCTATGGTAATCTTGGCAACGCTTATCAAAGTCTGGGGGATTTCAAAACAGCCATTGACTACCATGAACGTCATCTTAAAATTGCCAAAGAACTTGGAAACAAAGTTGGAGAAGGAAACGCCTATGGTAATCTTGGCAACGCTTATAAAAGTCTGGGGGATTTAAAAACAGCCATTGACTACCAAGAACGTGCTCTTAAAATTGCCAAAGAAGTGGGAAGCAAAGTTGGAGAAGGAAACGCCTATGGTAATCTTGGCAACGCTTATCAAAGTCTGGGGGATTTCAAAACAGCCATTGACTACCATGAACGTCATCTTAAAATTGCCAAAGAACTTGGAAACAAAGTTGGAGAAGGAAACGCCTATGGTAATCTTGGCAACGCTTATAAAAGTCTGGGGGATTTAAAAACAGCCATTGACTACCAAGAACGTGCTCTTAAAATTGCCAAAGAAGTGGGAAGCAAAGTTGGAGAAGGAAACGCCTATGGTAATCTTGGCAACGCTTATCAAAGTCTGGGGGATTTCAAAACAGCCATTGACTACCATGAACGTCATCTAAAAATTGCCAAAGAACTTGGAAACAAAACGCCTATGGTAATCTTGGCAACGCTTATAAAAGTCTGGGGGATTTAAAAACAGCCATTGACTACCAAGAACGTGCTCTTAAAATTGCCAAAGAAGTGGGAAACAAAGTTGGAAAAGGAAACGCCTATGGTAATCTTGGCAACGCTTATCAAAGTCTGGGGGATTTCAAAACAGCCATTGACTACCATGAACGTCATCTTAAAATTGCCAAAGAACTTGGAAACAAAGTTGGAGAAGGAAACGCCTATGGTAATCTTGGCAACGCTTATAAAAGTCTGGGGGATTTAAAAACAGCCATTGAGTACCAAGAACGTGCTCTTAAAATTGCCAAAGAAGTGGGAAGCAAAGTTGGAGAAGGAAACGCCTATGGTAATCTTGGCAACGCTTATCAAAGTCTGGGGGATTTAAAAACAGCCATTGGCTACCATGAACGTCATCTAAAAATTGCCAAAGAACTTGGAAACAAAGTTGGAGAAGGAAACGCCTATGGTAATCTTGGCAACGCTTATAAACGTCTGGGGGATTTAAAAACAACCATTGACTACCAAGAACGTGCTCTTAAAATTACCAAAGAAGTGGGAAACAAAGTTGGAGAAGGAAACGCCTATGGTAATCTTGGCAACGCTTATCAAAGTCTGGGGGATTTCAAAACAGCCATTGACTACCATGAACGTGATCTTAAAATTGCCAAAGAACTTGGAAACAAAGTTGGAGAAGGAAACGCCTATGGTAATCTTGGCAACGCTTATAAAAGTCTGGGGGATTTAAAAACAGCCATTGACTACCAAGAACGTGCTCTTAAAATTGCCAAAGAAGTGGGAAGCAAAGTTGGAGAAGGAAACGCCTATGGTAATCTTGGCAACGCTTATCAAAGTCTGGGGGATTTCAAAACAGCCATTGACTACCATGAACGTCATCTTAAAATTGCCAAAGAACTTGGAAACAAAGTTGGAGAAGGAAACGCCTATGGTAATCTTGGCAACGCTTATAAAAGTCTGGGGGATTTAAAAACAGCCATTGACTACCAAGAACGTGCTCTTAAAATTGCCAAAGAAGTGGGAAACAAAGTTGGAGAAGGAAACGCCTATGGTAATCTTGGCAACGCTTATCAAAGTCTGGGGGATTTCAAAACAGCCATTGACTACCATGAACGTGATCTTAAAATTGCCAAAGAACTTGGAAACAAAGTTGGAGAAGGAAACGCCTATGGTAATCTTGGCAACGCTTATAAAAGTCTGGGGGATTTAAAAACAGCCATTGACTACCAAGAACGTGCTCTTAAAATTGCCAAAGAAGTGGGAAGCAAAGTTGGAGAAGGAAACGCCTATGGTAATCTTGGCAACGCTTATCAAAGTCTGGGGGATTTCAAAACAGCCATTGACTACCATGAACGTCATCTTAAAATTGCCAAAGAACTTGGAAACAAAGTTGGAGAAGGAAACGCCTATGGTAATCTTGGCAACGCTTATAAAAGTCTGAGGGATTTAAAAACAGCCATTGACTACCAAGAACGTGCTCTTAAAATTGCCAAAGAAGTGGGAAACAAAGTTGGAGAAGGAAACGCCTATGGTAATCTTGGCAACGCTTATCAAAGTCTGGGGGATTTCAAAACAGCCATTGACTACCATGAACGTCATCTTAAAATTGCCAAAGAACTTGGAAACAAAGTTGGAGAAGGAAACGCCTATGGTAATCTTGGCAACGCTTATAAAAGTCTGGGGGATTTAAAAACAGCCATTGAGTACCAAGAACGTGCTCTTAAAATTGCCAAAGAAGTGGGAAGCAAAGTTGGAGAAGGAAACGCCTATGGTAATCTTGGCAACGCTTATCAAAGTCTGGGGGATTTCAAAACAGCCATTGACTACCATGAACGTCATCTTAAAATTGCCAAAGAACTTGGAAACAAAGTTGGAGAAGGAAACGCCTATGGTAATCTTGGCAACGCTTATAAAAGTCTGGGGGATTTAAAAACAGCCATTGACTACCAAGAACGTGCTCTTAAAATTGCCAAAGAAGTGGGAAACAAAGTTGGAGAAGGAAACGCCTATGGTAATCTTGGCAACGCTTATCAAAGTCTGGGGGATTTCAAAACAGCCATTGACTACCATGAACGTGATCTTAAAATTGCCAAAGAACTTGGAAACAAAGTTGGAGAAGGAAACGCCTATGGTAATCTTGGCAACGCTTATAAAAGTCTGGGGGATTTAAAAACAGCCATTGACTACCAAGAACGTGCTCTTAAAATTGCCAAAGAAGTGGGAAACAAAGTTGGAGAAGGAAACGCCTATGGTAATCTTGGCAACGCTTATCAAAGTCTGGGGGATTTCAAAACAGCCATTGACTACCATGAACGTCATCTTAAAATTGCCAAAGAACTTGGAAACAAAGTTGGAGAAGGAAACGCCTATGGTAATCTTGGCAACGCTTATAAAAGTCTGGGGGATTTCAAAACAGCCATTGACTACCAAGAACGTGCTCTTAAAATTGCCAAAGAAGTGGGAAACAAAGTTGGAGAAGGAAACGCCTATGGTAATCTTGGCAACGCTTATCAAAGTCTGGGGGATTTAAAAACAGCCATTGACTACCATGAACGTGATCTTAAAATTGCCAAAGAACTTGGAAACAAAGTTGGAGAAGGAAACGCCTATGGTAATCTTGGCAACGCTTATAAAAGTCTGGGGGATTTAAAAACAGCCATTGACTACCAAGAACGTGCTCTTAAAATTGCCAAAGAAGTGGGAAACAAAGTTGGAGAAGGAAACGCCTATGGTAATCTTGGCAACGCTTATCAAAGTCTGGGGGATTTCAAAACAGGCATTGACTACCATGAACGTCATCTTAAAATTGCCAAAGAACTTGGAAACAAAGTTGGAGAAGGAAACGCCTATGGTAATCTTGGCAACGCTTATAAAAGTCTGGGGGATTTCAAAACAGCCATTGACTACCAAGAACGTGCTCTTAAAATTGCCAAAGAAGTGGGAAGCAAAGTTGGAGAAGGAAACGCCTATGGTAATCTTGGCAACGCTTATCAAAGTCTGGGGGATTTCAAAACAGCCATTGACTACCATGAACGTCATCTTAAAATTGCCAAAGAAGTGGAAAACAAAGTTGGAGAAGGAAACGCCTATGGTAATCTTGGCAACGTTTATCAAAGTCTGGGGGATTTCAAAACTGCCATTGAATACTATGAACGTCATCTAAAAATTGCCAAAGAAGTGGAAGACAAAGTTGGGACTGCCATATCGTTTTCTCATCTGGGTGGGACCTTTGAATTACTAGAGTTTCTTTCCGAGGCTCTTGACTGTTTTCATTCCAGTGTGAGAATGTTCAATATCATTAGGCATGATCTTAAAGGTAAAGATGAGTGGAAAATTAGTTACCGCAATATGTATGAATTTGCCTACACTAGTCTATGGCGTCTACTACTAAAAAACGGCAAGGTAGCCGAGGCTCTATTTGCTGCTGACCAAGGACGTGCGCAAGCTCTGAATGATCTTATGGAATTAAACTATGGACTCGAAACAACTTACTCTCAGTTACATACTCCGGAAGAAGGTACATTCGACTCATTCAGTTTTCTTCCATCGACTACCGTTTTTATAGCAGTTGATGATCAAGACATTGTTTTCTGGATTGCCCAAGACGGATACGACGTGCAACTGAGGAAAATGAAAGTTAGTGATAAGGACTTAATACAGTCTTTAATTGTGAGTGCTTCTCAGGAAATCGGTGTAAGGGCTGGTATAAAATGCGAGGATCGCTCATTGGATAATCTGGGAGATGAGCAGGTGGCAAATGAAAGGTCTCCACAGACACCAGCTAAGCCTGGTCCCCTCCGCATGAATGCATTAAGAATGTTTTATGACGTCATCATTGACCCTATTGCAGACTTGATCCATGGGAACGAACTTATCTTGGTTCCTGAAGGTCCATTGTGCCTGGCTCCTTATGCTGCATTGGACTCTAGTTCCAGGTATTTGTGTGATGTTTGTAGGATCCGAGTGATTCCGTCCCTCACCAGTTTGAAACTAATCACAGATTCTCCGGCTGGTTATCACAGCAAGACAGGGGTGCTTCTAGTGGGTGATCCGTGGGTACAAGAGGTTGTTATCCCAGGGAAAGTATTGGAACAGCTTCCATATGCCAGAAAAGAAGTACAGATGATTGGGAGAATATTCGACACCGCACCCCTCATTGGAAGAGAGGCAACAAAGAGCGAAGTGGTGAGACGACTTCCCTCAGTTGCTTTAATACACATCGCGGCACATGGTCGAATGGAAACAGGAGAAATTGCCTTAGCACCCAACACTACACGAGCGTCCCAGATTCCTGCGAATGAAGACTTCCTTTTAACTATGAAAGACGTAACGAGTGCTCAAATTCGTGCAAGGCTGGTGGTGTTAAGTTGCTGTCATAGTGGTCGTGGAGAGATTAAGGCTGAGGGAGTTGTTGGCATTGCACGAGCGTTCCTGGGTGCCGGTGCTCGTGCTGTTCTGGTGGCCCTGTGGGCGATTGATGACGACGCCACTTTGGAGTTCATGAAAAGTTTCTACTCACACTTGGCAAAAGGAATCAGTGCCAGTGAATCATTGAACAAAGCCATGAAACATATGAGAGAATCTGACGAGTTTAATGAAGTGAAGCACTGGGCTCCGTTTGTGTTGATTGGAGATGACGTCACACTGCAATTTGGTGGAAACGAATAAATGTCTTTCAAAGTAAGTAGGGCCACGTCTAGTAATAACATGAAAATATCTGTGCTTCAGGAACTTTGTTGTGGAAATGAAAAAGCGTTCGTCATTTAAAAAAAAGTTGGACCTCACTTGTAAACCCGAGGGAAAATATCAGAAACATTATTACACTTTTTGTCATGACATCTTATCAAAAGCAGAGTGCTAACAGGAAATGATACATTTCTGACAGCAGTTTGGGGTTATTAAATATTGTTAGGACAGTTCTTTATACGAAAGATGTATTACAGTGTTTATATTATGGCATAAGTAACGTTAAATCCTTACTCGCGTACCGTGTGAATCCTTGTTTTTGGAAATGATTCCTCTAAGTGAAAGATTTGTTAGCATTAAATGTGACTGTCACGTATTTCGCTATTGTGACTGTAGTACGATCTACTTCATAAAGAAGTTTGATAAATGATATATCTACCTCTTAGGTACGGAACATGGAAACTGAATATAGCGAGGAAGTGACCAAAGTACAGAATCCTGATCAGACGTGTATTTGCTGACTTGATATGAAGCTCTCCTCGTCACAAGAAAAAGGTTTCAGTACACTGATGAAAGACTTTTAATTAACATACAAAAGTGTAAATTGGAGGTAAAGATTTCGTAGTTATTAAGGGGAAAATAATTGATATGAACCTTTCCAAGATTGAGCTTTCTTGAATGTTCAGTGCTGTTGTCAGTACGGATGAGGCCGATCCAGTTGAATTATTATCCATTGCAGATATCAACTGCGGATTGCAGAGTAAATATGGAACTTACTTAGAGCTAGAAAGTAAATAAGTCAGAGAGACATCGCTGCAGGATATATTATTGATTTTATATATGATTAGAACCCTAAAAACCATTTAAATGTCTGGCTGAAGCAGCGCGTTGTATTGTCACAGGAATGAGTTCTTTTGATGTTTGAGCGGTTTGCCAGTAGCTCTACCTAAGTAGTGGATTTAACAGCGCAGGTATAAAAGAAATAGCAACATTTCAGTATTTCCAAAAATGTTCAAAATCTCGATTCCTTAGTCATTGTGTAATCCATTTCGAAAAGGCCATTTTTCCCTTATGTTTTAAGCCATATTTTATGCCACTTTTCTTTAAGCGTGTGATATACATAGTGGCATCCATTCACTTGTTTTGATTAAGTGATGGACTCTGCTTTTAACCTGATAAATCGTTAACGGCTATATAATAAAAACTGCTGTTACAAAATAGTAGTAAATTGAGTAATGGGTCCAACTTGGTCGATCATATGGTAATACTTCACAGAATTGAGACTTGGAGTAGAATGTTCACAGCGTCTCTATTTACGCACGCGAAGGAAAAAGCGAGCGCGCTCGCGAAACACGTAGAGATCTTGGTCCTCACACCCTACCCAGTGACGTCTTCCGTTTTGCGTTGGCGTCCAGTTCTCTCGCGATTCTATCCGCGCGTTCAACGATCGAATAAAAGTACGAGAAAATAGAGGGCTGTGAACATCCTAGACTCGGAGCTTCACGCTACGTTTAATATGTTACGACCCTTTTACTTATCTACCACCGCCACCCGATTATTTTGCGGTCTGAGATATTGGGAAGGTTTAATACCTATCGTTCAAGCCGTAATAAGTCAGTTTCACTAGTATCCCGCCGACCTACCTGCGACGTAGTCATCGAAATGGCGCAATTTTCAGCCATTCCATCTGTAAATATGGAATTGAG
>OZ026595.1:7790615-7810615 GCA_964020085.1 Micromussa lordhowensis
CACTGAATTTAATTTGCTTTAAAGCCTTAAAAGCAGATATTTCTCGACCTTGTTGAAAACGAAATTCAAGTACTTTCAATGCCTTGAAATCGGACTCTTCAAATTCAAGGATTTTCAAGACACGTACGAACCCTGGAAGTACAGAAAAGGAGAGCTTGTACCAAACTCTCTTTGGGGGAGAAAATAGACCCGCCCGCTAGTATGCCCCCACGGAAACCAAGTGCCAAATTTGCATAATTATGCAGAAAAAAAAAACATGGCGGCCTTCGCGAATAAGGGTCTAATTGCAGGTTACTGTAAATATCTCATTAGTTTCAAACATGGTCAAACTATAAGTCGATGATGGTACCAGCATGTCGTTATAATATTGTCAGGTAGAGTTGAACAGGGCTTCGACGTTGTTTTAGTTATTACAAAGAGCTCATAGTCATTTTTGAGGTAATAAACAGCAAGGTAGGAAGATTAACCAGCTTGAAAGTGTGCCTAGTAAAAACAGGAGTAAGTTCTCATTTAATGTAACGTTAAAAAACCTGATTTCCAGGAGAATTGATGTTGACATCCATTTCCAAAAGTCATTGATATCAAATCTTGCACTTTGTCAAATCAACGGAGCGTTAAGACTAAAAATTTTAATCGACTAAGAGTTAAATCTACCTCCTTGATGTACCACGATATTCTCAGAATTAACATGGAAGGAAATGTATGACAATCAGTTCGGAGAATTGAAATTTGAGACTGAAAAGGTCGCAACTAGCCAGGGCCAGCTGGCGAAGCTGAAAAGATGTTTCGTTGTAATTATCCCTAGGAGTTCCCTAACGTTTACTTAGGGATAATCTGCTACTCAAACACGTCCTTAGTAGGGAAATCGCTTTTGTTTATTTTAACCGCATGATCAATTAATTGGCTTTAAACGTTTCTCTTTGGTTGGTAGTCTTCTTAGCGTCCAATCCGCATTAATTTTTTCGTCCTATCTGGTAACCGCGAAACATTTTGAAATGAGACGCGACAGGCATTAAAAAGATAGCTTCCAGGCCTTCGCCTTCACTCATGGCGTTGCTTAACCTGTCGTCTACGACTCTGGAGTCGAGGGTACAGAGAGAGCGGAGCCTGGCAGCTGGTTTCTGACAAAAGCTGTCATGTGTAGGGGTCCTGTTATTTCAGCAATCGTTGCCCCAGTGATGTTGGCGCCTCGAAGATTGGCATCTTGCAGGTCACAGCCGGTTAAGTTACAATTCTAGGGGGAAAACCCGAAGAGAACATTGTTAAAATTCGTAATTTATAGTTTGAAATTTTCTTCGGTTTTACCAGAATAGTTTGGTCTTATTATTGTATAGCCTCAGGTGACTAATCAGTTCTAAGCTAAAATTTCTTTCTATCTGATCTCAATATCCCATACCCAGTTAATTTTCCCCCCAAATCATTTTTCTCAGTCCAGGTTCCCAACCTCTAATATTTACGATACGAATAGTTTTAAAAACTATGTAACGGTCCCTTTTGAAAATGTATGTTGACTAGCATTTGAAACGTCAAGTCTTGTATTGCAGTCGATGCGATGGAATACAATGCTTATCACCGCTGTTTGCGTTAGATTCTTCAGCAACCTACGATGGCCTATAAAGACCTCTATGAAGAAGAGTTTATACGATCCCGTATCCCGTTATTTGTTCACCTAAATATCCCGTATCCCGAAAACTCCTAATAGGGCCGCAGACCTACATGCGTGCGTTTCGTATCCGTATACTCCGTGCCGATGGTTTCGCAGGTCGGCCTTTCCACTTAATTAATAAAATGCATATCTGACCTCTAAATCAGCCCCTGCTAGCACAGCTCCTCGTAAAATGCAGTTTTGAAGATTGGCGCCTTTCAGCGTAGCGACGCGAAGGTTAACATTCCCCAGCTGACTTCCTTCCAAGTCAGAATTCTTCAAGTTCACACCTGAAAGAAAAGACACTTTACGCCTTGCAAGCTTGAAATCAAAAAAGAAACTAACCTGTTCCAGGCTCTCGTTAGTTGGGGACGAGCGAAAACGAGCGAGAAAAAAACGAGGGAGGACTAAGGCGAGGAGCGGCGGGAGAGCCTGTAAGACTTTCTTTAACGACCCTCTTCTGGTATAGCAGGAGCTGCTATACCCTCTGATTGATCAATTTTGAGTCCAGAGACCTGGCTATCAAGCTCTTGGAGAATGGAGCCCCTGCTAGCACAGCTCCTCGTAAAATGCAGTTTTGAAGATTGGCGCCTTTCAGCGTAGCGACGCGAAGGTTAACATTCCCCAGCTGACTTCCTTCCAAGTCAGAATTCTTCAAGTTCACACCTGAAAGAAAAGACACTTTACGCCTTGCAAGCTTGAAATCAAAAAAGAAACTAACCTGTTCCAGGCTCTCGTTAGTTGGGGACGAGCGAAAACGAGCGAGAAAAAAACGAGGGAGGACTAAGGCGAGGAGCGGCGGGAGAGCCTGTAAGACTTTCTTTAACGACCCTCTTCTGGTATAGCAGGAGCTGCTATACCCTCTGATTGATCAATTTTGAGTCCAGAGACCTGGCTATCAAGCTCTTGGAGAATGAAGTTGCGAGATGGTAAACTTTGATTGACAAGATATGAGGTAACCGCCGGAGTGTTGACAGTACTGTCAAAATCGACCAATCAGAGGGTATAGCAAAAAGCAAAGACGCGTTTCGTCGATCTCTAATTTGACGCGAGGGATATCTGTGAGCCTATAGCAAGCATTAAACAGGAGTAGACGCCGAAGAAAATTTACAAACTTAGATTCGAACTAGAACAACAGCAAAGCACATTGGGATTACAAAATGGCGCCTAAACGGCCTCTAAACCGTCCTAACGTGCGTTTCTGAAAGTATGGTTAGACGAGTTACGAGCTAGGACGGAAAGCTAGGACGAAGTCTAGTCAGACGGGTCTCTCGTCCCCTAGTGCGAACACGGCTATAGCGCAGTCATACAGGGACAATTTCTTACCCTCTAAATTAGCCCTAGTACCAGCAGGATCTTCAAAATTACAACCTCGAAGGGAGGCCCCTTCCATTTGGGCCCTCTGAAGACGCGTACAGCTAAGAATGGCTCCCTTAAAAAAGTACAACAAAAAGAGAAAGGAAGATTTCATTACTATTTAGGAAAGTAAAATGATTCAGCAATTCAGCTATTCCAATTTGGACTCAAAGAGCTTTCTGTATAATGAATTCACGAATACTAGTTGTCTAACTATGCACAATCGTGATAATAGTGTTGAGGAATTAATATATTAACGCTTTGTGAAAATTTCCAGTAACAAATAAATTGATGAAGTTATTGATTCTCTACTCTTCTGTTCTTGCTTTATACGTCGCATTGTAAGGAGAAATTAGATTAACATCACTTTTCACGCTACTCACATCCATATGTGCTCCAGAGAGATTCGCTCGCTCCAGACAGCAGTTCGACAGGTTTGCGTGTGCAAGGTCTGTCTTCCTAAGATTTGCCATTTTGAAATTAATAAAACGTAGATCAAGCTTGGAAAGATCAGCCGAGTCTAAATTGATTCCCTGTGAAATTAAAATGAAAAGAAAAAGTAGAGACTGATGATTCGACGCAACGTTTAAGAACTGATTTTACGACATTGGGTTTTTCATTGCTCGTGATATAAAATTATTACCAGGAGCTTAATAATCTTGGGTTTTCGGAATTACCTGGCATCGGAGTTCACAGTTTGAGGGCGTTGATAATAAAATTTTCACAAATTCACTCCTTGAAAGAGGAGCATCATCCGACTTCTCCATACTCTACAAAAAAACTAAGCAAAGCACACTAGTAAGGTTACAGGGGAATCTTTTAATACAATATTTACATCAGTTCCTGATCAGGCTATGAAAATGTCAGCTTTGAATATCGAAAGTGCATGGCACCATTAGCTACCATTGATTATCCCGAGAACTTGAGCCCGATGCATTGAAAATAAGAGTTGTCCTAGCAAACACAGAAAAGCGGTGTTACCAACTAGCACAAGAGACTTTTCTTGGAGTCTGGACAGCGATGCCGTCAACGAGACGAAACCGCTCCTTCGCGGATACCTACCGTTGATTCAAAATCAATAAAACGACAGCACACGGGCTGTAGTTGACTCGTCCCCAGTCCTCCTCTTGAGGTCAGAAAGGATGGTCGAGGGAGTCTGGATGAAATTTGGGGATGCGGAAAGGAGGGAATCATTGGAAGGCAGAAGAAGAGGGAAAATGTTTCTCTTTCCTCCTTCCCATCACCCCTCGCGCTCGTGCACGAGCTTCCATTGTTAATATTCAATGATCTCAAGAGACCACTGGAGACGAGCCAGGGCCTGTTGCGCAAGCAATAACGAAACTTCAATGATGGTGGAGAGAAGCCACCGAAAATTTAGAACAGAAAAACAGATCGTATTATAAAAATGTCTACCACCGATCACAACACTGGAGTATTTTAGTTACATCAAGTACCTTCACCATTTCTTCTAACTGCTCCAAGATACTCGAGATCCCAAAAAACTTTGCTTCTTCCAGAACTCCTGTGTACAAATGACCAAAAAAAATCCAAACATGACTTCAAAACATTTTTGAGTGGAAACTTTTTTGTGCGGCTTACACGAAGTGTAATCCACACTTTGTCATCATCCGAGATATTAGAGGAAGACATGATATGAATTCTGGTTTCTCTAGGACCAAGTGAGCTGTCCTTATTATAGAAATGTCCAGAAGGTTCAACTGTAGTTTCCTGCAAAGAATTGTCATGAACAAACTCTAAAAGAATCACAGAATAATTTGACAAGATCTCAGTCTGACAGTACACTGTATATTAGTCCGGAAGCCAAGACCCCAAAATTAGGGTTTCGTACAATGATCGGGTCAGAAAAGGTTTGATGGCAGATTTTGCTAGAAGAGGACCTGCTCATCAATATCAGGTAGTTTGTAGAGTTGAATTGTGGTATAGGTTACGAGTTAAGGGGGTATTTTAACACGCCACCCCAAAAAGTTCATGGAAATGAGGCTCAGCCATTTGACATATGATAATTCCTTAACTTAACGTTTATTGTAACGGGAATCATCAAATATAGTTAAAACTTAACGATACAAATTAGATTCATGCTCAAAATTTGTAAATAAAAGTCACGTGACTGAGCATGTGATATTCAAGAGGCCAAAAATAGTCTTTTAGAGCTATAAATAACATATTTACACCTCTTCATTGCCGTAAATTTAGAAATTATCCATTGATATTCTACTATTTTCTACAAAAATGTCGTACATTCAAAGTTTCAGCCAAATTCTAGCTTATTCAGCCTCAAACGACGATATAATTACCCTTTTTGCCTCTTTTACTAGTCAGCATGAAAACGAGGCAAGTCAGAAAACTACAGTTTAGGGCTATATCTTTAAGTGTTTTATAAAGAAAAACACTTCTGATATCGTTATCTCTAACTGATATATAGCTCAGTCATGTTAAAACTACGCAAACTAGGGTCACGTGACTGAGCACTAAAACTCAGAAGCCAAAATGATGTGCCAGAAATAGCCTATTAAATCGCTCTCACTGACAGGAATGTATAAATTATGCCTGGACGTACGTTGTTTTACTTTCGAAATCTCTGGACTGGAGTGCGTTATGTGCACCCTCATTTTTGCGGGGAACGAATTCGAGGCTGCAGCATTGTTTTGAAGAATCCCCAAAACGAGGCCATACCATCCAACATGGCGGCCTCCATGGTCGCTGCTGTGCAATCTCTGTAAGTACTTTTATCTAATGTTCTTCTTTAGCTTAACTTAATTGAAACGTTTAATAGGCAACAAAGCAGTATTTTGCACTTCCTTTTTAACGCGTTATAGTCAGATTTAAGGCGTAAATGATTCTTGAAGGGACACAACTTTAAGCAAAGTTTAGATTTACTCGCCATGTTTTTCTTGACTTTAAAATTGTTATTCATATTTGCCTTTAATTTTTTTCTTGCATACATCACTATGCAATTCATTATTAGATTGAGGAATGGCTAGCAAGGATAAAGATTCGCTCCCTGACGGCTTCTATATTCTACCTCCAAAACTAAAGAAACGAAAAGTAAGTTGTGATAGCGAAATATGTGCGATTTGTCAGGTTGATCGCCCAAGCGAATTATTAAGAAAAGGACAGGAATCTTCTGTTGAAAAAGCTATTAGAGCGTCTGAGCAACGTCGTGATGAGGAAGTACAAAGCAAGGCTTGTAAATTATGACGCCGACACCGGAGTACATTGGCACTCAAATTGTTATGCTTCTTATACAAGTGGGCAAAATATTCGGTATACAACTCGTTGTGATACTTTAAAGCAGGCAAGCCTTCAGGACGAACATGGCGCCGTCCCTAGTAGGGTATTTCGGTCAGCGATAGCCCCAGTGGACTGGTCTAAGTGTTTAATATGCAAGAACAAGAGTTATAAAAAGAGTAGAGATCTTACTAATGTGTGTACATTCGAGGCCTGTCGAAGCATCCAATTAGCGGCAGAAAGAAAAGGAGATAGCTCCATGTTACACATATTAAATGGCGTAAACGGAGACCTGATCGCGATGGAGGCCAAATATCATAAGAACTGTTTCGCGACATATGTCAGTAAGAAAACTACGCTTGGCTTGGCGAAAGGAGAAGCCGTAGATTCACCTCACGAAAGGGCTTTCCAGGAACTTGTAATTGATCTAAATGCTGGTATCGAGCAAGGTAGAGCATACGATATGATGTCACTTCTAGCTAAATATCAGGATATTCTCACACAGAAAGGCGCCACTAATCCAGAAAGCTACACCACTCAAAATCTCAAGATACGCTTGCAGAAGCATTTCTCCACTGCGATTGTGTTCCATCAACCAGTAGAACGGAGCAAGTCTGAACTGGTTTACTCGAGTAGTGTTAATGTACAGAATGTTCTTAACGCATGGGCGGTATTCAAGCCCCCCGCAAATGGAAACGTAAGCGTTAACGATGAAACACTACAGTCTAGTGAAATACATCGCGTTGCAAGCTTAATAAAGCAAGAGATAAGGAAATGCACAGGTATTCCCACCAGACCTCTTAACACACAAGATGTCAGTATGAAAGCTTCTAGGCAACTCATTCCAGACTGCCTGTATTTGGTAATCAAGCTGCTGGTCACAGCAGACAAGCGTGGTGGGCCACCTGATGTACTCAATGCACTGAGCCAGTCCACAAATATGGAAGATGACCGACAAATCCTTAGTATCGCACAAGATATCATTCATTGCAGTACAAAGGGACGTGTCAAGCTCCCTAAGCATACGAGCCTGGCTATGTGTGTTCACCATCTCACATCATCCAAGCGCCTTATCGAACTGCTGAATAGAATGGGGCATTGTGATTCCTACGATGAGATGCGTGCAGTGAATACGAGTATTGCAGAGGAAGTTCTTGCTCAGGTAGAAGCGTTTGGGACTGTAATACCAACTAACATCAAGCCTGGTGCGTTTGTTCAAATTGCCGCTGACAATAATGACTTGAATGAGGAGATTCTTGACGGCAAGAATACTATGCATGCCACTACAATGGTGATCTATCAGAACAAAATGTTTGGTCCAGATCCACCCCCCACCACGTTACAACGGAGAGCCAAACGGCGCTCATTACAAGCAACCGGCACCGTGTATGACATTGAAGAGTGTCCTGTTCGAGGAAGACGTCCAGCCGTTACTGATCGCGTTGGTTCAGTTGACATGGAGTGGTACAAGGATACGAATGATGAAATGCGCACCGCTTGTCACAGTGATTTCATCTGGGCTCTTCTTCGACTGTCCCAAGAAATTTGGAGAAGCTGTCATTGCAGAAGTAATGGACAAGTAAGTGATTCCAAGCTGGGCAGGATTCAACGCTATTCTCTATCCCGAGATGCCCAAAGTCAGAAATATTGGCTACTGTCCAATGGTGGATGGATCATCCAATGAATATTCTACCATCTACACCGTACTGAAACATGCGCAGAAGATAAGTACCGCGATGGGTCAAGCCGACACTGTAATAACCTTTGATCTTGCGATATACAGCAAGGCAAAGGAAATTCTGTGGAAATTTCCAAACGATTTCTCTAACGTGGTGGTACGCATGGGAGGATTCCACATCGCTCTGAACTTTCCCTCCCTGCTAGGGAAGAAGTATGCTGATTCTGGACTTGAGGATCTCTTGATTGAGTCAGGTGTATATGCTGTTGGTTCGACATCTGCTTTAATGAAGGGGAAATCTTACAACCGAGGAATCAGGGCACAAAAGCTCTGTCTAGAAGTGTTCGTCCGTCTCACGTGGAATGCGTTTATTGCCTGGTATGAGTCACAAGAGAAGAGGATCCCAGAAGAACCAGTATTACGCAGGATTGTGGATTGCGTTCGAATGGTGGAGAACAACAAGGAAAATGCTCGTGACAGTGTGAGGAAGATAGAAGCAGATCTGACGGAACTGATGTCTATATTTGGGGTCTTTAAATCGGAGAATCAAGCAAGGTCCAAGCTCTTTACATTTTGGAATGAGTATGGTGCAATGGTCACTTCCCTTTTACAGTTTTTGAAGGCAGAGAGAACAGGGAACTGGAAGTTGCATCTATCCAGCATCGCTGCAATGCTACCTCATTATTTTGCTATGGACAGGCAGAACTATGCTCGCTTCTTACCTGTTTATCTCGCCGATATGCAGCGACTGGAACTAACACACCCAGATGTGTACAAAGAGTTTGCTGCTGGGAATCATTCCATAAGTCATTCAGGGCAGCCCTTTTCACAAGTTTCAGCTGACATGGCCCTGGAGCAGTCAATCAATGCCGACTCTAAGTCAAGAGGAGGGGTGATCGGCATATCACAGAGCTCGGCAGCTCTTGAACGGTGGTTTTTAACTATCCACGAGCGAGCATCTGTAACTTCAGCTTTGAAGACTGCGTATGGTCTCCAAGATGGCGAGCAAGCATCGCACAAGGAAGCAGCTCCTAGGAGAGTCAAACGAGACGAGGAAGACGTCCAGAAGATGATGGGATGCTTTTCTTCAGGCTTGATGACTGATCCTTTTACTCACGACTCGGATGCGCTTCTCAATATCGCCACCGGAGTAGTTCTCCCGGAAGATGTGGCCCAGACCCTTCTCCACAGCACTGAGAAAGGCCGGCAACAAATGAGTGACTTCATCGAGAAGCGCATTAATGGCAACTCTGTGGGTTTCTGGGAGCCCATTCCCAACATGAAGATCAAAACATTCAGCAGTGCAAATAAGAAGATCCAGGCAAAATCCAGTGACAAGCTAGTCACTGTTAACGCGGACAGGGACTTATTTGGCAGGCTCCTAATTGTATCAAATACCCGTCAGATCTGTCTGAAAGATGTATTGAGCTTTGAACTGTCTCCAGTCCCATATTCACTCGTAAACGCAGACGGAAGTCTTAGAAAAGGGGTAAAGAGCGTCCTATGTTCCATTCTGGAGAAAGACGTCAACGTTATTCAGCAACTTACAGCATCACCAAATGCGACTGTTGTTATCATCGACGGCATGGCTGTCATACAGATGTCAAAATCTGCTGGAGCAAGTACCTTTGGGGAGCTTTCTGAAAAGTATTACAGCACTTTTATCCGCCAATTGTGTGCAAGCTCACATAATCTTTGATCAGTACTGGGAGAGGTCCATTAAAGGAGGAGAGCGTCAATGACGGGGATCAACCGTTGCTCTTGAAGTGCTGATCGGAGGTCCAGCCACCCCAGTACCCAGGCAGTGGGGAAAGTACATAGCCAATCCTAAGAATAAGGTATGGCTTAAATTACTTGAACTTAACGTTTTACTCTTAACAGTAACTTCCTGTCTCGTTACCAACAGTTTGAAGTTGTAATCAACAGTTTGTTGCGTTTGGTCTGAATTTGACCTTTTATGATAGAATCAAATTTTCACAATTGTGCTACATATTTTTAACACCAGGTAAACCTGTGCGAATTCCTTTCGGCGGCGCTGTGTACACTTGGGCAAGCCCAGCTACCCCCACAGAAGGAGCTTGTGATTGGGGGTGGCTTCAGAGATGGCGAGAAGACAGTAACCGTGGCAAGAGGGCAGTGCAGTGATGACCAAATGGTTCGTTCAAACCATGAAGAGGCTGACACCAGGATGATCTTGCATGCCAACCACGCAGCACGAGCAAATAGACGACTCGTTGTCCATTCGCCAGATACCGATGTCCTTGTCCTAAGCGTTAGCCTCTTCAGAAGTTTGGACTGCCCAGAATTGTGGTTTCGCACCGGCGTGAAGGATCGACACCGTTTGATTCCAGTGCATGACATTGCCCATGCTTTGGGTGAAAAGATCTGTAGTTCGCTCCCTGGATTCCATGCAATCACAGACTGTGATTCGACTAGCTCTTTGGCTGGTATCAGAAAGAAAAAGGCTTGGGATAGTTTATGTCGTAGTTGTGACCACCAAGATAGTCAGTCTCTTCTCGGAGAAGAACAAGAGCTTGACGTAACCACAGCTGCCAGGTGTGAAGCCTATGTTTGCAACCTATATACAGCATCCAAGAAGACAAGCACCGCAGATGAGCTGCGTTACCTCATGTTTTGCCAGAAGAAGCAGAAAAACGAAATGCTTCCACCGACGTCTGATTGTCTACTACAACATCTAAAGCGGGCAAACTACCAGGCATTCTTGTGGAGGCATGCTCTTGAAGCGGTGATTGACCTTGAATCACCAGAGGGTCATGGATGGGTAAGAGACAGAGAGCTCCTTGTTCCATTGCTAATCACGAAATCACCGGCACCAGAAAGCCTTCTCGAGCTGACGACGTGCAAGTGCAAAACCTCAGCCTGCATGCGAAACTGCTCTTGCAACAACGCAGGACTTGCTTGCACGGAAGGGTGCTACTGCATGGCAGACGATGAAGCCTGCAAAAACCCACACGGTTTGACTTGCATCAGTGACTCAGATGAAAGCGACGAGGAGTAAGAGGCACTTGAACAAGGCGACCATTTTCAGAGGTTCGTTTGCTAAAAAGCGAAAATCGAGATTAGGAAGCATAATTGATTTAGCCCCACCTCCATAGTCAACAATCCTCAGGAAGGCCGAAAATTTGTTACAATCTCGTGTACTTCAGCCTCAAAATGTATCCCACTGACCCACAATGTGATGTAAGCGTACGTCCAGGCATAATTTATACATTCCTGTCAGAGAGAGCGATTTAATAGGCTATTTCTGGCACATCAATAGAACTTTTGGCTTCTGAGTTTTAGTGCTCAGTCACGTGACCCTAGTTTGCGTAGTTTTAACATGACTGAGCTATATATCAGTTAGAGATAACGATATCAGAAGTGTTTTTCTTTATAAAACACTTTAAGATATAGCCCTAAACAGTAGTTTTCTGACTTGCCTCGTTTTCATGCTGACTAGTAAAAGAGGCAAAAAGGGTAATTATATCGTCGTTTGAGGCTGAATAAGCTAGAATTTGGCTGAAACTTTGAATGTACGACATTTTTGTAGAAAATAGTAGAATATCAATGGATAATTTCTAAATTTACGGCAATGAAGAGGTGTAAATATGTTATTTATAGCTCTAAAAGACTATTTTTGGCCTCTTGAAAATATCACATGCTCAGTCACGTGACTTTTATTTACAAATTTTGAGCATGAATCTAATTTGTATCGTTAAGTTTTAACTATATTTGATGATTCCCGTTACAATAAACGTTAAGTTAAGGAATTATCATATGTCAAATGGCTGAGCCTCATTTCCATGAACTTTTTGGGGTGGCGTGTTAAAATACCCCCTTAACTCGTAACCTATACCACAATTCAACTCTACAAACTACCTGATATTGATGAGCAGGTCCTCTTCTAGCAAAATCCGCCATCAAACCTTTTCTGACCCGATCATTGTACGAAACCCTAATTTTGGGGTCTTGGCTTCCGGACTATATCTGTAGTTATCGGTATTCTTTCTGGCTAGCTTCAGTCTCCAAAGCCTTTATAGGTGTGGTATAGGAATCTTGAGGAATTAATGAATTCTATTTTCCGCCAAGCAGAGCCCCATACCCATGTAGGAAAGAAAAGGCATGAGGTTATCATGGCTAGCGGTATTGCTCGTGGGCGCATACGAGTCACGCAAGATGGCGGCCATACTCGAGCTAATAGGTTGACAGAAACATACACCCTTGGCGTCCTTCTTTGATACTGGACATCCATGTTACGGGACAGGTCTCAAAAACCGCTGATTGGCTGAGGATTTTTTAAAGCACGCGTGCGCACAACGTTGACCGCTGACTTACTGCGGGGATTGGAGCGCTCGGAAATAGAGCGGCCATTGAATGGTATTTCGAGCTGTTGCTGTTTGCTTGGCCAGTTTGTCAGTATATTTGCAGTTTACGGAGGAAGTTTGGGTTCTTGATGAACAGCATGAAATTAATGAATTGCAGTTGTTTGCTGACCACCACGACGATGTTTTCTGGCGTGATTCTTTAAAGGGACACTATGACGATGAAGCGCATGCGCGAACTTGACTGTTGTTTTTCATCGGAAAATAATAGAACTGTCACTTAGTCGCGTCATGCCGACGCGATAAAGTGACAGATAAGCGCTATTTATATCCCATCCGCCACTCTCGTTCATCTCTCAATTGCAGGAAGAAAGGTCAACTCGCTCAACTAGTCAGGGAAAGCGACTTGTTTTTTCGTGTTAAACGGCAAATAAAAGCTCTATTGACCAATGTAGTGGCAGAACACGTAAAAAGCCGCATGAGTAATGCAAAACAAGGCAACGGTGAGTCCGTAGTTCATAACAAGCCTGAAAATGCTGATGTACAATGTTCTGTTTTACTGATTTTATACACGAGTCCTTATCATATTTACAAAACTATCCTGATGACTAAATAACAAATATATCGGAGTCAATCTCACAGAGTATACCTGAGCGAAGAGAACCTGATAGAATGTCTAAATATCAAGAAAGAAAACCAACAAGTAAAGGTCTATCTACTTGCTTGTGTAAAATGTAAACAAAGGCACGATCCTTTCAGTCTTTCCCACGCCTTGAGCATAGTTAATGGAGGGGGATGATCGGTTTCTTAACAAAAATCCTGCTATGTTGCTGGTTCCATTACTTTTCAGTCCTTTCCCGATTTTCTGAACCTTTCTGAAAGCTGCCGGGAGAAAGCCGTCTTCGTCCTGTGCCATAACACTTCCCTCCACTCGAAGTTCCATCAAACGGCATTGAAATTAACACCGGAAGGTCTCGATTACACACAAATTGGCGCTTTACAAGAACCGTGTATCACTGATCTTTGATTCTGAGAAGTTTTAGGGCAAAGCCAAAGTTGATTGAGGACGATGCAAACGGATTTCTGCACCATTCCCGCATCTTTGAAGTCTTGACAGCCTGTCCAAAAATCAAAATCTTGCGCATGCGCAAATACGTGATAGTGTTCCTTTAACCCTCCTGACGATGAAGAGATCTTTCCGCATCCAGCTTCTTGACATTTAAATTCTGCTACATCCTTGGGCTGCTCCGCCTGTTGTTGCGCTGGTTTCTGTTTTGGATTTGTGTACACTGGAAGGATCTCTGGATTCGTTTCCTTTAAAGTTCGGAAGCGCTCCGTAAGCTTTGCTTTGAGAGCATCAACCTTTTTCCGGTACTTGGATTCGTCAAACTTCTCGTCCTCTCGACTTTCAGATTCTGTATTTGACTTCTCTTCTGGCTCATCATCGTCGTCATCTGCATTGTCTTCTCCCGAGTCACGGTCACTGGCATCGCCAGCGAGATACCTGGAAATCAATGGAAATGAATGGCAAATTAAAAGGTCACCAGTTCGAGTAAGCACATGCACGAAACACTAAAAGCTGTCGAACACCAAGAGCCATTCAATTTCACTTTTCCATTTCTTTTACTGGAAACGTTAAGATGGCTTTAGTTTGAGATCCATATTTTACCTATTCATCGTAGTGGATAGTTGTTCAATTTTCCTCTGAAGGAGGGGATGGCAAATCGGACATACACGCTGTAAACACTGGCCGTGGAATGAATGTCCACAATTGAGCCTCACATAGTCGTGGAAGTTGTCTTGAACGGGACACGTCGCCAAGTCACAAGCGATTAATGGATCTGGTTCGTTTCCTGGGAAAGCGTATCCCATTGGTAAGCATCGCTGGTCGAGCGTTGCGTCGAGAGCGGGGAAACAGTACGGCTGAAAGGACATACACATCTTGAGGTAAGCTTAAGCAGCTTACTTTCTCTTCGCCGCGATTCACCACCTAAATCGTCCCCGACTTTCTCTGTCCGACCTCGTAGCTCAGTCGGCAGAGTAACGGAAGATCAAATCCGGAGGTCGTGGGTTCGATTCCCACCGAGGTCAAAAGATTTTTTCTTTACCTCGTGTGGTTCCCTGATTCCCTTTACTAGGGCTAACGCCCAGTGGGTGATTCATGGGTTCAATTTAGCACTTTAAATTACACTTCAGAGTTAATTCTCTGTTCCACCATTTGTGTTCATAGTGCTACGCGGCACACCATTCATATGTACCCTTACTTTCTCTTCGCCGCGATTCACCACCTAAATCGTCCCCGACTTTCTCTGTCCGACCTCGTAGCTCAGTCGGCAGAGTAACGGAAGATCAAATCCGGAGGTCGTGGGTTCGATTCCCACCGAGGTCAAAAGATTTTTTCTTTACCTCGTGTGGTTCCCTGATTCCCTTTACTAGGGCTAACGCCCAGTGGGTGATTCATGGGTTCAATTTAGCACTTTAAATTACACTTCAGAGTTAATTCTCTGTTCCACCATTTAAGCTAGCTAGAGAAACTGTTACAAAAGTTGTTTTTTGACGTGGTCCTTGTTTTGATTTCATTACGTATGGTAATAAAAATTACACTGGACGAAAAACGTTTAAACTGAATATTTGTGTAATGGGAACTACATCATTAATTTCAGAGTTATGTTAGATTTCCCATTTTTCAAATGAAATTATTACAACAACAACAACCATTTTATTTTGCATTATAGACAGAATGTTATTCAGCAAGAAAATTCATTAGGTCACCTGATATTTTCGTGATCCATTTGGCACTTTTGTTGTCTGTCCAACAGTGTTCCACACAACTGCAAAGAGGTCAACAAGAAATTCCGCTGCCTTTAAAGCTATTTCCGTTAAATTTTGTTTCCCCCTTCCGTGTTGGTACTCTGGTACAAACCACTGTTGAAATTCAGTGTCATATCGTCTACCACTCAAGGCATGGGCAGTCATGCTGATCAGTGGAGGTGGAGCTGTCACTGGAACACATCTTTAACAAATAAAGAAGCCTAAGCCGCAGGCGAGTGTTTTCTACATTTCTCGAGTGTTCTCAAATGTCCGGAGTGTTTTATCACAGTGTAATACACGGATTAGGCTTCTTCATTTGCTTTATGATAATTATAGAGTTTACGCGCGCAAAACAATAAAACACGCTTTTTCTATGGTTTATACTCTTATAAAACATGGGTTTTTGACCAATCAGAGCGTGCGCAGGGTCCTATCTATGTTATAAAGTAAAATAAAAGTCAAGAATAAGGAATTAGCAAGCAGATTTTGTATACATGTACATACAGTTAAGAGACTCATTCATAATGGACATTGTACAACTTTCAAAAAATGATACAGGTTGTAGTTCATTTTATCATGTCCTCTTCATAATATATGTTTGTACTGTTTCCACCTTCCAATAAATCTCTGTACCAGTGTCCATAATAACTGAACGTGCAATGTCTTCATTACTTACATATGTAAGAATTCGAAAATGGAAGTGTTAAACCAGAAGATTATTAATAATTATTTTGATAGAGATGTTTAGAATTTTTTTTTGAGTTAATTTCAACAATTTACCTGTGGTTGCATGAATTTCTTACAGTTTTTAGGCAATTCATTGTCTTTTTAAGTCTCATTTGAAAAGTACAGTTTCTTAAACAGTTATAATCTACAAATGAAGCTACCTTCTAAAAACAGAGTGAAGGATTTCAATCTTCTTCTCGGTGAAAACTTCAAGGTGGTTCTGAAAATTATGTGCCATGTCTGGATTATCAGTGAGGTGGAAAAGGAGATCACTTAGCTGACACAGGGTTGCCTTGTTGTAATTACGACGGTTGAAAATTATAAAAACCATGGCAACTCTTAAGCTAAACAATGCATGCAGCCATGTGACAAATTCCCCACCATGGAAAATTGCTGTGTAAAGAAAAAAATTAAGACAGCTGATTTCATGCAGCAGATGAAGCAGCATGACATATTGCTCATCTTTGCAGTTGCCAGATTGGTCAAGGATCATCTCTCTGACAATAAGCCATCCACCAAACGCTGCTGTTGTCACAGTCGCGATCTTTTCAGCTCGTGGCTTTTTCGGGAAATTTTTTTTTCTGCCAAATACTGCCTTGTAGAGTTTGGAAAAGAAGGGCCAAAATAACAGAACTGAGTTGACTCCTCTGCATTAAGGGCCACATGGAAGGGACCTTGCCAAGGAATGAGAGCTGGCATGTTTACTGGGTTCTCATCTGTCCACTGTTATAACAAATGAAAAAAAGTTACTTTATATAAAAGGTTACAGTATGCAAAATAATACGGTGCAAAATAATCATTTTTTAGCAATATGTTGTGTTGCTTGCATTTTGTGAGTAAAAAAACTAAAACATTGGAGTGTCTTATATATGAACACCAGGGGAGCAGGGTGAGTGTATTTTGAAGGGAGAGATTGTGTGAATTTTGGTTTTTCTGAACCGACTAAACTGTCCATGATATACATGCACGTGTAGAGATGTCTGTATTGTGGAGGTGTCTGTAAGGAGATGTTTGACTGTATGTCAATTCATAGTTATACATGTACCTCTGCTATGAGTCTTTTATTGTATTTCCAAGTTGGAAAATCTCCAGTAAGAGCCAGTTGGAACTTGCTGAGATACTCAGACAATGGTGGGCAAAATGCCAAGATGTGGTTTAATGCCTGCCTGTAGTGATGCTATTGCTATGTAGTGGCTGCTGAAAAACATCTACAAGCCATGTTGTATTAAGGGTTGCTAACTCATCTCTTTCAGCATCCCAGTAAACCCTATATGTTAAAATCCAACAATAGTTTGTACAGGTTTTGAATCCTTTACAGTCTATGATCTTGAATTATGTATAGGAATTTATGAAGACCCATCAAAATGAAATGAATGTCGTCCTCGATGAAGAGCATGAACTTTCTATTCTGCAAATTGTAGGTGAAACATTGTACATTTCTTCTCTCAGTTTACAATTACATTGAAACTTCTATCATAAATTTGTGTTGGTATTACCTTGTTATAATGCAAAGAAGACTCGTCTACTGTCTACAATCATTGATTGAGCAACAATATTATGTTATGATCCATTACACATTGTTCTGTCTTCTAAGTTGAGAACAAAGTGGAAATACCCAAAAAATAGCTGGCTCAGACTAATGTCATTTAATGTATTTCAAGTTAATAATCTCACTTTTATGGCTTCCTTTATTTGTTTTTGTACTTCTGTCTTGTTAGCTTCTGCCAAGGTCTTTTCGTAGTTAAGTATTGTCTGTGGGTGGCAGCTAAACCCAAGAACCATTCCAGACATCAAGGAGCTGTAACTGGCTCCTTTCATTTTCAGATTTAAACCATTTGCCTTCTGGATGGGACAGTTTTTCTAGCACACACACACACAAAAAAAAAAAAATTATTTACAAGCTCTTTTAGCATACTGTAACAGTCTTCTGCTGAAATATCTGTGGTAAAATACTAAGTAACATAATTGTCTGAACAAGTGTAGATATTTTGCAACTGGTGCTGTCAATTTTATTCTTCAATAAGATGGAGGATTGACCTTTTATCAGTGCAAGAATAAATTAAAACAGGAAAAGGTGAGAACAGCATTGGAGTTTTCATAGGAACAAAAAGCACATGTATATGTGACTTGTACCTGATTGCGAAAGAAACTGAGATTGTGTAACATTGACACAACTCTTGTCTTTTGAATTTCCAGGCGCTTTTTGGAGGGCTTCTCCTTTTCATCATTTACAATGCTTTTGTAGAGTTGTCCAAACAGTCCAGGAGCATGCTGATCACAGAAAGCTTCCATTTCAGCTGGATCATAGAGGTGTTTGCCCCCCTGTGAATAGTGCTTAGTCAGGGCTCTATGAAAGTGTTGGACATGTTTGCTGAATGCTGGTTCTCCTACAAATGTTCAGAGCATTTGGATGTATATTAAACTGTATCACTTGAGTACAATTATCTCGATTACTTCGTTAAAAATGGCTTAGCACTCCAGTCCTGTTTTTGTTTATTAGCACTGGTGCATGATCAAATAAAAGTTAAACTCTGTTCTGAGCCCAGAGTGATGGTTCACTCAAAACAGGGAGATACGGTTTACATCCCATGTTTAAACTGCAGCTTCTATTAAATTTTGCAAAAAGAGACTTATTTGTGTGTTTTCTTTTCAACTAAGATATTAATTTTACATGTTCTGTCACATGATCGGAATGGATGGAGTAAAGACTCTGGCGATGCACAACTTGCCAGCTGAAACAAGGTGTTATTTACCTTGTGTTTTCTCCAGTAGCTTTGCATTGACTTGTTGAAGCTCCTCAACTCTGCTTTCACGTTGTAATTTAGCTACATTTAAGTTAGCATTCTGCTGCATGACATCTGTATGTGGTATTAAAAAGGACTAATGTAATAAATTTTGATGCTAGATACCTATTATACCTCTAGGGAAAGTACTATTTAAGACAGATGTGATAATAATTGTTTGTTTTTTTCGTTCTTTTATTTTCTTTCAGAAATTTTCATCCACTGATGTTTCTTTTTTTTCTGACATTCAGATTCATGAAGTTGTCATTTTAAATCCCAAGTATTGTTTTTTTGATTTCATATTCCAACAGTACTTTGATTACACCTTTAACCCAGGAGTACTTCATATAAATCTGGCTCTCTGTTTTTAATAAAAATCCACAAGTTTAGTCTTTCAAGTAGAGTTGTGTCAACTAGAAAAGCATTTTCCGTATGTTAAACTTTTGATACTGATTCTGAAAAGCCATTTTAAGCATATTCAAGAACAAAAGAAGCCATTACAATGCCCTGATTATAAGCCAGTGAATTGCTTATGCTCTTATGCTACCAACCTTGCATTTTAATGCGCAAGGAATTATTCTCTCTTACTGTATGCATTCTTGAGGCGCTCATTCTCTTCCTTGAGCTTCTGAATTTGTTGAAATTCACTCCGCTCGTGTTGTTTTTCTGGAGGGCATTTTTCACATGTATCTTCTAAGTTGACTGAGGCTCCTCGCTATTAAGTTAAGTGCATAATTCAAGTCCTACTACAGTGCACAATTTTTTTTAACTCGGACAAATAAGCTTTAATGTAAGCCCATGCGAGTTTAGCTTACCTTTCTCGGCGAAATATAATGTTTGCTGCAAACTATCCGCTGCTCAATGTCTGCTTGGATTAAGTGTTTGTTGCAAATGTTTGGGTTTAAAAAAAGCTTATCGGTGTCGACAAGGCTCTCAAACACTGCAATGAGGCGTTGGGGGCACTTAGTCAGCCTCCCTGAACAGGTATCACTCGCCGAACTTTGCGGGAAGCAACAAGTTGTCTCGTTACTTTCACGTAATTTATCGTAGTGCCGAATGCACAGAAAAAGACCCTCTCCTAATTCATTAACGCTAAAAACCTTTCCCCAACAGCGATCCGAGTAATCTTTTTCTTGTCCGCTTCGGAGGACCCGTTGTCTCCTGGCGCATATCATTGTTTACCTCAAAAAAGGAAACATGATGTAAAGGGTTTTTTTTAAAGTCACGTAAATTTTTCCAAGCGGCTGCAACTTGAAATGGCGGGAAATTTGCGCGGGCCAACCGCGGCGCTTTCGCCGCTGCGGGAAAAACGACAACAACTTCATCTTAATATATTAAACAAATCTTGTTTTATTCAACTTGAACAAAGAGAGGCATACAATGTTAATGGACTCTAATAGAGCATTGATTAAATGACGGGAATTACAATC
>OZ026595.1:7815615-7845615 GCA_964020085.1 Micromussa lordhowensis
AGACATTGTAAACAAGGAACAATAACCCAGCTTAAAGTTAATGACAACGACCTCATCTGTACAGACAAAGAGATCTTAAAGGAATGTGAATCATTTTACCGAAATCTTTACAGTTCTAAAGTAGCTACTGAAAACCAAGACGGGGCTTTCTTCTTTCCACAACAAAAAGACAGAACGCTTTTGAATAGCGATGAACAATCTCTCTGCGAAGGAGAATTAAGCATTAAGGAATGTTTAGAAGCGCTGAAAAGCATGGTGCCAGATAAATCCCCAGGAACCGATGGTCTACCCTGTGAATTCTACAAAGTGTTTTGGAAAGATGTGGCGGAAATTTTGATAAACTCTTTTAATTATTCCTACGAAATAGGAAAGCTCTCAATATCACAAAGGAGGGGTATTATTAAACTCATACCAAAAAAGGATGCTAACCTTAATTCAATAAAGAACTGGCGACCTTTAACGCTTCTGAATTGTGATTACAAAATAGCGACAAAAGCTATTGCAAGCCGCATCAAAATGGTTTTGCCAAAGCTTGTTTCCAACGATCAAACCGGTTTCATTAGAGACTGATTTATCGGAGAAAATATTCGTTTAACAGATAGCGTTATCAAATATACAAAAGCGAAAAATATGCCGGGATTGCTCCTTTTTCTTGATTTTGAAAAAGCCTTTGATACTCTAGAGTGGCCTTTTATTCGCAAAACCTTCGAACACTTTGGTTTCGGCCCATCATTATTGAACTGGTTAAAAGTATTTTACTGCAATAGTGAAAGCTGTATTTTAAACAATGGATGGGCAAGTAATTTCTTTGAGCTTAGTCGGGGGGTTAGGCAAGGTTGCCCTCTGTCACCTTATCTATTTATTCTTTCTGTAGAAGTACTCGCCAATGCAATTCGCCAAAAAAAGGAGATTCGTGGCATAAGTGTAAAGGACAAAGAAATTAAACTTAGCCAATATGTAGATGACACGACCCTTATTTTAGACGGCTCCGAAGAATCCTTTCTAGAATCCTTGAAGATAATAGACTTTTTTGGTAATATATCTGGCCTCAGACTTAATAGTAAAAAGACAGAAGCTTTGTGGATTGGTGCAAGCGCGGATTGGGATTTTAAACTTTGTCCTCAAAAGGACTTCAAATGGCCCCCCCAAAGAAGTCAGAGCGTTGGGGGTATGGTTGTCAACAGACCCCGATGTAACTATATCTTTGAACTACAAAGATAAAATAGAGAAAATTAAGTTGATTTTGGGATGCTGGAAACTTCGAAGACTCAGCCTTTTAGGAAAAATAACTGTTTTAAAAAGCCTTATAGCTTCACAACTAGTTTACATTTTTTCTCCTCTTGAAACAAATCATGCAGCAATAAAAGATATAACTGTAATGTTTTATAACTTCTTATGGAATGGCAAAGGCGACAAAATAAAAAGAAATATAATGATAAATGATTACTCAGAAGGGGGATTATAAATGATTGATATAGCTTCGTTTAATCGATCTCTTAAAGCCACATGGATAAAAAAGTATCTAGATAAGGAAAATTGTGGAAGCTGGAAAAGTTTTTTTGACTCGGAACTTGAAAAATATGGAGGTGAAGTAACACTAACTGGAAATCTCAACACAAAAGACAGTCGCAACATTATCAAAGTATCGGATCCTTTTTTTCAGAGAAATCCTTGAAATCTGGTCAGAAGCCAATTATGAGGAAAACATTTTGTCGGATTATCACCTTCGGTCATCGCCCTTATGGTATAATTCACTAATAAGAGTTGAGAATAGATCAGTTTTCTATAAGGACTGGTACCTCAAAGGAATAACAAAAGTAGAACATTTAATGGACGACTCTGGAAAGTTTCTTTCGCTTACTGCCTTCCAAACTATACACGACCTGACAGTCCGTCCTTTATCCTTTCTTGGAATCATTTCTTCAATTACACTTCTCCAAAGATATATACCCCATAATGCCAGAAGCTCGATTAAACATGAAAGTTTCTTGACAAAATTTCTAAGAAGCAAAAAACCAAGTAGATTAGTATATAAGAAACTTAAATTAGAAAAAAGTGAATCACCTAACCAAAGTCAACAAAATTGGCAGGAAGACATCATTCTAATGACAAAACAAGAACTCAACTGGAAAGAAGCTTATCAAATGGCTTTTCAATGCACAAAGAGCTCAAAACTTGTAACTTTCAATTTTAAATTCCTTCATAGAAGAATATCCACAAATAACTTCTTGAAAAAAATTGGTCATGTCGATAGCGAGAAATGCACTTTCTGCGAAAAAGAAACAGAGAAACTGGCACATTTATTTTGGACTTGCCCAAAAACTCAAGCTTTCTGGACCAATTTCAAAGTATGGTTACAGTCATGCCAAGTTATCGCTAAAGAGACACCCTTAGAGCCTGATACAGCACTGGGTCTAAGGCCAGATAACTCTAAAAATAAACTTCAGATTAACTTCTGGTGCTTAAACGCTAAATATTATATTTGGCTATGTAGACAGAAAAAATGTCCTCCAAAACTAGACAATTTTTGACAGTATTTAAAACATATCTATGAAATAGAAGACAATAAAACTACAATCTCCTTAAAAAAGTGGGAGCCTTTGTTCGCTCTTTTGTAATCTCTTGACAACTTGACTTACTTGACTTGTAATTAGTGTAAGTATTAGTTTGGTTAGTGTAAGTATTAGTATTGTAAGTAGAGTAAGTAGGCGTTTTGTATTGTAAGTAATGCAAATAGTATAAGTGTTAGTATTGTAAGTGGCGTAAGTAATAAGTATTGTAAAAATTAAAGATAAAAATAAAATAAATAATAAAAAAAACAAAAAAAAAACAACGACAACAAAACAACCTACAACTTCCTTAAGACAAAAAAAGGTAAAATGTTTCGGATGTTCCGTTGCACAATGCGGCCTTCTTGTGTCATAAAGTAAAACAACTCCTGACCAATAATCTTTTGCTACATACATGTACATATTGATAAAGTTCTATGGACTGCTCTTTACTTTCATGTGTCAAAAAATAAGCTTTCTTCCTCTGAAAGGAACTATAGTGAATGGTAAAAACCAAGACTCGGTAAGAGCCAAGAAAAAAACTGGAGCGGATCTAGGGGGAGTGCAGGGTGAGCACACCCCCCTCCCCCGAGATGACATACAGCTTTCTAATATAACTGGTATTCTGCAGTCAGTTATGCTATTCCTTAGTAAGAAAAATACTGGATCCCCGAGACTTTAACTTGAATGATGTTAGACTCCGAGGCAAAATGAAACTCAGGAGTAAAAGGCATTTGGAAGAGGAAAAGGAAGATTCTGGCTCCGGGTCAGGTCGCTCTGCTAGCACCATTCCAGACAAGCCCAATCGAAGGTCGCCGCATAAAGTCTGGGAGTTTTAGAGCTCTGTTTTAAATTTCATGGACGAGTTATAGCGCAACAAGGACCAATGGCAGTGGCATTTTTGCTTGCTTTGAAGGCAAAAACATATCTCACAAGAATATTCCCGAAAACTAAATTTTTTTCCTGCGTTTTCGAGAATATCCTTTAAAACTAAGTAAATAGGCAAACGCAACGCCACATTGCTTGAATCTGGGGGGACTGGTGATGAGAATTGCATTCAAGTGAGCCTATGTTTCCGAGAAAGAAGTCTGGTGCCTACTTGGTAAATAAGTGAAAGTTAAAGGAAATATCATTGTCAGAGAAAATCATATTTGTGAAATAACGTTATATTATCGCATGATAAAGATCAACGATCCTCACCTTGGCACGTTTTAGGAAAGCTGTTAGATTGACAACTTGCTCTCAACCAATTTCTCTTTACTCCTTTATCTTGCCTTGCTAAATTTTGCAGCAACTTGTTTGAAACGAAAGATAAAATTCCACTTTGCAATGGATGAAATCAAATTATATTGACCTCAATAATAATAAAAATAGTCAGTAATAAAATACCACAAAATTTTGTGATTTTGTTCACCTCTTCTTGGGACGCCATGTTTGATTACTTAACTTTCTTTTATTCATCGAGGGCTCAAAGAGCAACACTAATGAAAGACACCGTAGTCGATATGGCGCCCGGTGATGAGAGCATATCCGCTGAGGTCGTGATAGTTTTGGCCAATGGTATTTTTCTCCTTTTTAGTAAAGCTTCCAAGTTCTTGTCATTTGAGGTAGTGTATATTTTCTCTTAGTTTTTCTCCGCGGAGATCTTAAACAATATTTTGAAAAATGTGAAAAATAAGTCGACAGACTGACGATGGTAAATAAAAAGGTCAGTGTAGTCTATCAAGGTACCTTAAGTTTTAGACGCTAGCAAAGGTTGATTGTAAATGAACTACTACTCCTCTTCAAACGCTAAATAAAGAGTTTCATTACAAAATAATGTTTAACGTGATTGTGGATGAATTTAATCATGATACAATGTAAGTAATTCTCGCCACTTTACTTTGTTCTACAAAACTGAGTAAGGACCGTGTAAAGTTCTGGGAGCGAATCATTAAAGCGTAGGGCATGGAAACAATTGGTTAGTTGATCAAATTATCCCGGCGTAGTCAATCGAACTAATCCGAACCAGAAACCAGTCGAACCCAATCGAACCCAATCGTTCGATTGGTTCGGCAATCGAACATAATCGAACTGGAACTTTTTGGTGAGTTCGATTAAGTTCGATTACCGAACCCAATCGAGCGATTGCGTTCGATTGGGTTCGATTACCGAACGTTCGATTGACTTCGTCGGCAAAGCACCAAAGATCAGCCATTTCCGAGTGTGACAAAACGACTCAAGCAATTTAAAGCCTGGGTCAGAAATGGAATGTTGTTTTCTTTCCTTTCGGTGAAAATCTTTGATGTTACACGCCATTATTCCGAGAAAAAGGTAAAAACCCCAAATTCCTAACATGCAGCAACTTCCGCCCGGCAAGCGGTTTGTGTCGATTCGTACAAAAATAAAAGCACTTTATTGAGGTCAGTTGTGTAACTGTTCTTTTCACTCCTAAGCAAATCGCTGTGTATTCAAGCAAAGTTATGATTCAAATGTCAACTTGTTGGTCATCGTGCAAACAGAAGATCAGGTAAGTTTTTGTTTTGTTGCGGTGTATGCTACTGCACAGACTGCACGTGAACAAGCAACATTTGTTTACAACACTGTTAAATTCTCCACGATTACACGCTACTTTAAATAATTTAGAAAATCAGTCATCACTAAGCATCTTCCCTCATAAAGTGTCTGATACTAAGAGAGTAATTTTTGCAAGATGCAAAGATACAATTTGTCTGGCTGGCTGGCTTCGTTAATATATTTATTTTTAGTTTAATCACATGGAAGTCCTTCAATATAATGCGGCATTGTTCCGAGAAAAAGGGAAAAACCCCAAATTCCTGACTCGTGTGAACGCCCCCACGCGGGTGGAATCAATTCAAAATGTTTTTTCTTTGGGCTTTTTTCTAAATGATGATACTAAGTGAGTTGTTGAAGAGAGTGATTAATTTTTAGTGATTTGAAGATTTCGTGCTGGTTGCTTGCGTTAATATAGTTATATTTATATTATCATGTGAAAGGTTTTGCTGTTAGCCCTCACGGTGACCCGGGATTGTTCTGAGAAAAAGGGAAAAACCCCGAATTTGCCCCCCGGGTGGTTTGTGTTCATCCACAATGCATGCTCTTCATTCAGATCAGTTGTGTACAACTGTTGTGTTCACTCCAAAGCAAGTCGTTTTGTGTTCAAGCAAAGTGTCATGTTGTTGGTCACCGTGGTTATAGAAGATCAGGTAAGTTTTTGTTTTGTTGCGGTGTATGCCGCTGCGCGTGGACAGTATTTATTTTCAAGACTGCTAAATTATTCATTGCTTCGATTACAAACTACTTTAAAGGCTCGCTTTGATCTTTACATTGATTCACAGCTAGCTTTTGTGATAATAATATTGTCCGTCAAAACCAACGACACTCCTCAAATTTCGAACGAGAAAAAGAAAGCAACGCATTGAATATCACCGACTTTCGAGCGATTTTTGGGCGATCGACGGCTGATTCATTCGATCTTATTCCGGGAAACTAGGAGTAAACAATTGGCGATGTGTAGAACACAAGTTTACTTATTCTGTCCAAATCACTAAAATCGTCTTGCTTTCTTTTCAGATAGCTTTTATACCGTGAAAAAGTGAAAGTAATCTTTTGGTCCTGTCTTACCCGATATCATCTCCCAGTTTCATGTGACCTTATTTGACGTCATGAAAAATAGAAAACAACTTTTCTTGAAGGACTAGTAATATTCCTATTCTTGGTTTTCATGTGACGTCATCGTTTTCCAGAATAAAAAATTATCAATCCATCTGAAGTTTTAGTTTCATCGGATGTAAGACCCTCTAATATCTTGACGTTTTGCAGCGTTTAAGCCCGACAGGGTTCCTCATTTTGTAATAGAGCACTTTTGAATTTCCAAGTGTGTGCGTTGCGTGACATTAAAAGGCTCTCGAGTTGGTCAAAAGATGAGTTATTGCACAAGTTTTTGCTAACTAAACAGGTCTTGCTCTAGAAGAAGTATTGATTTCGATGTGTCAGAGCTCTAGAGTAATAAATTTTCGTTTCGATGGCAAAACTCAATGTCAGATGTTTCTGTTACTTTAAGGCCGCCATGTTGGTGCCCCGCCGAAGAGCAGTAACATGGTGTGTCCATACTTAGGTGAAACCCTTTTGCGAATAACGCGCGAATGAATAACCGCACAGAGCTAACTCTTGGCGAGGTTGTTTATATATCAATCACCTTTCATATCCCAGCTTCTTGACTTAATTTACTGAATGGTTACGATTTTTATTTTTGATGGCGTGACACTGCAAAACAGTCATACATGCGGGCTGGAGCCGCTCTTCAATTTACCTTATCAGCATTTGATTTCAACGACATATGCTCTTCCCTTGAAACTTGTCTTTTGTACAGCGTAAAATAATGTTAATAAGCCTTATTGAAGGAAAACTCTTGAGGAAGATGGTCGGGGAGGGGGGGGGGGGGGGAGGTCGCGTAGTTCCAACCACGTCTCGCTTCACGTTCTACAATGGAAGGGGTTTACTTACGTGAGGAACGTACCAGGATCATACGTTTATTTAAATGGCTCTGTATAATTTTGGTCCAGTAATTGTTTTCCAGTTAGGATTTCAGTAGCATCCCTCTAAAGTTTGTTACAATTTTTGACCATTTGATATTCCTAAAACAATTTCGTATGATTTAAAGAGACGTTTTTGCTGCATTTTGTTCGAAAAGGTCTTACAATCGTCACTAAGCATCTTCCCTCATAAACTGCCTGCGCCTTGCAATTGAAGTTGGTGGTACTATGCGAGTTAAGAGAGTAATTTTTAGCGGTTTCTAAACGAAGATACCAAGTGAGTTGTTGAAGAGAGTGATTAATTTTTAATGATATTCGTGCTGGTTGCCTGCGTTAATATAACTATATTTAAATTAATCATGTGAAACGGTCTCTGCTGTTCACTAGGCATTGTTCCGAGAAAAAGGAAAAAAACCCCGAAATTCCTGACACGAATCATCTTTCGCCCGCGCGGTTCATGTTCACTTGCACTGTAAGCTCTCAATGAACCTTTCCACGTTTTGGGGGTCTTTTAAAATAGGATCTACTGTGCTAATGGTTCATAAAAAAATTCAATTTATCTGAAACCCTAAGATATATACAATAGGTAAATTTAACTACGGATTGATATAATTTAAGGGGCAATGTTATAAGCGTTATGAATAGTCATCTGTTCATAACTGTTTGTATTGAAGCAAAGTTATGATTCAAGTGTCATCCTGTTAAACTCCTGCTGGTCACCGTGGTGAAAAGAAGATCAAGTAAGCTCGCTCTGATCTTTACCTCGAGTTACAGCTTGTACGATAGTCTTGTCAGCCGAAACCAACAACACTTCTCGAATTTGGAACGAGAAAAAGAAAGCCATGCATTATAGAATATCATCGACTTTTTAGCAACTTTTGGCTAAGACTCTACTATCAAAGATTGGAACGGAAGTCTCCGGCCTAATGTATAGAACATTAAATGGTATGACACCTGATTATCTGAGATCTAGATTCGTATATCGTGACAAGCTTATCGTTTAAGGAACACCGAAAACAAATTACAGTCCGACCTCTATTAAGCGGCCACCCTCGGGACTTTGAAAAGTGGCCGCTTAATAGAGGTTGGCCGCTTATATTAATAGAGGTACAATATAAATTGGATAGGAATGGCGGTAAACATGATTTTATTGACTCGATATAGCAAAATGCTTTTAAAACGTGAACGTATATGAAGATAAATGCAATATTCATTGTAACAAAACATCAAGTTCATTTCCAGACTATGCATAGTTCCATGTACAGTTGAAATGTACACTGTCTCATCGGGTGATAACGCACAGAAAAAATGCAAAACATCGTTGACATTAGCTGTAGTTCACAGACGATTTATTTAACTGATAATCCGTCAATGCTGTTTGCCGTTTTGGGGCGAGGAGTTGTAATGACGAATCGTTGCTTGTATAGTGCCGGATGTGACAAGTTTGCACGTGTACGCCGCTTGTGATTTGTTATAGTAGAGATTAAATCACGGTTCTTGTTTTCTTGTTGTTATCAGCTATCATCTTGTATCATCTGTCAACATATCGCTAGGAAAGATAATTTGCTGGCCGCTTAATGGAGGTAAAAAAAAAACACATAAATAATACACTTGCGACAGCAAAAAGGTGGCCGCGGCCGCTTAATGGAGGTGGCCGTTGAATAGAGGTCTCAAGTACAGCAATTTACTGACAAATAAATCGGGACTTTGGAAAGCGGCCGCTTATGGAGGGTGGCCGCTTAATAGGTGGCCGCTTAATAGAGGTCGGACTGTAGTTCTTCCACAACCTCGAACTGATTATCTTAAGAGAAGTTTTTTCGTACAGCGGAGCTCAGTTGTGGAACAACTTACCTATAGACCTAAGACAAACATCTTCACTGACCGATTTCAAATCTAAATTAAGTCGCCACAGTTTAGAGTAATATCTTAATCTTAAGTAAATTTTTAGACACGACCTCCATGAAAAGCAGTCCAACCACCTCTCGCATCACTTTCTATCATCGAGGAGGTATGAGTTTACTTACTTGAACAGCCAGGACCATACGTTTATTTTAACGGGTCTGTATAATTTTTGTGCAGTACTTTGTTCTCCAAGAATTCCTTTAAAGGTTTGTTGCAATTTTAGACCATTTGATACTTAAAAGGGTTCGTATGATTTAAAGGGACATTTTCACGAAGATTTTGCTGCATTTTGTTCCACAAGGTCTTACAATCATCACTAAGCATCTTCGCTGATAAACGCCATCCGCCTTTCTATTGAAGTTGATGATACTATGTGAGTTAAGAAACTAATTTTAGCGATTTTTGCAAGATGCAAAGTCACAATTGAAAGTCTGGCTGACTGGCTGCGTTAATATCTTTATTTTTACTTAAATCTTCATTTAGAGTAATAAGTAATTCTTACGACTTATTGCTTTGTTACTCTTGTACCTATTACTCTAAATGAAGCTCATATCCCTCTATTTAATTTACCATGGAGGCAGCCACCATCGCTTACCATTCATTGGCATGGAGATCTTCAAATAGACCAACGTCTGGAAACCCGTGTCTACAGAAAGAAGACGACTTAAGGACTTCTTCTGCACTTTAGGGGAGCAGGGATGGCGCAGTGGTGAGATCGCTCGCCTCCCACCAATGTGTCCCGCGTTCGATTCCCGGACCCGGCGTCATATGTGGGTTGAGTTTCTTGTTGGTTCTCTACTCTACTCCGAGAGGTTGTACTCCGGTTTCTCCGGTTTCCCCTCTCCTCAAAAACCAACATTTCCAAATTCCAATTCGATCCTGAATGCACGGGCATTTCTGAACGAGTTCTTGTGAGCACCTTGGTGCTCCGTGGGTAAACAAATTTTACATTTTTTACATTTTTACGTTGACAGCAGGTACAAAAGATCACTTCTGAGAACCATGCTAGATCGTGCAAAACGCTTGTCGTCTACACCAGAGTGACTACACAGTTCAATGCTGCATTGTCTGCGGGCGTCTGTACTTGACGTCACCAGGACATAACTTTAAATATGATTTGTTTTTATGGAAATGTTTGTTATTCTTGGATCTGTTTGGACGTTTTCCAGTGGTGGACTTTCGGACGACCGTAGAGAAGTCGATGTTCAGAAATTAATTCTTCGAGGGTCGATTTATCGATTTAAATGTCACCGAATATTCTTGATAAGGATTTAGTAGAGCATAGATAGATCTATCGGCACAACAGTCGGTTTTGGATATCGACGGCATTCCGACGTAGCAAACTGAAAAAACAAAACAAAATAACGTTATCGGTTTTGGTACAAAATGGTGGTAAAATGGCCCATTATACCTATAATTGATCAAGGTCCCACTTCCAGGCTTTGCCCATAATTAACACCCAGCCTTTTACAGCAGCCAGAGAGAATACGAAACACAAGAGGTAGCGAGAGTGAAAGGGCGGAGACAAAGGAAAGGGGCAAGGAAGAAGTTGGGAACGGGCAATCGCCAAAACAAGTCTAGATTTTGGCTTATGCGCATGCCCTAGATTAAAATATAGTACCTTTTCTTTTCGTACGCTTTCGTCACCTGTGGTGTCGACAAAGGTAAACTCAAAAGATCTAGAAAACGACCCTCTAAGCTCATGTTCTTGGAAGAGAATTTGGGCGTAGAAACGTCAATGGAAATATAGGCTTGAAAGGCACAAAAACGCAAAAACCAAAATTTAAATTCTGTAAAAGTTATTTTTATTTTTTCAGTAATGGCTGAACGTGAAGTCACATCACCTTCTGATGCTCAACTGGATTTTGATGACGACACTTTAAAAGGTAAACACTAACCTTAAAACATATCAAGTTAATAACATAACTTTTACAAAATGGTCTTTGGAAACCGCTTCATGTACGGCCCATAAAAATTAAAATGTGGAACTTGAGACGGAAAGTAAGTCGCCTACAAACAAATCATTTTATAGAAAAAAACAATCGGGTAGAAGTGTTCATTTTTACAGTAGAAAAATAAAGATCCTGCTGGGTTTGAAAGACACGGGATATAATTTGTGCGATATGTACAAAGTTACCTTACAGAGTTACCAAATTTGATTTATATTTTTAGATTACTTGGTCAACACCAAATATCCGGAGCTCTGGTTGAAATTAGAAGCTGAGCCACCATTAGTCACAAGAGTTTTACTTTCTGCGTATTTTCATACTTAGACGAATGCGCCGCACAATCAAACAGGTTGTATTTGTGGTTCCGGATGAAGCGTCCTGGCGTTCGGTCACCGCTGACCGAAAATGCGCGGGCTTTGGGAATGGGACTTGTGTTTTAGGAAAATATATCTTAGTGGTACTTGCAAGGAAATGAACATTTCAATCTTCCAGCTATGGCATACATGACAGTAAAGGAAACGTATCAACCAGTTTGTATGTGAACATTAGGCATCCTTGGAAAATTTCAGCTATATATATAATGACCGTTTTGTTTTTAAGCGATAGCCACAGTCTACTTGGAAGAAGGTAACAAAGAATACAGAAGAAAAGAGGCTAGTAATGCCCTGTCATTCTACACGCAAGGAATCCAAGTGAACTGCAAAGATGACGTACTGAACGCCAAACTGTACAGTAACAGAGCCACTGCTCATTTCTATTTGGGTAAGATTTATTTTATATTTTATACTGTATTTTATTAGTTCTGTATTCAGCCGGTAAAAGCCATAGTTTACTTTCTTCGCGGCTCCTTCTCTAAGAGAATATACCAAGCTCTACTTGGACAAAATTCGCATCACAGAATAGTCTATTTCTAAACATTACTGGCATTTTCCAAACTGTAATTGATCTAAGGACAACTTGACAGGGATTAGTTCATTTGGGAATATGGTCTATATGGGGATTAACTCGTACTCTTCACCTCTCTTGTAATTATGTGTCCTTCCTCAAACTTCACGACAAAAAAAAACAAAACAAAATAACTTCCCTTTGGTTCCGAAAATATGCAAAGATGTTTCGCCGCCGACATTATCTGTTTCTAGCGGCTAAATTTTACGAGAGCGAACCTCGAGCGAACCTCGAGAAAAACGATTCGACGAACAGATAATGCATAGGTAAAACATATACCTTAGTTTGCATACATTCGAATACTTTCGCATACAGTCCGGTTTTTAGGATACGTTCTTGCGAGCGGAGCAATTGTAAATCTGCCGGCATTAAAAATATTCCTAGTCTGCTCAAAACATTAATTTTGGAAACTGGGGAGCACCCCTTGGGGGATATCAGGGAGGTTGCTCAGTCCAGTCCCTGGTCCCCGTGCAATACAAGATTACATTTGTTTAGGGGTGCTTCTAACTTGCATTTAAAAACTAGTTTTTTGGTTAGAAACCAAATGGAACGGGTCATTCCACTGGAAATGTTGCCAAAAAACTGATAGCGGTATCCCTCTACTAAATCTTTTAGATCTTCTCACAGTGAACAATGTTTACCGTTTCATGCATCGCGATTTACTGACTTGTGGCATAAAAACCTCCTTCCAAACCTTTTTTTCAGCATTCCAGTAGTTTACATACTTATAATACTAGATACGCCGATAGCCAAAATCTCTACAAACACCGGGAAACAAACTATATCCTCTATGTGAATGTTGTGCCGCGTAGCACTATGAACACAAATGGTGGAACAGAGAATTAACTCTGAAGTGTAAATTTAAGTGCTAACAGAACCCATGAATAACCCACTGGGCGTTAGCCCTAGTAAAGGGAATCAGGGAACCACACGAGGTAAAGAAAAAATCTTTTGACCTCGGTGGGAATCGAACCCACGACCTCCGGATTAGATCTACGACCTCGTAGCTCAGTCGGCAGAGTAACGGTAGATCTAATCCGGAGGTCGTGGGTTCGATTCCCACCGAGGTCAAAAGATTTTTTCTTTACCTCGTGTGGTTCCCTGATTCCCTTTACTAGGGCTAACGCCTAGTGGGTTATTCATGGGTTCTGTTAGCACTTAAATTTTCACTTCAGAGTTAATTCTCTGTTCCACCATTTATATCCTCTATGGCCTCCATCTTTTGGCGTAATATTTCTTCTTATTTGAAAAATGTAAATGTGTACCAATTTTCCAAACAAATTAAGCTATACCTCTTCTCTAAATAACTCAAAAATACCATGAAGCTAGTAACATTTTAAACATTCAATTCCTTCGAATATCCACTGCTCATATAGTTCGGTCTGTCTTTCTGTATTTGCACCTTATCTACTTGTCTCTTGATCTTATTTTGTTTTGCACATCAAAGGCAAGGGAATAACTTGAAAACCGCAAGGTTCATTTATCCCCTAACTCGATTTTAGACATACCTATATTTTAAGTTACTGTAGTTATTGTAGTTTTAAGTGTTTAGAGCAAATAAAGCATTGTTGTTGTTGTTCTTGAAAAAAATGGAATTCTTCCCGTGGTATTCCTCTTTTCTCGTTTTTACCGGAATGATTTGAAAAGTAGTGTATTGATCTTTGCTCTTTGATAAAGTAAGAAGTTGTCTCGGTTGTAAATTAAATGGAGCAGTCGTTTTCAATGGAAGGTTTTTAAATGCTGTCTAATGATATACACTTGTCTGATCTAATTTTGTAACTGAAATTGGCACTGTTCGATTTGGCTGAAAATTCTCATCGGTTTTCCCATGCAAATTGAGAGCTCTCCAGGTTCCATTTGGAAGTGTTTAAAAAGAGCTATTTATAATGTTGGACTGCCATGCTTGAGCGCGAGTAGTCATCTAAGTAAGTCAAAAGTCATTTATTTGGACGCCTTCCTTATAAATAAATGAAATCTTTACTGTATACTCAAGATGCATCTTCAGAACAGTTCTTCCACTAATTGTGCTATTCGAACGTGAACGTAGTTCATGGTTAAACGTGTATAGAAAAGATCACGTTTTGTTCCGGCCATGGCCTGGACAACTGTCAGGTTAAGATATCCCATTAATTTCATGTGAAACATTAGCAAGCAGTTATAATTTGGCTACTTAAGTGATTTTATATCGTTGCCTTAATTTATTTCTATTTGCTAGGAAATTACCAAGAAACACTGAATGATGCAACAGCCGCTGTTTCTTTGGAACCAACTTTCGTTAAAGCCATAGAGAGAGGTAAGATCTTGACGATCATTTTTGTTGACAAGTCTATATTTGAGTTAACAGAAGACTGCTGATCGTAAGTTCACAAGGCTTTCAATGGAGTAGCCAGCTGTCAGCAATAGGAAGACTTATTTTACTGCTTTTTAATCCACCTTTCCTCAGTTTTGGTCTTACAGTAATATCCTCGATCCTTACGTTCGACAGCCTTCTCCTTTTTAATGTGGCTTTCTTGTCGTCACAATACTCGTTATCTGTCATAGAGAGAGGTAAGATCTTGACGATCATTTTTGTTGACAAGTCTATTTGAGTGAACAGAAGACTGCTGATCGTAAGTTCACAAGGCTTTCAATGGAGTAGTCAGCTGTCAGCAATAGGAAGACTTATTTTACTACTTTTTAATCCACCTTTCCTCAGTTTTGGTCTTACAGTAATATCCTCGATCCTTACGTTCGACAGCCTTCTCCTTTTTAATGTGGCTTTCTTGTCGTCACAATACTCGTTATCTGTCAGAAGTATTAATATTGCTTTAAGACTAATATTACTGTTCCTTTTTCTAGGAGCCAGTGCTTGTATAAAGCTAAAGCGTTACGAAGAAGCCACGGCCTGGTGTGATAAGGGATTGACAGTATCCTTTGAAACATGGTGTCCCATTCATTTCCTTTCTTAAAAGATACAGTTCCTGTTACCTTGTAGTATTTCTAAAACTTAACTTCTAAACTACGAACAGCGAAACATGTATCCCTCGTTAAACCGGAACTATTCGAAAATGAGAATGCTACTAAATAAGTATTATTTGCTCTCCAAATGATAGTTCCATGAGATCACAGTTGATCTGGCCTTAAGCTTAATCAGCTATCACTTCGTAGAATTTTGGAGCTCACGATCTAGTTGTTATCTACTACCAGATCGGTTGGTTTATAACTCAGGGTTATGATAGATAGATAGATGGATAGATAGATAGATAGATAAGTTTTATTACACTTTATGTATCATAAAAGATAAATCAATAGAAAAGTAAACTAGAAAGAAGAGCTGAGAGTGCAGGAAAAAAGGCTGACGTTGCTTTGAATTTTTATGTCGTCTACTTTGGGGTCTACATCGTGGTGAATTTTCTTTAATTTACTTTTCATTTTGATGCCTCTGGTGTCAAAATAGAGTATTTACTGATCGTTGCTATGCTAAGGCCGTACCTGTGAAAAAGTGGTTAAAGAAAAGTGCCTTCTATTCCCCTAAGTGAGGTATCCACGCGTGGATTTCACGATCCCTGAAGCACAAATCACTCCAAGCGAGCAAAAACTAAACTATGGAAAGAACAATAGAAAAAAAGACCAGAACCAGAAAAAATTCCCAGTTAATGTTTCAGTTCATATTTGCTACATAAGGTAATAATCACCGCGGATTACAGATTGCGCAAGGGGCCTTTCTTCTCGCCATGGAAGCGTGCGGTTTTCAAGGTGTTTACCCGGAACCATCGTCAGAATTCAGGCACAATTATTTCGAATCGTTAAGACCATCAGACGCTGCTCAGATGATTAAGTTTTTTAAACTAAAGATGTGTTGATTTGAATGAATACGAGTTATTTGCCCGGCCCAGAGTAGTTGGCACTACAGCAACAATCCTTTCAATACTTACATGTACAATGTCTACTTTAGAGAGCAAAAAGACGACTGCGCCAGAGTGAAATTTCTTTAACACCTTTTCATAAATCCAGACATGTTTACAAAACTGCATATTACAGGCACTTATTAAAAACTCGATTAATTTAGGAAACTTCTATGAAACAAAAAATGGGCTAACATTCCCTTTTAATTACCCAGAATTAGGTAAATAACAAATAAGTTATTTTATCATTCGATGCATTTTTCCCTTCCTTTTCATTGGCCGAGAGCTCACCTCCACACATGTCCAATACACCCGCACTGATTCGGTCCGCAATTTTGATTTACGGTCCGTACGGACCGTAAAAGCAGTTACGAACCGTGAACACCTTTCATACGGTCCGCACGATTCCTTCAGTTCGCCAGGCTTGCATCTAATTAAGGACGGGGCACCCTGAGCGTTAACGGTCCGTACGTTTCGTTCAGTTCGCCAGGCTTGCATCTAATTAAGGACGGGGCACCCTGAGCGTTAAACGGTTTGTACGTTTCGTTCAGTTCGCCATACAGAACGGTAACTTGACATTAAAGAGTGTGTGGTAGCTTAAAGGAAAAGAAGATATACATATGTGTGCCTCGTTCTAAAAGTATGCTACAGCGGGAACCCCACTAAGGCCCGTCCTTGTTCAGTTCGCCACTGAGGCTTGCATCATTAAGGACGGGCCGGGCTCCCTGAGCGTTAACGGTCCGTATGTTTCGTCGTGTTCACCATACAGAACAGTAACTAGACGTTAAAGAGTGTGCGGGAGCCGAAAGGAAAAGAAGATATACACATGTATGCCTCGTTCTAAAAGTATGCGACAGCGTGAACGCCACAAAGGCGAGTCCGTATGTTTTGTTCGGCGCGTCCTTATGTTGTGTTTGGCGAGTTCGTATGTTTTGTTCGGCAAGTCCTTATGTTGTGTTTCGCGAGTTCGTATGTTTTGTTCGGCAAGTCCACGTGTGTGTTGTTTGTGTTGTGTTTGGCGAGTCCGTATGTTTTGTTCGGCGCGTCCTTATGTTGTGTTTCGCGAGTTCGTATGTTTTGTTCGGCAAGTCCACGTGTGTGTTATTTGTGTTGTGTTTGGCGAGTCCGTATGTTTTGTTCGGCGAGTCCGTATGTTTTGCTCGGTTCGTCATACACTGACACAATGTTAAGTCCGTACGCCCGTACGTTTCGTTCAGTTCGCCATACAGAACGGTAACTAGGCCTTAAAGAGTGTGCGATAGCCGAAAGGAAAAGAAGATATACATATAAATATTCGTCGTTCTAAAACAGCGGGAACGTCACTATGACATGCAATTTACGGACCGTAAACTCTTCATGACGGACTGTTAAGAGCTTTACGGACCGTACGAACTGTACGGACCGTAAAGCCACTAGACCCCCCCTAAGAACGTTACGAGCAACGCCGAGAAATATTTTAAGTGTCCATAATGACATGCAATTTTCGGACCGTAAACTCTTCCTTACCGACCGTTAAGAGCTCTACGGACCGTACGAACTGTACGGACCGTAAAGCCACTAGACCCCCCCTAAGAACGTTACGAGCAACGCCGAGAAATATTCTAAGTGTCCATAATGACATGCAATTTTCGGACCGTAAACTCTTCCTTACCGACCGTTAAGAGCTTTACGGACCGTACGAACTGTACGGACCGTAAAGCCACTAAAGCCCTGTGAGAACGTTACGAGCAAAGGCGAGAAATGTTCTAAGTGTCCATAATGACATGCAATTTTCGCACCGTAAACTCTTCATTACTCATGCCGTACGAACTGTACGGACCGTAAACAACATTCACGGACCGTTACAGTGCGGGTATATTAGACAACCCTCAGAGCTCACCACGTGAGCTGCAAATAACTGCCTATAAATAATGGTCTGCTCATGCGTAGTACTGTCGAAATGTGTTTTGCTGCAAATAATATTGCGTAATAGGCCATTTCCGAGTTCCCTTGTGCCTCTGTTTCAAAACGAGTCTAAGTGCGAAACCATTCAAATGAAAATGAGTTTGATTTGCATAAAAATGAACTTGTAGGCAGAACTCATTTTCATATGAATGGTTTCGCACTTAGACTCGTTTTGACACGGAGGCAAAAGGGAACTCGGAAATGGCCTATTGAAACCACGCTCTTGTGTGAAAAATGGCAGATCCCTTCCCTGAGCTGTGAGAGAATGATTTAAATATGAAAACAAAACAGGTAATCGAATGATAAACAATTATTGAACCCGGTTATCGCAAAATATCGTGATTTGTCAATGTATCGCATATCAATTATTTGCCTCAGCCTTCGGCTTCGGCAAATAAGTGATCTGCTCGCCACTGACAAATCACGATATTTTGCTCAACCTCGTCCAATAATTTTTAATTATTTGTCGTTTCGATCATTTTTTGTGTCACATGACTTGACCAGAAGAATATTGACAAGAACAACAAGACATTAGTTGATTTACGGACCAAGTGTCTCAGTGAACCTGATACATCACAAGAAACAAAGCGACAGAACATGAAGAGCATACCTGTCACTCACACTGCAATAGGCCAGGTAAACATTGTTACAATAATTAGAGGATTGGTACAAGAAAATATTCTTCTCAATGTTATTAGTAATTAATCAAGTTAAAACAAATAAAATCACAAACGTGAAGGAGGTTTGGATTCCCGGTCTTAATTAGCATAGATTTCGACGATTTTACTTCGTCGTTTACTCCTTAGGTTTTGTTTCGATTGAGAAGATATATCAAACGCTCGAGACAGTGTTTCATCGGCTATCCAAACACCTCGAATTTCGTCAAAAATACTCCGCTGCGAGTCGTATTTTCAACTCTCTTCTCGGTGTCACTCGTGTTTAATGTTTTTTTTTTCAGGCTTTAATGGGAAAGCAGAACATCTTCTTAATAATTTTGTTGCCATTCCCTCTCGTATATCATCTCACAAAAGAAATAACTAGCCCTATATAAAAAACACTTACCAGCGCATGTTCACTCGGATATTTGAACAGAAAGCTACAATACAGGAGTCAAGTGCCCTGGGTGAAAAGTTCTCCCAGCAGGAGATCATCTAGTAACGAACATGGTATTCATAAAAACTGAGGAAGTTTAACCATTCGATCACACTTTCAAGTTTCAAGACCAATTAATTTTTCCATTTTTAATGGCCAATTAGAACGTGTTTGGTCCTCACGTGTTGGCACTTTAATGCAACCGACTGTATTTTGTTTAACAGCTTCTATCGATGTTTGAAGTTTTCTAATTAATCGAGATCTATTTTGCCTTATAGAAAAAGGCAGATTCTGTAACAAAAAGTTCGAACGACGAAGAGGGAGGTAAAGTTGGAGAAGGAAAGACCTATATCAACGCTTATCAAAGCCTGGGGGATTTCAAAACAGCCATTGACTACCATGAACGTTGTCTAAAAATTGCCAAAGAAGTGGGCAACAAAGTTGGAGAAGGAAACGCCTATGGTAGTCTTGGCAACGCTTATCAAAGTCTGGGGGATTTCAAAACAGCCATTGACTATTATGAACGTTGTTTAAAAATTGCCAAAGAAGTGAGAAACAAATTTGGAGAAGGAAACGCCTATGGTAGACTTGGCAACGCTTATCAAAGTCTGGGGGATTTCAAAACAGCCATTGACTACCATGAACGCCATCTAAAAATTGCAAAAGAAGTGGGAAACAAAGATGGAGAAGGAAGCGCCTATGGTAATCTTGGCAACGCTTATGAAAGCCTGGGGGATTTCAAAACAGCCATTGACTACCATGAACGCCATCTAAAAATTGCAAAAAAAGTGGGAAACAAAGATGGAGAAGGAAGCGCCTATGGTAATCTTGGCAACGCTTATCAAGGACTGGGGGATTTCAAAACAGCCATTGACTACCATGAACGCCATCTAAAAATTGCAAAAGAAGTGGGAAACAAAGATGGAGAAGGAAACGCCTATGGTAATCTTGGCAACGCTTATGAAAGCCTGGGGGATTTCAAAACAGCCATTGACTATTATGAACGTCATCTAAAAATTGCCAAAGAAGTCAGAAACAAAGTTGGAGAAGGAAACGCCTATGGTAATCTTGGCAACGCTTATCAAAGTCTGGGGGATTTCAAAATAGCCATTGACTACCATGAACGCCATCTAAAAATTGCAAAAGAAGTGGAAAACAAAGATGGAGAAGGAAGCGCCTATGGTAATCTTGGCAACGCTTATGAAAGCCTTTGGGATTTCAAAACAGCCATTGACTACCATGAACGTCATCTAAAAATTGCCAAAGAAGTCAGAAACAAAGTTGGAGAAGGAAACGCCTATGGTAATCTTGGCAACGCTTATCAAAGTCTGGGGGATTTCAAAACAACCACTGACTATTGTGAACGTTGTTTAAAAATTGCCAAAGAAGTGAGAAATAAAGTTGGAGAAGGAAACGCCTATGGTAGATTTGGCAACGCTTATGAAAGCCTGGGGGATTTCAAAACAGCCATTGACTATTATGAACGTTGTTTAAAAATTGCCAAAGAAGTGAGAAACAAAGTTGGAGAAGGAAACGCCTATGGCGGTCTTGGCAACGCTTATCAAAGTCTGGAGGATTTCAAAATAGCCATTGACTACCATGAACGTCATCTAAAAATTGCCAAAGAAGTGAGAAACAAAGTAGGAGAAGGAAACGCATATGGTAGTCTTGGCAACGCTTATGAAAGCCTGGGGGATTTCAAAACAGCCATTGACTACCATGAACGTCATCTAAAAATTGCCAAAGAAGTGAGAAACAAAGTTGGAGAAGGAAACGCCTATGGTAGTCTTGGCAACGCTTATCAAGGACTGGGGGATTTCAAAACAGCCATTGACTACCATGAACGCCATCTAAAAATTGCAAAAGAAGTGGGAAACAAATATGGAGAAGGAAGCGCGTATGGTAGTCTTGGCAACGCTTATGAAAGACTGGGGGATTTCAAAACAGCCATTGACTACCATGAACGTCATCTAAAAATTGCCAAAGAAGTGAGAAACAAAGTTGGAGAAGGAAACGCCTATGGCGGTCTTGGCAACGCTTATCAAAGTCTGGGGGATTTCAAAATAGCCATTGACTACCATGAACGTCATCTAAAAATTGCAAAAGAAGTGAGAAACAAAGTAGGAGAAGGAAACGCATATGGTAGTCTTGGCAACGCTTATGAAAGCCTGGGGGATTTCAAAACAGCCATTGACTACCATGAACGTCATCTAAAAATTGCCAAAGAAGTGAGAAACAAAGTTGGAGAAGGAAACGCCTATGGTAGTCTTGGCAACGCTTATCAAGGACTGGGGGATTTCAAAACAGCCATTGACTACCATGAACGCCATCTAACAATTGCAAAAGAAGTGGCAAACAAAGATGGAGAAGGAAGCGCCTATGGGAATCTTGGCAACGCTTATCAAAGTCTGGGGGATTTCAAAACAGCCATTGACTATTATGAACGTTGTTTAAAAATTGCCAAAGAAGTGGAAAACAAAGTTGGAGAAGGAAAGACCTATGGTATGGTTGGCAACGCTTATCAAAGTCTGGGGGATTTCAAAACAGCCATTGACTACCATGAACGCCATCTAAAAATTGCAAAAGAAGTGGGAAACAAAGATGGAGAAGGAAGCGCCTATGGTAGTCTTGGCAACGCTTATCAAGGACTGGGGGATTTCAAAACAGCCATTGACTACCATGAACGCCATCTAAAAATTGCAAAAGAAGTGGGAAACAAAGATGGAGAAGGAAGCGCCTATGGTAGTCTAGGCAACACTTGTCAAAGTCTGGGGGATTTCAAAACAGGCATTGACTACCATGAACGTGGGCTAAAAATTGCTCAAGAAGTGGGAAACAAAGTTGGGACTGCCATATCGTTTTATAATCTGGGCAGGAGCTTTGGATCACTAGAGTTTCTTTCCAGGGCTCTTGACTGTTTTCATTCCAGTGTGAAAATGTTCAATATCATTAGGCATGATCTTAAAGGTAAAGATGAGTGGAAAATTAGTTACCGCAATATGTATGAAAGTGCCTACACTAGTCTATGGCGTCTACTACTAAAAAACGGCAAGGTTGCCGAGGCTCTGTTTGCTGCTGACCAAGGACGTGCACAAGCTCTGAATGATCTTATGGAATTAAACTATGGGCTCGAAACAACTTACTCTCAGTTACATACTCGAGAAGAAGGTACATACGACTCATTCAGTTTTCTTCCATCGACTGCCGTTTTTATAGCAATTGATGAACAAGACATTGTTTTCTGGATTGCCCAAGACGGATACGACGTGCAACTGAGGAAAAAGAAAGTTAGTGATAACCATTCAATGAATTTGAAAGTCTTAATGCAGTCTTTAATTGTGACTGCTTCTCAGGAAATCGGTGTAAGGGCTGGTATAAAATGCGAGGATCGCTCATTGGATAATCTGGGAGATGAGCAGGTGGCAAATGGAAGGTCTCCACAGACACCAGCTAAGCCTGTTCCCCTCCGAATGAATGCTCTGAGAATGTTTTATGACGTCATTATTGACCCTATTGCAGACTTGATCCATGGGAATGAACTTATATTGATCCCTGAAGGCCCATTGTGTCTGGCCCCTTATGCTGCATTCGTGGCCTCTAATTCTAGGTATTTGTGTGATGTTTGTAGCATTCGAGTGATTCCGTCACTCACCAGTTTGAAACTGATCACACATTCTCCAGATGGATACCACAACAAGACAGGGGTGCTTCTAGTGGGTGATCCGTGGGTACAAGAGGTTGTTATCCCAGGGAATGTATTGCAACAGCTGCCATGTGCCAGAAAAGAAGTACAGATGATTGGAAGAATGTTCAACACCGCGCCCCTCATTGGAAGAGAGGCAACAAAGAGTGAAGTGTTAAGACGACTTCCCTCAGTTGCTTTAATACACATTGCGGCGCATGGTCGAATGGAAACAGGAGAAATTGCCTTAGCACCCAACACTACACGAGCGTCCCAGATTCCTGCGAATGAAGACTTCCTTTTAACTATGAAAGACGTAACGAGTGCTCAAATTCGTGCAAGGCTGGTGGTGTTAAGTTGCTGTCATAGTGGTCGTGGAGAGATTAAGGCTGAGGGAGTTGTTGGCATTGCACGAGCGTTTCTGGGTGCCGGGGCTCGTGCTGCCCTGGTGTCCCTGTGGGCGATTGATGACGATGCCACTTTGGAGTTCATGAAAAATTTCTACTCGCACTTGGTAAAAGGAATCAGTGCCAGCGAATCATTGAACAAAGCCATGAAACATATGAGAGAATCTGACGAGTTTAATGAAGTGAAGCACTGGGCTCCGTTTGTGTTGATTGGAGATGACGTCACAATAGAACTTGGTGGAAACGAATAAATGTCTTCCAATGTAAGTAGGACGACGTCTAGTAATAACATGAAAATATCTGTGTTTCAGGAACTTTGTTGTTGAAATGAAAGAGCGTTCGTCATTTAAAAAAATGTTGGACCTCACTTGTGAACCTGAGGGAAATTATCAGAAACATTATTACACTTTTTGTCAGTGACATCTTATCAAAAGCAGAGTGCTAACAGGGAATGACAGCAGTTTGAGGTTATTAAATATTGTTAGGACAGTTCTTTGTACGAAAGATGTATTACAGTGTTTATATTATGGCATAAGTAACCTTAAGTCCTTACTCGCGTAACGTGTGAATCCTTTTTTTTTGAAATGATTTCTCTAAGTGAAAGATTTGTTAGCATTGAATGTGACTGTTATGTGTTTCACTGTTGTGACCGTAGCACGATTTACTTCATAAAGAAGTTTGATAAATGATATATCTACCTCTTAGGTACGGAACATGGAAACTGAATATAGCAAGAAAGTGACCAAAGTAAAGAATTCCGATCACTGAGACGTGTATTTGCTGACTTGATATGAAGCTCTCCTCCTCACAAGAAAAAGGACTCAGTACACTGATGAAAGACTTTTAATTAGCATACAAAAGTGTAAATTGGAGTTAAAGATTTCGTAGTTATTAAGGGGAAAATAATTGATATGAACCTTTCCAAGATTAGCTTTCTTGAATGTTCAGTGCTGTATCGGTACGGATGAGGCCGATCCAGTTGAATTATCCATTGCAGATGTCTATTGATTGCAGAGTAAATAGGGAACTTACTTAGAGCTAGAAAGTAAATAAGGATATATTATTTTATATATGACTAGAACCCTAACAACCATTTTTAAAAATGTCTGGCTGAAGCAACGTGTTGTATTGTCACTGGAATGAGTTCTTTTGATATACGCATTGTTTGAGCGGTTTGCCAGTAGCTCTACCTAAGTAGTGGATTTGACAGTGCAGGTATAAAATAAACAGCAACATTTCAGTATTTCCAAAAATGTTCAAAATCTCGTTAGGAGTTGGGTTCCTTAGTCATTGTGTAATCCATTTGGAAAAGGCCATTTTTTCCTTATGTTTTAAGCCATATTTTATGCCACTTTTCTTTAAGCGTATGATATACATAGTGGCATCCATTCACTTGTTGTGATTAAGTGACTGCTTTTAACCTGATAAATCGTTAACGGCTATATAATAAAAACTGCTGTTACAAAATAGTAGTAAATTGAGTAATGGGTCCAACTTGGCCGATAATATGGTAATACTTCACAGAGTTGAGACTCGGAGTAGAATGTTCACAGCCTCTCTATTTACACACGCGAAAGAAAAAGCGAGCGTGGGGATGGGGATGGAGATCTCGGTCCCCACACCCTACCAAGTGAAGTCTTCCGTTCTGCGTTGGTGTCCAGTTCTCTCGCGATTCTATGCGCGTGTTCAACGATCGAATAAAAAAAAGAGAAAATAGAGGGCTGTGAACACCCTAGACTCGGAGCTTCACGCTACGCTTAATATTTTACGACCCTTTACTTATCGATTGTTTTTTGCCATCTGAGATATTGGGAAGGTCTAATACCTATCGTTCAAGCCGTAATAAGTCAGTTACACTAGTGCTGGTTCTCATATCCCGCCGACCTACCTGCGACCTAGTCGCCGAATTGGCGCAAGTTTCAGCCATTCCATCTGTAAATATGGAATTGAGGGAGAAATCGAGTTGTTACGTCATACGTTGTGTCCGCAGATGATGTTGACATCAACTTTTTTTTATCGCCGACAATCAGGCCGACAATCAGGCTGGCTCTCTGGAAAACCCGAATAGCGAATAGTGACGAACAGTGGCGAATAGTGGCGAACAGTCGCGAACACTGGCGAACAGTCGCGAATAGTGACGAATAGTCGTCAATAGTCACCGCTTAAGTTTAGCACCGATATCTATTCGTTGAAATTGATCACGTGGAGCAATAGCGTTTTGATTATCCTTGGAGAAACGTAAGTTGATAGCATAATTGTATAGTTTCTGCAACAGAGCAATGGGGGAGGTGATGCCTATATGAGTAGTTTTATGTGTAGTTACTTTATGCTAACCGTGTTGTCTAGCAAAATGTTTAGTATTCGTGTATTTTTCTTTTCTTGTAATACCTTGTCGCGAAATGGTATAGTATTGCTACATGCAAATCCAAAGTCGCTGTTTGTTGGTGTGAACAATGACAAAGCTCATGGAGGTGCAAACCTTAGCACTCGCGCGATTATGCGTTGTCTAATAATAATACTGCCAGGTTTTAATTTTCACAGTTATGCTTTTCTAGCATCCATACTCTTCCAGCAGGAACAAAACAAGATTAGTTTGCAAGGGGGGCTTCGAGGCTAGCAGCTCTAAAATACGACTTGCCTATTTATTTTTCCAAAAAAGCAGTCGCTATACATCTTAGCCAGTGACGAACTAAAGACATGACTACTCCGTTTAAAGTCTCTTTTTGTTCTTTGAATGTCAGAGGGATAAATCAAACACGCAAACGAAGACAACTTTTTAGATGGCTGCACAACAATAAATTCGATATAACATTCTTGCAAGAAACCTATTCAACCGAAAACATAGAAAGCGTATGGAAATCTGAATGGGGTGGCAAAATTTTTTTTGGTCATGGTACAAGTCATTTGAGAGGTATAATGATTCTTTTCAATCCCAAATTCGCTGCTCAGGTCGACAGCATTGAAGTCGATAAAAACGGCAGATATTTACTCCTTCAAACAATTATTTCTGATACCAACTTCCAATTGTGTAACATCTACAGCCCCAAAAATAACTCTGATCAAAAAGCCTTTTTCTCGAGCATTCTAAGCGTTCTCAGGAAACGTTCAGAGATTAACATTATAATCGGCGGGGATTTCAATTGCGCTCTAACACCACATGACAAACTTGGCGGGGCTACAGTAGAAAGGAAAAACAATGTAATTAGCGAGATTACCAAATTGTGCGACTTATTTGAACTTGAAGATGTCTGGAGATGTCAGCACCCTAATGAATCGCAATTCACTTGGCGCGACAAGGCCTTTAAAGTACAATGTAGATTAGATTACTGGTTAGTTTATAAAGAATTGTCACGCATAGTAAGTAATACCGAAATGAAGAGCTCCACATTAACAGACCATTCTGCTATAACCCTGACACTCCAATCTAAAGGTAACGCTCAAAGAGGACCTGGATTTTGGAAGTTTATTAATTCTCTGCTGAATGATATTGCCTTTGTTGAACAACTTCATAATGCGATACCTACGTATAAGAAAAAATACTAACTATCTTACTAACAAAGGTCTTTACTGGGACATGTTAAAAATGGAAATGAGAGGTTTCTGCGTGCAGTACTCAAAAAGGAAAAACAGAGAACGCTAAAAACAGGTCAAAAGAGAACATTACTAAATTATATAGGCTCAGATCGGAGCTCAACAAGATCATCGAGTACAGAACCAAGGGAGCTATCATTAGAAGTAGAACAAGGTGGCATGAGCAAGGTGAAAAAAGTACTAAATATTTTTTGAATCTAGAAAAACGCCAAAGCACCGAAACATATATTTCGAAACTTAAAACCCAGGATGGCCTCGAAATAACGAATGCAGTTGAAATTTTAAAATATCAAATGCTGTTTTATAAAAACCTTTACACGGCTGTACCTCGCGAAAACCTAAACGATAAATTGTTCTTTGAAAATCCAAACCTTCCTAAATTAAACGAAGTCGAATTGGAAGAATTAGAAAGGCCTCTGACGAAAGAAGAATGTTTTGAAACCCTAAAACTTAGCTCCAGAGGTAAATGTCCAGGAAGTGATGGATTCACAGTAGAATTTTATATACATTTCTGGCACTTATTAGGAGAGGAAATGGTTCAAAGCTTCAATCAAGCCTTGATACTTGGTCATCTCAATATAACTCAAAGACAAGGAATAATTAAAGTTGTACCCAAGAAACGAAAAAATAAGCTTTACCTGGAAAACTGGAGACCAATATCACTTCTTAATATCGACTACAAAATAGCAACGAAGACAATATCGACTCTTTCGCTCTTAAAAGAGGTAGGAGGTTCGTTTTTATTTGAATGTAACTATGATTTAAAATTCCTTAAAGTCTCTATCCCCATTGAATTTTACAAAGACGTCTTGCATACCTGGCAAACGTTAAACCAACATATTCCAGAAAACAAAGAACAAATACTAAACGAAATCCTGTGGAATAATCGCTTTATTAAAATCGAAAAGCTCTCTGTCTATTACCAAAGTTGGCATAAAGCAGGAGTAATCAGGATCAAAGACATTTTTTATCAAAATAACTTCTTAACTTTCAATGATTTTTGCCGCAGGTTTACGATTAAAACTAACTTTCTCACATATCATGGCTTATGCAGCTCAATTCCTCAAAAATGGATTCGCTTGTTAAAACAATCTAACCCAGACGCACATACGAATTTAGAATACGTTGGAAAAATACCTTTAAGCAAGCTTTCCTGCAAATCAGCTTCTCGATTATTTATCAACCAGAAATTCGAACCCCCTACGGCTGAGAGCAGTGAATGCTGCAAGCGAACCTAGACGAGCAAGCAATCAGCGCTATTTATAGCATTCCCTTCAAAGTAACCAAAGATATAAGACTCGCCATCTTTCAATTTAAAATTGTGCACCACATCTTGCCTACCATTGCCACTCTGTTCAGAGATAAAATTGTACAACACGATAAATGTCATCTTTGTGACCAAAAGCAAACCAAGAACCATCTTTTTGTTTCTTGCCCAGATGTGCGGATCTTCTGGCAAAGCTTTTCTCGATGGTGGAATGTTCAGAATGATGATTATATCGTCTTGAACGATGAAACTATAACCTACGGCTTTACAAATAACTTTAGCCAGCAACTCGGTTTAAACCTCTGCTTAATAATAGCCAAGTATTACATATACTGTGCTTCAAGGGACGGAGAAAATTACTACTTCGAAGCCTTCCTTGCATACCTCAAAAGCAAATTATCTATAGAGACGAGTAAATGCAAATTACAAATCAACCTATAAATACAACTTTGTCACAAAGCTTCATGACACGTACACGTGTGTATTTCTGCTTCAGGTTTCTTTTCTTTGTGCTTTGCTGTAGAGCGTGTTGTTTTATTTTTATTGTCATGTACCAATATTTTTTCCTTTTTCTCGACTGTTTTCACTGTTTTCGCTCTGTATATTTTAAACAGACAAATAGTATTGTAAACATAACAATAGCCCTCTTGTTATTTGTATTCACGTATTGTAAATTGTCAGTTAGCTTTAATTCCTTTATCTGTTAATTATGTCCTGTATAAGCATTGTTACAAGTCGTCATATTTAAATAAAATTATGTAGTAAAAAAAAAAAAAAAAAAAAAAAAGCGTTTGTCCGCGGACGCTGATAGATTCGACCAAGCAGGCTCTGTGAAAAAAAAAACAATAAAGTACAAATGTGAGGCAAGTGTTCTGTGCGTGATTAGATTATCAACGGAAAACACGCCAACGAGCTGTTCTGATAACCGGTTATAAAAACATCTAAGCTATATCTTGCGTTAATTAATTATCCAAATAAGCAACAGAATTTCAGTAAATTTATAAGCTTTTCTCTTGGGACTCAGGCTAGGGCTGTGCATCGCCGGCATTAGAAAAACAGAAAGCACAAGGATAACCTAATAAAGACGTATTTACGCTTTCGCAGTGGTGAAAACAAAAGAAATTACGTTTACAATGCAAACACCTTTTAATTTGTCCTGATAAGCATCTATGCTTTTTAGCGGGAAAATCCCATCGCACCTTACTGCTGGGCACCAAATTTCTGGGTACTGGGTACTAAATTTCTGTCATTCGTCACCATTCCCACCACTATTTGCCTCTATTTACCACTATTTGCGACTAGTCGCGACTATTCGCAACTGTTCGTCACTTCGTAGCATTCGCTATTCGCGACTATTCGGTATTCGGGTTATCCAGACACCCTCGCCGGCTTGCCTGCGAAGTTGAGCTCAGCTCCACTTCGCAGACAAGCCGGCAGTCAATGCCTGGGACAGATAAATGTTCACACATGCCGTAACGGTGTCCCAGGCCCTCCCACGTATGTCGGTGGTATGCGGGAACCAGGCTTTATGCACAAAAGTTTTGCAGGGAGGGGGCAGGAAATCGGGGAGATGGGTTGAGGGTGATTCACCACAACAAGCAATACATTGTATCTACATTGAAATTGCTTTGAAATTATTCAGTTCAATGTTTATTAATTAACCAGAACTGATTTACCTTTTTCGCATAAATTTTCGTTCCATGAGCATTAAATAAATAGGCCAATTTCGATATATTGAGGTTGAGGGGAATAACACAACAAAGTCATATCCAGGTTGAGAGATTAATAATTTATTTATTTTCTATTATTCCCCTAAGCCTCAGAATCAAGTTCGAATTTTAATATATGGAAATAGGCCGATTAGAGATTTTATATGTACTTAATTTCCTTATTTGCGTTTTAAAATTTGGGAAATTCAATTTGGGATGGACACGTACGCTTAAAAGTTGCCAGAATCATTCAGTTCGTGAAGCTACGTGGCGTGTTTGGGGTTTCCGTGTTTGAGTTTCGTCCTGACAAGCCATTTAGAAACCACAGTAAAAGCCCGCATACAAGAACACGTGGATTAAGAACACCCAGGCTGAAATGTGGTAAAAAAAGGAGCATATATATAAGAACACATTCAGCCTGAAAATTGAAAATTGTTCTTATATATAAAAACTCTTCCCTTTTAAGTGTAATAGAACAAACAGTGTCTGTAGCTTTACTGTGGTATTGCACTAAGATCTCTGTATAAATGCTAGTAAGTATAGC
>OZ026595.1:7850615-7868115 GCA_964020085.1 Micromussa lordhowensis
TTACCAACTACCACAAGAGACTTTTCTTGGAGTATGGACAGCGATGCCGTCAACGAGAGAAAACCGCTCCTTCGCGAGTATCTACCGTTGATTCAAAATCAATAAAACGACAGCACACGGGCTGTAGTTGACTCGTCCCCAGTCGTCCTCTTGAGGTCAGCAGGGATGGTCGAGGGAGTCTGGATAAAACTTGGTGATGCGGAAAGGAGGGAGTCATGGGAAGGCAGAAGAAGAGGGAAAATGTTTGTCTTTCCTCCTTCCCATCACCCCTCGCGCTCGTGCACGCGCTTCCATTGTTAATATTCAATGTTCTCAAGAGACCACTGGAGACGTTAATATTCAATGAACTCAAGAGACCACTGGACACGAGCCAGGGCCTGTTGCGCAAGCAATAACGAGCCTTAAGTGATGGTGGAGAAAAGCCACCGAAAATTTGGAACAGAAACACAGAACGTATTATAAAAACGTCTACCACCGATCACAACAGTGGAGTATTTTCAGTTACATCAAGTACCTTGACCATTTCTTCTAACTGCTCCAAGATACTCGAGATCCCAAAAAACTTTGCTTCTTCCAGAACTCCTGTTTATAAATGAGCAAAAAAAATCCAAACATGATTTTAAAACATTTTTTAGTGGAAACCTCACACGAAGTGTAATACACTTTGTCATCATCCGAGATATTAGAGGAAGACATGATATGAATTCTGGTTTCTCTAGGACTAAGTGAGCTGTCCTTATTATAGAAATGTCCATAAGGTTCAACTGTAGTTTCCTGCAAAGAACTGTCATTAACAAACTCTAAAAGAATCACAGAATAATTTGACAAGAATCTCAGTCTTACATTACTTTGTATATCTGTAGTTATTAAAAACTGGGTCATTGTATAATGCAATTCAAGGAATTTGATTGGCTTAGTGGCCATGGTATATGAGACATTATACCATACGCGTCAGCACAACAGCTGAAATTCTGAAACTTTTTTCCGCGGAGAGAAACAATGGCGGTCCAAGAGAGGATTTTGCGACATAAAACGTTGCAAGATTTTAGCGACTGAATTGGTGGTTGTTTTTAATAACAAAATTATTCCAATCGCGCTTGTTGGATATGAGATGATTATAGCCAACTCGGCCCTACGCGCCTCGTTGGCTACCTATCATCTCATATCCAACGCGCGCTCATAGAATAATTGTTAATTATCAGTATTCTATCTGGCTAGCTTCAGTCTGCAAAGCCTTTATAAATGTGGTATAGAAATCTTGACGAAGCGGAGCCCCATACCCATATAGGAAAGAAAAGGAAACCCATGAATTGATTTTCTCATGGCTATTATGGCTAGCGGTATGGCTAGCGGGCACGTACGCACGACAGCGGCGACGACGGCGGACGGCGACGGAGTCGCGCAAGATGGTGGCCATACTCCAGCTAATAGGTTGACATGCACCCTTGGTTTATAGTGTCCTTCTTTGATATTGGACATCCATGTTACGTTCAATTGACACCTGTCAAAACAAGGTGTCCGCTGACCGGTAGCACGCGACCATAACGCGGGCTCAAGTTCACAGCTCATCGAGGTCCCGTGTTTTTTTAAGTTGACCGCTGGACAAGTGCGGTTTTTCAATAGCAAAGCGCGCGAGGGACGTCATGACTCAGACAAGACTCAGAGAAACAAACCGGAATTGCGGACGATTTTCCTAAAACACTTCCTAAAACAACCGGTGTTCCTAAAACCCATTTTTTGAAACGAAAACTTCGCCTAGATTCCCTCTAGATCTCTTAGAACACGCTGATGTTGTATGAGCCTCGTGGGGGATATAATAATTTTCATTCTATTTTTAACCCTCGCGCGCTTCGCTAACATAAGAGCGTCTCTAGACAAACGTATAGCTTTCTCGAAGTAAAGCTACGGCGTCTCCGAAGAAAAACGCACGAGAGCAAACATGATATCCGAGACAAGAATCTACATACTGTACTTGCATGCAGTTTTAATCAAACAGTCGGGCCCGGCGTCACAATATATGATGTAAGTAAGTGACATGTTCACAGTAAATTTCATATTTTGTCCCTCGAAAGCAAATTCTTGGAGACATGTCTTGCATTAGAAATGAGCCTAAACAATGCTTAAACACATGGCAAATTACAGAGGTGCCAACTCTGCAATGACATGCCGATAACAGCGGAAACTATGCAGATCCATGACCTCTAAAATAAAGTTCATTTATTCATTCATTCTATAACGCAGTCTAATGGCTCAGCTCTACTAAAAATTCCTCTTTATAAGACAACATGAAGTGCCCTTCATAAACACGAGTGAAGCAACGAAAAGGTCGAAAGACCGAAGAGAGAACGGCAAGTGTACAAATTAATGTCACGAACCGTAGGAGTCATGTAGGCTAGTCGACTTCATTGTTAACAATAAATTAATGTGATTTTTGGATTTGTCTCATAAATTTTATGTTGTTTCTTTAAATTCATTAATATAATCAGTATTATTAAGAACTGGATCATTTAGGTCAGCCATCATGGTCATGGTACATCAGCAATCAATATATACCATGCTCTACAAATATGGTAAGCATATGTGTAGTTTCTGGTGGCATTTTTTTATCTTTGCTTCATTTAGTTTCTATATCTTGTGGGCACTTTTAATAAAACAATTACCCCACTCAGGCTTCTGGGATAATACCCCAACGCGGTGCTATATGCCACAAGGTCTATCTGTAATCTCTTATCTAATGTGCACGTGAATAAGTGTTAATTACGTGCAGGCTTTATAACTAGAGCTAGGCTTTCTTGAGAATCCACTAAATTTACAGCTATTGTGATTCTGCTTTAATATAGAAACCTTAAGGTAATGAAATTAAAATATTGATTGATTGGATGACTGGCGGACTAACTGACTGATTGGATGATTGATTAATTGATTGATTGATTGATTGATTGATTGAAAGATACCTGCACTCTAGTAACAAAAATATATATAAATCTCAAACATTCGCAAAATTAGCAAATATATTTACAATGCAGCAGCATCTCATTTACCATATCATAACTACAAGTAGAATAAAAGTAAATAAATGGAAGCCTACATGAGCACACATTGTGAGCCTATGTTTGTTATAAGCATGCTATTCTATGGAACGCCAACACTGTCTTATGTCAACCTCTTTAATTATACGCGGTGCATTTTTCGTTATATGCGGTGCATTTTACCTTATATGCGGTGCATTTTGCATTATATGCGGTGCCTTTCATATTATATGCACTGCTTTTCTTATTATATGCGGTGCTTTCGTCATTATATGCAGTGCTTTCGTCATTATATGCGGTACTTTTGTAGTTATATGCAGTGCTTTTGTCTTTATATGCGGTGCTTTCGTCATTATATGCGGTGCTTTTGTCTTTATATGCGGTGCTTTCGTCGTTGTATGTGGTGGTTTTGTCATTATATGAAGTCATTTTTACGTTATATGCGGTGCTTTGTTTGTCATCATTATACGAGGTGCTTTTGTCGTTATATGCGGTGCGTTCTTCATTATGATGAGGTGATCATTTTCTGGGGTCTGGGTAAGCTTTTGAAAAGTCCACAATGCAATGGGCGCTAATATCGAGGATCCGCCATTTTGGCGCAAATTTTAATACGCTCTCGGACATGGATTCAGTTTTACACCAGTTAAGCTTGGTAACCCTCTCAGATAGCTTTTTAAATGAAAGGATAGACCCAGGAGTAGCATTGTCTATGTCAGATAGTGCTTTGGCCTACCTAGGAGTGAACACGATTGGCGATCGTATTCGACTCGGTGAACTGTGCACAAAATGTCACTAAGGCAAACAGATGAGGATGATGAAAACGCAGCTGCCTCAGGCACCACTTTGAGTTGCAGAGATTCTGTCAGGCAAGAAAGGAGCCTTTTATTCCAACCAAGCAGCACTGCTGGGAGAAGTGGTAGCTCTGGAAGGGGGAAAAAGAGGAAGAACTTCTCTTCCCAGTGAAGCAGAGCTTTTTCAGACATTTGATGTTGCCTTTGGGTGTGCATATTTTGGAAATGTGTAGTGCTTCTAAACTGTTGCAATTTTTTCTTGCTTGTTCATGTTTTACATAAAGTTTTATCTTGTTAAATTGGTTTGACCCTTTCACTGATTGGTCTGATGTGATTTTAAAGTGCTTACATCAATATCGAGAAAGTTAAAAGCTAATAGTTGTAAGAGACCACGTCCGGTAAACATAAACTGAGTGCTTTATTCTAAGAGTAGAACTACAGCCATGTTGAGGAACCGAACAACAACAACGAGCACATGGAAAAGCTTGGCTCTGATTGGCTGAATAACAATGACGTATCGTTACACCCTTCCTTGTTTCAAAAAAGGAAAACTAGTCATGGGTTGTAAACAACATAACTAGTAAACAGAAATAAAGCTAGATTTCTAAACAAAAGTGTCCAAGTTCTTAGCTTTGTAACAAACAATAAAAACAAATGTCATTTAGTCAAAACAAAGTCCTTAAGGTGACTAGGTGGTCTTGGGGTACGACCGCTGCGGGTAACTGGACGATCAGCTGGCGGTTTCGGGGCTGGAGGCTGTTCAGGCATGTCCAGTGGCTTGGGACTACTCTCAGGTTTCTTGGAACAGGTTGCTCCTCGAGCTCCTTTGGGTGGTGGTAACTCTGCAGGGGCACTGGTCTTCGGAGGAATGACAGTTGATTTGGAACTGGTGGTACCTTCGAACAACTGGGTCCTGTCTGGCATATGGATGGGCTCAGGGCTACCCCCAGTGCATGCTGGTTCCATGCTGTTCCTCAGGTGTCGACGATTTCTCCTGAAAATCTTTCCATCCTCAGTCCGCACTTCATACGATCTCACATCCACTTGCTGTTCGACACGGGCTTTAAACCATTGTCCAGATCTATCAGCAGGCTTCACACGAACAATTTCTCCTGTGCTCAAAGGGGGAAGTTCCTTGGCACTGATGTTGTAGTGCTTGGCTTGGATTTGCTTTCTTTTCAAGAGCTTTCCTGAAATGTTCTCAACAATTTTGGGTTTGAGCAGCTCACTGGTCGTAGGAATCAGTGTCCTTGTGCGACGGCTGAACATCCTTTGTGCTGGAGAGCTTTCTAGGCCTTCAGTGGGTGTATTTCTCCATGTCAACAAGGCTAGGTAGAAGTCTGATCCAGCTGCGTTGGATTTCTTTAGCAGACCTTTGACTATTTTGACTGCGTTCTCTACCTTGCCATTACTTTGCGGGTAGTGAGGAGAGCTTGTAACATGTTCTATGTCATAGCTGGTCATGAACTGCTGAAATTGATAGGAACCGTAGGGAGGACCATTGTCACTCATCAACTTGTTGGGGATCCCATGTGTGGAGAAGTGTTTCTTCAGGAGGTGGATCACTTCCTTGCCAGTTTTGTCCTTCAATAGGTCAATTTCAAAGTAGCTGGAATAGTAATCTACTGTACAGAGGTAGTCTCTGCCATCAAAGTGGAGGATATCACATCCAACAGTTTCCCACGGGCGATTTGGAATCTTGTGAGAGATGAGAGGTTCCTTCTGTTGGTCATTCTGATAGGTGGCACACACATCACACTTTGCTATGTAATCACGCAGGTCAGCATTCATATTGGGCCAGTAAACGGTTTCACGCGCACGTCTAAGGCAGCCTTCCACTCCTGTGTGGGCTCCATGCAGTCGTTCACGTATCTTGGCCCTTAGGCTGACAGGGATTATGCATCTCAGGCCTTTGAACAGTATTCCATCTTGGGCAGTAAGCTCATCTCGCACCATGTAGTATGGGTGGAGTTCTAAGGGTAGGGTTTCTTTCTGATCTGGCCATCCCCTCAGGATTACTTGAGTAAGGCTCTGAAGTACTGAGTCAGTAGCAGTTTCTCGCTGAATTTCTGCTAGCTGGGGTTCTGAAATGGGTAGGAAGTCAACAGCATGGATCCGTTCGGTCTCCTCTTCAGCTGGGGATCTGCCTGTTGTTGGAAGATAGGCACGCGACAGGGTGTCGGCCAAATACATTTCAGGACCAGGCTTATAACGGATCTCGACATCATATTGTTGTAATCGCAGTAGCAGCCTCTGCAGACGTTTAGGGGCTGTCGCTAATGGTTTCTTGCAGATGGTCTCCAAGGGCTTATGGTCAGACCACAGTACGATCTTCCTGCCATAAACATACTGGTGGTTGCGCTCGACACCAAAGACTTGCGCTAACAGTTCTTTCTCAATTTGAGAATAGTTCCGTTCACTTGTGGTAAGAGCTCGACTGGAATATGATACTGGCTGGCCATTCTGCATTAGGACGAATCCTATACCATTAGCTGATGCATCACCTTGGCCTTCAACTGGCTCACTGGAATTGAAGTATCGCAGAACTGGAGCTGAAGTGACGGCTTGTTTCACATTTTCAAAGGCTTTCTCCTGTTCTGCTGACCAACTCCACTCTACGTCTTTGTGAGTAAGTCTTCTCAAGGGTTCACACAGCTCTGAAAGTTGGCTTAGGAACTTGGACAGGCAGTTGGTTAAGCCCACAAGTCTTCGGACTGCTGCTACATCACTAGGTCTTTCCATCTTCAGTATGGCTTCAACTTTACTTGGGTCTGGTTTAACTCCTTCAGGCGTCAACACGTGGTCAATAAAGGTAGTTTCTGTGCACTTAAGCTGTAACTTCTCTCGGTTGAGCTTCAGATTTCTCTCTCTGCATCTCTCTAACAGCTTCAGTAAGTTGGCATCATGGTTTCTCACAGCCTCTTCTTTACAAGCACCACGACCGGTTATTAGGATGTCGTCTGCTACCTTGTAGATTCCTTCGAGGCCTTCTAGATTCTGATCCAATTTGCGCTGAAAACATTCTGGAGCAGGAGAGATACCGAAGGGCATCCTCAGATATCGGTAACGACCCCAGGGAGTCTGGAACGTAGTCAACTTGCTGGAATCTTCGTCAAGCTGAATCTGTAGGAATCCGTCCTTCAGATCTGCTTTTGAGAACACCTTGACATCGGCCAACTCGGGGAGGATGTCTTCTATCACTGGGAGCGGATAATGGCTTCTCTTGAGAGCAGTATTGAGGCGCTGCGGATCGATGCACACCCTTAATTTGCCATTTGGTTTCTCTGTGACTACAAGGCTAGACACCCAGTCTGTGGGCTCTTCCTCTCTCTTTATCACATTGGCTCTCTCTAGGCGGGTTAGCTCTTGCTTCAGCCTTTCTTTTAGGATAATGGTGCAAAGGACCGCAAACGAAAATGCTGCCTGTTTACGTAGGATCTGTAAAAGATCTGATCAGCCAAAAATAGAAAGAATAGCAAACAATGATGCAAGGCTGATACTACGTAGAAAGCTTAACGGGGCAACGACATGATAGAGTCCAAACTGAAAGTCAAATTGCAACCGTGGACAGCTGTTTCGACCTTGTTGGGTCTCGTCAGCACGGTGTAGCAAGCTATGAAATGATCAGCTGGTTGACTGACACTCATATACTCACTGAATGCAGATAGTGATGACCTCAGATGAAACTCAAATCCAAACCTTTGCAAATTGGCCAATGTCACATGCAAAACGCGTGACAAGGGACAATAGGAAAAATCCAGAATATCATGTCGTTGCCGCGATAAGGGAACTGTGGACAGACAAAAACTGTCCCACAGGAAAATCATGGCCAAACCATGTTAAAAATGAGCAGCATATCGGATCTGAAAAGACCTACGGCCCCGAAAAAACTGGACAGTGAGTATATGTCAAGAGTAAAATTTTCGCCAGTGAGTATATGAGTGTCAGTCAACCAGCTGATCATTTCATAGCTTGCTACACCGTGCTGACGAGACCCAACAAGGTCGAAACAGCTGTCCACGGTTGCAATTTGACTTTCAGTTTGGACTCTATCATGTCGTTGCCCCGTTAAGCTTTCTACGTAGTATCAGCCTTGCATCATTGTTTGCTATTTCTTTTAGGGAGAGTGGCACACGACGAGGAGGCATGATTGAAGGTGCAACACTCTCGTCAACTTCTAAACGGAGGGTACCTTCCATGCAGCCTAGTCCCTGAAATACGTCTTGGTAAGTTGTAGTAATTTTCTCCATTGTAAGTTCCTGATAACTCTCCTGAGCGACGGGTTCAGCGACTTGTAAGATGTTTTGCTGTTGGACAGTGATTAGTCCCATTTGCTGTGCCGCTGAAGATCCGAGGAGAGGGGTGTAGTCCTCATCAATGACTGCAAATTCAACACGATACTTCTTCTTGTTCTTTGGGTTGCACAGAGACACTTTTGCCACGCCCAGCAACTTCAAATTTGTCTTGGAGTATGTGGTGAGTTTCAAGTCAGTTTTCTGTATCTTAGAGTCCTTTGGGAGAAATTTCTTAGGCAAAACATTGCATGAAGCTCCTGAATCGACTTGCATCTTCACTAACTCATCTGCTATCTCCATGTGGGCGAAAATTTTACTCTTGAACTTTGACATATCCACAGTGTTTGCGGTGTGATCCAAAGACACAGACAAGATCTCTTCCTCTGAAGAATAAGCAAGCTCTGTACTATCATCGAGCTGGTGCACTTTTTTGCCCGGTCGCTGAAAACGCTTTTTCTTGGATCCACTCAGAGCATTCTTCAAACATTTAGCTGCGAAGTGGTTCGCTTTTCCACACGCAGAACAGGTTTGACCATACGCAGGGCATTTGTCCCTTTTTCGCTCATGTTTCCGGCCACAGAACTTACAGTCGGCGCTTAGCTGATTTTTAGAACCTTTCCCGCTGTCCTTTGGTGCTTTTGGCTTCTTCCCATCTTCCTTCTGGTTAACCGCGTTTGCTTCTTGTTCGATAGTTTGACCCGGTGTCATGTCTTTCAGTTGTTCTGTGGTAGCTTCATTTGCTCGACAGATATCAACACATTTTGAAAGCGTTAACCCAGATTCTTGAAGTAATTTTCTTCGTATGCCTTTATCGCGGACACCACAGACGATTCGATCGCGGAGAAGATCTTCTTTTAAGGCGCCAAACTCGCAAGTTTCGGCGAGCGCTCTAAGTGAAGTGATGTAAGTGTCGATCGATTCTGCTTGTTCTTGCGAGCGATTATTGAACTTATAACGCTCGTAAATGATGTTTGTTTTCCCGAGACAGTGGTTTTGCCAGAGTTCCAATACCTTGTTTATGTCTGTCTTTTCATCTTCGCTTTGAAACGGGAGTCCGTTGTGGACCTCGAGAGCTTCTTTGCCGATGCACGTGATAAATGTGGCTACTCGAAGGCGGCTTGTTTTGTTTCTCAGGTCAGTTACTTCTTCGTAGGCTTCCCAAACCTGGCGCCATTGCTTCCATTCTTTGGAGAGATTTCCAGATTGTAGCTGTATTTTCGGAGGCAAAGATACGTTACAGGAGAATGTAGGTGAAGTAGTTGAGCTTGTACCGGCGCTCGAAGGTGGCGGCGGATCTGGCATTTTGACTACACTTGCAATTGCCTTCGCTGAAAACTTGTCTCGTCTTCTTCGCTGAACGTGTCGAGTTGCACGTTTCGTAAATTGTAGATCAGGTCGTCTTTACTTCTGACACCATGTAAGAGACCACGTCCGGTAAACATAAACTGAGTGCTTTATTCTAAGAGTAGAACTACAGCCATGTTGAGGAACCGAACAACAACAACGAGCACATGGAAAAGCTTGGCTCTGATTGGCTGAATAACAATGACGTATCGTTACAATAGTAAACTGAAAGAATCATTTACATACCTGTCAATGTCTTCCCACAGTATAAATTGTCAGCAAAAGAGGGGACAATCACTGTTTGCTATGTTTAACATTACCCAAGTGTTTTAAAGTTTGGAATAATCGTTTTCAATAAAGCCGGGACACCTGAAATAAACCCATTTTCCCCATGTGTTTGGGAATGCATACATGCAGGTGTATGTCCCATAATTGTGATGTGATTATTGATTACAACATCCTTCTCATATACTATGAAGCTCAAAGTTAATCATCTTTCTTTATTTTATCATCACAAATAAATTTTTGCTGTTGTTGTTATTGCTGTCATTATGCTAACCCCTTTTGGGAAGTTCCCTAAGAGTTGAATTTGTTAATGACTTAGTTTTGCAGAAGCACAAAGGAACTGGGGTCACTGACTTCATTTCCAGAAAAAAGCTTCTTCAACAATGCCTAGTTCCATACAATGCAATATGCTTTTACAATTAATTGCTTGAGTCAAGGTTGCTCTATGCTATATATACTTTTTTACGTTCAAGGTATTTACGACTTAGCTTACACTGATAACATTGGTAAATGGCCAGTTGTAACTCTTCTTATCCCTACTAAGGAGAAATAAAAAACTGAACACTAATTTAGCACAATTAATTAATTAATTAATTAATTAGGAAAACTAGCAAGATGATGTGTCCATACTATTAAAAACTATAAACACAAATATTATCCTCTCAAACACTGCAAGATTTAGACAGATGAGACCTGGTTAAAAAGGCTTGGCCCCTTCCTCGGGTCATTCCTTAGCCCCCTAAACTCTGATGCAGCTGTCAGTTGAGTTCCATGCGTGCATTACATTACAAAGACACACCCAAAGCTAGACCAACTGTGTACTTAATCCTTGCTACATGTCATTGTCAGTAGTTTTGCTTACAGGTATAGGCTAAAGTGTGATAAAAGAAAAAAACACAGACGTTAATAGTCTGTTGCTTCGCCTTACAGGGAAGCAATAATTATCACAGCAATGATTAATGGCGCCCACTAGAATTTTCAGTAATGCTTAGTGCTTGTAAATACACATCTATCCCATAGTTGGTAGAACTCCAAGGTACACGACAGCAGCACAGCAAGAACGGAAACAAAATGGCGGATCTTCAATATTGCAATATTGGCGCCCATTCCATCGTGGATTTTTCAACAGCTCCTACCCAGACCCCAGAAATCATCACCTCATCATGAAGAACGCACCGCATATAACGACAAAAGCACCTCGTATAATGATGTCAAACAAAGCACCGCATATAACGTAAAAATGACTTCATATAATGACAAAACCACCACATACAACGACGAAAGCACCGCATATAAAGACAAAAGCACTGCATATAACTACAAAAGTACCGCATATAAAGACGAAAGCACCGCATATAATGACGAAAGCACCGCATATAATGACAAAAGTACCGCATATAAAGACGAAAGCACCGCATATAATGACAAAAGTACCGCATATAAAGACGAAAGCACCGCATATAATGACGAAAGTACGACATATAATAAGAAAAGCAGTGCATATAATATGAAAGGCACCGCATATAATGCAAAATGCACCGCATATAAGGTAAAATACACCGCATACATGTATAACGAAAAATGCACCGCGTATAATTAAAGAGGTTGACATAAGACAGTGTTGGCGTTCCATACTATTCTCTAAAACACTTATATTCCCATTTTCTAGTACCACTGACATACTGTATGCTAAGTTAACTTTTGGGTTTAGGGGTTAGGGTTATTTTAGAATTCAATTACAAGCCATTCATAATAAGAACTTATTTTAACTTAAAAATCTTTGTGTCTTTCGAATTCATTTGTTCAAGATAATTCAGTCATCCTAATTTCAACTTGTAAGCCACACATGTATGCACTGCGAACCTATTTTCAAATTTGTTGACAGTTACTGTAACAAAAAGTGAATGACTTATGTCGTAGACATAATTATACACTGTAGTTCTCTATTGTAGAAAAAAATGAGAACAAGGCACCATCCACACTACGGGAGAAATTTGAAAATGCAACAATCACCAGTCATTTTTAATTTGTGTTTGAGGAAAACTCAGGCAGGGAAGTAACACGATTGCCATGACGTCATCATTATTGAAAAGCTCTGTGTTCAAAATGTTTTCTGCCTACACGAAAACGTAAAGTCTGTGCTTTCAAACTCTTCCGGTTTGAAGCTTCGTTTTTGTGATGGATTAGCGTAGACGGTGAGCCTAGCCATAGAAAAAAAACTGCGTTTTCAATGTTCACGACAGCATAGTAATTATTGTTTTGCAGAAACAATAATTGTGAACAACAGCAACAACAACGACAACAAAACAACCTACAACTTCCTTAAGAAAAAAAAGGAAAAATGTTTCGGAATGCGGCCTTCTTGTGTCATAAAGTAAAACAACTCCTGACCAATAATCTTTTGCTACATACATGTACATATTGATAAAGTTCTATGGAGTGCTCTTTACTTTCATGTGTCAAGAAATTAGCTTTCTTCCTCTGAAAGGAACTATAGTGAATGGTAAAAACCAAGACTCGGTAAGAGCCAAGAAAAAAACTGGAGCGGATCTAGGGGGAAGTGCAGGGTGAGCACACACCCCTCCCCCGAGATGACATACAGCTTTCTAATATAACTGGTATTCTGCAGTCAGTTATGCTATTCCTTAGTAAGAAAAATACTGGATCCGCCCTTGTGAAAACCCGAGACTTTAACTTGAATGATGTTAGACTCCGAGGCAAAATGAAACTCAGGAGTAAAAGGCATTTGGAAGAGGAAAAGGAAGATTCTGGCTCCGGGTCAGGTCGCTCTGCTAGCACCATTCCAGACAAGCCCAATCGAAGGTCGCCGCATAAAGTCTGGGAGTTTTAGAGCTCTGTTTTAAATTTCATGGACGAGTTATAGCGCAACAAGGACCAATGGCAGTGGCATTTTTGCTTGCTTTGAAGGCAAAAACATATCTCACAAGAATATTCCCGAAAACTAAATTTTTTCCCTGCGTTTTCGAGAATATCCTTTAAAACTAAGTAAATAGGCAAACGCAACGCCACATTGCTTGAATCTGGGGGGACTGGTGATGAGAATTGCATTCAAGTGAGCCTATGTTTCCGAGAAAGAAGTCTGGTGCCTACTTGGTAAATAAGTGAAAGTTAAAGGAAATATTATTGTCAGAGAAAATCATATTTGTGAAATAACGTTATATTATCGCATGATAAAGATCAACGATCCTCACCTTGGCACGTTTCAGGAAAGCTGTTAGATTGACAACTTGCTCTTAATAAATGTCTCTTTACTCCTTTATCTTGCCTTGCTAAATTTTGCAGCAACTTGTTTGAAACGAAAAATAAAATTACACTTTGCAATGGATGAAAATCAGATTATATTGACCTCAATAATAATAAAAAATAGTCAGTTTGTTCACCTTGGGACGCCATGTTTGATTTACTTACCTTTCTTTCATTTATCGAGGGCTCAAAGAGCGACACTAATGAGAGACACCGTGATCGATATGGCGCCCGGTGAAGAGGGCATATCCGCTGAGGTCGTGATAATTTTGGATATCTCCAACAGATTTGTTATTAAATACAAGGCCAATGATATTTTTCTCCTTTTTAGTAAAGCTTCCAAGTTCTTGTCATTTGAGGTAGTGTATATTTTCTCTTAGTTTTTCTCCGCGGAGATCTTAAATAATATTTTGAAAAATGTGAAAAATAAGTCGACAGACTGGCGATGGTAAATAAAAACGGCAGTTTAGTCTATCCAGGTACTTAAGTTTTAGACGCTAGCAAAGGTTGATTGTAAATGAACTACTCCTCTTCAAACGTCAAATAAAGAGTTTCATTACAAAATAATGTTTAATCTGATTGTGAGTGAATTTAATAATACAATGTAAGTAATTCTCGCCACTTTACTTTGTTCTACAAAATTAATCTATTCCAAACTGAGTAAGGACCGTGTAAAGTTCTGAGAGCGAATCATTAAAGCGTGGGGCATGGAAACAATTGGTTAGTTGATCAAATTATCCCGGCATAGTCAATCGAACTAATCCGAACCAGAAACCACTCGAACCCAATCGTTCGATGGGAGTTCGATTGGTTCGGCAATCGAACTGGAACTTTTTTGTGAGATTACCGAACCCAATCGAACTCAATCGACGCGATTGGTTCGATTTTGTTCGGTAGAAACTAAATGGTATACAACATTGATAAGCATTAACTCTTAGTAGAATTAGAAGGAATTCACTCTTTAACTGAGTTATAACTAGAGGAGCAAGCGTGAGAGATATTAACACATTTCAGTAAACTAAAATCTTTATTGTTTAGCTGATTCGAAATTGATTCATTCACAATATGAATATCGCTCGGGATTACACCAAACGGTGATATTTTTAAAAGATTTATACCGTCGTCGCTAAAGCTTCGCTTAGATAACTAGAAAACGACAACTGCAACTGAATCTGGACACACGCAGCAGTGTACAGTGTGTACAAAATAGTTACTACTGGCGCTAAAAGTGTCCTCATTACGTCAATTAAAGTAGATTTCTATTAACTTGAACTGCAAGTGATGTTTGCAGAAGCTGCTGCAGAACACAAGCAATGTACACTAGACTTTCGATGTGGCAACAGTTCATTAAATGTAAAAGAAATAACACTAACGCCAATAACAAAAAAAATTTCTTAACGTCATAATCAATAAAGTAAACAAAGTATGTATTGTTCCTGCGCATTAGTTTTACCGCATTGGTGTTGGGCTCTACTGCTGGTTTTGGGATATCCGGAATGGAAGCGAAGTACGTGGAGTATTTTAAAGTTGTTAAATGTGTTGAGGATGAATCGGATGATGTTGATGTTTGATCTTGAATGAGCTCGGCGTCTGCCCTGTGCGACATCTTGCCTCAGTTGCCTGTTGTTAGTTATAGTCTCCTCCGCAGCCGTTACTAGAGTCGTCACGCAACGCTTCTCGTTGCGTAACGGCTGCGGAGGAGACTAGCCTGTTGTACTCGTGTTTGAAATAGAAGCCAATAAATAACTTATTTAACCACAACGCTTTGTTTCAGGTCAGATGAAACTGGTTCGTGTTTCTGATTGTTGAGGTGTTCGATTATGTTCGATTGAGTTCGATTATATTCGATTATCGAACTGTTCGATTACCGAACGTTCGATTGCGTTCGATTGGCAAAATATTTTTGTGAGTTCGATTAAGTTCGATTACCGAACTCAATCGAGCGATTGGGTTCGATTGAATACGTCGGGAATTATATCCCTCATCTGAAAGCACCAAAGATCAGCCATTTCCGAGTTCCATTTCGCCTCTGGGCCAGAAATGGAAAGTTGTTTTATTTCCTTTGAGTGAAAATCTTTGATGTTGTCGACCTTCACGGTCACGCGCCATTATTCCGAGAAAAAGGTAAAAACCCCAAATTCCTGGCATGCATCAACGTCCGCCCGGCAACGGTTGTGTCGATTCGTACAAAAGGAAAAGCACTTTATTGAGGTCAGTTGCGTTACTGTTCTGTTCACTCCTAAGCAAGTGGTTTTGTATTGAAGCAAAGTTATGATTCAAGTGTCAACTTGTTGGTCATCGTGCAGATAGAAGATCAGGTAAGTTTTTGTTTTGTTGCGGTGTATGCTACTGCACAGACTGCACGTGAACAAGCAACATTTGTTTACAACACTGTTAAATTCTCCACGGCTTCGATTACAAGCTACTTTAAAGAATTTAGAAATCTGGCTCGCTCTGATCTTTACATCGGTTACGGTTTGTACGATAATCTTCAGTTGAAATCAACGACACTCTTCGAAGTTCGACTGAAAGGGAAAGAGCAAGCCACGCATTAACAATGATCGACCTTTGAGCGTTTTTGAATGAAGTGCGACACAAGTGCGACACATGAAGCGACAGCCGCATTTCTGATTTCTGAATTCAACAGGGCAGAAGTGCGGCTCATGAACCTTATAACCATTAGATTTAAACCACATTTGCTCTACCATTGAAAGTTTTCTTGTATACGGTGAGCTGCACAATAATGTTAATAAACCTCATTGAAGGAAAAACTCTTGGGGAAGATGGGGGGTCCCTACCACATCTCGCTTCACTTTCTACAATGGAAGGGGTATGAAGAACGTACGAGGACCATACGTTTATTAAATGGCTCTGTATAATTTTGGTCCAGTACTTGTTCTCCAGTTAGGATTTCAGAAGTATCCCTCTGAAGTTTGTTTCAATTTTTGACCATTTGATATTTTTAAAAGAGTTTTGTTTGATTTTAAGGGGCATTTTCACGAAGATTTTGCTGCATTTTGTTCCAAAAGGTCTTACAATCATCACTAAGCATCTTCCCTTATAAACCGCATGCGCCTTTCAATTGAAGTGTCTGATACGTGAGTTAAGAGAGTAATTTTAGCGATTTTTGCAAGATGCAAAGATACAATTTTAAGTTGTGTGGCTGCCTCTTTATTTTTGTTTTAATCACATGAAAGTCCTTCAATATAATGCGGCATTGTTCCGAGAAAAAGGGAAAAACCCCAAATTCCTGACACGTGTGAACGCCCCCACGCGAGTGAAATCATTCAAAATGTTTCTTTCTTTGAGCGTTTTTCTAAATGATGATACTAAGTGAGTTGTTGAAGAGAGTAATTAATTTTTAGTGATTTTCGTGCTGGTTGCCTGTGTTAATATAATCATACTTGTATTATCATGTGAAAGGTTTTGCTGTTAGCCCTCACGGTGACCCGGGATTGTTCGGAGAAAAAGGGAAAAACCCCGAAATTTTCTGACGCGAATCAACTGCCCCCCGCGTGGTTCGTGTTCATCCACACTGTATGTTCTTCATTCAGATGAGTTGTGTACAACTGTTCTGTTAAATCCAAAGCAAGTCGTTTTGTATTCAATCAACTGAAGTGTCGTGTTGTTGGTCACCGTGGTTGTAGAAGATCAGGTAAGTTTTTGTTTTGTTGCTGTGTATGCGCTGCGAGTGGACAGTATTTATTTTCAAGACTGCTAAATTCTTCATTGCTTCGATTACAATACTTTAAAGGCTCGCTTTGATCATTACGTTGATTCACGGCTAGCTTTTACGATAATATTGTCCGTCAAAATCAACGACGCTCCTCGAATTTCGAACGAGAAAGAGAAAGCCATGCATGATTGAATATCATCGACTTTCGAGCGATTTTTGGGCGATCGACGACTGATTTATACGATCGTAATTCCGGGAAACTAGGGCCCGGTTCCTGAAAGGAGGAATAGTTCTATTCCAGGGATAAATGTGCCTTATTTCATGGATAACTTTATCCCAGGAATGAATTCTGTTCCTAAAAGAAGGAATAGCGCTATTCAGGGAATAAATCTGGGATAAATTTATTACACCTTGCGAGGTAGTAGTAAATCGCTCGCTATTCCAGGGATAAATCTGCGAAAACAAGATGGCCGACCTGCTGCTGGTCGTCTTAATAGCTACCAAACATCGGCAAAAGTAAAATCTATTCCTTAACATTCCCGCTTCATCGTGTTACAATTTCAGCGAAATCGAACAAAACCAGCACTAATTCGAATAGATCGCTTTCACTGTCACGCAATAAAAAAATTAATCGAAAACTATCCAGTGGAAAAAGCTAAGAAATTGTGATGTTATAAAAGATAAAAAATAAGGCACTTCTCCAAGTTTTAGCCCTGTGCGTTTCCCCAAACTTCAGATATTCGTCGAAATGTTTCGCAGAAATTTAAAGAGCCCAGTATAAAAAGGCCATGTTGGTGTACCTCCATGGTACACCAA
>OZ026595.1:7873115-7878115 GCA_964020085.1 Micromussa lordhowensis
TACTTACATGTACAATGTCTACTTTAGAGAGCAAGAAGACGACTACGCTAGAGTGAAATTTCTTAACACCTTTTCATAAATCCAGACATGTTTACAAAACTGCATATTACAGGCACTTATTAAAAACTCGATTAATTTAGGAAACTTCTATGAAACAAAAATGGGCTAACATTCCCTTTTAATTACCCAGAATTAGGTAAATAACAAATAAGTTATTTTATCATTCGATGCAGTTTTTCCTTCTTTTTCATTGGCCAAAAGCCCACCACGTGACCTGCAAATAACTACCTATAAATAATGGTCTGCTCATGCGTAGTACTGTCGAAATGTGTTTTGCTGCAAATAATATTCTGCTCATGCGCAATTGAAACCACGCTCTTGTTTGAAAAATGGCAGATCCCTTCCCTAAGCTGTGAGAGAATGATTTAAATATGAAAACAAAACTGGTAATCGAATGACAAAACAGTTATTGAACCCGGTTATCGCAAAATATCGTGATTTGTCAATGTCTCGCATATCAATTATTTGCCTCAGCCTTATCACGATATTTTGCTCAAACTCGTCCCAATAATAGCTGTTATCGGAGTTGAGCCCGCTGTCAAATATTCCTTTGTTTAGAGCGGCACACAAACGAGGCTAAAGGGTCAATACAATGCAGTATTGACCCTTTCGCCTCGTTTGCATGTCAAACTGCTGATAACTGCGATAAGAGCTATTGTTAGTTATTTGTCGTTTCGATCATTTTTTTTTGTGTCACATGACTTGACCACAAGAATATTGACAAGAACAACAACACATGAGTTGATTTACGGACCAAGTGTCTTAGTAAACCTGATACATCACAAGAAACAAAGCGACAGAACATGAACAGCATACCTGTCACTCACACTGCAATAGGCCAGGTAAACAATGTTACAATAAATAGAGGATTGGTAAAAGAAAATATGCTTCTCAATGTTATTAATAATTCATCAAGTTAAAACAAAGAAAATCACAAATGTGAAGAAGGTTTGGATTCCCGGTCGTTTAACTGTTAGCATAGATTTCGACGATTTTACTTCGCCGTTTACTCCTTAGGTTTTGTTTGGATTGAGAAGATGATATATCAAACGCCACCTCGAATTTCGTCAAAAATACTCCGCTGCGAGTTTTTTCAACTCCCTTCTCCCTCGTGTTTGATATATTACTTCAGGCTTTCATGGGAATGCAGAACACTATCTTAATAATTTTGTTGCCCTTCCCTCTCGTATATCATCTCACAAAAGAAATATCTAGCCCTATACAAAAAAAAAAACACTTATCAGCGCATGTTCACTCGGATATTTGAACGGAAAGCTACAATACAGGAGTCGAGTGCTCTGGGTGAAAAGTTCTCCCAGCGGCAGATCATCTAGTAACGAACATGGTATTCATAAAACTATCGATCACACTTTCAAGTTTCAAGGCCGAATAAATTGTCCATTTTTTAATGGCCTATTAGACTGTGTTTGGTCCTCACGTGTTGCCAACTTTGTAATTAATCAAGATCTATTTTGCCTAATAGAAAAGGGAAGAATCTCTAACAAAAAGTTCGAACGACGAAGTGGAAGACAAAGTTGGTAATCTTGGCAACGCTTATCAAAGCCTGGGGGATCTTAAAACAGCCATGACTACCGTGAACGTCATCTAAAAATTGCAAAAGAAGCGGGAAACAAATTAGGAGAAGGAAACGCTTATGGTAATCTTGGCAAGGCTCATCAGAGTCTGGGGGATTTCAAAACAGCCATTGACTACCATGAACGTCATCTAAAAATTGCCAAAGCTAGAAATGGAAGACAAAGTTGGAGAAGAAAACGCCTATGGTAGTCTTGGCAACGCTTATCAAAGTCTGGGGGATTTAAAAACAGCCATTGACTACCAAGAACGTGCTCTTAAAATTGCCAAAGAAGTGGGAAGCAAAGTTGGAGAAGGAAACGCCTATGGTAATCTTGGCAACGCTTATCAAAGTCTGGGGGATTTCAAAACAGCCATTGACTACCATGAACGTCATCTTAAAATTGCCAAAGAACTTGGAAACAAAGTTGGAGAAGGAAACGCCTATGGTAATCTTGGCAACGCTTATAAAAGTCTGGGGGATTTAAAAACAGCCATTGACTACCAAGAACGTGCTCTTAAAATTGCCAAAGAAGTGGGAAGCAAAGTTGGAGAAGGAAACGCCTATGGTAATCTTGGCAACGCTTATCAAAGTCTGGGGGATTTCAAAACAGCCATTGACTACCATGAACGTCATCTAAAAATTGCCAAAGAACTTGGAAACAAAGTTGGAGAAGGAAACGCCTATGGTAATCTTGGCAACGCTTATAAAAGTCTGGGGGATTTAAAAACAGCCATTGACTACCAAGAACGTGCTCTTAAAATTGCCAAAGAAGTGGGAAGCAAAGTTGGAGAAGGAAACGCCTATGGTAATCTTGGCAACGCTTATCAAAGTCTGGGGGATTTCAAAACAGCCATTGACTACCATGAACGTCATCTTAAAATTGCCAAAGAACTTGGAAACAAAGTTGGAGAAGGAAACGCCTATGGTAATCTTGGCAACGCTTATAAAAGTCTGGGGGATTTAAAAACAGCCATTGAGTACCAAGAACGTGCTCTTAAAATTGCCAAAGAAGTGGGAAGCAAAGTTGGAGAAGGAAACGCCTATGGTAATCTTGGCAACGCTTATCAAAGTCTGGGGGATTTAAAAACAGCCATTGGCTACCATGAACGTCATCTAAAAATTGCCAAAGAACTTGGAAACAAAGTTGGAGAAGGAAACGCCTATGGTAATCTTGGCAACGCTTATAAACGTCTGGGGGATTTAAAAACAGCCATTGACTACCAAGAACGTGCTCTTAAAATTGCCAAAGAAGTGGGAAGCAAAGTTGGAGAAGGAAACGCCTATGGTAATCTTGGCAACGCTTATAAAAGTCTGGGGGATTTAAAAACAGCCATTGACTACCAAGAACGTGCTCTTAAAATTGCCAAAGAAGTGGGAAACAAAGTTGGAGAAGGAAACGCCTATGGTAATCTTGGCAACGCTTATCAAAGTCTGGGGGATTTCAAAACAGCCATTGACTACCATGAACGTGATCTTAAAATTGCCAAAGAACTTGGAAACAAAGTTGGAGAAGGAAACGCCTATGGTAATCTTGGCAACGCTTATAAAAGTCTGGGGGATTTAAAAACAGCCATTGACTACCAAGAACGTGCTCTTAAAATTGCCAAAGAAGTGGGAAACAAAGTTGGAGAAGGAAACGCCTATGGTAATCTTGGCAACGCTTATCAAAGTCTGGGGGATTTCAAAACAGCCATTGACTACCATGAACGTCATCTTAAAATTGCCAAAGAACTTGGAAACAAAGTTGGAGAAGGAAACGCCTATGGTAATCTTGGCAACGCTTATAAAAGTCTGGGGGATTTCAAAACAGCCATTGACTACCAAGAACGTGCTCTTAAAATTGCCAAAGAAGTGGGAAGCAAAGTTGGAGAAGGAAACGCCTATGGTAATCTTGGCAACGCTTATCAAAGTCTGGGGGATTTCAAAACAGCCATTGACTACTATGAACGTCATCTTAAAATTGCCAAAGAAGTGGAAAACAAAGTTGGAGAAGGAAACGCCTATGGTAATCTTGGCAACGTTTATCAAAGTCTGGGGGATTTCAAAACTGCCATTGAATACTATGAACGTCATCTAAAAATTGCCAAAGAAGTGGAAGACAAAGTTGGGACTGCCATATCGTTTTCTCATCTGGGTGGGACCTTTGAATTACTAGAGTTTCTTTCCGAGGCTCTTGACTGTTTTCATTCCAGTGTGAGAATGTTCAATATCATTAGGCATGATCTTAAAGGTAAAGATGAGTGGAAAATTAGTTACCGCAATATGTATGAATTTGCCTACACTAGTCTATGGCGTCTACTACTAAAAAACGGCAAGGTAGCCGAGGCTCTATTTGCTGCTGACCAAGGACGTGCGCAAGCTCTGAATGATCTTATGGAATTAAACTATGGACTCGAAACAACTTACTCTCAGTTACATACTCCGGAAGAAGGTACATTCGACTCATTCAGTTTTCTTCCATCGACTACCGTTTTTATAGCAGTTGATGATCAAGACATTGTTTTCTGGATTGCCCAAGACGGATACGACGTGCAACTGAGGAAAATGAAAGTTAGTGATAAGGACTTAATACAGTCTTTAATTGTGAGTGCTTCTCAGGAAATCGGTGTAAGGGCTGGTATAAAATGCGAGGATCGCTCATTGGATAATCTGGGAGATGAGCAGGTGGCAAATGAAAGGTCTCCACAGACACCAGCTAAGCCTGGTCCCCTCCGCATGAATGCATTAAGAATGTTTTATGACGTCATCATTGACCCTATTGCAGACTTGATCCATGGGAACGAACTTATCTTCGTTCCTGAAGGTCCATTGTGCCTGGCTCCTTATGCTGCATTGGACTCTAGTTCCAGGTATTTGTGTGATGTTTGTAGGATCCGAGTGATTCCGTCCCTCACCAGTTTGAAACTAATCACAGATTCTCCGGCTGGTTATCACAGCAAGACAGGGGTGCTTCTAGTGGGTGATCCGTGGGTACAAGAGGTTGTTATCCCAGGGAAAGTATTGGAACAGCTTCCATATGCCAGAAAAGAAGTACAGATGATTGGGAGAATATTCCACACCGCACCCCTCATTGGAAGAGAGGCAACAAAGAGCGAAGTGTTGAGACGACTTCCCTCAGCTGCTTTAATACACATTGCGGCACATGGTCGAATGGAAACAGGCGAAATTGCCTTAGCACCCAACACTACACGAGCGTCCCAGATTCCTGCGAATGAAGACTTCCTTTTAACTATGAAAGACGTAACGAGTGCTCAAATTCGTGCAAGGCTGGTGGTGTTAAGTTGCTGTCATAGTGGTCGTGGAGAGATTAAGGCTGAGGGAGTTGTTGGCATTGCACGAGCGTTCCTGGGTGCCGGTGCTCGTG
>OZ026595.1:7883115-7885615 GCA_964020085.1 Micromussa lordhowensis
CGAAGAGAACATTGTTAAAATTCGTAATTTATAGTTTGAAATTTTCTTCGGTTTTACCAGAATAGTTTGGTCTTATTACTGTATAGCCTCAGGTGACTAATCGGTTCTAAGCTAAAATTTCGTTTTATCTGATCGAAATATCCCACACCCAGTTAATTTTCCCCCCAAATCATTTTTCTTAGTCCAGGTTCCCACCCTCAAATATTTACGATATGAATAATCTTAAAAACTTTGTAACGGTCACTTTTGAAAATATATGTTGACTAGCATCTGAAACGTCAAGTTCTGCATTGCAATCGATGCGATGAGTACAATGCTTATCACCGCTGAAAAGTTAAGCTTTAAACTTCGCATATGACCAGGACATTTAGTGATGGACATCCTAAAGTCCTCCCAGCTTGTAATTTTCTCTGACAGTACTATTTTTTTAACATTTTCCTACAGAAGTCTTGCAGGTTCTCTCTTCAAACTCTTACGAAGTTCGAGGCGGCGAAAACCGGAAGTGGCGTTGGATTTTTGCGTTTGACCGCTGTGTGGTCGCCGATGGCTTCGCAGGTCGGCCTTTCCACTTAATTAATAAAATGCATATCTGACCTCTAAATCAGCCCCTGCTAGCACAGCTCCTCGTAAAATGCAGTTTTGAAGATTGGCGCCTTTCAGCGTAGCGACGCGGAGGTTCACATTCCCCAGCTGACTTCCTTCCAAGTCAGAATTCTTCAAGTTCACACCTGAAAGAAAAGACACTTTACGCCTTGCAAGCTTGAAATCAAAAAAGAAACTAGCCTGTTCCAGGCTCTCGGTAGTTGGGGACGAGCGAAAACGAGCGAGAAAAAAAACGCGGGAGGACTCAGGCGAGGAGCGGCGGGAGAGCCTGTAAGACTTTCTTTAACGACCCTCTTCTGGTATAGCAGGAGCTGCTATACCCTCTGATTGATCAATTTTGAGTCCAGAGACCTGGCTATCAAGCTCTCGGAGAATGGAGTTGCGAGATGGTAAACTTTGATTGACAAGATATGAGGTAACCGCCGGAGTGTTGACAGTACTGTCAAAATCGACCAATCGGAGGGTATAGCAAAAAGCAAAGACGCGATTCGTCGATCTCTAATTTGACGCGAGGGCTATCTGCGAGCCTATACCATTTAAGCTAGCATTAAACAAGAGTAGACGACGAAGAAAATTTACAAACTTAGATTCGAACTAGAACAACAGCAAAGCACATTGGGATTACAAAATGGCGCCTAAACGACCTCTAAACCGTCCTGATGTGCGTTTCTGAAAGTATGGTTAGACGAGTTAGGAGCTAGGACGGAAAGCTAGGACGAAAGTCTAGTCAGACGGGTCTCTCGTCCCCTAGTGTGAACACGGCTATAGCGCAGTCATACAGGGACAATTTCTTACCCTCTAAATTAGCCCTAGTTCCAGCAGGATCTTCAAAATTACAACCTCGAAGGGAGGCCCCTTCCATTTGGGCCCTCTGAAGACGCGTACAGCTAAGAATGGCTCCCTTAAAAAAAGTAGAACAAAAAGAGAAAGGAAGATTTCATTACTATTTAGGAAAGTAAAATGATTCAGCAATTCAGCTATTCCAATTTGGACTCAAAGAGCTTTCTGTATAATGAATTCACGAATACCAGTTGTCTAACTATGCACAATCGCGATAATAGTGTTGAGGAATTAATATCTTAAAGTGCCTATAACCCCAGAATTTTTTTGGGCTAAGATGAAACTTAGAGAAACACACAAAAAGAATTTGCCAAAATTTTCGGTTTGTGATATTTTTAAGGGCTTTAAAAATTAACAGAAAGTAGTTGAAATTTGATATCTTTTGTGTTACGACCGAGCTGGTGAGGGGTCTGGGTATATTCCTAGGTTGACGTCACATATTCAGTTACATAGCATTAACTCTTTATAAACATGCATGCAAAACAGTCTGTGACGTCAACCCAGTAATAGACCCAGGCTCCTCGCCAGCTCGGTCATGTATCAAATTTCAGCTACTTTATGTTAATTTTTAAAGCCCATAAAAATATCACAAACCGAAAATTTTGGCAAATTCTTTTTGTGTGTTTGTCTAAGTTTCATCTTAGGCAAAAAAAATTCTGGGGTTATAGGCACTTTAAGGCTTTGTGAAAATTTCCAGTAACAAATAAATTGATGAAGTTATTGATTCTCTACTCTTCTGTTCTTGCTTTATACGTCGCATTGTAAGGAGAAATTAGATTAACATCACTTTTTCACGCTACTCACATCCATATGTGCTCCAGAGAGATTCGCTCGCTCCAGACAGCAGTTCGACAGATTTGCGTGTGCAAGGTCTGTCTTCCTAAGATTCGCCATTTTGAAATTAATAAAACGTAGATCAAGTTTGGAAAGATCCGCCGAGTCTAAATTGATTCCCTGTGAAATTAAAATTAAAAGAAAACATAGAGACTGATGATTCGACGCAACTTTTAAATAGTTACAGACGAAATCTGATAGGAAATCGACCAATTTCAGTTGT
>OZ026595.1:7893115-7903115 GCA_964020085.1 Micromussa lordhowensis
TAAAAGGCATTTGGAAGAGGAAAAGGAAGATTCTGGCTCCGGGTCAGGTCGCTCTGCTAGCACCATTCCAGATAAGCCCAATCGAAGGTCGTCGCATAAAGTCTGGGAGTTTTAGAGCTCTGTTTTAAATTTCATGGACGAGTTATAGCGCAGCAAGGACCAATGGCAGTGGCATTTTTGCTTGCTTTGAAGGCAAAAACATATCTCACAAGAATATTCCCGAAAACTAAATTTTTTCCCTGCGTTTTCGAGAATATCCTTTAAAACTAAGTAAATAGGCAAACGCAACGCCACATTGCTTGAATCTGGGGGGACTGGTGATGAGAATTGCATTCAAGTGAGCCTATGTTTCCGAGAAAGAACTCTGGTGCCTACTTGGTAAATAAGTGAAAGTTAAAGGAAATATCATTGTCAGATAAAATCATATTTGTGAAATAACGTTATATTATCGCATGGTAAAGATCAAGGATCCTCACCTTGGCACGGTTTAGGAAAGCTGTTAGATTGACAACTTGCTCTCAACCAATTTCTCTTTACTCCTTTATCTTGCCTTGCTAAATTTTGCAGCAACTTGTTTTAAACGAAAAATAAAATTACACTTTGCAATCGATGAAATCAAATTATATTGACCTCAATAATAACAAAAAATAGTCAGTAATAAAATACCACAAAATTTTGCTCACCTCTTCTTGGGACGCCATGTTTGATTACTTAACTTTCTTTTATTCATCGAGGGCTCAAAGAGCGACACTAATGAAAGACACCGTAGTCGATATGGCGCCCGGTGAAGAGAGCATATCCGCTGAGGTCGTGATATTTTTGGATATCTCCAACTGATTTGTTATTGCGAGGCCAATGGTCTTTTTCTCCTTTTCAGTAAAGCTTCCAAGTTCTTGTCATTTGCGGTAGTGTATATTTTCTCTTTCTCTCCAACGACTTTTCAGTCCATTTATTTGATTTTATTATATTTTCTCTTAGTTTTTCTCCGCGGAGATCTTAAATAATATTTTGAAAAATGTGAAAAATAAGTCGACAGACTGACGATGGTAAATAAAAAGGGCAGTTTAGTCTATCAAGGTACTTAAGTTTTAGACGCTAGCAAAGGTTGATTGTAAATGAACTACTACTCCTCTTCAAACGTCAAATAAAGAGTTTCATTACAAAATAATGTTTAATGTGATTGTGGATGAATTTAATAATACAATGTAAGTAATTCTCGCCACTTTACTTTGTTCTACAAAACTGAGTAAGGACCGTGTAAAGTTCTGGGAGCGAATCATTAAAGCGTAGGGCATGTAAACAATTGGTTAGTTGATCAAATTATCCCGGCGTAGTCAATCGAACTTATCCGAACCAGAAACCAATCGAACCCAATCGAACCCAATCGTTCGATGGGAGTTCGATTGGTTGGGCAATCGAACATAATCGAACTGGAACTTTTTTGTGAGTTCGATTAAGTTCGATTACCGAACCCAATCGAGCGATTGGGTTCGATTGGGTTCGATTACCGAACGTTCGATTGACTACGTCGGGAAAGCACCAAAGATCAGCCATTTCCGAGTTGCATTTCGTCTCTGTGTCAAAACGACTCAAGCAATTTAAAGCCTGGGCCAGAAATGGAAAGTTGTTTTCTTTCCTTTGTGTGAAAATTTTTGATGTTGACCTTCACGGTCACGCGCCATTATTCCGAGAAAAAGGTAAAAACCCCAAATTCCTAACATGCATCAACTTCCGCCCGGCAAGCGGTTTGTGTCGATTCGTACAAAAATAAAAGCACTTTATTGAGGTCAGTTGTGTAACTGTTCTGTTCACTCCTAAGCAATTCGTTTTGTATTTAAGCAAAGCTATGATTCAAGTGTCAACTTGTTGGTCATCGTGCAAATAGAAGATCAGGTAAGTTTTTGTTTTGTTGGGGTGTATGCTACTGCACAGACTGCACGTGACCAAGCAACATTTGTTTACAACACTGTTAAATTCTCCACGGCCTCGATTACAAGCTACTTTAAAGACTTTAGAAAATCAGTCATTACTAAGCATCTTCCCTCATAAAGTGTCTGATACTATGTGAGTTAAGAGAGTAATTTTTGCAAGATGCAAAGATACAATTTGTCTGACTGGCTGGCTTCGCTAATATATTTATTTTTAGTTTAATCACATGGAAGTCCTTCAATATAATGTGGCATTTTTCCGAGAAAAAGGGAAAAACCCCAAATTCCTGACTCGTGTGAACGCCCCCACGCGGGTGGAATCCATTCAAAATGTTTTCTTTGGGCTTTTTTCTAAATGATGATACTAAGTGAGTTGTTGAAGAGAGTGATTAATTTTTAGTGGTTTGAAGATTTCGTGCTGGTTGCCTGCGTTCATATAGTTATATTTGTATTACCATGTGAAAGGTTTTCCTGTTAGCCCTCACGGTGACATGTTAATATAATCATATTTACATTATCATGTGAAAGGTTAATCTGTTAGCCCTCACGGTGACGCGGGATTGTTCCGAGAAAAAGGGAAAAACCCCGAAATCAGTTCTGACGCGAATAAACTGCCCCCCCCCCCCTCCACCCCGCGTAGTTCGTGTCCATCCACACTGTATGCTCTTCATTCAGATCAGTTGTGTTCACTCCTAAGCAAGTGGTTTTGTATTCAAGCAAAGTTATCTGATTCAAGTGTCATCTTGATGGTCATCGTGCAAACAGAAGATCAGGTAAGTTTTTGTTTTGTTGTGGTGTATGCTACTGCACAGACTGCACGTGACCAAGCAACATTTGTTTACAGCACTGTTAAATTCTCCACGGCTTCGATTACAAGCTACTTTAAAGAATTTACAAAAAAACTGGCTCGCTTTAATCTTTACATCGGTTACGGTTTGTACGATAACCTTCAGTTGAAATCAACGACACTCTTCGAAGTTCGACTGAAAGGGAAAGAGGAAGCCACGCATTAACAATGATCGACCTTTGAGCGTTTTTGAATGAAGTGCGACGCAAGTGCGACACATGAAGCGACAGCCGCATTTTCTGATTTCTGAATTCAACAGGGCAGAAGTGCGGCCCATGAACCGGGCCTTATAACCATTAGATTTAAACCACATTTTCTCTACCATTGAAAGTTCTCTTGTATACGGTGAGCTGTAAAATAATGTTAATAAATCTCATTGAAGGGAAACTCTTGGGGAAGATGGGGGGTCCCACCCTCTCTCGCTTCACTTACTACAATGGAAGGGGTATGAAGAACGTACGAGGACCATACGTTTATTTAAATGGCTCTGTGTAATTTTGGTCCAGTACTTGTTCTCCAGTTAGGATTTCAGAAGTATCCCTCTAAAGTTTGTTACAATTTTTGACCATTTGATATGTTTAAAAGAGTTTTGTTTGATTTTAAGGGGCATTTTCACAAAAATTTTGTTGCATTTTGTTCCAAAAGGTCTTACAATCATCACTAAGCATCCTCCCTTATAAACCGCATGCTCCTTTCAATTGAAGTGTCTGATACTATGTGAGTTAAGAGAGTAATTTTAGCGATTTTTGCAAGATGCAAAGATACAATTTTAAGTTGTGTGGCTGGCTCTTTATTTTTGTTTTAATCACATGGAAGTCCTTCAATATAATGCGGCATTGTTCCGAGAAAAAGGGAAAAACCCCAAATTCCTGACACGTGTGAACGCCACCACGCGGGTGAAATCCATTCAAAATGTTTTTTTTTTTTCCCTTGAGCTTTTTTCTAAATGATGATACTAAGTACTGAAGTTGTTGAAGAGAGTAGTTAATTTTTAGTGATTTTCGTGCTTGTTGCCTGCGTTAATATAATCATATTTGTATTATCATGTGAAATGTTTTGCTGTTAGCCCTCACGGTGACCCGGGATTGTTCGGAGAAAAAGGGAAAAACCCCGAAATTTCTGACGCGAATCAACTGCCCCCCGCGAGGTTTGTGTCCATCCACATTGTAAGCTCTTCATTCAGATCAGTTGTGTACAACTGTTCACTCCTAAGCAAGTGGTTTTGTATTGAAGCAAAGTTATGATTCAAGTGTCAACTTGTTGGTCATCGTGCAAACAGAAGATCAGGTAAGTTTTTGTTTTGTTGTGGTGTATGCTACTGCACAGACTGCACGTGAACAAGCAACATTTGTTTACAACACTGTTAAATTCTCCACGGCTTCGATTACAAGCTACTTTAAAGAATTTAGAAAAAATCTGGCTCGCTCTGATCTTTACATCGGTTACGGTTTGTACGATAATCTTCAGTTGAAATCAACGACACTCTTCGAAGTTCGACTGAAAGGGAAAGAGGAAGCCACGCATTAACAATGATCGACCTTTGAGCGTTTTTGAATGAAGTGCGACACAAGTGCGACACATGAAGCGACAGCCGCATTTCTGATTTCTGAATTCAACACGGCAGAAGTGCGGCTCATGAACCGGGCCTTATAACCATTAGATTTAAACCACATTTACTCTACCATTGAAAGTTCTCTTGTATACGGTGAGCTGCAAAATAATGTTAATAAATCTCATTGAAGGGAAACTCTTGGGGAAGATGGGGGGTCCTTACCACATCTCGCTTCACTTTCTACAATGGAAGGGGTATGAAGAACGTACGAGGACCATACGTTTATTTAAATGGCTCTGTATAATTTTGGTCCAGTACTTGTTCTCCAGTTAGGATTTCAGAAGTATCCCTCTGAAGTTTGTTTCAATTTTTGACCATTTAATATTTTTAAAAGAGTTTTGTTTGATTTTAAGGGGCATTTTCACGAAGATTTTGCTGCATTTTGTTCCAAAAGGTCTTACAATCATCACTAAGCATCTTCCCTTATAAACCGCATGCTCCTTTCAATTGAAGTGTCTGATACTATGTGAGTTAAGAGAGTAATTTTAGCGATTTTTGCAAGATGCAAAGATACAATTTTAAGTTGTGTGGCTGCCTCTTTATTTTTGTTTTAAATTACATGAAAGTCCTTCAATATAATGCGGCATTGTTCCGAGAAAAAGGGAAAAACCCCAAATTCCTGACACGTGTGAACGCCCCCACGCGGGTGAAATCCATTCAAAATGTTTTTTTTCCCTTGAGCTTTTTTCTAAATGATGATACTAAGTGAGTTGTTGAAGAGAGTAGTTAATTTTTAGTGATTTTCGTGCTTGTTGCCTGCGTTAATATAATCATATTTGTATTATCATGTGAAATGTTTTGCTGTTAGCCCTCACGGTGACCCGGAAATGTTCGGAGAAAAAGGGAAAAACCCCGAAATTTCTGACGCGAATCAACTGCCCCCCGCGAGGTTTGTGTTCATCCACATTGTAAGCTCTTCATTCAGATCAGTTGTGTACAACTGTTCACTCCTAAGCAAGTGGTTTTGTATTGAAGCAAAGTTATGATTCAAGTGTCAACTTGTTGGTCATCGTGCAAACAGAAGATCAGGTAAGTTTTTATTTTGTTGCGGTGTATGCTACTGCACAGACTGCACGTGAACAAGCAACATTTGTTTACAACACTGTTAAATTCTCCACGGCTTCCATTACAAGCTACTTTAAAGAATTTAGAAAACAACTGGCTCGTTCTGATCTTTACATCGATTACGGTTTGTACGATAATCTTCAGTTGAAATTAACGACACTCTTCGAAGTTCGAAAGAGAAAAAGGAAGCCACGCACTAAAAATGATCGACCTTTAAGCGTTTTGAATGAAGTGCGACGCATGAATCGAGAGCCGCATTTCTGCGGAATTTCTGAATTCAACAGGGCAGAAGTGCGGCTCATGAACCGGGCCTTATAACCGTTGGATTTAAACCACATTTGCTCTACCACCTTTTCTTGTATACAGTGAGCTGCAAAATAATGTTAATAAGGCTCATTGAAGGAAACTGAACTCTTGGGGAAGATGGGGGCCCCACCACCTCTCGCTTCACTTTCTATAATGGAAGGGGTATGAAGAACGAACGAGGACCATACGTTTATTTAAATGGCTCTGTATAATTTTGGTCCAGTACTTGTTCTCCAGTTAGGATTTCAGAAGTATCCCTCTAAAGTTTGTTACAATTTTTGACCATTTGATATGTTTAAAAGAGTTTTGTTTGATTTTAAGGGGCATTTTCACAAAGATTTTGTTGCATTTTGTTCCAAAAGGTCTTACAATCATCACTAAGCATCCTCCCTTATAAACCGCATGCGCCTTTCAATTGAAGTGTCTGATACTATGTGAGTTAAGAGAGTAATTTTAGCGATTTTTGCAAGATGCAAAGATACAATTTTAAGTTGTGTGGCTGGCTCTTTATTTTGGTTTTAATCACATGAAAGTCCTTCAATATAATGCGGCACTGTTCCGAAAAAAAGGGAAAAACCCCAAATTCCTGACACGTGTGAACGCTCCCACGCGGGTGAAATCCATTCAAAATGTTTTTTTTCCCTTGAGCTTTTTTCTAAATGATGATACTAAGTGAGTTGTTGAAGAGAGTAGTTAATTTTTAGTGATTTTCGTGCTTGTTGCCTGCGTTAATATAATCATATTTGCATTATCATGTGAAATGTTTTGCTGTTAGCCCTCACGGTGACCCGGGATTGTTCGGAGAAAAAGGGAAAAACCCCGAAATTTCTGACGCGAATCAACTGCCCCCCGCGAGGTTTGAGTTCATCCACATTGTAAGCTCTTCATTCAGATCAGTTGTGTACATCTGTTCACTCCTAATAAAGCAAGTGGTTTTGTATTGAAGCAAAGTTATGATTCAAGTGTCAACTTGTTGGTCATCGTGCAGATAGAAGATCAGGTAAGTTTTTATTTTGTTGTGGTGTATGCTACTGCACAGACTGCACGTGAACAAGCAACATTTGTTTACAACACTGTTAAATTCTCCACGGCTTCCATTACAAGCTACTTTAAAGAATTTAGAAAACAACTGGCTCGTTCTGATCTTTACATCGATTACGGTTTGTACGATAATCTTGTCAGTTGAAATCAACGACACTCTTCGAAGTTCGAAAGGCAAAAAGGAAGCCACGCATTAAAAATGATCGACCGTTAAGGGTTTTGAATGAAGTGCGACACAAGTGCGACACATGAATTCGACAGAATTGAAGAAACTGCGTAGCGTCTTGTAAACTTACAAGTAGAGGTTAAAATATTTTTGAAAGACGCTTAATGGCGGTATAAAAGAACCGACGTAGCTACTACCTTCTTCAGGGTGTTTAAGCTGCCACTTAAATGGCTCTGTATAATTTTGGTCCAGTAATTGTTCTCCAGATAGGATTTCAGAAGTATCCCTCTAAAGTTTGTTACAATTTTTGACCATTTGATATTTTTAAAACAGTTTTGTTTGAATTAAAGGGGCATTTTCACAAAGATTTTGCTGCATTTTGTTCCAGCATCTTCCCTCATAAACCGCATGCTCCTTTCAATTGAAGTGTCTGATACTATGTGAGTTAAGAGAGTAATTTTAGCGATTTTTGCAAGATTTTAGTTGTCTGGCTGGCTGGCTTCGTTAATATATTTATTTTAAGTTTAATCACATGGAAGTCCTTCAATATTATGTGGCATTGTTCCGAGAAAAAGGGGAAAACCCCAAATTCCTGACACGTGTATGAACGCCCCCACGCGGGTGGAATCCATTCAAAATGTTTTTTCCTTGGGCTTTTTTCTAAATGATGATACTAAGTGAGTTGTTGAAGAGAGTGATTAATTGTTTATGATTTTCGTGCTGGTTGCCTGCGTTAATATAATTATATTTACATTATCATGTGAAAGATTTTGCTGTTAGCCCTCACGGTGACGCGGGATTGTTCTGAGAAAAAGGGAAAAACCCCGAAATTTCTGACGCGAATCAACTGCCCCCCACGTGGTTCGTGTTCATCCGCAATGTATGCTCTTCCGGCATTCAGATCAGTTGTGTACAACTGTTGTGTTCACTCAAAAGCAAGTCGTTTTGTATTCAAGCAAAGTGTCATGTTGTTGGTGACCGTGGTTATAGAAGATCAGGTAAGTTTTTGTTTTGTTGCGGTGTATAACGCTGCGCGTGGACAGTATTTATTTTCAAGGCTGCTAAATTCTTCATTGCTTCGATTACAAACTACTTTAAAGGCTCGCTTTGATCTTTACATTGATTCACAGCTAGCTTTTACGATAATATTGTCCGTCAAAATCAACGACACTCCTCGAATTTCGAACGAGAAAGAGAAAGCCATTGAATATCATCGACTTTCGAGCAATTTTTGGGCCATCGACGGCTGATTCATTCGATCCTAAATGTAAATCGGGAAAACCAGGAGTAAACAATTGGCGATGTGTAGAACACAAGTTTACTTATTCTGTCTTAATCACTAAAATCGCCATGCTTTCTTTTCAGGTAGCTTTTATACCGTGAAAAAGTGAAAGTATTATTTTGGTCTTACGGAATATCATGTACTTGGTGGTACTTAGCGGTTTCTAAACAAAGATACCAAGTGAGTTGTTGAAGAAAGTAATTAATTTTTAATGATTTAATTTCGTGCTGGTGGCCTGCGTTAATATAACTATATTTAAATTAATCATGTGAAAGTCTCTGCTGTTCACTAGGCATTGTTCCGAGAAAAAGGGAAAAAACCCGAAATTCCTGACACGAATCATCTTCCTCCCGCGCGGTTCATGTTTACTTGCACTGTAAGCTCTCAATGAACCTTTCCACGTTTTGGGGGTCTTTTAAAAAAGGATCTAATGTGCTAATGGTTCATAAAAAAAATTCAATTCACCTTTGTTATCTGAAACCCTAAGATATATACAATAGGTAAATTTAACTACGGATTGATATAATTTAAGGGTCAATGTTATAAGCGTTATGAATAGTCATCTTTACATAACTGTTTGGTGCACTCCAAATCAAGTCGTTTGTATTGAAGCAAAGTTATGACTCAAGTGTCATCCTGTTAAACTCCTGCTGGTCACCGTGGAAAAAAGAAGATCAGGTAAGCTCGCTCTGATCTTTACCTCGAGTTACAGCTTGTACGATAGTCTTGTCAGCCGAAACCAACAACACTTCTCGAATTTCGAACGAGAAAAAGGAAGCCATGCATTATTGAATATCATCGACTTTTTAGCAACTTTTGGCGAACACTCTACTATCAAAGATTGGAACGGAAGTCTCTCCTAATGTATAGAACATTAAATGGTATGACACCTGATTATCTGAGATCTAGATTCGTATATCGTGACAAGCTTATCGTTTAAGGAACACCGAAAACAAATTTTAGTTCTTCCACAACCTCGAACTGATTATCTTAAGAGGAGTTTTTTCGTACAGCGGAGCTCAGTTGTGGAACAACTTACCTATAGACCTAAGACAAACATCTTCACTGACCGATTTCAAATCTAAATTAAGTCGCCACAGTTTAGAGTAATATCTTAATTTTAAGTAAATTTTTAGACACGGCCTCCATGAAAAGCAGTCCAACACCTCTCGCATCACTTTCTATCGTCGAGGGGGTTTACTTACGCGGGCAACCAGGACCATACGTGTATTCAAATGGATCTGTATAATTTTGGTGCAGTACTTTGTTCTCCAAGAATTCCTTTAAAGGTTTGTTGCAATTTTAGACCATTTGATACTTAAAAGGGTTCGTATGATTTGAAGGGGCATTTTCACGAAGATTTTGCTGCATTTTGTTCCACAAGGTCTTACAATCATCACTAAGCATCTTCGCTGATAAATGCCATCCGCCTTTCTATTCGGAAGTTGATGATACTATGTGAGTTAAGAAACTAATATTACCGATTTTTGCAAGATGCAAAGTCACAATTGAAAGTCTGGCTGACTGGCTGCGTTAATATCTTTATTTTTACTTTAATCTTCATTTAGAGTAATAAGTAATTCTTACGACTTATTGCTTTGTTACTCTAGTACCTATTACTCTATATGAAGCTCATATCTCTCTATTCAATTTACCATGGAGGCAGCCACCAACCATCGCTTACCATTCATTGGCATGGAGATCTTCAAAATAGACCAACGTCTGGAAACCCGTGTCTACAGAAAGAAGACGA
>OZ026595.1:7910615-7940615 GCA_964020085.1 Micromussa lordhowensis
TCTTTTTGGTAAATAAATAATTTTTTCAGCAAAACTAAGGCCCTTTTAGCGTCATGGCAGCCAAAAAACTGATTTCACGGGGAAAATTTAGGTTTTAAAGGGTTAATTCCCAGTAACAAGTGGTAAACAATTTCCTATGTATAAGTCTGCAGGAAAATAGGATTCTGTCAAATTCAGATCGATAAGCTGTTACAGAACGTTCTGTCGTATAAGCAATATTTTTGAAAAACAAAGTTGTATTTAGCAATATTTTCTCGTAAAAATTCAAATTCTTTGTCAGTTATGGATAATGCCGTTCCATTCGTCTCTCAGTGGCAATTTCCAAAAAGTCAAACCGGAACTCTTGGTCGTCGAAGGAAAGCGCCCCTTTTCTATTCGTACGCTTTGGTCACCTGTGGTGTCGACAAAGGTAAACTCAAAAGGTTTAGAAAACGACCCTCTAAGCTCATGTTCTTGGAAGAGAATTTGGGCGTAGAAACGTCAATGAAAATATAGGCTTGAAAGGCACAAAAACGCAAAAACCAAAATTTAAATTCTGTATTTTTCTACACGGTTTTTTTTTTTCAGTAATGGCGGAAAGTGAACTCACATCACCTTCTGATGCTCAACTGGATTTTGATGACGACACTTTAAAAGGTAAACACTAAGCTTGAAACATATCAAGTTAATAACGTAACTTTTACAAAATGGTCATTGGAAAGCGCTTCATGTACGGCCCATAAAAATTAAAATGTGGTAGAACTTGACACGGAAAATAAGTCGCCTACAAACAAATCATTTTATAGAAAAAACGATGGGGTAGAAGTGTTCACTTTTACAGTAGAAAAATAAAGATCATGCTGGGTTTGAAAGACACGGAATATAATTTGTGCGATATGTACAAAGTTACCTTACAAAGTTACCAAATTTGATTTATATTTTTAGATTACTTGGTCAACACCAAATATCCGGATCTCTGGTTGAAATTAGAAGCTGAGCCACCATTAGTCACAAGAGTTTTACTTTCTGCGTATTTTCATACTTAGACGAATGCGCACAATCAAACAGGTTGAATTTGTGGTTCCGGATGAAGCGTCCTGGCGTTCGGTCACCGCTGACCGAAAATGCGTGGGCTTGGGGAATGGGACTTGTGTTTAGGAAAATATATCTTAGTGGTACTTGCAAGGAAATGAACATTTCAATCTTCCAGCCATAGGCATCCTTGGAAAATTTCAGCTATATATATGATCACCGTTTTGTTTTTAAGCGATAGCCACAGTCTACTTGGAAGAAGGTGACAAAGAATACAGAAGAAAAGAGGCTAGTAATGCCCTGTCATTCTACACGCAAGGAATCCAAGTGAACTGCAAAGATGACGTACTGAATGCCAAACTGTACAGTACAAGAGCCACTGCTCATTTCTATTTGGGTAAGATTTATTTTATATTTTATATTGTATTTTATTAGTTCTGTATTCAGCCGGTAAAAGCCATAATTTACTTTCTTCGCGGCTCCTTCTCTAAGAGAATATACCAACCACTTGGACAAAGTTCGCAGCACAGAATAGTCTATTTCTAAACATTACTGGCATTTTCCAAACTGTAATTGATCTAAGGACAACTTGACAGGGATTAGTTCATTTGGGAATATGGTCTATATGGGGATTAACTCGTACTCTTCATCTCTCTTGTAATTATGTGTCCTTCCTCAAACTTCATGACAAAAAAAAAACAAAATAACCTCCCTTTGGTTCCGAAAATATGCAAAGATGTTTCGCCGCCGACATGATCTGTTTCTAGCGGCTAAATTTTACGAGAGCGAACCTCGAGCGAACCTCGAGGAAAACTCGAGAAAAACGATTCGACGAACAGATAATGCATAGGTAAAACATATAGCTTAGTTTGCATACATTCGAATACTTTTGCATACAGTCCGGTTTTTAGGATACGTTCTTGCGAGCCGAGCAATTGTAAATCTGCCGGAATTAAAAATATTCCTAGTCTGCTCAAAACATTAATTTTGGAAACTGGGGAGTACCCCTCGGGGGAAATCAGCAAGGTTGCTCAGTCCTGTCCCTGGTCCCCGTGCAATACAAGATTACATTTGTTTAGGGGTGCTTCTAACTTGCATGGAAAAACTAGTTTTTTGGTGAGAAACCAAATGGAACGGGTCATTCCACTGGAAATGTTGCCGAAAAACTGATAGCGGTATCCCTCTACTAAATCTTTTAGATCTTCTCACAGTGAACAATGTTTACCGTTTACATGCATCGCGATTTACTCACTTGTGGAATAAAAACCTTCTTTCAAACCTTTTTTCAGCATTCTAGTAGTATACTTAACAAATAAAGAAGCCTAAGCCGTGTATTACACTGTGACAAAACACGACGGGCATTTGAGAACTCGAGGGAAATGTAGAAAACACGAGCCGCAGGCGAGTGTTTTCTACAATTCTCGAGTGTTCTCAAATGTCCGGAGAAAAAACACCGGGAAACAAACTATATCCTCTATGGCCTTCATCTTTTGGCGTAACATTCCTTCTCATTTGAAAAATGTAAATGTGTACCAATTTTCCAAACAAATTAAGCTATACCTCTTCTCTAAATAACTCAAAAATACCATAAAGCTAGTAACATTTTAAACATTCAATTCCTTCCAATATCCACTGCTCATATAGTTCGGTCTGTCTCTCTGTACTTGCACCTTAGACTTGTCCCTTGATCTTATTTTGTTTTGCACGTCAAAGGCAGGGGAATAACTCAAAAACCGCAAGGTTCATTTATCCCCTAACTCGATTTTAGACATACCTATATTTTAAGTTACTGTAGTTATTGTAGTTTTAAGTGTTTAGAGCAAAGAAAGCATTGTTGTTGTTGTTGTTCTTGAAAAAAATGGAATACTTCCAGAGGTATTCCTCTTTTCTCGTTTTTACCTGAATGATCTGAAAATTAGTGTATTGATCTTTGCTCTTTGATAAAGTAAGAAGTTGTCTCGGTTGTAAATTAAATGGAGCAGTCGTTTCCAATGGAAGGTTTTCAAATGCTGTCAAATGATATATACTTGTCCGATCTCATTTTCTTAACTGAAAATTGGCACTGTTCGATTTGGCTGAAAATTCTCATCGGTTTTCCCATGCAAATTGAAAGCTCTCCAGGTTCCATTTGGAAAGTGTTTAAAAAGAACTTTTTAATGTTGGACTGCCATATTCTCTTTTTTAACTATTCATGACATGTCAATTCAAAAGCGTCTTTTTATCATTTCTTATCATTTTGGCCAGCTTTACCGCGAGTAGTCATCTAAGTAAGTCAAAAGTCATTTTTTTGGACTCCTTCCTTATAAATGAAGTCTTTACTGTATACTCAAGATGCCTCTTCAGAACAGTTTTTTTCCTCTAATTGTGCTATTCGAGTGTGAACGTAGTTCATGGTTAAACGTGTATAGAAAAGATCACGTTTTGTTCAGGCCATGACCTGGACAACTGTCACGTTAAGATATCCCATTAATTTCATGTGAAACATTGGCAAGCAGTTATAATTTGGCTACGTTTCGTTGCCTTTATCACTTCTACAGCATCAAAAAAGACATACTAGTTTTATTTCTATTTGCTAGGAAATTACCAAGAAACATTGAATGATGCAACAGCCACTGTTTCTTTGGAACCAACTTCCATTAAAGCCATAGAGAGAGGTAAGATCTTGAAGATCATTTTCGTTGACAAGTCTATTTGAGTTAACAGAAGACCGCTGATCGTAAGTTCACAAGGCTTTCAATGGAGTAGTCAGCTGTCAGCAATAGAAAGACTTATTTTACTGCTATTTAATCCGCCTTTCCTCAGTTTTTGGTCTTACAGTAATATCCTCGATCCTTACGTTCGACAGCCTTCTCCTTTTTAATGTGGCTTTCTTGTCGTCACTATACTCGTTATCTGTCAGAAGTATTAATATGGCTTTAAGACAAATATTACTGTTCCTTTTTCTAGGAGCCAGTGCTTGTATAAAGCTAAAACGTTACGAACAAGCCACGGCCTGGTGTGATAAGGGATTGACAGTATCCTTTGAAACATGGTGTCCCATTCATTTCCTTTCTTAAATTCTTAAAAGATACAGTTCCTGTTACCTTTTAGTATTTCTAAAACTTAACTTCTAAACTACGAACAGCGAAACATGTATCCCTCGTTAAACCGGAAATATTCGAAAATCAGAATGCTACTAAACAAGTATTATTTGCTCTCCAGATGATAGTTCCATGAGATGATAGTTGATCTGGCCTTAAGCTTAATCAGCTATCACTTCGTAGAATTTTGGAGCTCACGATCTAGTTGTTATTTACTACCAGATCGGTTGGTTTATAACTCAGGGTTATGATAATTACAGGTTAACGCACTCAGCGAGTGCATTAACATTTTTATCATTCAAATTGAATACACTGCACAAAGAAATCGTCAAACTTTGAGTCAGCCGAAGCCATGGGGTAATGACAGTGGTGTGTTGAATTTACACCACGGCTATTACACCACGATAATGACGTCAAGGAGGTTGTTTCGTCACAACCCAGTATCACGTGGTACAAATCAGCCAATCAAAAAATCGGAATTCGTACAGTGTATGAAAGTTGAATAATAAGTTTTATTACACTTTATGTATCATTGGGTTAATTGGATTTAACGACCTCTGAAAACCTACAAATCATTCCAAACCGAAAATAAAAGATAAATAAATAGAAAAGTACACTAGAAAGAGGGGGGTGAATAGGTTTTCGGATCGACGGATTTGGCCTTAAAAAGCGCACGGAGTGTGGATTTTTGCGATTAATCGAGCGGATTCGCGGATTTTGAAAACACAGTGGATGGTGGATCAGCTGTGAATTTTGGGACGGATTCTGGATTATGCCTGTCTCGACGTTCGAATGTTGGGTCCTAAACGAAATTTGGATCGTAGATCTTTCTTCAGCCTTGGTCGGTATGTTAATGAGTTCATCTAAATTATTTCTTTTTCAAACGAAGCTCATTCAAACTCAGGTGTGAGACTTTTATTGGATTTGTACTGTGTTAGTTTAGGAAACTTCTATGAAACAAAAAATGGGCTAACATTCCCTTTTAATTACCCAGAATTAGGTAAATAACAAAAAAGTTATTTTATCATTCGATGCATTTTTCCCTTCCTTTTCATTGGCCGAGAGCTCACCACGTGAGCTGCAAATAACTGCCTATAAATAATGGTCTGCTCATGCGTAGTACTGTCGAAATGTGTTTTGCTGCAAATAATATTGCGTAATTGAAACCACGCTCTTGTGTGAAAAATGGCAGATCCCTTCCCTGAGCTGTGAGAGAATGATTTAAATATGAAAACAAAACAGTTAATCGAATGATAAACAATTGTTGAACCCGGTTATCGCAAAATATCGTGATTTGTCAATGTATCGCATATCAATTATTTGCCTCAGCCTTCGGCTTCGGCAAATAAGTGATCTGCTCCCCACTGACAACTCACGATATTTTGCTCAACCTCGTCCAATGATTTTTAATTATTTGTCGTTTCGATCATTTTTTGTGTCACATGACTTGACCAGAAGAATATTGACAAGAACAACAAGACATTAGTTGATTTACGGACCAAGTGTCTCAGTGAACCTGATACATCACAAGAAACAAAGCGACAGAACATGAAGAGCATACCTGTCACTCACACTGCAATAGGCCAGGTAAACATTGTTACAATAATTAGAGGATTGGTACAAGAAAATATTCTTCTCAATGTTATTAGTAATTAATCAAGTTAAAACAAATAAAATCACAAACGTGAAGGAGGTTTGGATTCCCGGTCTTAATTAGCATAGATTTCGACGATTTTACTTCGTCGTTTACTCCTTAGGTTTTGTTTCGATTGAGAAGATATATCAAACGCTCGAGACAGTGTTTCATCGGCTATCCAAACACCTCGAATTTCGTCAAAAATACTCCGCTGCGAGTCGTATTTTCAACTCTCTTCTCGGTGTCACTCGTGTTTGATGTTTTTTTTTCAGGCTTTAATGGGAAAGCAGAACATCTTCTTAATAATTTTGTTGCCATTCCCTCTCGTATATCATCTCACAAAAGAAATAACTAGCCCTATATAAAAAACACTTACCAGCGCATGTTCACTCGGATATTTGAACAGAAAGCTACAATACAGGAGTCAAGTGCCCTGGGTGAAAAGTTCTCCCAGCAGGAGATCATCTAGTAACGAACATGGTATTCATCAAAACTGAGGAAGTTTAACCATTCGATCACACTTTCAAGTTTCAAGACCAATTAATTTTTCCATTTTTAATGGCCAATTAGAACGTGTTTGGTCCTCACGTGTTGGCACTTTAATACAACCGACTGTATTTTGTTTAACAGCTTCTATCGATGTTTGAAGTTTTCTAATTAATCGAGATCTATTTTGCCTTATAGAAAAAGGCAGATTCTGTAACAAAAAGTTCGAACGACGAAGAGGGAGGTAAAGTTGGAGAAGGAAAGACCTATATCAACGCTTATCAAAGCCTGGGGGATTTCAAAACAGCCATTGACTACCATGAACGTTGTCTAAAAATTGCCAAAGAAGTGGGCAACAAAGTTGGAGAAGGAAACGCCTATGGTAGTCTTGGCAACGCTTATCAAAGTCTGGGGGATTTCAAAACAGCCATTGACTACCATAAACGTCATCTAAAAATTGCCAAAGAAGTGAGAAACAAAGATGGAGAAGGAAGCGCCTATGGTAATCTTGGCAACACTTATCAAAGACTGGGGGATTTCAAAACAGCCATTGACTATTGTGAACGTTGTTTAAAAATTGCCAAAGAAGTGAGAAACAAAGTTGGAGAAGGAAACGCCTATGGTAGTCTTGGCAACGCTTATCAAGGACTGGGGGATTTCAAAACAGCCATTGACTACCATGAACGCCATCTAAAAATTGCAAAAGAAGTGGGAAACAAAGATGGAGAAGGAAGCGCCTATGGTAGTCTTGGCAACACTTATCAAAGTCTGGGGGATTTCAAAACAGCCATTGACTACCATGACCGTCATCTAAAAATTGCCAAAGAAGTGAGAAACAAAGTTGGAGAAGGAAACGCCTATGGTAGTCTTGGCAACGCTTATCAAGGACTGGGGGATTTCAAAACAGCCATTGACTACCATGAACGCCATCTAACAGTTGCAAAAGAAGTGGCAAACAAAGATGGAGAAGGAAGCGCCTATGGGAATCTTGGCAACGCTTATCAAAGTCTGGGGGATTTCAAAACAGCCATTGACTATTATGAACGTTGTTTAAAAATTGCCAAAGAAGTGGAAAACAAAGTTGGAGAAGGAAAGACCTATGGTATGGTTGGCAACGCTTATCAAAGTCTGGGGGATTTCAAAACAGCCATTGACTACCATGAACGGCATCTAAAAATTGCAAAAGAAGTGGGAAACAAAGATGGAGAAGGAAACGCCTATGGTAGACTTGGCAACGCTTATCAAGGACTGGGGGATTTCAAAACAGCCATTGACTACCATGACCGTCATCTAAAAATTGCCAAAGAAGTGAGAAACAAAATTGGAGAAGGAAACGCCTATGGTAGTCTTGGCAACGCTTATCAAGGACTGGGGGATTTCAAAACAGCCATTGACTACCATGAACGCCATCTAACAATTGCAAAAGAAGTGGCAAACAAAGATGGAGAAGGAAGCGCCTATGGGAATCTTGGCAACGCTTATCAAAGTCTGGGGGATTTCAAAACAGCCATTGACTATCATGAACGTTGTTTAAAAATTGCCAAAGAAGTGGAAAACAAAGTTGGAGAAGGAAAGACCTATGGTATGTTTGGCAACGCTTATCAAAGTCTGGGGGATTTCAAAACAGCCATTGACTACCATGAACGCCATCTAAAAATTGCAAAAAAAGTGGGAAACAAAGATGGAGAAGGAAGCGCCTATGGTAATCTTGGCAACGCTTATCAAGGACTGGGGGATTTCAAAACAGCCATTGACTACCATGAACGCCATCTAAAAATTGCAAAAGAAGTGGGAAACAAAGATGGAGAAGGAAACGCCTATGGTAATCTTGGCAACGCTTATCAAAGCCTGGGGGATTTCAAAACAGCCATTGACTACCATAAACGTCATCTAAAAATTGCCAAAGAAGTGAGAAACAAAGATGGAGAAGGAAGCGCCTATGGTAATCTTGGCAACGCTTATCAAAGACTGGGGGATTTCAAAACAGCCATTGACTATTGTGAACGTTGTTTAAAAATTGCCAAAGAAGTGAGAAACAAAGTTGGAGAAGGAAACGGCTATGGTAGTCTTGGCAACGCTTATCAAGGACTGGGGGATTTCAAAACAGCCATTGACTACCATGAACGCCATCTAAAAATTGCAAAAGAAGTGGGAAACAAAGATGGAGAAGGAAGCGCCTATGGTAGTCTTGGCAACACTTATCAAAGTCTGGGGGATTTCAAAACAGCCATTGACTACCATGACCGTCATCTAAAAATTGCCAAAGAAGTGAGAAACAAAGTTGGAGAAGGAAACGCCTATGGTAGTCTTGGCAACGCTTATCAAGGACTGGGGGATTTCAAAACAGCCATTGACTACCATGAACGCCATCTAACAGTTGCAAAAGAAGTGGCAAACAAAGATGGAGAAGGAAGCGCCTATGGGAATCTTGGCAACGCTTATCAAAGTCTGGGGGATTTCAAAACAGCCATTGACTATTATGAACGTTGTTTAAAAATTGCCAAAGAAGTGGAAAACAAAGTTGGAGAAGGAAACGCCTATGGTAGTCTTGGCAACGCTTATCAAGGACTGGGGGATTTCAAAACAGCCATTGACTACCATGAACGCCATCTAACAATTGCAAAAGAAGTGGGAAACAAAGATGGAGAAGGAAACGCCTATGGTAGACTTGGCAACGCTTATCAAGGACTGGGGGATTTCAAAACAGCCATTGACTACCATGAACGCCATCTAAAAATTGCAAAAGAAGTGGGAGACAAAGATGGAGAAGGAAGCGCCTATGGTAGTCTTGGTAACACTTATCAAAGTCTGGGGGATTTCAAAACAGGCATTGACTACCATGAACGTGGGCTAAAAATTGCTCAAGAAGTGGGAAACAAAGTTGGGACTGCCATATGGTTTTATAATCTGGGCAGGAGCTTTGGATCACTAGAGTTTCTTTCCAGGGCTCTTGACTGTTTTCATTCCAGTGTGAAAATGTTCAATACCATTAGGCATGATCTTAAAGGTAAAGATGAGTGGAAAATTAGTTACCGCAATATGTATGAAAGTGCCTACACTAGTCTATGGCGTCTACTACTAAAAAACGGCAAGGTTGCCGAGGCTCTGTTTGCTGCTGACCAAGGACGTGCACAATCTCTGAATGATCTTATGGAATTAAACTATGGGCTCGAAACAACTTACTCTCAGTTACATACTCGAGAAGAAGGTACATACGACTCATTCAGTTTTCTTCCATCGACTGCCGTTTTTATAGCAATTGATGAACAAGACATTGTTTTCTGGATTGCCCAAGACGGATACGACGTGCAACTGAGGAAAAAGAAAGTTAGTGATAACCATTCAATGAATTTGAAAGTCTTAATGCAGTCTTTAAGTGTGACTGCTTCTCAGGAAATCGGTGTAAGGGCTGGTATAAAATGCGAGGATCGCTCATTGGATAATCTGGGAGATGAGCAGGTGGCAAATGGAAGGTCTCCACAGACACCAGCTAAGCCTGTTCCCCTCCGAATGAATGCTCTGAGAATGTTTTATGACGTCATTATTGACCCTATTGCAGACTTGATTCATGGGAATGAACTTATATTGATCCCTGAAGGCCCATTGTGTCTGGCCCCTTATGCTGCATTCGTGGCCTCTAATTCTAGGTATTTGTGTGATGTTTGTAGCATTCGAGTGATTCCGTCACTCACCAGTTTGAAACTGATCACACATTCTCCAGATGGATACCACAACAAGACAGGGGTGCTTCTAGTGGGTGATCCGTGGGTACAAGAGGTTGTTATCCCAGGGAAAGTATTGGAACAGCTGCCATGTGCCAGAAAAGAAGTACAGATGATTGGGAGAATATTCAACACCAAACCCCTCATTGGAAGAGAGGCAACAAAGAGTGAAGTGTTAAGACGACTTCCCTCAGTTGCTTTAATACACATTGCGGCGCATGGTCGAATGGAAACAGGAGAAATTGCCTTAGCACCCAACACTACACGAGCGTCCCAGATTCCTGCGAATGAAGACTTCCTTTTAACTATGAAAGACGTAACGAGTGCTCAAATTCGTGCAAGGCTGGTGGTGTTAAGTTGCTGTCATAGTGGTCGTGGAGAGATTAAGGCTGAGGGAGTTGTTGGCATTGCACGAGCGTTTCTGGGTGCCGGTGCTCGTGCTGTTCTGGTGGCCCTGTGGGCGATTGATGACGACGCCACTTTGGAGTTCATGAAAAGTTTCTACTCACACTTGGCAAAAGGAATCAGTGCCAGTGAATCATTGAACAAAGCCATGAAACATATGAGAGAATCTGACGAGTTTAATGAAGTGAAGCACTGGGCTCCGTTTGTGTTGATTGGAGATGACGTCACACTGCAATTTGGTGGAAACGGATAAATGTCTTTCAAAGTAAGTAGGACCACGTCTAGTAATAACATGAAAATATCTGTGCTTCAGGAACTTTGTTGTGGAAATGAAAAAGCGTTCGTCATTTAAAAAAAAGTTGGACCTCACTTGTCAACCCGAGGGAAAATATCAGAAACATTATTACACTTTTTGTCATGACATCTTATCAAAAGCAGAGTGCTAACAGGGAATGATACATTTCTGACAGCAGTTTGAGGTTATTCAATATTGTTAGGACAGTTCGTTGTACGAAAGATGTATTACGGTGTTTATATTATGGCATAAGTAACATTAAATCCTTACTCGCGTAACGTGTGAATCCTTTTCTTTGGAAATGATTCCTTTAAGTGAGAGATTTGTTAGCCTTAAATTTGACTGTCACGTATTTCGCTATTGTGACTGTAGTACGATCTACTTCATAAAGAAATTTGATAACTGATATATCTACCTCTTAGGCACGGAACATGGAAACTGAATATAGCGAGGAAGTGACCAAACTACAGAATCCTGATCAGACGTATATTTGCTGACTTGATATGAAGCTCTCCTCGTCACAAGAAAAATGTCTCAGTACACTGATGAAAGACTTTTAATTAACATACAAAAGTGTAAATTGGAGTTAAAGATTTCGTAGTTATTAATTAAGGGGAAAATAATTGATATGAACCTTTCCAAGATTAGCTTTCTTGAATGTTCAGTGCTGTTATCGGTACGGATGAGGCCGATCCAGTTGAATTCGAATTATTATCTATTGCAGATATCTATTGATTGCAAACTAAATAGGGAACTTACTTAGAGCTACAATTGTAGAAAGTAAATAAGTCAGAGAGACATCGCTGCAGGATATATTACTGATTTTATAGATGATTAGAACCCTAACAACCCATTTAAATGTCTGGCTGAAGCAGCGCGTTGTATTGTCAGAGGAATGAGTTCTTTTGATGTTTGAGCGGTTTGCCAGTAGCTCTACCTAAGTAGTGGATTTAACAGTGCAGGTATAAAATAAATAGCAACATTTCAGTATTTCCAAAAATGTTCAAAATCTCGTTAGGAGTTCGAGTCCTTAGTCATTGTGTAATCCTTTCGCAAAGGCCATTTTAAGCCATATTTTATGCCACTTTTCTTTAAGCGTGTGATATACATAGTGGCATCTATTCACTTGTTTTGATTAAGTGATGGACTCTGCTTTTAACCTGATAAATCGTTAACGGCTATGTAATAAAAACTGCTGTTACAAAATAGTAGTAAATTGAGTAATGAGTCCAACTTGGTCGATAATATTGTAATACTTCACAGAATTGAGACTCGGAGTAGAATGTTCACAGCCTCTCTATTTACGCACGCGAAAGAAAAAGCGAGCGCGAAACACGTGGGGCTGGGGGTGAGGATCTTGGTCCCCACACCCTACCCAGTGAAGTCTTCCGTTTTGCGTTGGCGTCCAGTTCTCTCGCGATTCTATCCGCGCGTTCAACGATCGAATAAAAATACGAGAAACTAGAGGGCTGTGAACATCCTAGACTCGGAGCTTCACGCTATGCGTAATATGTTACGACCCTTTTACTTATCTACCACCGCCATCGATTGTTTTTGCGGTCTGAGATATTGGGAAGGTTTCACTAGTGTTAAGCCTGGTTCTCATATCCCGCCGACCTACCTTCGACGTAGTCGTCGAAATGGCGCAATTTTCAGCCATTCTATCTGTAAATAGGGAATTGAGGAAGAAATCGAGTTGTTACGTCATACATTGTGTCCGCCGCAGATGATGTTCACATCAACTTTTTTTATCGCCGACAATCGCAGGCTGACTGTCTGGAAAACCCGAATAGCGAAAAGCGAATAGTCGCGAATAGCGAATAGTACGAATAGTGCGAATAGTCCCGAATAGTGGCGAATATAATAAATCAATGTATAATAAAACAATTATTAGATTGAATAATAAGAATAATCAAGGTCTCGGTAAGGGTTATCAGCCTCAGCCTTCGGCTTCGGCTGATAACCCTTACGTCGACCTTGATTATTCTGGATATCACAAAAACCTCATCCAATAATTGTTTAATATCATGCTCAACCTCATCCAATAATTGTTTAATAAAAACAACGTCTAAGCTATATCTTGCGTTAATTAATTATCCAAATAAGCAACAGAATTTCAGTGAATTTATTGGCTTTTCTCCTTGGGACTCAGGCTAGGGCTGTACATCGCCGGCATTAGAAAAACAGAAAACACAAGTATAATCTAATAAAGACGTACTTACGCTTTCGCAGTGGTGAAAACAAAAGAAATTACGTTTGCAAACACCTTTTAATTTGTCCTGATAAGCCTCCTATGCTTTTTAGCGGCAAAATCCCATCGCGCCTCACTGCTGGGCACCAAATTTCTGGGTACTGGGTACCAAACTTCTGTCATTCATCACTATTCCCCCCCTATTTGCCTCTATTCGCCACTATTTACGACCATTCGCGACTATTCGCAACTGTTCGTCACTATTCGTCACTATTCGCAACCGTCACTATTCGGTGTTCGGGACAATTCGCTGTTCGTTTTCACGACTTCGGTATTCGGGTTTTCCGGACACCCTCGCCGGCTTGCCTGCGAAGTTGAGCTCCACTTCGCAGACAAGCCGGCGGTCAATGCCTGGGACAGATAAATGTTCACACATGCCGTAACGGTGCCCCAGGCCCTCCCAGGTAAGTCGGTGGTTTGTGGCAACCAGGCTTTATGCACAAAACTTTTACGGGGAGGGTGCAGGAAATCGGGGAGAGGGGTTGAGGGTGATTCACCACAACAAGCAATACATTGTATCTACATTGAAATTGCTTTGAAATTATTCAGATTAACCAGAACTGATTTAGCTTTTTCGCATAAATTTTCGTTCCGTGAGCATTAAATAAATAGACCAATTTCGATATATTGAGGTTGAGGGGAATAACACAACAAAGTCATATCCAGGTTGAGGGATTAATACGTTATTTATTCTCTATTATTCCCCTAAACCTCGGAATCAACTTCGAATTTTAAGGTATCGAAATTGGCCGATTAGAGATTTTATATGTTCTTAATTTCCCTATTTTCGTTGTAAAATAAGTTAAATTCAATTTGGGATGGGCACGTACGCTTAAAAGTTGCCAGAATCATTCAGTTCGTGAAGCTACGTGGCGTGTTTGGGGTTTCCGTGTTTGAGTTTCGTCCTGACAAGCCATTTAGAAACTACAGTAAAAACCCGCATAGAAGAACATGTGGCTTAAGAACACCCAGGCTGAAATTTGGTAAAAAAGGAGCATATATATAAGAACACATTCAGCCTGACAATTGTTCTTATATATAAAAACTATTCCCTTTTTAGTTTAATAGAACAAACAGTGTCTGTAGCTTTACTGTGGTATTGCACTTAGATCTCTGTATAAATGCTAGTAATTTCAAATGTGCAACAACTGTATTTGGAATTAAACGTCTTATAATTACATGAAAAATATGCAATAAAATGAATGTCATAATTAATACCCGATATATAAGAACCCAATGAGCCTGAACCCCGAAAATGGGTGTTCTTGTATGCGGGTCCGATGTTTATGCCCGCTGGCCGTATTCACTCAGGATTATGCACACAGACATTTTGTACTCGTGTGAAGTTAATTACAGGGTTCGTACACTTTTTCAGGCCAAAAATTCAAGGACTTTTCAAGGACTTTCCAGGACCCTACTTAGAAATTTCAAGGATTTTTTTTACTGACAATTTTACCTCAAAACCAAGGAAAATGTTTGTGTTAACATCTATGTTTTGGGCTTACAGATAGTGCAGAACATTACCAGTTTTTTTAAAGTAACCCTTTAAGTTGTTTTAGCTCGTTTTCAATTTCATCTTCCAGTGACATAATCTGTTCTTAATCCTCCCTCGCAGTTCTTCTCATTCCATTAAACTTTGCAATTAATGTTAACCGCCCAGTGATTCAGCTTTCTCAGCATTACTGTCAACAGAATGTTTCAGTGCCTCAAAGTCTGTCTCCAATCTTCTTTTCTTTTATTTCAAAGTGGAAATTTCCTCAAGGAAGGATCTCTTCCTCTCTGATCTCCTTGTTGCTTCATTTTCTCTTCTTTTCTCATCAAGGGCAGTACGGTATCTCTGTCTTACACTTGCAGCTGCAGATAACAGCAACTCCTCGGAAAAGACAACATTAAGAACACCTCCCACACTACGATGCACTTCTTGCAAGCAAGACAAAACGCTTTGTTTGAATTCTTGTCGTCTTTTCGAAGCCATGACTTATAGGCATCTTTTTCCAGCCCTTTTTCATTAAAATGACATCTTCCTGGCATTGTGACATTCAACTAAACCCAAAATAAACATACAGAAATACCAGAAACGAGTGCTTAAAAACACGTGCACAACAGATACCCGCTGTGCACTTGTAGCTAAACGTACGTGCGCGAGAGTAGTGAGAGAGCACTGGGAACGAAAAAACAGAGGTTATCACATAATTTGCAAGTATTTCCAGAGCGTTATGCCTTGCTTACCTGAACATTTGTTTTCACTGAATTTAATTTGCTTTAAAGCCTTAAAAGCAGATATTTCTCGATCTTGTTGAAAACGAAATTCAAGTACTTTCAATGCCTTGAAATCGGACTCTTCAAATTCAAGGGTTTTCAAGACACGTACGAACCCTGGAAGTACAGAAAAGGAGAGCTTGTACCAAACTCTCTTTGGGGGAGAAAATAGACCCGCCCGCTAGTATGCCCCCATGGAAACCAAGTGCCAAATTTGCATAATTATGCCAAAAAAAACATGGCGGCTCTCGAGAATAAGGGACTAATTGCAGGTTACTGTAAATATCTCATTAGTTTCAAACATGGTCAAACTATAAGTCGATGGTACCAACATGTCGTTATAATATTTTCAGGTACAGTTGAACAGGGTTTCGACGTTGTTTTAGTTATTACAAAGAGCTAATAGTCATTTTTGAGGTAATACCCAGCAAGATAGGAAGGAAAAACACCCCCTTAACTCAAAACCTATACCACAAATCGGCTCTACGAACTACCTAGCGTTATTCAGGAGGTCTTGTTCTCTCAAAATCCGTTATCAGACCTTTTCTGTGGTGATGGGAGAACGAAGCCCCCTTTTCCCGGTCTCAGCTCCTGGACTAATTGTATCTACATTGAAATTGCTTTGAAATTATTCAGATTAACCAGAACTGATTTAGCTTTTTTTCGCATAAATTTTCGTTCCATGAGCATTAAATAAATAGGCCAACTTCGATATATTGAGGTTGAGGGGAATAACACAACAAAGTCATATCCAGGTTGAGGGATTAATAAGTTATTTATTCTCTATTATTCCGCTATGCCTCGGAGTCAAATATCGAAATTGGCCGATTAGAGATTTTATATGTACTTAATTTCCCTATTTTCGTTGTAAAATTAGTGAAATTCAATTTGGGATGGAACATACGCTTAAAAGGTTAACCAGCTTGAAAGTGTCTCTAGTAAAAACAGGAGTAAGTTCTTATTTAATGTAACGTTAAAAAACTGATTTCTTGGTGAATTGATGTTGACATCCATTTCCAAAAGTCATTGATATCAAACCTTGCACTTTGTCAAATCAACAGAGCGTTGACACTAAAAATCGACTAAGAGTTAAATCTACCTTCTTGATGTACCACGATATTCTCAGAATTAACATGGAAGGAAATGTATGACAATCAGTTCGGAGAATTGAAATTTTGAGACTGAAAAGGTCGCAACTAGCCAGGGCCAGCTGGCGAAGCTGAAAAGATGTTTCGTTGTAATTATCCCTAGGAGTTCCCTAACGTTTACTTAGGGATAATCTGCTACTCAAACACGTCCTTAGTAGGGAAATCGCTTTTGTTTCTTTTAACCGCATGATCAATTAATTGGCTTTAAAAGTTTCTCTTTGGTTGGTAGTCTTCTTAGCGTCCAATCCGCATTAATTTTTTCGTCCTATCTGGTAACCGCGAAACATTTTGAAATGAGACGCGACAGGCATTAAAAAGATAGCTTCCAGGCCTTCGCCTTCACTCATGGCGTTGCTTAACCTGTCGTCTACGACTCTGGAGTCGAGGGTACAGAGAGAGCGGAGCCTGGCAGCTGGTTTCTGACAAAAGCTGTCATGTGTAGGGGTCCTGTTATTTCAGCAATCGTTGCCCCAGTGATGTTGGCGCCTCGAAGATTGGCATCTTGCAGGTCACAGCCGGTTAAGTTACAATTCTAGGGGGAAAACCCGAAGAGAACATTGTTAAAATTCGTAATTTATAGTTTGAAATTTTCTTCGGTTTTACCAGAATAGTTTGGTCTTATTATTGTATAGCCTCAGGTGACTAATCAGTTCTAAGCTAAAATTTCTTTCTATCTGATCTCAATATCCCATACCCAGTTAATTTTCCCCCCAAATCATTTTTCTCAGTCCAGGTTCCCAACCTCTAATATTTACGATACGAATAGTTTTAAAAACTATGTAACGGTCCCTTTTGAAAATGTATGTTGACTAGCATTTGAAACGTCAAGTCTTGTATTGCAGTCGATGCGATGGAATACAATGCTTATCACCGCTGTTTGCGTTAGATTCTTCAGCAACCTACGATGGCCTATAAAGACCTCTATGAAGAAGAGTTTATACGATCCCGTATCCCGTTATTTGTTCACCTAAATATCCCGTATCCCGAAAACTCCTAATAGGGCCGCAGACCTACATGCGTGCGTTTCGTATCCGTATACTCCGTGCCGATGGTTTCGCAGGTCGGCCTTTCCACTTAATTAATAAAATGCATATCTGACCTCTAAATCAGCCCCTGCTAGCACAGCTCCTCGTAAAATGCAGTTTTGAAGATTGGCGCCTTTCAGCGTAGCGACGCGAAGGTTAACATTCCCCAGCTGACTTCCTTCCAAGTCAGAATTCTTCAAGTTCACACCTGAAAGAAAAGACACTTTACGCCTTGCAAGCTTGAAATCAAAAAAGAAACTAACCTGTTCCAGGCTCTCGTTAGTTGGGGACGAGCGAAAACGAGCGAGAAAAAAACGAGGGAGGACTAAGGCGAGGAGCGGCGGGAGAGCCTGTAAGACTTTCTTTAACGACCCTCTTCTGATATAGCAGGAGCTGCTATACCCTCTGATTGATCAATTTTGAGTCCAGAGACCTGGCTATCAAGCTCTTGGAGAATGGAGTTGCGAGATGGTAAACTTTGATTGACAAGATATGAGGTAACCGCCGGAGTGTTGACAGTACTGTCAAAATCGACCAATCAGAGGGTATAGCAAAAAGCAAAGACGCGTTTCGTCGATCTCTAATTTGACGCGAGGGCTATCTGTGAGCCTATAGCAAGCATTAAACAGGAGTAGACGCCGAAGAAAATTTACAAACTTAGATTCGAACTAGAACAACAGCAAAGCACATTGGGATTACAAAATGGCGCCTAAACGGCCTCTAAACCGTCCTAACGTGCGTTTCTGAAAGTATGGTTAGACGAGTTACGAGCTAGGACGGAAAGCTAGGACGAACTAGTCAGACGGGTCTCTCGTCCCCTAGTGCGAACACGGCTATAGCGCAGTCATACAGGGACAATTTCTTACCCTCTAAATTAGCCCTAGTACCAGCAGGATCTTCAAAATTACAACCTCGAAGGGAGGCCCCTTCCATTTGGGCCCTCTGAAGACGCGTACAGCTAAGAATGGCTCCCTTAAAAAAAGTACAACAAAAAGAGAAAGGAAGATTTCATTACTATTTAGGAAAGTAAAATGATTCAGCAATTCAGCTATTCCAATTTGGACTCAAAGAGCTTTCTGTATAATGAATTCACGAATACTAGTTGTCTAACTATGCACAATCGTGATAATAGTGTTGAGGAATTAATATATTAACGCTTTGTGAAAATTTCCAGTAACAAATAAATTGATGAAGTTATTGATTCTCTACTCTTCTGTTCTTGCTTTATACGTCGCATTGTAAGGAGAAATTAGATTAACATCACTTTTCACGCTACTCACATCCATATGTGATCCAGAGAGATTCGCTCGCTCCAGACAGCAGTTCGACAGGTTTGCGTGTGCAAGGTCTGTCTTCCTAAGATTTGCCATTTTGAAATTAATAAAACGTAGATCAAGCTTGGAAAGATCAGCCGAGTCTAAATTGATTCCCTGTGAAATTAAAATGAAAAGAAAAAGTAGAGACTGATGATTCGACGCAACGTTTAAGAACTGATTTTACGACATTGGGTTTTTCATTGCTCGTGATATAAAATTATTACCAGGAGCTTAATAATCTTGGGTTTTCGGAATTACCTGGCATCGGAGTTTACAGTTTGAGGGCGTTGATAATAAAATTTTCACAAATTCACTCCTTGAAAGAGGAGCATCGTCCGACTTCTCCATACTCTACAAAAACATAAGCAAAGAACACTAGTAAGGTTACAGGGGAATCTTTGAATACAATATTTACATCAGTTTCTGATCAGGCCATGAAAATGTCAGCTTTGAATATCGAAAGTGCATGGCACCATTAGCTACCATTGATTATCCCGAGAAATCGAGCCCGATGCATTGAAAAGAACACTTGTCCTAACAATGTTACCAACTACCACAAGAGACTTTTCTTGGAGTCTGAACAGCGATGCCGTCAACGAGACGAAACCGCTCCTTCGCGGATACCTTCCGTTGATTCAAAATCAATAAAACGACAGCACACGGGCTGTAGTTGACTCGTCCCCAGTCGTCCTCTTGAGGTCAGCAGGGATGGTCGAGGGAGTCTGGATAAAACTTGGTGATGCGGAAAGGAGGGAATCACGGGAAGGCAGAAGAAGAGGGAAAATGTTTGTCTTTCCTCCTTCCCATCACCCCTCGCGCTCGTGCACGCGCTTCCATTGCTAATATTCAATGTTCTCAAGAGACCACTGGAGACGTTAATATTCAATGAACTCAAGAGACCACTGGAGACGAGCCAGGGCCTGTTGCGCAAGCAATAACGAACCTTCAATGATGGTGGAGAGAAGCCACCGAAAATTTGGAACAGAAAAACAGAACGTATTATAAAAATGTCTACCACCGATCACAACACTGGAGTATTTTCAGTTACATCAAGTACCTTCACCATTTCTTCTAACTGCTCCAAGATACTCGAGATGCCAAAAAACTTTGCTTCTTCCAGAACTCCTGTTTACAAATGACCAAAAAAAATCCAAACATGACTTTAAAACACTTTTAGAGGAAACCTTTTTGTGTGCCTTACACGAATCCACACTTCGTCATCATCCGAGATATTAGAGGAAGACATGATATGAATTCTGGTATTAAATGTCCCTAAGGTTGAACAGTAGTTTCATATCTTGCATTGGAAATGGCCTAAATAATGCATAAACACATGGCAAATTACAGAGGTGTCAAATTGCAAAGCGACATGCCGATAACAGCGGAAACCATGCAGATCTATGACCTCTAAAATTTGCTATAGCACAGTCTAACGGCTCAACTCTACTAAAAATTCCTCCTTATAAGACAACATGAAGTGTCCTTCATAAACACGAGTGAAGCAACAAAAAGGTCGAGAGACCGAACAGAGAACAGCAAATGTACAAATTAATGTCACGAACCGTAGGAGTCATGTAGGCTAGTCGACCTCATTTTACAATATTTATTATCTACACATGCGTTTTAGATATTCAAAAGTGATATAAATTAGCAAATTAGAGTTGACTCGCATTTGTCTGCTTAGTAATCATAATCACATTGTTCGAACAGTAGCAAGCTTGTAAAAATAGAACTGTAACCAGGATAAGACATATTAAAATGTAAAAGCGTTCTCTGGTTAAAAAACAAATGGAAAAAGAAAAATGGAAAAAAAAAACTACTTATAAACTTGAAGCCTCTTATACTTCACGCACAAAGCCATCGACAACCATTGGATTCCAAAGTCTTTGAGGTTCAAGCCACCTAGCAATCTTCCTATCTTCAAATGTCTTATGGAACGTGCCAGCAAGCACTGTATGAGGGCAAGAATCTCTATTTGCCACGACCGAATCCGTAGTCTGAAGGGAGCTCTCGAGGAAACCAAACATCAACTATCAGGTTTAGTCTCCGGAGACATCTCATCCACACTGTTACAATTTCTAAAAAGGAGGTCCCAATCAGTCCGCAACAACATTGAAGGGAGACATGAGAATAAGCTCACAAACCTAAGTAGAGAAGCTGATAATGAACGCCCTGCTACGATCAACTGGAAAAACTGGACAATTAATTTATCACAAAAACCGCTTTCTACAGCAGAACGTTCTCTGCTCGAGAAAGGCCCCGAAATTTGCTCCAACTCCACGAACTATCCCTGTCAAAGATATTGTCTCCGAAGTCGAAGCTGCCATCGTCCGCCTTCCTGATGACTCGAAGGACGCTATACGAACTACAACTGCTTCTTTGCTTCACAGAGCTCGACTTACACCACACAGGAACATCACCAAAGCTGAATTGAGAGCCCTAAAGAATTTAAAAGACGACCATGAACGTGTAATAATGAAAGCCGATAAAGGAAACTGCTTTGTTGTCATGGAAAAAATGGATTATGACACCAAGATGGAAGCTGTACTCGGTGACCGTGACACTTACCGTCCAGATGACAAGTCACCATTCGCTAAAATTGAAAGGATTTAAACAACAGACTCCTCGATCTCAAAAGACAAAACAAGATTGATGATTTGATTTATCGTAAACTCCGTTCTTCAGATGGTTCCGCGCCCGCCATTCGCGGTTCCATTAAACACCATAAACCGGGCTTCCCTCTTAGACCGATTGTTTCTTCCATTGGCTCTGCCTTCTATAATACATCCAAGTTCCTTTCGGATATTCTATCGCCGATCCAGAACCTTAATGGATATTCTGTCCTTAATTCTTCGCAGTTCGCCAAAGAAGTGGCTAATATGGAAATTTCAGATGACGAGGTTGTGGTTTCATTTGATGTTGTGTCGCTCTTCACAGCTATCCCAGTGAACAAAGCCTGTGAATACATTCGGGACAAATTAAACAATGACAATACATTATACCTCAGAACAAGTCTCATCACTGATGACATCATTTCTCTACTGGAGTTTACCCTTTCAAATAATTATTTTGTTTATAATAACTGTATATATATAAGCAGATTCATGGCTGTGCTATGGGAAGCCCAGTTAGCCCTATCGTCGCCAACCTCTGCATGGAAGTGATCAAGGAACTAGCTATAAGTACCTCTTCAGTCCCACCAAAGGTCTGGAAACGTTATGTTGATGACAGTTTCGTGATTATCAAGAAGGACGCTGTCTCTTTCACAATACTCTAAACGCATCCGACCCCAAAATTTCTTTCACTATTGAACTTGAAAACAATGATCAAATTGCCTTCCTTGACACCTTGGTTTCCAGAAGAAATGGTGTTGTTGTCATTGTTGTTTATCGGAAACCAACTCATACTGACAGATACCTGGATTTTTCTTCTCATTATGATAAAAAACACAAAATCAGCACGGCCTCGACCCTTTTTTTTCGGGCATCTAACCTCCCTAGCAGCCATAAAGGAAAAATACGGGAAACCAACCATGTCAGAGCCGCGTTAGAAGCTAATGGCTACCCATCGTCCGTTATTTCTACCATTCTTGATAAGAAGCCACTGTCACCCCCAGTTCCCCCGCCAGAAGAACTGGTCTCTATGTTTTTCAAATGGGCTCAGTGATCCGTCTGATACTCACAAGGGTTTTGCATGCCTTCCCTACATCAGCGGCCTAACTGAGCCTCTCACGAGATTACTCCGTAAAAACGATATCCGCATTGCCAACAAACCATTCAAAACCCTTCAACAAGAATTCCCGTCTCCGAAGTTCAGACAACCACCAGATCTTCAATCCAATGTTGTTTATAAAATCCCATGCAAAGACTGTCCATGGAACTACATAGGAGAAACCGGAAGATGTTTTCAAACCCAAAAAAAGGAACACCAACGAAATTTGAAGAATTACACAACGGGCTCACACGTTGCAAACCACGCGTGGCAAAACAACCACTCCATAGAATTTGATAACGCTTGTGGTATTGACAAAGGCAATTACCGCGTTCGGAAATCACTAGAATCGTGGCATACAGCAAAAACTTTTGACGCGGAAAATAACTCTAAGCAGTTACCTAGGCAATACTCCCTTTTATTGTAATTAGTCCCTTTTTTACATTATTTTTCACTCCTTTTTCACACCTCTTTTTGTATTACACTTTTATAAGAATATTTCGCACCCCTTTTCGTATATATTCCGTCCACGCGCTTACATTTTTTCATTCGTTAAAGGCTATGGGCTGATAGCTGAAAGCTTATGTTTGTTTTTAACCGTTTTTAACCAGAGAACGCTTTTACATTTTAAGTAGTAAGCTTATTCTATTGGGGATTTAGACAATAATTTCTCAGCTACATATGTATTTTTAAATCAATATTGTTAACAATAAATAAATGTGAGGTTTGGATTTGTCTCATGAGTTTAATGTTTTTTTAAATTCATTAATATAATCAGTATTATTAAGAACTGGATCATTAGGTTTTCATTAGGTTAGGTTTATGGTATATCAGCAATCAATATATACCACGCTCTAGGGGGCATTTTTAGTTTTGCTTCATTTAGTTTCTTTATTTTGAGGGCACTGTTAATAAAACAATTACCCCACTCAGGCTTCCGGGATATGAGATGGTTGTACCCAAACTTGGTGCTATACATGTATGTGCCACAAGATCTATCTGTAATCTCATATCTCAACGTATGGTGCCACAGGGCGAAATAAGGCGTTTCCGCAATTCGGAAAAGTGTCGGAAACGTATTCGTCTAAATTTCCGTTACGTTTCCGCAAATCGGATACGACGGGAAACGTGTAAGAGACAAATGGTGGACCGGTTCTGCGTTTCCGCAGAGTTTCCGCTAGCTGAAACGAACAAAGTGGTTTCCATCGTGTTTCCGTAAGCGGATTCGGTTGGAAACTTTGTGATTTTTCATTCCTGGTATATATTTATACATGGGAAGTTTATACTATCTGAGGCGCGTTAAGATGATTCCGCAGCGTTTCTGTTGGCTTAAACCCACAAGATCGTTTCCAGTGAGGGTTTTCAAATTTCTAACTCTCACCTGGGATATTCACAAAGTATACTCTCCAATTTAGACCCCTCCCTCCCTCTCAGTTCTCCTCAAATGAACAGTTTTAAGAGCAATAATAAGTAAAAATGAAAAGATCGCCGTGGGTTCAGACATTCGTTTTCTCTCAGGCATTCCTTCCCTGAAACTTTCTTACGAACCAAACCACCCTGCCTACAACCTTTGACACGTTAGAGGCATTCACGACGTGTAAAATTTTAATGTCTTCATTTTATACCGAAAGGTGCTTTTACTAGCGACGGTTAAAGAGATTTAATTAATTACAAGCAACGTATCCTCAACAGTGCACAGATATCTCCTTCGGTGTAAGTAAATTAAGCACCGGGATATCTAAACATTATTTGTTTCAAATTAAGTTAAAGCGAAAAAAGCCAACTGACTTACAAAAGGTTATCCCTGGCCAGAAAACGGACATCTACAGCTGTACGTTTCAAATAAAGGTCTTCGGGAGGAGAGGGCACACGATTAACAGATCAAAGTTCTGGTGCTTTTTATTAATAGCAATAAATCGCGACTGTATTCTCTGAACAGGGATAAATGTTGCAGCACCAGGAAGTTTAAAGACCTTGGCATAAAAAACAGACAGTGGATTCCTAAATGGTGTATTGTCTTGAAACTCTTTAAACCACTGTACACAAGCAAAGCAATGTCGATACTGCTTCTTACCGACATCAAATGAATGTTCGAAATAAAATTTCACTCGCCCCGGTTTGCTATTCCCTGTGCTAATTTCGCCTTCGTCGCCAACCCACGAGGCCATTACTCTTGCGTGCTTATACAGGCGACTTTCCATACCGGAGCTGAGACGTTCATCACCAACCCAAAGGGATGAATATTTCTTGTACGTCGAGTTGAGATAGGCCGAGTGGAGATCCAGCGAAGGATACAACTTGCAGTATGTCCTACGTAACTGGAGTAACTCACCGCTGTCAAAGCAACACAGGCGATACCGACTCGGGAGTTCAATCATGCTCAAATATAAGCATCGAACAGAGCATGAATAACGCCTATGAATATACCATAAGTTGAGGAAAATCCGCGTTTACAGGCTATCCGACTATGTCCGAGTGTATTTATCTGGTTTTTAAGTGGAATTATTCCCGTTCTGGTCCCACACGTCCCAGTGAGAGGTGCCATCTCGTAAAAGTCTTCCGTGACCCTAATCGATTCGATTGTGAATTTTCCTTAAGTTTGCTCAGTGCGGAAATCCAGCAGATACTTGCTTGTCCGTCGAGTTTTCGATTTGCGGAAACGGGACGGCTATTAGAATTTCCGTAACCACGTAAATCTAGCGGATACGTGAGTTTAAGGAATGCGTTTCCGCAGAGCCGCAATTTCGGAAACGTAATGTATCCACGTGTTTCCCGCAGCGGCTACCTGAATTTCCGTTTGCGGATATTCAAGTTTCTGTCAGGTCAACGTTATGAAGCCGGAAGCGTAAACGCTATATTTCGCCCTGTGTGATAATAAAACTGAAATATTGACTGATTGAATGACTGGCGGACTAACTGACTGATTGATTGATTGATTGATTGATTGATTGATTGATTGATTGAAAGATACTCTCAAACATTCGCAAAATTAGCAAATACATTTACAATACAGCAGCATCTCATTTACCATATCATAACTACTGTACAAGTAGGATAAAAGTAAATAAATGGAAGCCTACATGTACATGAGCACACATTGTGAGCTTATGTTTGTTATAAGCATGCTATTGTCTAAAACACTTGTATTCCCACTTTCTAGTACCACTGACATATGCTAAGTTAACTTTTGGGTTTAGGGGTTGGGGTTATTTTAGAATTCAATTACAAGCCATTTATAATAAGAACTTATTTTAACTTAAAAATCTTTGTGTCTTTCATTTGTTCAAGATAATTCAGTCATCCTAATTTCAACTTGTAAGCCACACATGTACGCACTGCGAACCTATTTTCAAATTTGTTGACAGTTACTTTAACAAAAAGTGAATGACTTATGTCGTAGACATAATTATACACTGTAGGTCTCTATTGTAGAAGAAAATGAGAACAAGGCACCATCCACACTATGGGAGAAATTTGAAAATGCAACAATCACCAGTCATTTTGAATTTGTGTTTGAGGAAAACTCAGGCAGGGAAATAACACGATTGTCATGACGTCATCATTTTTGAAAAGCTCTGTGCTCAAAATGTTTTCTGCCTACACTAAAACGTAAAGTCTGCGCTTTCAAACTCCTCCGGTTTGAAGCTCCGTTTTTGTGATGGACTAGTGTAGTGTAGACAATAAGGCTTAGCGTAGAAAAAAACTGCGTTTTCAATGTTCACGACAGCATAGTAATTATTGTTTTGCAGAAACAATAATTGTGAACAACAGCAACAACAACGACAACAAAACAACCTACAACTTCCTTAAGACAAAAGAAGGAAAAATGTTTCGGATGTTCCGTTGCACAATGCGGCCTTCTTGTGTCATAAAGTAAAACAACTCCTGAGCAATAATCTTTTGCTACATACATGTACATATTGATAAAGTTCTATGGAGTGCTCTTTACTTTCATGTGTCAAAAAATAAGCTTTCTTCCTCTCAAAGGAACTATAGTGAATGGTAAAAACCAATACTCGGTAAGAGCCAAGAAAAAAACTGGAGCGGATCTCGGGGGGGAGTGCAGGGTGAGCACACCCCCCTCCCCCGAGATGACATACAGCTTTCTAATATAACTGGTATTCTGCAGTCAGTTATGCTATTCCTTAGTAAGAAAAATACTGGATCCGCCCTTGTGAAAACCCGAGACTTTAACTTGAATGATGTTAGACTCCGAGGCAAAATGAAACTCAGGAGTAAAAGGCATTTGGAAGAGGAAAAGGAAGATTCTGGCTCCGGGTCAGGTCGCTCTGCTAGCACCATTCCGGACAAACCCAATCGAAGATCGCCACATAAAGTCTGGGAGTTTTAGAGCTCTGTTTTAAATTTCATGGACGAGTTATAGCGCAACAAGGACCAATGGCAGTGGCATTTTTGCTTGCTTTGAAGGCAAACAGATATCTCACAAGAATATTCCCGAAAACTAAATCTTTTCTCTGCGTTTCCGAGAATATCCTTTAAAACTAAATAAATAGGCAAACGCAAAGCCACATTGCTTGAATCTGGGGGGACTGGTAATGAGGAGCCTATGTTTCCGAGAAAGAAGTCTGGTGCCTACTTGGTAAATAAGTATAAGTTTGTCAGATAAAATCATATTTGTGAAATAACGTTATATTATCACATGGTAAAGATCAACGATCCTCACCTTGGCACGTTTCAGGAAAGCTGTTAGATTGACAACTTGCTCTCAATCAATTTCTCTTCACTCCTTTATCTTGCCTTGCTAAATTTTGCAGCAACTTGTTTTAAACGAAAACTAAAATTACACTTTGCAATGGATGAAAATCAGATTATATTGACCTCAATAATAATAAAAAATAGTCAGTTTGTTCACCTTGGGACGCCATGTTTGATTTACTTACCTTTCTTTCATTTATCGAGGGCTCAAAGAGCGACATTAATGAGAGACACCGTAGTCGATATGGCGCCCGGTGAAGAGAGCATATCCGCTGAGGTCGTGATAATTTTAGATATCTCCAACTGATTTGTTATTACGAGGCCAATGGTATTTTTCTCCTTTTTAGTAAAGCTTCCAAGTTCTTGTCATTTGAGGTAGTGTATATTTTCTCTTAGTTTTTCTCCGCGGAGATCTTAAATAATATTTTGAAAACTGTGAAAAATAAGTCGACAGACTGACGATGGTAAATAAAAAGGGCAGTTTAGTCTATCAAGGTACCTTAAGTTTTAGACGCTAGCAAAGGTTGATTGTAAATGAACTACTCCTCTTCAAACGTCAAATAAAGAGTTTCATTACAAAATAATGTTTAATCTGATTGTGGGTGAATTTAATAATACAATGTAAGTAATTCTCGCCACTTTACTTTGTTCTACAAAATTAATCTATTCCAAACTGAGTAAGGACCGTGTAAAGTTCTGAGAGCGAATCATTAAAGCGTGGGGCATGGAAACAATTGGTTAGTTGATCAAATTATCCCGGCATAGTCAATCGAACTAATCCGAACCAGAAACCACTCGAACCCAATCGTTCGATGGGAGTTCGATTGGTTCGGCAATCGAACTGGAACTTTTTTGTGAGATTACCGAACCCAATCGAACTCAATCGACGCGATTGGTTCGATTTTGTTCGGTAGAAACTAAATGGTATACAACATTGATAAGCATTAACTCTTAGTAGAATTAGAAGGAATTCACTCTTTAACTGAGTTATAACTAGAGGAGCAAGCGTGAGAGATATTAACACATTTCAGTAAACTAAAATCTTTATTGTTTAGCTGATTCGAAATTGATTCATTCACAATATGAATATCGCTCGGGATTACACCAAACGGTGATATTTTTAAAAGATTTATACCGTCGTCGCTAAAGCTTCGCTTAGATAACTAGAAAACGACAACTGCAACTGAATCTGGACACACGCAGCAGTGTACAGTGTGTACAAAATAGTTACTACTGGCGCTAAAAGTGTCCTCATTACGTCAATTAAAGTAGATTTCTATTAACTTGAACTGCAAGTGATGTTTGCAGAAGCTGCTGCAGAACACAAGCAATGTACGCTAGACTTTCGATGTGGCAACAGTTCATTAAATGTAAAAGAAATAACACTAACGCCAATAACAAAAAAATTTTCTTAACGTCATAATCAATAAAGTAAACAAAGTATGTATTGTTCCTGCGCATTAGTTTTACCGCATTGGTGTTGGGCTCTACTGCTGGTTTTGGGATATCCGGAATGGAAGCGAAGTACGTGGAGTATTTTAAAGTTGTTAAATGTGTTGAGGATGAATCGGATGATGTTGATGTTTGATCTTGAATGAGCTCGGCGTCTGCCCTGTCCGACATCTTGCCTCAGTTGCCTGTTGTTAGTTATAGTCTCCTCCGCAGCCGTTACTAGAGTCGTCACGCAACGCTTCTCGTTGCGTAACGGCTGCGGAGGAGACTAGCCTGTTGTACTCGTGTTTGAAATAGAAGCCAATAAATAACTTATTTAACCACAACGCTTTGTTTCAGGCAAGATGAAACTGGTTCGTGTTTCTGATTGTTGAGGTGTTCGATTATGTTCGATTGAGTTCGATTATATTCGATTATTGAACTGTTCGATTACCGAACGTTCGATTGCGTTTGATTGGCAAAATATTTTTGTGAGTTCGATTAAGTTCGATTACCGAACTCAATCGAGCGATTGGGTTCGATTACCGAACGTTCGATTGAATACGTCGGGAATTATATCCCTCATCTGAAAGCACCAAAGATCAGCCATTTCCGAGTTCCATTTCGCCTCTGGGCCAGAAATGGAAAGTTGTTTTATTTCCTTTGAGTGAAAATCTTTGATGTTGTCGACCTTCACGGTCACGCGCCATTATTCCGAGAAAAAGGTAAAAACCCCAAATTCCTGGCATGCATCAACGTCCGCCCGGCAACGGTTGTGTCGATTCGTACAAAAGGAAAAGCACTTTATTGAGGTCAGTTGCGTTACTGTTCTGTTCACTCCTAAGCAAGTGGTTTTGTATTGAAGCAAAGTTATGATTCAAGTGTCAACTTGTTGGTCATCGTGCAGATAGAAGATCAGGTAAGTTTTTGTTTTGTTGCGGTGTATGCTACTGCACAGACTGCACGTGAACAAGCAACATTTGTTTACAACACTGTTAAATTCTCCACGGCTTCGATTACAAGCTACTTTAAAGAATTTAGAAATCTGGCTCGCTCTGATCTTTACATCGGTTACGGTTTGTACGATAATCTTCAGTTGAAATCAACGACACTCTTCGAAGTTCGACTGAAAGGGAAAGAGGAAGCCACGCATTAACAATGATCGACCTTTAAGCGTTTTTGAATGAAGTGCGACACAAGTGCGACACATGAAGCGACAGCCGCATTTCTGATTTCTGAATTCAACACGGCAGAAGTGCGGCTCATGAACCTTATAACCATTAGATTTAAACCACATTTGCTCTACCATTGAAAGTTTTCTTGTATACGGTGAGCTGCACAATAATGTTAATAAACCTCATTGAAGGAAAAACTCTTGGGGAAGATGGGGGGTCCCTACCACATCTCGCTTCACTTTCTACAATGGAAGGGGTATGAAGAACGTACGAGGACCATACGTTTATTAAATGGCTCTGTATAATTTTGGTCCAGTACTTGTTCTCCAGTTA
>OZ026595.1:7945615-7970615 GCA_964020085.1 Micromussa lordhowensis
GTTGTTTTTGAGGGCCATTAAGCCTCGCTCCCGTGCAACTTCCGGTTTTTTTTCCTGAATCGATGTATTCACTAACTTGACAAGAGTCTCCTGAGGGGGGAAATGACGAAAAAAGCTGAAAAATGGTCGGTAATTGGCCAATGACAGGAGCCCATCACGGCATTTTTACAGACCGGTCTATTTTTAGACTTCTTTTCCCGCAAAATAGGTCAGTTCCGTTCTACACGAGCGCGCATCGGTAAGGGAAACAATGGCGGCTTTTCCTTTTAATCTTCCCGTGAAAATGCCGACGTCAATTAAAGAATCAAGTCCGTGCTTATGATTTGTCACTGTTGTCCCTGCGGGAGTCTGAATTCGCGGTAAATTCAAGCTAAAAATAGACAGGTCTGTGAAAACGCCGTGACAGGAATATGGGGTAGTTGCTGACTCCTAGTGATGGGCTCCTGCCAATGATTAGATCATCCCACTGTCATCCCACTGCCACTGTTATTGGCCCGGTCCAACAGAGTAGTTGGCGCTACAGCAACATTTCTTTCAATACTTACATTTACAATGTCTACTATAGAGAGCAAGAAGACGACTACGCTAGAGTGAAATTTCTTAACACCTTTTCATAAATCCAGACATGTTTACAAAACTGCATATTACAGGCACTTATTAAAAACTCGATTAATTTAGGAAACTTCTATGAAACAAAAATGGGCTAACATTCCCTTTTAATTACCCAGAATTAGGTAAATAACAAATAAGTTATTTTATCATTCGATGCAGTTTTTCCTTCTTTTTCATTGGCCAAAAGCCCACCACGTGACCTGCAAATAACTACCTATAAATAATGGTCTGCTCATGCGTAGTACTGTCGAAATGTGTTTTGCTGCAAATAATATTCTGCTCATGCGCAATTGAAACCACGCTCTTGTTTGAAAAATGGCAGATCCCTTCCCTAAGCTGTGAGAGAATGATTTAAATATGAAAACAAAACTGGTAATCGAATGACAAAACAGTTATTGAACCCGGTTATCGCAAAATATCGTGATTTGTCAATGTCTCGCATATCAATTATTTGCCTCAGCCTTATCACGATATTTTGCTCAAACTCGTCCCAATAATAGCTGTTATCGGAGTTGAGCCCGCTGTCAAATATTCCTTTGTTTAGAGCGGCACACAAACGAGGCTAAAGGGTCAATACAATGCAGTATTGACCCTTTCGCCTCGTTTGCATGTCAAACCGCTGATAACTGCGATAAGAGCTATTGTTAGTTATTTGTCGTTTCGATCATTTTTTTTTGTGTCACATGACTTGACCACAAGAATATTGACAAGAACAACAACACATGAGTTGATTTACGGACCAAGTGTCTTAGTAAACCTGATACATCACAAGAAACAAAGCGACAGAACATGAACAGCATACCTGTCACTCACACTGCAATAGGCCAGGTAAACAATGTTACAATAAATAGAGGATTGGTAAAAGAAAATATGCTTCTCAATGTTATTAATAATTCATCAAGTTAAAACAAAGAAAATCACAAATGTGAAGAAGGTTTGGATTCCCGGTCGTTTAACTGTTAGCATAGATTTCGACGATTTTACTTCGCCGTTTACTCCTTAGGTTTTGTTTGGATTGAGAAGATGATATATCAAACGCCACCTCGAATTTCGTCAAAAATACTCCGCTGCGAGTTTTTTCAACTCCCTTCTCCCTCGTGTTTGATATATTACTTCAGGCTTTCATGGGAATGCAGAACACTATCTTAATAATTTTGTTGCCCTTCCCTCTCGTATATCATCTCACAAAAGAAATATCTAGCCCTATACAAAAAAAAAAACACTTATCAGCGCATGTTCACTCGGATATTTGAACGGAAAGCTACAATACAGGAGTCGAGTGCTCTGGGTGAAAAGTTCTCCCAGCGGCAGATCATCTAGTAACGAACATGGTATTCATAAAACTATCGATCACACTTTCAAGTTTCAAGGCCGAATAAATTGTCCATTTTTTAATGGCCTATTAGACTGTGTTTGGTCCTCACGTGTTGCCAACTTTGTAATTAATCAAGATCTATTTTGCCTAATAGAAAAGGGAAGAATCTCTAACAAAAAGTTCGAACGACGAAGTGGAAGACAAAGTTGGTAATCTTGGCAACGCTTATCAAAGCCTGGGGGATCTTAAAACAGCCATGACTACCGTGAACGTCATCTAAAAATTGCAAAAGAAGCGGGAAACAAATTAGGAGAAGGAAACGCTTATGGTAATCTTGGCAAGGCTCATCAGAGTCTGGGGGATTTCAAAACAGCCATTGACTACCATGAACGTCATCTAAAAATTGCCAAAGCTAGAAATGGAAGACAAAGTTGGAGAAGAAAACGCCTATGGTAGTCTTGGCAACGCTTATCAAAGTCTGGGGGATTTAAAAACAGCCATTGACTACCAAGAACGTGCTCTTAAAATTGCCAAAGAAGTGGGAAGCAAAGTTGGAGAAGGAAACGCCTATGGTAATCTTGGCAACGCTTATCAAAGTCTGGGGGATTTCAAAACAGCCATTGACTACCATGAACGTCATCTTAAAATTGCCAAAGAACTTGGAAACAAAGTTGGAGAAGGAAACGCCTATGGTAATCTTGGCAACGCTTATAAAAGTCTGGGGGATTTAAAAACAGCCATTGACTACCAAGAACGTGCTCTTAAAATTGCCAAAGAAGTGGGAAGCAAAGTTGGAGAAGGAAACGCCTATGGTAATCTTGGCAACGCTTATCAAAGTCTGGGGGATTTCAAAACAGCCATTGACTACCATGAACGTCATCTTAAAATTGCCAAAGAACTTGGAAACAAAGTTGGAGAAGGAAACGCCTATGGTAATCTTGGCAACGCTTATAAAAGTCTGGGGGATTTAAAAACAGCCATTGACTACCAAGAACGTGCTCTTAAAATTGCCAAAGAAGTGGGAAGCAAAGTTGGAGAAGGAAACGCCTATGGTAATCTTGGCAACGCTTATCAAAGTCTGGGGGATTTCAAAACAGCCATTGACTACCATGAACGTCATCTTAAAATTGCCAAAGAACTTGGAAACAAAGTTGGAGAAGGAAACGCCTATGGTAATCTTGGCAACGCTTATAAAAGTCTGGGGGATTTAAAAACAGCCATTGAGTACCAAGAACGTGCTCTTAAAATTGCCAAAGAAGTGGGAAGCAAAGTTGGAGAAGGAAACGCCTATGGTAATCTTGGCAACGCTTATCAAAGTCTGGGGGATTTCAAAACAGCCATTGACTACCATGAACGTCATCTAAAAATTGCCAAAGAACTTGGAAACAAAGTTGGAGAAGGAAACGCCTATGGTAATCTTGGCAACGCTTATAAAAGTCTGGGGGATTTAAAAACAGCCATTGACTACCAAGAACGTGCTCTTAAAATTGCCAAAGAAGTGGGAAGCAAAGTTGGAGAAGGAAACGCCTATGGTAATCTTGGCAACGCTTATCAAAGTCTGGGGGATTTCAAAACAGCCATTGACTACCATGAACGTGATCTTAAAATTGCCAAAGAACTTGGAAACAAAGTTGGAGAAGGAAACGCCTATGGTAATCTTGGCAACGCTTATAAAAGTCTGGGGGATTTAAAAACAGCCATTGAGTACCAAGAACGTGCTCTTAAAATTGCCAAAGAAGTGGGAAGCAAAGTTGGAGAAGGAAACGCCTATGGTAATCTTGGCAACGCTTATCAAAGTCTGGGGGATTTAAAAACAGCCATTGGCTACCATGAACGTCATCTAAAAATTGCCAAAGAACTTGGAAACAAAGTTGGAGAAGGAAACGCCTATGGTAATCTTGGCAACGCTTATAAACGTCTGGGGGATTTAAAAACAGCCATTGACTACCAAGAACGTGCTCTTAAAATTACCAAAGAAGTGGGAAACAAAGTTGGAGAAGGAAACGCCTATGGTAATCTTGGCAACGCTTATCAAAGTCTGGGGGATTTCAAAACAGCCATTGACTACCATGAACGTGATCTTAAAATTGCCAAAGAACTTGGAAACAAAGTTGGAGAAGGAAACGCCTATGGTAATCTTGGCAACGCTTATAAAAGTCTGGGGGATTTCAAAACAGCCATTGACTACCAAGAACGTGCTCTTAAAATTGCCAAAGAAGTGGGAAGCAAAGTTGGAGAAGGAAACGCCTATGGTAATCTTGGCAACGCTTATCAAAGTCTGGGGGATTTCAAAACAGCCATTGACTACCATGAACGTCATCTTAAAATTGCCAAAGAAGTGGAAAACAAAGTTGGAGAAGGAAACGCCTATGGTAATCTTGGCAACGTTTATCAAAGTCTGGGGGATTTCAAAACTGCCATTGAATACTATGAACGTCATCTAAAAATTGCCAAAGAAGTGGAAGACAAAGTTGGGACTGCCATATCGTTTTCTCATCTGGGTGGGACCTTTGAATTACTAGAGTTTCTTTCCGAGGCTCTTGACTGTTTTCATTCCAGTGTGAGAATGTTCAATATCATTAGGCATGATCTTAAAGGTAAAGATGAGTGGAAAATTAGTTACCGCAATATGTATGAATTTGCCTACACTAGTCTATGGCGTCTACTACTAAAAAACGGCAAGGTAGCCGAGGCTCTATTTGCTGCTGACCAAGGACGTGCGCAAGCTCTGAATGATCTTATGGAATTAAACTATGGACTCGAAACAACTTACTCTCAGTTACATACTCCGGAAGAAGGTACATTCGACTCATTCAGTTTTCTTCCATCGACTACCGTTTTTATAGCAGTTGATGATCAAGACATTGTTTTCTGGATTGCCCAAGACGGATACGACGTGCAACTGAGGAAAATGAAAGTTAGTGATAAGGACTTAATACAGTCTTTAATTGTGAGTGCTTCTCAGGAAATCGGTGTAAGGGCTGGTATAAAATGCGAGGATCGCTCATTGGATAATCTGGGAGATGAGCAGGTGGCAAATGAAAGGTCTCCACAGACACCAGCTAAGCCTGGTCCCCTCCGCATGAATGCATTAAGAATGTTTTATGACGTCATCATTGACCCTATTGCAGACTTGATCCATGGGAACGAACTTATCTTGGTTCCTGAAGGTCCATTGTGCCTGGCTCCTTATGCTGCATTGGACTCTAGTTCCAGGTATTTGTGTGATGTTTGTAGGATCCGAGTGATTCCGTCCCTCACCAGTTTGAAACTAATCACAGATTCTCCGGCTGGTTATCACAGCAAGACAGGGGTGCTTCTAGTGGGTGATCCGTGGGTACAAGAGGTTGTTATCCCAGGGAAAGTATTGGAACAGCTTCCATATGCCAGAAAAGAAGTACAGATGATTGGGAGAATATTCGACACCGCACCCCTCATTGGAAGAGAGGCAACAAAGAGTGAAGTGTTGAGACGACTTCCCTCAGCTGCTTTAATACACATTGCGGCACATGGTCGAATGGAAACAGGAGAAATTGCCTTAGCACCCAACACTACACGAGCGTCCCAGATTCCTGCGAATGAAGACTTCCTTTTAACTATGAAAGATGTAACGAGTGCTCAAATTCGTGCAAGGCTGGTGGTGTTAAGTTGCTGTCATAGTGGTCGTGGAGAGATTAAGGCTGAGGGAGTTGTTGGCATTGCACGAGCGTTTCTGGGTGCCGGTGCTCGTGCTGTCCTGGTGTCCCTGTGGGCGATTGATGACGACGCCACTTTGGAGTTCATGAAAAATTTCTACTCGCACTTGGTAAAAGGAATCAGTGCCAGCGAATCATTGAACAAAGCCATGAAACATATGAGAGAATCTGACGAGTTTAATGAAGTGAAGCACTGGGCTCCGTTTGTGTTGATTGGAGATGACGTCACAATAGAACTTGGTGGAAACGAATAAATGTCTTCCAATGTAAGTAGGACCACGTCTAGTAATAACATGAAAATATCTGTGTTTCAGGAACTTTGTTGTTGAAATGAAAGAGCGTTCGTCATTTAAAAAAATGTTGGACCTCACTTGTGAACCCGAGGGAAAATATCAGAAACATTATTACACTTTTTGTCATGACATCTTATCAAAAGCAGAGTGCTGACAGGGAATGATACATTTCTGACAGCAGTTTGAGGTTATTAAATATTGTTAGGACAGTTCTTTGTACGAAAGATGTATTACGGTGTTTATATTATGGCATAAGTAACATTAAATCCTTACTCGCGTAACGTGTGAATCCTTTTTTTTTTGGAAATGATTCCTTTAAGTGAGAGATTTGTTAGCCTTAAATGTGACTGTCACGTATTTCGCTATTGTGACTGTAGTACGATCTACTTCATAAAGAAGTTTGATAAATGATATATCTACCTCTTAGGTACGGAACATGGAAACTGAATATAGGGAGGAAGTGACCAAAGTACAGAATCCTGATCAGACTTTTATTTGCTGACTTGATATGAAGCTCTCCTCGTCAAAAGAAAAAGGTTTCAGTACACTGATGAAAGACTTTTAATTAACATACAAAAGTGTAAATTGGAGTTAAAGATTTCGTAGTTATTAAGGGGAAAATAATTGATATGAACCTTTCCAAGATTAGCTTTCTTGAATGTTCAGTGCTGTTATCGGTACGGATGAGGCCGATCCAGTTGAATTATTATCTATTGCAGATATCTATTGATAAATAGGGAACTTACTTAGAGCAAGAAAGTAAATAAGTCAGAGAGACATCGCTGCAGGATATATTATTGATTTTATATATGATTAGAACCCTAACAACCATTTAAATGTCTGGCTGAAGCAACGTGTTGTATTGTCACAGGAATGAGTTCTTTTAATATACGCATTGTTTGAGCGGTTTGCCAGAAGCTCTACCTAAGTAGTGGATTTAACAGTGCAGGTATAAAATAAATAGCAACATTTCAGTATTTCCAAAAACGTTCAAAATCTCGTTAGGAGTTGGGTTCCTTAGTCATTGTGTAATCCATTTGGAAAAGGCCATTTTTCCCTTATGTTTTAAGCCATATTTTATGCCACTTGTCTTTAAAGTGCCTATAGCCCCAGAATTTTTGTTTGGCTAAGATGACACGTAGACAAACACACAAAAAAAATTTGCCAAAATTTTCGGTTTGTGATATTTTTAAGGGCTTTAAAAATTAACATAAAGTAGCTGAAATTTGATACATGACCGAGCTGGCGAGGAGCCTGGGTCTATTACTGGGTTGACGTCACAGACTGTTTTGCATGCATTTTTATAAAGACTTAATGCTATGTAAATGAATATGTGACGTCAACCCAGGAATATACCCAGACCCCTCACCAGCTCGGCCATAACACAAAAGATATCAAATTTCAACTATTTTCTGTTAATTTTTGAACCCCTTAAAAATATCACAAGCCGAAAATTTTGGCAAATTCTTTTTGTGTGTTTGTTTAATTTTCATCTTAGACCCAAAAAAATTCTGGGGTTATAGGCACTTTAAGCGTGTGATATACATAGTGGCATCTATTCACTTGTTTTGATTAAGTGATGGACTCTGCTTTTAATAACGAAAATTTTAGAGAAACATTTAAGAATAAAAAGTAGCGATATTAATACATGACGTTTCGGCGACGACATGTCACCATTATCAAATGTAAATAACTATTAGTTCAATGGCGTTATATAAAGGAAAGGAGGTGTGAAAATACATTAGAATAAAGTGGAGGCGGAGATAAGCAAAGAATCAACATAATTAAGTAAAAAGTTTCGCTGGTATGGAGTCTTTTTAAGTGTTCAGAGTTGGTTTCTTTTCCCTTATTAATAGCATCTCATAAATAAGGCACTCAAACTTTCCGCGGCATTTCTTAAGGATTTTAAATTGTTCTTGAAGATTGTTCGGTGTCTGGTTGTGTTCGTCCTTTAGATGTTTTCCGATGACGGAATATTTATGTTCATCAATGCGTAGATGGAGATGTCGGCTCGTGTAGCCTATATAATTCGAATCGCACGAATTACATTGGAATTACGCTCTTGCAAAGTGGCTGGACGAGAAGTTGAAACCGTTATCGATCAACGAGTACACGATATCTGACATCTTCCATTTCTCCGAAGAGATGGCCAACATCTGCAAATCGATGAGAATGATTTCCTGGTGTCGTATGAGGTCACAGCCCTTTTCACCAACGTACTGCTAGAAGAAACCATTCGGATTTTGGCGAAGAAAGCATTCAATGGGAACTGGTTTAACAACACACACAACCTCAATATCTGTGAAGACGACCTAATTGAGCTGCTTACAATTGCAACCAAAGATCAGGTTTTTCAGTTTAACGGTGACTTGTATGAGCAAATACAGTCAACTCTCGTTATAACGGACACCCTCGGGACCGGCGTTTAGTGTCCGTAATAGCGAGAGTCCGTAATAGCGGGGTACGGAAATAAAAGTGCCATTAAAGGGTGCTGAGTTAATATACACTATACCAGTGGGGTAATTTTATATCTTTAATGTGTTAAATGTGCCAAGTCGTTGAGAAAGGAGGACGAGGGCTTAGCGACTGAAGAGCCTAAAAGGAAAAGGCGCAAGCTGAAGTAAAGAAACCAAAAAGTCTACATGACAAAAGTCTGACCGGCCGAACGAGAAAATAAACTTTCCAGACTATTTTGAAGTGTGTGTTGACAAATGAAGAAGAACAGACTGCCATTTTACGTAATGATGTTACATGAGAACTTTTTAGTGTCCGCTTCATCGAGAGTGAAAACAATAAAATTGTTATGTTGGTACCACAAAAGTGTCCGTAATTCCGTAATAGCGAGAGTCCGTAATAGCGGGAGTTGTTTTCAGTCAAACCTCTATAGCTTTCGCCGGGGATCTGAAATTTGTCCGTAATAGCGAGCGTCCGTAATAGCGGGGTGTCCGCAAGGCGAGAGTTGACTGTAGACGGCGTTGCAACGTGCTCACCATTAGGACCACTAATTGCAAACACCTTTATGTGCTCCATTGAGGAGAAACTTGCACACGAAAACAAGCTTCCCAATTTTTACAAACGATACGTCGATGATACCTTCGCTCTAGTACCTGATTTCGCCGCTGCTACTGACTTCCTTTCAGTTCTGAATGATGCGCACCCAGCAATCCAATTTACAATGGAAACTATGCTACAATGGAAACTATGCTAAGAACTATGCTTGATCGCGCTAAACGACTGTCATCCTCACCGGACCTCTTCTCCAAAGAATGCCAGGACCTGAAAAAAATGTTTCTGAAACTGAAATATCCTGCGAAACTTATTGATTCCACTTTCAAGAGATTTCTCGCTGCCCAAGACAAGAACCAAAACCGTATCGAGCCAGCCGACAGCCCTGTACGAATCACTTTGCCTTACAAAGACCAGAAATCCGCCGATTCCGTTCGTAGGCAATTTAAGCGACCTTGGAAAGAAAATCGATCGCGTAATACAGCCAGTGTTTACAAGTAGGAAAACCTCTGAAGATTTAAAAGTAACGGAAGCAAAGCCATCACTTGTGAACCAACAATGCGTTGTTTATGAATTCCAATGTAATTCGTGCGATTCGAATTATATAGGCTACACGAGCCGACATCTCTACGCATTGATGAACATAAATATTCAGTCATCGGAAAACATCTAAAAGAAGAACACAACCAGACAACGAACAATCTTCAAGAACAATTTAAAATCCTTAAGAAATGCCGCGGAAAGTTTGAGTGCCTTATTTATGAGATGCTATTAATAAGGGAAAAGAAACCAACTCTGAACACTCAAAAAGACTCCATACCAGCGAAACTTTTTGCTTAATTATGTTAACTCTGCTTTTAACCTGATAAATCGTTAACGGCTATATAATAAAAACTGCTGTTACAAAATAGTAGTAAATTGAGTAATGGGTCCAACTTGGCCGATCATATGGTAATACTTCACAGAATTGAGACTTGGAGTAGAATGTTCACAGCCTCTCTATTTACGCACGCGAAAGAAAAAGCGAGCGCGAAACACGTGGAGATCTTGGCCCCCACACCCTACCCAGTCTTCCGTTTTGCGTTGGCGTCCAGTTCTCTCGCGATTCTATCTGCGCGTTCAACGATCGAATAAAAATGCTAGAAAATAGAGGGATGTGAACATCCAAGACTCGGAGCTTCACGCTACGTTTAATATATTACGACCCTTTTACTTATCTACCACCGCCACCCGATTGTGTTTGCGGTCTGAGATATTGGGAAGGTTTAATACCTATTCACTAGTGTTAAGCCTGGTTCTCATATCCCGCCGACCTACCTTCGACGTAGTCGTCAAAATGGCGCAATTCTCAGCCATTCCATCTGTAAGTATGGAATTGAGGAAGAAATCGAGTTGTTACGTCATACATTGTGTCCACAGATGATGTTCACATAAACTTTTTTTTATCGCCGACAATCGCAGGCTGGCTGTCTGGAAAAACCCGAATAGCGAAAAGCGAATAGTCGCGAATAGCGAATAGTACGAATAGTGCTAATAGTCTCGAATAGCGCGAATAGTGGCGAACAGTCGTCAATAGTCACCGCTTCAGTTTAGCAGATATGGATTCGTTGAAATTGATCAAGTGGAGCAATTTTCTGCGGACGCTGATAGATTCGACCAAGCAGGTTCTGTGAAAAAAAAACCAATAAAACACAAATGTGAGGCAAGTGTTCCGTGCGTGATTAGATTATCAAGTGAAAAGAAACCAACGAGCTGTTCTGATAACCGGTTATAAAAACAACATCTAAGCTATATCTTGCGTTAATTATCCAAATAAGCAACAGAATTTCAGTGAATTTATTCGCTTTTCTCCTTGGGACTCCTTTCTCCTTGGGCCAGGGCTGTGCATCGCCGGCATCGCCGGCATTAGAAAAACAGAAAACACAAGTATAATCTAATAAAGACGTATTTACGCTTTCACAGTGGTGAAAACAAAAGAAATTACGTTTACAAACACCTTTTAATTTGTCCTGATAAGCATCCTATGCTTTATAGCGGGAAAATCCCATCGCACCTTCCTGCTGGGCACCACATTTCTAGGTACTGGGTACCAAATTTATTTCTGTCATTCATCACTATTCCCCCACTATTTGCCTCTATTCGCCACTATTTACGACCATTCGCGACTATTCGCAACTGTTCGTCACTATTCGTCACTATTCGCAACCGTCACTATTCGGTGTTCGGGACAATTCGCTGTTCGTTTTCACGACTTCGGTATTCGGGTTTTCCGGACACCCTCGCCGGCTTACCTGCGAAGTTTAGCTCCACTTCGCAGACAAGCCGGCGGTCAATGCCTGGGACAGATAAATGTTCACACATGCCGTAACGGTGTCCCAGGCCCTCCCAGGTATGTCGGCGGTTTGTGGGAACCAGGCTTTACGCACAAAAATTTTACGGGGAGGGGGCAGGAAATCGGGGAGAGGGATTGAGGGTGATTCACCACCAAAACAAGCAATACATTGTATCTACATATTGCTTTGAACTTATTCAGATTAACCAGAACTGATTTACCTTTCTTCGCATAAATTTTCGTTCCATGAGCATTAAATCGATATATTGAGTTTGAGGGGAATAACACAACAAAGTCATATCCAGGTTGAGGGATTAATATGTTATTTATTCTCTATTATCCCCTAAACCTCGAAATCAACTTCGAATTTTAAGATATCGAAATTGGCCGATTAGAGATTTTATACGTATTTAATTTCCCTATTTTCGTTGTAAAATTAGCGAAATTCGATTTGGGATGGGCACGTACGCTTAAAAGTTGCCAGAATCATTCAGTTCGTGAAGCTACGTGGCGTATTTGGGGTTTCGGTGTTCGAGTTTCGTCCCGGCTGACAAGCCATTTAGAAACTACAGTAAAAACCCGCATACAAGAACATGTGGATTAAGAACACCCAGGCTGAAATTTGGTAAAAAAGGAGCATATATATAAGGACACATTCAGGCTGACAATTGTTCTCATATATAAAAACTCTTCCCTTTTCAGTTTAATAGCGCAAACAGTGTCTGTAGCCGTTTACTGCGGTATTGCACTAAGATCTCTGTATAAATGCTAGTAATTTCAAATGTACAGCAACTGTATTTGGAATTAAAAGTCTTAGAATTACATGAAAAATATGCAATAAAATGAATGCCATCATTAATACCCGATATATAAGAACCCAATCAGCCTGAACCCCGAAAATGGGTGTTCTTGTATGCGGGTCCGATGTCTATGCCCGCTGGCCGTATTTTCAAAACTGCTTTCACTCAGGCTTATGCGCACAGAGATTTTGTACTCGTGTGAAGTTACTTCACACGAGTACACTTTTTCAGGCCAAAAATTCAAGGACTTTTCAAGGACTTTCCAGGACCCTACTTAGAAATTTCAAGGACTTTTTTTAATGACAATTTTACCTCAAAACCAAGAAAAATGTTTGTGTTAACATCTATGTTTTGGGCTTACAGATAGTGCAAAACATTACCAGTTTTTTAAAGTGACCCTTTAAGTTGTTTTAGCTCGTTTTCAATTTCATCTTCCAGTGACATAATCTGTTCTTGTTCCTCCCACGCAGTTCTTCTAATTCCATTAGACTTTGCAATTAAAGTGCCTATAACCCCAGTATTGTTTTTTGGCTAAGATGAAACTTAACTAAGATTTGGCTAAGATGAAACAAACACACAAAAAGAATTTGCCAAAATTTTCGGTTTGTGATATTTTTAAGGGCTTTAAAAATTAACATAAAGTAGCTGAAATTTGATATATGACCGAGCTGGCGAGGAGCCTGGGTCTATTACTGGGTTGACGTCACAGACTGTTTTGCATGCATGTTTATAAAGAGTTAATGCTATGTAAATGAATATGTGACGTCACCCAGGAATATACCCAGACCCCTCACCAGCTCGGTCATAACACAAAAGATATCAAATTTCAACTACTTTCTGTTAATTTTTAAAGCCCTTAAAAATATCACAAACCGAAAATTTTGGCAAATTCTTTTTGTGTGTTTGTCTAAGTTTCATCTTAGCCTAAAAAAAATTCTGGGGTTATAGGCACTTTAAGTCAACCGCCCAGTTGATTCAGCTTTCTCAGCATAACTGTCAACAGAATGTTTCAGTGCCTCAAAGTCTGTCTCCAATCTTCTTTTCTTTTATTTCAAAGTGGAAATTTCCTCAAGTAAGGATCTCTTCCTTTCTGATCTCCTTGTTGCTTCATTTTCTCTTCTTTTCTCATCAAGGACAGTATGGTATCTCTGTCTTACACTTGCTGCAGATAACAGCAACTCCTCGGAAAAATTAAGAACACCTCCCACACTTAATGCTTTTCTTGCAAGCAAAACAAAACGCTTTGTTTGAATTCTTGTCGTCTTTTCGAAGTCATGACTTATAGGCATCTTTTTCCAGCCATTTTTCATTAAAATGACACCTTACTGGCATTGTGACATTCAACTAAACCCAAAATAAATATACAGAAATACCAGAAAACGAGTGCTTAAAACACGTGCAAAACAAACATGCGCTGTGCACTTGTAGCTAAACGTACGTGCGCGAGTAATGAGAGAGCACTGGGAACGAAAAAACAGAGGTTATCACATAATTTGCGAGTATTTCCAGAGCGTTATGCCTTGCTTACCTGAACATTTGTTTTCACTGAATTTAATTAACTTTAAAGCCTTAAAAGCAGATATTTCTCGATCTTGTTGAAAACGAAATTCAAGTACTTTCAAGGCCTTGAAATCGGACTCATCAAATTCAAGGGTTTTCAAGTGTTTTCAAGACACGTACGAACCCTGGAAGTACAGTAAAGGAGAGCTTGTACCAAACTCTCTTTGGTGGAGAAAATAGACCCGCCCGCTAGTATGCCCCCACGGAAACCAAGTGCCACATTTGCATAATTATGCAAAAAAAAAAAACATGGCGGCTCTCGTGAATAAGGGTCTAATTGCAGGGATGGAACGTACGCTTAAAAGGTTAACCAGCTTGAAAGTGTCCGTAGTAAAAACAGGAGTAAGTTGTTATTTAATGTAACGTTAAAAAAAACTGATTTCTAGGTGAATTGATGTTGACATCCATTTCCAAAAGTCACTGATATCAAACCTTGCACTTTGTCAAATCAACAGAGCGTTGAGACTAAAAATCGACTAAGAGTTAAATCTACCTCCTTGATGTACCACGATGTTCTCAGAATTAACATGGAAGGAAATGTGTGACAATCAGTTCGGAGAATTGAAATTTTGAGACTGAAAAGGTCGCAACTAACCAGGGCCAGCTGGCGAAGCTGAAAAGATGTTTTGTTGTAATTATCCCTAGGAGTTCCCTGTGGTTTCCTTAGGGATAATCTGCTACTCAAACACGTCCTTAATATGGAAATCGCTTTTGTTTCTTTTAACCGCATGATCAATTAATTGACTTTAAAAGTTTCTCTGTGGTTGGTAGTCTTCTTAGCGTCCAATCCGCATTAATTTTTTCGTCCTATCTGGTAACCGCGAAACATTTTGAAATGAGACGCGACAGGCATTACAAAGATAGCTTCCAGGCCTTCGCCTTCACTCATGGCGTTGCTTAACCTGTCGTCTACGACTCTGGAGTCGAGGGTACAGAGAGAGCGGAGCCTGGGAGCTGGTTTCTGACAAAAGCTGTCATGTGTAGGGGTCCTGTTATTTCAGCAATTGTTGCCCCAGTGATGTTGGCGCCTCGAAGATTGGCATCTTGCAGGTCACAGCCGGTTAAGTTACAATTCTAGGGGCAAAACCCGAAGAGAACATTGTTAAAATTCGTAATTTAGAGTTTGAAATTTTCTTCGGTTTTACCAGAATAGTTTGGTCTTATTACTGTATAGCCTCAGGTGACTAATCAGTTCTAAGCTAAAATTTCGTTTTATCTGATCTCATTATCCCATACCCAGTTAATTCCCCCCCCCCCCCCAAATCATTTTTCTCAGTCCAGGTTCCTACCCTCAAATATTTACGATATGAATAATCTTAAAAACTTTGTAACGGTCACTTTTGAAAATGTATGTTGACTAGCATCTGAAACGTCAAGTCTTGTATTGCAATCGATGCGATGGAATACAATGCTTATCACCGCTGTTTGCGTTATATTCTTCATCAACCTACGATGGCCTATCAAGACCTCTATGAAGAAGAGTTTATACGATCCCGTATCCCGTTATCCATGAATATCCCGTATCCCGAAAACTCCTAACAGGGCCGCAGACCTACATGCGTGCGTTTCGTATCCGTATACGCCGATGGTTTCGCAGGTCGGCCTTTCCACTTAATTAGTTAAATGCATATCTGACCTCTAAATCAGCCCCTGCTAGCACAGCTCCTCGTAAAATGCAGTTTTGAAGATTAGCGCCTTTCAGAGTAGCGACACGAAGGTTAACATTCCCCAGCTGACTTCCTTCCAAGTCAGAATTCTTCAAGTTCACACCTGAAAGAAAAGACACTTTACGCCTTGCAAGCTTGAAATCAATAAAGAAACATACATAACCTCTCACCGCAAAAAGCAAAGACGCGATTCGTCGATCTCTAATTTGAGGCGAGGGCTATCTGTGAGCCTATAGCATTTAAGCAAGCATTAAACAGGAGTAGACGCCGAAGAAAATAACTTAGATTCGAACTAGAACAACAGCAAAGCACATTGGGATTACAAAATGGCGCCTAAACGGCCTCTAAACCATCCTAATGTGCGTTTCTGAAAGTATGGTTAGACGAGTTACGAGCTAGGACGGAAAGCTAGGACGAAAGTCTAGTCAGACGGGTCTCTCGTCCCTTAGTGCGAATACGGCTATAGCGCAGTCATACAGGGACAACTTCTTACCCTCTAAATTAGCCCTAGTTCCAGCAGGATCTTCAAAATTACAACCTCGAAGAGAGGCCCCTTCCATTTGGGCCCTCTGAAGACGAGTACAGCTAAGAATGGCTCCCTTAAAAAAAGTAGAACAAAAAGGGAAAGGAAGATTTCATTACTATTTAGAAAAGGAAAATGATTCAGCATTTCAGCTATTCCAATTTGGACTCAAACAGCTTTCTGTATAATGAATTCACGAATACAAGTTGTCTAACTGTGCACAATCGTGATAATAGTGTTGAGGAATTAATATATTAAGGCTTTGTGAAAATTTCCAGTAACAAATAAATTGATTCTCTACTCTTCTCTTCTTGCTTTATACGTCGCATTGTAAGGAGAAATTAGATTAATTAGATCACTTTTCACGCTACTCACATCCATATGTGCTCCAGAGAGATTCGCTCGCTCCAGACAGCAGTTCGACAGATTTGCGTGTGCAAGGTCTGTCTTCCTAAGATTCGCCATTTTGAAATTAATAAAACGTAGATCAAGCTTGGAAAGATCCGCCGAGTCTAAATTGATTCCCTGTGAATTAAAATTAAAAGAAAAAATAGAAACTGATGATTCGACGCAAATTTTAAATAGTTACACACGGAATCTGATAGGAAATCGACCAATTTCAGTTGTTTTCTAAAACCTAGAGATGTAGACAGTTGCCTGAGATATCCCATGGAAACTCGAGAAAATAAAGTTTCAAAATTCAGCTAGAGAAATTGTGCAAGCACAGGTAAAATGTCATGATCAGTGTCATTTCATCATAACTTTCAAGTGTTTCAAATAAACTTCAAGATATTTAAAACAATCGCACACAAGTTTGCAATGCAATGTAAATAACTTTTGTCCGCCTGTCACTCGAACTCGAGGCCAACGCTTAAGCTAAGTTCACGGGCTTTATCCGGGAGTAGAGGCTTAACGGAATATTTTTTGTATGAGATTTGTAAAGGGGGTTGGATTGTCTAATTTTCGGGGGGGGGGGGGAGGGAAGGGGCTACTATTAGAATTTTACGACATTGGGTTTTTCAATGCTCGTGATATAAAATTCTTACCAGGAGCTTATTAATCTTGGGTTTTCGGAATTACCTGGCATCGGAGTTCACAGTTTGAGGGCGTTGATAATAAAATTTTCACAAATTCACTCCTTGAAAGAGGAGCATCGTCCGACTTCTCCATACTCTACAAAAACATAAGCAAAGCACACTAGTGAGGTTACAGGGGAATCTTTGAATACAATATTTACATCAGTTTCTGATCAGGCTATGAAGATGTCAGCTTTGAATATCGAAAGTGCATGGCCACATTAGCTACCAGTGATTATCCCGAGAATTTGAGCCCGATGTATTGAATACTTCTTGTGCAACGCGGGTAGAAAAAGAAGAGTAGTCCTAGCAAAAACAGAAAAGCGGTGTTACCAACTACCACATGAGACTTTTCTTGGAGTATGGACAGCGATGCCGTCAACGAGAGGAAACCGCTCCTTCGCGAGTATCTACCGTTGATTCAAAATCAATAAAACGACAGCACATGGGCTGTAGTTGACTCGTCCCCAGTCGTCCTCTTGAGGTCAGCAGGGATGGTCGAGGGAGTCTGGATAAAACTTGGGGATGCGGAAAGGAGGGAATCACGGGAAGGCAGAAGAAGAGGGAAAATGTTTGTCTTTCCTCCTTCCCATCACCCCTCGCGCTCGTGCACGCGCTTCCATTGTTAATATTCAATGTTCTCAAGAGACCACTGGAGACGTTAATATTCAATGAACTCAAGAGACCACTGGACACGAGCCAGGGCCTGTTGCGCAAGCAATAACGAGCCTTAAGTGATGGTGGAGAGAAGCCACCGAAAATTTGGAACAGAAACACAGAACGTATTATAAAAACGTCTACCACCGATCACAACAGTGGAGTATTTTCAGTTACATCAAGTACCTTGACCATTTCTTCTAACTGCTCCAAGATACTCGAGATCCCAAAAAACTTTGCTTCTTCCAGAACTCCTGTTTATAAATGACCAAAAACAATCCAAACATGATTTTAAAATATTTTTTAGTGGAAACCTTACACGAAGTGTAATACACTTTGTCATCATCCGAGATATTAGAGGAAGATATGATATGAATTCTGGTTTCTCTAGGACTAAGTGAGCTGTCCTTATTATAGAAATGTCCATAAGGTTCAACTGTAGTTTCCTGCAAAGAACTGTCATTAACAAACTCTAAAAGAATCACAGAATAATTTGACAAGAATCTCAGTCTTACAGTACACTGTATATCTGTAGTTATTAAAAACTGGGTCATTTTATAATGCAATTCAAGGAATTTGATTGGCTTAGTGGCCATGGTATATGAGCCATTATACCATACGCGTCAGCACAACAGCTGAAATTCTGAAACTTTTTTCCGCAAAGAGAAACAATGGCGTTTTGCGACATAAAACGTGGCAAGATTTTAGCGACTGAATTGGTGGTTGTTTTTAATAACACAATTATTCCAATCGCACTTGTTGGATATGAGATGATTATATATAACCCCGCTATTTTGACCTCTCAGAGGAAACGAAAAGAGTTCGAACTACCGAAATTATACGTGTGGTCACCCAATGAGGAAACCTGTCATTCATTCTATAACGCAGTCTAATGGCTCAGCTCTACTAAAAATTCCTCTTTATAAGACAACATGAAGTGCCCTTCATAAACACGAGTGAAGCAACAAAAAGGTCGAAAGACCGAAGAGAGAACGGCAAGTGTACAAATTAATGTCACGAACCGTAGGAGTCATGTAGGCTAGTCGACTTCATTGTTAACAATAAATTAATGTGATGTTTGGATTTGTCTCATAAATTTTATGTTGTTTCTTTAAATTCATTAATATAATCAGTATTATTAAGAACTTAATCATTTAGGTCAGCCATCATGGTCATGGTACATCAGCAATCAATATATACCACGCTCTACAAATATGGCAAGCATATGTGTAGTTTCTGTGCGCATTTTCATCTTTGCTTCATTTAGTTTCTATATTTTGTGGGCACTTTTAATAAAACAATTACCCCACTCAGGCTTCTGGGATATGAGATGGTTATACCCAACTCGGTGCTACATGTATATGTGCCACAAGATCTATCTGTGATCTCATATCTCAACGTATGGTGATAATAAAACTGAAATATTGATTGATTGAATGACTGACTGGCGGACTAACTGCCTGATTGATTGATTGAGTGATTGAAAGATACCAACACTCTCAAACATTTGCAAAATTAGCAAATACATTTACAATACAGCAGCATCTCATTTACCATATCATAACTACAAGTAGGATAAAAGTAAATAAATGGAAGCCTACATGAGCACACATTGTGAGCCTATGTTTGTTATAAGCATGCTATTCTCTAAAACACTTATATTCCCATTTTCTAGTACCACTGACATATGCTAAGTTAACTTTTGGGTTAAGGGCTTAGGGTTATTTTAGAACTCAATTACAAGCCATTTATACATGTAATAAGAACTTATTTTAACTTGTAAATCTTAGAGTCTTTCATTTGTTCAAGATAATTCAGTCATCCTAATTTCAACTTGTAAGACACACATGTACGCACTGCGAACCTATTTTCAAATTTGTTGACAGTTACTTTAACAAAAAGTGAATGACTTATGTCGTAGACATAATTATACACTGTAGGTCTCTATTGTAGAAGAAAATGAGAACAAGGCACCATCCACACTACGGGAGAAATTTGAAAATGCAACAATCACCAGTCATTTTGAATTTGTGTTTGAGGAAAACTCAGGCAGGGAAGTAACACGATTGTCATGACATCATCATTATTGAAAAGCTCTGTGTTCAAAATGTTTTCTGCCTACACGAAAACGTAAAGTCTGCGCTTTCAAACTCCTCCAGTTTGAAGCTCCGTTTTTGTGATGGACTAGAGTAGACAATAAGCCTAGCATAGAAAAAAAAACTGCGTTTTCAATGTGCACAACAGCATAGTAATTATTGTTTTGCAGAAACAATAATTGTGAACAACAGCAACAACAACGACAACAAAACAACCTACAACTTCCTTAAGAAAAAAAAAGGAAAAATGTTTCGGATGTTCCGTTGCACAATGCGGCCTTCTTGTGTCATAAAGTAAAACAACTCCTGAGCAATAATCTTTTGCTACATACATGTACATATTGATAAAGTTCTATGGAGTGCTCTTTACTTTCATGTGTCAAAAAATAAGCTTTCTTCCTCTGAAAGGAACTATAGTGAATGGTAAAAACCAAGACTCGGTAAGAGCCAAGAAAAAAACTGGAGCGGATCTAGGGGGAGTGCAGGGTGAGCACACCCCCCTCCCCCGAGATGACATACAGCTTTCTAATATAACTGGTATTCTGCAGTCAGTTATGCTATTCCTTAGTAAGAAAAATACTGGATCCGCCCTTGTGAAAACCCGAGACTTTAACTTGAATGATGTTAGACTCCGAGGCAAAATGAAACTCAGGAGTAAAAGGCATTTGGAAGAGGAAAAGGAAGATTCTGGCTCCGGGTCAGGTCGCTCTGCTAGCACCATTCCAGACAAGCCCAATCGAAGGTCGCCGCATAAAGTCTGGGAGTTTTAGAGCTCTGTTTTAAATTTCATGGACGAGTTATAGCGCAACAAGGACCAATGGCAGTGGCATTTTTGCTTGCTTTGAAGGCAAAAACATATCTCACAAGAATATTCCCGAAAACTAAATTTTTTTCCTGCGTTTTCGAGAATATCCTTTAAAACTAAGTAAATAGGCAAACGCAACGCCACATTGCTTGAATCTGGGGGGACTGGCGATGAGAATTGCATTCAAGTGAGCCTATGTTTCCGAGAAAAAAGTTTGGTGCCTACTTGGTAAATAAGTGAAAGTTAAAGGAAATATCATTGTCAGATAAAATCATATTTGTGAAATAACGTTATATTATCGCATGGTAAAGATCAACGATCCTCACCTTGGCACGTTTTAGGAAAGCTGTTAGATTGACAACTTGCTCTTAATAAATGTCTCTTTACTCCTTTAGCTTGCTTTGCTAAATTTTGCAGCAACTTGTTTGAAACGAAAGATAAAATTCCACTTTGCAATGGATGAAATCAAATTATATTGACCTCAATAATAATAAAAATAGTCAGTAATAAAATACCACAAAATTTTGTGATTTTGTTCACCTCTTCTTGGGACGCCATGTTTGATTACTTAACTTTCTTTTATTCATCGAGGGCTCAAAGAGCGACACTAATGAAAGACACCGTAGTCGATATGGCGCCCGGTGAAGAGAGCATATCCGCTGAGGTCGTGATAGTTTTGGCCAATGGTATTTTTCTCCTTTTTAGTAAAGCTTCCAAGTTCTTGTCATTTGAGGTAGTGTATATTTTCTCTTAGTTTTTCTCCGCGGAGATCTTAAACAATATTTTGAAAAATGTGAAAAATAAGTCGACAGACTGACGATGGTAAATAAAAAGGTCAGTTTAGTCTATCAAGGTACCTTAAGTTTTAGACGCTAGCAAAGGTTGATTGTAAATGAACTACTACTCCTCTTCAAACGCTAAATAAAGAGTTTCATTACAAAATAATGTTTAACGTGATTGTGGATGAATTTAATCATGATACAATGTAAGTAATTCTCGCCACTTTACTTTGTTCTACAAAACTGAGTAAGGACCGTGTAAAGTTCTGGGAGCGAATCATTAAAGCGTAGGGCATGGAAACAACTGGTTAGTTGATCAAATTATCCCGGCGTAGTCAATCGAACTAATCCGAACCAGAAACCAGTCGAACCCAATCGAACCCAATCGTTCGATTGGTTCGGCAATCGAACATAATCGAACTGGAACTTTTTGGTGAGTTCGATTAAGTTCGATTACCGAACCCAATCGAGCGATTGCGTTCGATTGGGTTCGATTACCGAACGTTCGATTGACTTCGTCGGCAAAGCACCAAAGATCAGCCATTTCCGAGTGTGTCAAAACGACTCAAGCAATTTAAAGCCTGGGTCAGAAATGGAATGTTGTTTTCTTTCCTTTCGGTGAAAATCTTTGATGTTACACGCCATTATTCCGAGAAAAAGGTAAAAACCCCAAATTCCTAACATGCAGCAACTTCCGCCCGGCAAGCGGTTTGTGTCGATTCGTACAAAAATAAAAGCACTTTATTGAGGTCAGTTGTGTAACTGTTCTTTTCACTCCTAAGCAAATCGCTGTGTATTCAAGCAAAGTTATGATTCAAATGTCAACTTGTTGGTCATCGTGCAAACAGAAGATCAGGTAAGTTTTTGTTTTGTTGCGGTGTATGCTACTGCACAGACTGCACGTGAACAAGCAACATTTGTTTACAACACTGTTAAATTCTCCATGATTACACGCTACTTTAAATAATTTAGAAAATCAGTCATCACTAAGCATCTTCCCTCATAAAGTGTCTGATACTAAGAGAGTAATTTTTGCAAGATGCAAAGATACAATTTGTCTTGCTGGCTGGCTTCGTTAATATATTTATTTTTAGTTTAATCACATGGAAGTCCTTCAATATAATGCGGCATTGTTCCGAGAAAAAGGGAAAAACCCCAAATTCCTGACTCGTGTGAACGCCCCCACGCGGGTGGAATCAATTCAAAATGTTTTTTCTTTGGGCTTTTTTCTAAATGATGATACTAAGTGAGTTGTTGAAGAGAGTGATTAATTTTTAGTGATTTGAAGATTTCGTGCTGGTTGCTTGCGTTAATATAGTTATATTTATATTATCATGTGAAAGGTTTTGCTGTTAGCCCTCACGGTGACCCGGGATTGTTCTGAGAAAAAGGGAAAAACCCCGAATTTGCCCCCCTGGTGGTTTGTGTTCATCCACAATGCATGCTCTTCCTTCAGATCAGTTGTGTACAACTGTTGTGTTCACTCCAAAGCAAGTCGTTTTGTGTTCAAGCAAAGTGTCATGTTGTTGGTCACCGTGGTTATAGAAGATCAGGTAAGTTTTTGTTTTGTTGCGGTGTATGCCGCTGCGCGTGGACAGTATTTATTTTCAAGACTGCTAAATTATTCATTGCTTCGATTACAAACTACTTTAAAGGCTCGCTTTGATCTTTACATTGATTCACAGCTAGCTTTTGTGATAATAATATTGTCCGTCAAAACCAACGACACTCCTCAAATTTCGAACGAGAAAAAGAAAGCAACGCATTGAATATCACCGACTTTCGAGCGATTTTTGGGCGATCGACGGCTGATTCATTCGATCTTATTCCGGGAAACTAGGAGTAAACAATTGGCGATGTGTAGAACACAAGTTTACTTATTCTGTCCAAATCACTAAAATCGTCTTGCTTTCTTTTCAGATAGCTTTTATACCGTGAAAAAGTGAAAGTAATCTTTTGGTCCTGTCTTACCCGATATCATCTCCCAGTTTCATGTGACCTTATTTGACGTCATGAATTTTCTTGAAGGACTCCTATTCTTGGTTTTCATGTGACGTCATCGTAATTATCAATCCATCTGAAGTTTTAGTTTCATCGGATGTAAGACCCTCTAATATCTTGACGTTTTGCAGCGTTTAAGCCCGACAGGGTTCCTCATTTTGTAATAGAGCACTTTTGAATTTCCAAGTGTGTGCGTTGCGTGACATTAAAAGGCTCTCGAGTTGGTCAAAAGATGAGTTATTGCACAAGTTTTTGCTAACTAAACAGGTCTTGCTCTAGAAGAAGTATTGATTTCGATGTGTCAGAGCTCTAGAGTAATAAATTTTCGTTTCGATGGCAAAACTCAATGTCAGATGTTTCTGTTACTTTAAGGCCGCCATGTTGGTGCCCCGCCGAAGAGCAGTAACATGGTGTGTCCATACTTAGGTGAAACCCTTTTGCGAATAACGCGCGAATGAATAACCGCACAGAGCTAACTCTTGGCGAGGTTGTTTATATATCAATCACCTTTCATATCCCAGCTTCTTGACTTAATTTACTGAATGGTTACGATTTTTATTTTTGATGGCGTGACACTGCAAAACAGTCATACATGCGGGCTGGAGCCGCTCTTCAATTTACCTTATCAGCATTTGATTTCAACGACATATGCTCTTCCCTTGAAACTTGTCTTTTGTACAGCGTAAAATAATGTTAATAAGCCTTATTGAAGGAAAACTCTTGAGGAAGATGGTCGGGGAGGGGGGGGGGGGGGGAGGTCGCGTGGTTCCAACCACGTCTCGCTTCACGTTCTACAATGGAAGGGGTTTACTTACGTGAGGAACGTACCAGGATCATACGTTTATTTAAATGGCTCTGTATAATTTTGGTCCAGTAATTGTTTTCCAGTTAGGATTTCAGTAGCATCCCTCTAAAGTTTGTTACAATTTTTGACCATTTGATATTCCTAAAATAATTTCGTATGATTTAAAGAGACGTTTTTGCTGCATTTTGTTCCAAAAGGTCTTACAATCGTCACTAAGCATCTTCCCTCATAAACTGCCTGCGCCTTGCAATTGAAGTTGGTGGTACTATGCGAGTTAAGAGAGTAATTTTTAGCGGTTTCTAAACGAAGATACCAAGTGAGTTGTTGAAGAGAGTGATTAATTTTTAATGATATTCGTGCTGGTTGCCTGCGTTAATATAACTATATTTAAATTAATCATGTGAAACGGTCTCTGCTGTTCACTAGGCATTGTTCCGAGAAAAAGGAAAAAAAACCCGAAATTCCTGACACGAATCATCTTTCGCCCGCGCGGTTCATGTTCACTTGTACTGTAAGCTCTCAGTGAACCTTTCCACGTTTTGGGGGTCTTTTAAAATAGGGAGCGTTTACCATTTGAATGGAATTTTCGGTAGCTTTTTCTGGACAAATGGAACTGCACGTTTTTTTCCACTAAGGAAACAAAATAGATTGAACCGTATCATTTGATCGGGATTTTCAGATGCCAGTGGGCCGGGGTCTGGGTTCATATCATGTCAACAAGAAACATGGTGGCTGAACTTCCTGTCGTGCTAGACTTTTATCGGACGGCTTAGAAAATTGTTTGTTTTTGGAGAAGATGACAATTTCTTCTTTTGGCTGCTGCCGCATCCACATATCGTCCGAGAAACCAGCAAATCAGCATCCACATTTTTCCCACGATGTAGCTCAGACGGAAGCACGCCGGAATCCCGAATCATGTAAGTAAAAGAAAAACACCGACCACAAAACGTAATTCGTTTTCACCTGCAGGGTTACTGT
>OZ026595.1:7975615-7978115 GCA_964020085.1 Micromussa lordhowensis
CGATATGTACAAAGTTACCTTACAGAGTTACCAAATTTGATTTATATTTTTAGATTACTTGGTCAACACCAAATATCCGGAGCTCTGGTTGAAATTAGAAGCTGAGCCACCATTAGTCACAAGAGTTTTACTTTCTGCGTATTTTCATACTTAGACGAATGCGCCGCACAATCAAACAGGTTGTATTTGTGGTTCCGGATGACAGAGCTGAAAAACGATTGCGCATGTCACTAATTCGCGCGGGAAAACAGGGAAACATATAACTAAAATGGATAGCACTGAGGGAATTTACCTCAGTTAAGAGTTAGGTAGACCAGATAAGCTTCAAACTTTCGCAAAAGACCGACCAGTAAGAGTGATAAGACATATCTCCTGAACACCACAGTTTTATACCTAAACACCGACTGAAATTTTGCTGCGAAGTCAAGAGACTCGAGGGTCTTTCATTCGGAATGTGTTGTTCAAGTCGATATTTTCGCGCCAAATGTCGCGCCGACTGAGCAATCTGGAACGTGATTGGCCGACTGGGTCGCCAGTGACGCATGCGCAATCGTTTTTCAGCTATGTCGTTCCGGATGAAGCGTCCTGGCGTTCGGTCACCGCTGACCGAAAATTCGCGGGCTTTGGGAATGGGACTTGTGTTTTAGGAAAATATATCTTAGTGGTACTTGCAAGGAAATGAACATTTCAATCTTCCAGCTATGGCATACATGACAGTAAAGGAAACGTATCAACCAGTTTGTATGTGAACATTAGGCATCCTTGGAAAATTTCAGCTATATATATAATGACCGTTTTGTTTTTAAGCGATAGCCACAGTCTACTTGGAAGAAGGTAACAAAGAATACAGAAGAAAAGAGGCTAGTAATGCCCTGTCATTCTACACGCAAGGAATCCAAGTGAACTGCAAAGATGACGTACTGAACGCCAAACTGTACAGTAACAGAGCCACTGCTCATTTCTATTTGGGTAAGATTTATTTTATATTTTATACTGTATTTTATTAGTTCTGTATTCAGCCGGTAAAAGCCATAGTTTACTTTCTTCGCGGCTCCTTCTCTAAGAGAATATACCAAGCTCTACTTGGACAAAATTCGCATCACAGAATAGTCTATTTCTAAACATTACTGGCATTTTCCAAACTGTAATTGATCTAAGGACAACTTGACAGGGATTAGTTCATTTGGGAATATGGTCTATATGGGGATTAACTCGTACTCTTCACCTCTCTTGTAATTATGTGTCCTTCCTCAAACTTCACGACAAAAAAAAAAACAAAATAACTTCCCTTTGGTTCCGAAAATATGCAAAGATGTTTCGCCGCCGACATTATCTGTTTCTAGCGGCTAAATTTTACGAGAGCGAACCTCGAGCGAACCTCGAGAAAAACGATTCGACGAACAGATAATGCATAGGTAAAACATATACCTTAGTTTGCATACATTCGAATACTTTCGCATACAGTCCGGTTTTTAGGATACGTTCTTGCGAGCGGAGCAATTGTAAATCTGCCGGCATTAAAAATATTCCTAGTCTGCTCAAAACATTAATTTTGGAAACTGGGGAGCACCCCTTGGGGGATATCAGGGAGGTTGCTCAGTCCAGTCCCTGGTCCCCGTGCAATACAAGATTACATTTGTTTAAGGGTGATTCTAACTTGCATTTAAAAACTAGTTTTTTGGTTAGAAACCAAATGGAACGGGTCATTCCACTGGAAATGTTGCCAAAAAACTGATAGCGGTATCCCTCTACTAAATCTTTTAGATCTTCTCACAGTGAACAATGTTTACCGTTTCATGCATCGCGATTTACTGACTTGTGGCATAAAAACCTCCTTCCAAACCTTTTTTTCAGCATTCCAGTAGTTTACATACTTATAATACTAGATACGCCGATAGCCAAAATCTCTACAAACACCGGGAAACAAACTATATCCTCTATGTGAATGTTGTGCCGCGTAGCACTATGAACACAAATGGTGGAACAGAGAATTAACTCTGAAGTGTAAATTTAAGTGCTAACAGAACCCATGAATAACCCACTGGGCGTTAGCCCTAGTAAAGGGAATCAGGGAACCACACGAGGTAAAGAAAAAATCTTTTGACCTCGGTGGGAATCGAACCCACGACCTCCGGATTAGATCTACGACCTCGTAGCTCAGTCGGCAGAGTAACGGTAGATCTAATCCGGAGGTCGTGGGTTCGATTCCCACCGAGGTCAAAAGATTTTTTCTTTACCTCGTGTGGTTCCCTGATTCCCTTTACTAGGGCTAACGCCTAGTGGGTTATTCATGGGTTCTGTTAGCACTTAAATTTTCACTTCAGAGTTAATTCTCTGTTCCACCATTTATATCCTCTATGGCCTCCATCTTTTGGCGTAATATTTCTTCTTATTTGAAAAATGTAAATGTGTACCAATTTTCCAAACAAATTAAGCTATACCTCTTCTCTAAATAACTCAAAAATACCATGAAGCTAGTAACATTTTAAACATTCAATTC
>OZ026595.1:7985615-7988115 GCA_964020085.1 Micromussa lordhowensis
CCTCTAATTCTAGGTATTTGTGTGATGTTTGTAGCATTCGAGTGATTCCGTCACTCACCAGTTTGAAACTGATCACAGATTCTCCAGATGGATACCACAACAAGACAGGGGTGCTTCTAGTGGGTGATCCGTGGGTACAAGAGGTTGTTATCCCAGGGAATGTATTGCAACAGCTGCCATGTGCCAGAAAAGAAGTACAGATGATTGGGAGAATGTTCAACACCGCGCCCCTCATTGGAAGAGAGGCAACAAAGAGTGAAGTGTTAAGACGACTTCCCTCAGTTGCTTTAATACACATTGCGGCGCATGGTCGAATGGAAACAGGAGAAATTGCCTTAGCACCCAACACTACACGAGCGTCCCAGATTCCTGCGAATGAAGACTTCCTTTTAACTATGAAAGACGTAACGAGTGCTCAAATTCGTGCAAGGCTGGTGGTGTTAAGTTGCTGTCATAGTGGTCGTGGAGAGATTAAGGCTGAGGGAGTTGTTGGCATTGCACGAGCGTTTCTGGGTGCCGGTGCTCGTGCTGTCCTGGTGTCCCTGTGGGCGATTGATGACGATGCCACTTTGGAGTTCATGAAAAATTTCTACTCGCACTTGGTAAAAGGAATCAGTGCCAGCGAATCATTGAACAAAGCCATGAAACATATGAGAGAATCTGACGAGTTTAATGAAGTGAAGCACTGGGCTCCGTTTGTGTTGATTGGAGATGACGTCACAATAGAACTTGGTGGAAACCAATAAATGTCTTCCAATGTAAGTAGGACCACGTCTAGTAATAACATGAAAATATCTGTGTTTCAGGAACTTTGTTGTTGAAATGAAAGAGCGTTCGTCATTTAAAAAAATGTTGGACCTCACTTGTGAACCTGAGGGAAATTATCAGAAACATTATTACACTTTTTGTCAGTGACATCTTATCAAAAGCAGAGTGCTAACAGGGAATGATACATTTCTGACAGCAGTTTGAGGTTATTAAATATTGTTAGGACAGTTCTTTGTACGAAAGATGTATTACAGTGTTTATATTATGGCATAAGTAACCTTAAGTCCTTACTCGCGTAACGTGTGAATCCTTTTTTTTTGAAATGATTTCTCTAAGTGAAAGATTTGTTAGCATTGAATGTGACTGTTATGTGTTTCACTGTTGTGACCGTAGCACGATTTACTTCATAAAGAAGTTTGATAAATGATATATCTACCTCTTAGGTACGGAACATGGAAACTGAATATAGCAAGAAAGTGACCAAAGTAAAGAATTCCGATCACTGAGACGTGTATTTGCTGACTTGATATGAAGCTCTCCTCCTCACAAGAAAAAGGACTCAGTACACTGATGAAAGACTTTTAATTAGCATACAAAAGTGTAAATTGGAGTTAAAGATTTCGTAGTTATTAAGGGGAAAATAATTGATATGAACCTTTCCAAGATTAGCTTTCTTGAATGTTCAGTGCTGTATCGGTACGGATGAGGCCGATCCAGTTGAATTATCCATTGCAGATGTCTATTGATTGCAGAGTAAATAGGGAACTTACTTAGAGCTAGAAAGTAAATAAGGATATATTATTTTATATATGACTAGAACCCTAACAACCATTTTTAAAAATGTCTGGCTGAAGCAACGTGTTGTATTGTCACAGGAATGAGTTCTTTTGATATACGCATTGTTTGAGCGGTTTGCCAGTAGCTCTACCTAAGTAGTGGATTTGACAGTGCAGGTATAAAATAAACAGCAACATTTCAGTATTTCCAAAAATGTTCAAAATCTCGTTAGGAGTTGGGTTCCTTAGTCATTGTGTAATCCATTTGGAAAAGGCCATTTTTTCCTTATGTTTTAAGCCATATTTTATGCCACTTTTCTTTAAGCGTATGATATACATAGTGGCATCCATTCACTTGTTGTGATTAAGTGACTGCTTTTAACCTGATAAATCGTTAACGGCTATATAATAAAAACTGCTGTTACAAAATAGTAGTAAATTGAGTAATGGGTCCAACTTGGCCGATAATATGGTAATACTTCACAGAGTTGAGACTCGGAGTAGAATGTTCACAGCCTCTCTATTTACACACGCGAAAGAAAAAGCGAGCGTGGGGATGGGGATGGAGATCTCGGTCCCCACACCCTACCAAGTGAAGTCTTCCGTTCTGCGTTGGTGTCCAGTTCTCTCGCGATTCTATGCGCGCGTTCAACGATCGAATAAAAAAAAGAGAAAATAGAGGGCTGTGAACACCCTAGACTCGGAGCTTCACGCTACGCTTAATATTTTACGACCCTTTACTTATCGATTGTTTTTGCCGTCTGAGATATTGGGAAGGTTTAATAACTATCGTTCAAACCGTAATAAGTCAGTTACACTAGTGCTGGTTCTCATATCCCGCCGACCTACCTGCGACCTAGTCGCCGAATTGGCGCAAGTTTCAGCCATTCCATCTGTAAATATGGAATTGAGGGAGAAATCGAGTTGTTACGTCATACGTTGTGTCCGCAGATGAT
>OZ026595.1:7990615-8073115 GCA_964020085.1 Micromussa lordhowensis
GGTTAACCAACTTGAAAGTGTCCCTAGTAAAAACAGGAGTAAATTCTTATTTAATGTAACGTTAAAAAACTGATTACTAGGTGAATTGATGTTGACATCCATTTCCAAAAGTCATTGCTACCAAATCTTGCACTTTGGCAAATCAACAGAGCGTTAAGACTAATGATTGTCATCGACTAAGAGTTAAATCTACCTTCTTGATGTACCACGATATTCTCAGAATTAACATGGAAGGAAATGTATGACAATCAGTTCGGAGAATTGAAATTGAGACTGAAAAGGTCGCAACTAACCAGGGCCAGCTGGCGAAGCTGAAAAGATATTTCATTGTAATTATCCCTAGGAGTTCCCTAAGGTTTCCTTAGGGATAATCTGCTACTCAAACACGTCCTTAGTATGGAAAACGCTTTTGTTTCTTTTAACCGCATGATCAATTAATTGACTTTAAAAGTTTCTCTGTGTTTGGTAGTCTTCTTAGCGTCGAATCCGCATTAATTTTCCGTCTTATCTGGTAACCGCGAAACATTTTGAAATGAGACGCGACAGGCTTTAAAAAGATAGCTTCCAGGCCTTCGCCGTCACTCATGGCGTTGCTTAACCTGTCGTCTACGACTCTGGAGTCGAGGGTACAGAGAGAGCGGAGCCTGGGAGCTGGTTTCTGACAAAAGCTGTCATGTGTAGGGGCCCTGTTATTTCAGCAATCGTTGCCCCAGTGATGTTGGCGCCTCGAAGATTGGCATCTTGCAGGTCACAGCCGGTTAAGTTACAATTCTAGGGAAAAAACCCGAAGAGAACATCGTTAAAATTCGTAATTTATAGTTTGAAATTTTCTTCGGTTTTACCAGAATAGTTTGGTCTTATTACTGTATAGCCTCAGGTGACTAATCAGTTCTAAGCTAAAATTTCGTTTTATCTGATCTCAATATCCCATACCCAGTTAATTTTTCCCACAAATCATTTTTCTCAGTCCAGATTCCCACCCTCTAATATTTACGACATGAATAATCTTAAAAACTTTGTAACGGTCACTTTTGAAAATGTATGTTGACTAGCATCTGAAACGTCAAGTTTTGTATTGGAATCGATGCGATGGAATACAATGCTTATCGCCGCTGTTTGCGTTATATTCTTCATCAACCTACGATGGTCTATGAAGACCTCTATGAAGAAGAGTTTATACGATCCCGTATCCCGTTATATCGAAACCGTATCCCGAAAACTCCTAACAGGGCCGCAGACCTACATGCGTGCGTTTCGTATCCGTTTACTCGGCGCCGATGGTTTCGCAGGTCGGCCTTTCCACTTAATTAATAAAATGCATATCTGACCTCTAAATCAGCCCCTGCTAGCACAGCTCCTCGTAAAATGCAGTTTTGAAGATTGGCGCCTTTCAGCGTAGCGACGCGAAGGTTAACATTCCCCAGCTGACTTCCTTCCAAGTCAGAATTCTTCAAGTTCACACCTGGAAGAAAAGACACTTTACGCCTTGCAAGCTTGACATCAATAAAGAAACATACATAACCTCTCACCGCAAAAAGCAAAGACGCGATTCGTCGATCTCTAATTTGACGCGAGGGCTATCTGTGAGCCTATAGCATTTAAGCAAGCATTAAACAGGAGTAGACGCCGAAGAAAATTTACAAACTTAGATTCGAACTAGAACAACAGCAAAGCACATTGGGATTACAAAATGGCGCCTAAACGGCCTCTAAACCGTCCTAATGTGCGTTTCTGAAAGTATGGTTAGACGAGTTACGAGCTAGGACGGAAAGCTAGCTAGGACGAAAGTCTAGTCAGACGGGTCTCTCGTCCCCTAGTGCGAACACGGCTATAGCGCAGTCATACAGGGACAATTTCTTACCCTCTAAATTAGCCCTAGTACCAGCAGGATCTTCAAAATTACAACCTCGAAGGGAGGCCCCTTCCATTTGGGCCCTCTGAAGACGAGTACAGCTAAGAATGGCTCCCTTAAAAAAAAGTACAACAAAAAGAGAAAGGACGATTTCATTACTATTTAGGAAAGGAAAATGATTCAGCAATTCAGCTATTCCAATTTGGACTCAAAGAGCTTTCTGTATAATGAATTCACGAATACTAGTTGTCTAACTTTTCACAATCGTGATAATAGTGTTGAGGAATTAATATATTAAGGCTTTGTGAAAATTTTCAGTAACAAATAAATTGATTCTCTACTCTTCTCTTCTTGCTTTATACGTCGCATTGTAAGGAGAAATTAGATTAACATCACTTTTCACGCTACTCACATCCATATGTGCTCCAGAGAGATTCGCTCGCTCCAGACAGCAGCTCGACAGATTTGCGTGTGCAAGGTCTGTCTTCCTAAGATTCGCCATTTTGAAATTAATAAAACGTAGATCAAGCTTGGAAAGATCCGCCGAGTCTAAATTGATTCCCTGTGAATTAAAATTAAAGAAAAAAAAGAAACTGATGATTCGACGCAAATTTTAAATAGTTACACACGGAATCTGATAGGAAATCGACCAATTTCAGTTGTTTTCTAAAACCTAGAGATGTAGACAGTTGCTCGAGATATCCCATGGAAACTCGAGAAAATATATTTTCAACGTTCAGCTAGAGAAATTGTGCAAACACAGGTAAAACGTCATGATCAGTGTCATTTCACCATAACTTTCAAGTGTTTCATATAAACTCAAGATATTTAAAACAATCGCACACAAGTTTGCAATACAATGTTAATAACTTCGGTATAAAGCTTTTGTCCGCCTGTCACTCGAACTCGAGGCTAACGCTCAAGCTAAGCTCACGGGCTTTATCCGGGAGTAGAGTTTTTTTTGTATGAGATTTATGAAGGGGGTTGGATTGTCTAATTTTCGGGGGGGGGGGGGAAGGGGCTACTATCAGAATTTTACGACATTGGGTTTTTTAATGCTCGTGATATAAAATTATTACCAGGAGCTTATTAATCTTGGGTTTTCGGAATTACCTGGCATCGGAGTTCACAATTTGAGGGCGTTGATAATAAAACTTTCACAAATTCACTCCTTGAAAGAGGAGCATCGTCCGACTTCTCCATACTCTACAAAAAAGTAAGCAAAGCACACTAGTAAGGTTACAGGGGAATCTTTGAATACAATATTTACATCAGTTTCTGATCAGGCCATGAAAATGTCAGCTTTGAATATCGAAAGTGCATGGCACCATTAGCTACCATTGATTATCCCGAGAAATCGAGCCCGATGCATTGAAAAGAAGAGCTGTCCTAGAAATGTTACCAACTACCACAAGAGACTTTTCTTGGAGTCTGGACAGCGATGCCGTCAACGAGACGAAACCGCTCCTTCGCGGATACCTTCGGTGATTCAAAATCAATGAAACGACAGCACACGGGCTGTAGTTGACTCGTCCCCAGTCGTCCTCTTGAGGTCAGCAGGGATGGTCGAGGGAGTCTGGATAAAACTTGGTGATGCGGAAAGGAGGGAATCACGGGAAGGCAGAAGAAGAGGGAAAATGTTTGTCTTTCCTCCTTCCCAGCACCCCTCGCGCTCGTGCACGCGCTTCCATTGTTAATATTCAATGTTCTCAAGAGACCACTGGAGACGTTAATATTCAATGAACTCAAGAGACCACTGGAGACGAGCCAGGGCCTGTTGCCCAAGCAATAACGAACCTTCCATGATGGTGGAGAGAAGCCACCGAAAATTTGGAACAGAAAAACAGAACGTACTATAAAATTGTCTACCACCGATCACAACACTGGAGTATTTTCAGTTACATCAAGTACCTTCACCATTTCTTCTAACTGCTCCAAGATACTCGAGATGCCAAAAAACTTTGCTTCTTCCAGAACTCCTGTTTACAAATGACCAAAAAAAAATCCAAACATGACTTTAAAACACTTTTAGAGGAAACCTTTTTGTGTGGCTTACACGAATCCACACCTCGTCATCATCCGAGATATTAGAGGAAGACATGATATGAATTCTGGTATTAAATGTCCCTAAGATTCAACAGTAGTTTCATATCTTGCATTAGAAATGGCCTAAATAATGCATAAACACATGGCAAATTACAGAGGTGTCAAATTGCAAAGCGACATGCCGATAACAGCGGAAACCATGCAGATCTATGACCTCTAAACTTTGCTATAGCACAGTCTAACGGCTCAACTCTACTAAAAATTCCTCTTTATAAGACAACATGACGTGCCCTTCATAAACACGAGTGAAGCAACAAAAAGGTCGAGAGAACGAACAGAGAACGGCAAATGTACAAATTAATGTCACGAACCGTAGGAGTCGTGTAGGCTAGTCGACCTCATTTTACAATAATTTTATCTACACATGCGTTTTACATATTCAAAAGTGAAATAAATTAGCAAATTAGAGTTGACTCGCATTTGTCTGCTTAGTAATCATAATCACATTGTTCGAACAGTAGTAAGCTTGTAAAAATAGAACTGTAACCAGGATAAGACATTAAAATGTAAAAGCGTCCTCTGGTTAAAAAAAAAATGGAAGAAGAAAAATGGAAAAAAAAACTACTTATAAACTTGAAGCCTCACTACCGCCATTTATGCTTCACGCACAAAGCCATCGACAACCATTGGATTCCAAAGTCTTTGAGGTTCAAGCCACCTAGCAATCTTCCCATCTTCAAACGTATTATGGAACGTACACTGGCAAGAATCTCTATTTGCCACGACCGAATCCGTAGTCTGAAGGGAGCTCTCGAGGAAACCAAACATCAACTATCAGGTTTAGTCTCCGAAGACATCTCATCTACACTGTTACAATTTCTAAAAAGGAGGTCCCAATCAGTCCGCAACAACATTGAAGGGAGACATGAGAATAAGCTCACAAACCTAAGTAGAGAAGCTGATAATGAACGCCCTGCTACGATCAACCGGAAAAAACTGGACAATTAATTTATCACAAAAACCGCTTTCTACAACAGAACGTTCTCTCCTCGAGAAAGGCCCGAAATTTGCTCCAACTCCACGAACTATCCCTGTCAAAGATATTGTCTCCGAAGTCGAAGCTGCCATCGTCCGCCTTCCTGATGACTCGAAGGACGCCATACGAACTACAACTGCTTCTTTGCTTCACAGAGTTCGACTTACACCACACAGGAACATCACCAAACCTGAATTGAGAGCCCTAAAGAGTTGAAAAGACGACCATGAACGTGTAATAAAGAAAGCCGATAAAGGAAACTGCTTTGTTGTCATGGACAAAATAGATTATGACACCAAGATGGAAGCTCTATACTCGGTGACCGTGACACTTACCGTCCAGATGACAAGTCACCATTCGCTAAAATTGAAAAGGATTTAAACAACAGACTCCTCGATCTCAAAAGACAAAACAATCTGATTGATGATTTGATTTATCGTAAACTCCGTTCTTCAGATGGTTCCGCGCCCGCCATTCGCGGTTCCATTAAACACCATAAACCGGGCTTCCCTCTTCGACCGACTGTTTCTTCTATTGGCTCTGCCTTCTATAATACATCCAAGTTCCTTTCGGATATTCTATCGCCGATCCAGAACTTTAATGGATATTCTGTCCTTAATTCTTCGCAGTTCGCCAAAGAAGTGGCTAATATGGACATTTCAGATGACGAGGTTGTGGTTTCATTTGATGTTGTGTCGCTCTTCACAGCTATCCCAGTGACCAAAGCCTGTGAATACATTCGGGACAAATTAAACAATGACAATATATTATACCTCAGAACAAGTCTCAACACTGATGACATCATTTCTCTACTGGAGTTTACCCTTTTAAATAACTATTTTGTTTATAATAACTGTATACGATTCTCGTGATTCATGCTACAGTTTTAGAAATTCGGACTTTCTTTTACCCAGGTTTAACACAGTTTCATTTGGTAAGAATTCCCTTCGATACTTAGGTCCCATTTTATGGAGTAAGCTGGACAAAAATGACAAAACGTGTAAATCATTAAGTGAGTTTAGAAACCGAATGCGTAACAAGGATCTAACATCTCTTATTGACGATGGATGCAAAGGATGTCCTCTGTGTGACAGTTGATTTTTTCATTGGAAAAATTTTAGCATTTTTGTATCTAGTTTTAGCATTATAACATTGAGTATTATAGTATTATAATTTTAGCATTTTAGGTGTCCCCTATTAGTAGAGGGCCTGTCCCTCGGCTAGCTTCCTCCAGACACGTAAATAAAGTTTCTATCTATCTATGTGCTATATGGGCAGCCCAGTTAGCCCTATCGTCGTCAACCTCTGCATGGAAGTGATCGAGGAACTAGCTATAAGTACATGTACCTCTTCAGTCCCACCAAAGGTCTGGAAACGTTATGTTGATGACAGTTTCGTGATTATCAAGAAGGACGCTGTCTCTTCCTTTCACAATACTCTAAACGCATCCGACCCCAAAACAATGATCAAATTGCCTTCCTTGACACCTTGGTTTCCAGAAGAAATGGTGTTGTTGTCATTGATGTTTATCGGAAACCAACTCATACTGACAGATACCTGGATTTCTCTTCTCATTATGATAATAAAGACAAAATCAGCACGGCCTCGACCCTTTTGTTTCGGGCATCTAACCTCCCTAGCAGCCATAAAGGAAAAATACGGGAAACCAACCATGTCAGAGCCGCGTTAGAAGCTAATGGCTACCCATCGTCCGTTATTTCTACCATTCTTAATAAGAAGCCACTGTCACCCACAGTTCCCCCGCCAGAAGAACTGGTCTCTATGTTTTTCAAATGGGCTGATCCGTCTGATACTCACAAGGGTTTTGCATGCCTCTCCATACATCAGCGGCCTAGCTGAGCCTCTCACGAGATTACTCCGTTAAAACGATATCCGCGTTGTCAACAAACCATTCAAAACCCTTCAACAAGAATTCCCGTCTCCGAAGTTCAGACACCCACCAGATCTTCAATCCAATGTTGTTTATAAAATCCAATGCAAAGACTGTCCATGGAACTACATAGGAGAAACCGGAAGATGTTTTCAAACCAAAAAAAAAGGAATACCAACGAAATTTTGCAGAATTACACAACGGGCTCAAACTTTGCAAACCACGCGTGGCAAAACAACCACTCCATTGACTTTGATAACGCTTGTGGTATTGACAAAGGCAATTACCGCGTTCGGAAAACACTAGAATCATGGCATACAGCAAAACCTTTTGACGCGGAAAATAACTCTAAGCAGTTACCTAGGCAATACTCTATTTTATTGTAATTAGTCCCTTTTTTTACATTATTTTTTACATTATTTTTCACTCCTTTTTCACACCTCTTTTTGTATTACACTTTTATAAGAATTTTTCGCACCCCTTTTCGTATATATTTTTTCATTCGTTAAAGGCTATGGGCTGATAGCTGAAAGCTTATGTTTGTTTTTAACCGTTTTTAACCAGAGAACGCTTTTATATTTTAAGTAGTAAGCTTATTCTATTGGGGATTTAGACAATAATTTCTCAGCTACATATGTATTTTTAAATCAATATTGTTAACAATAAATAAATGTGAGGTTTGGATTTGTCTCATGAGTTTAATGTTTTTTTTTAATTCATTAATATAATCAGTATTATTAAGAACTGGATCACTTAATAATTCAATTCGAGTTTTCATTAGGTTTTCATTAGGTTAGGTTTATGGTATATCAGCAATCAATATATACCACGCTCTACAAATATGGCAAGCATATGTGTAGTTTCTGGGGGCATTTTTAGTTTTGCTTCATTTAGTTTCTATATTTTGAGGGCACTGTTAATAAAACAATTACCCCACTCAGGCTTCCGGGATATGAGATGGTTGTACCCAAACTTGGTGCTATACACGTATGTGCCACAAAATCTATCTGTAATCTCATATCTCAACGTATGGTGATAATAAAATTGAAATATTGATTGACTGAATGACTGGCGGACTAACTGACTGATTGATTGATTGATTGATTGATTGAAAGATACCAACACTCTCAAACATTCGCAAAATTAGCAAATACATTTACAATACAGCAGCATCTCATTTACCATATCATAACTACAAGTAGGATAAAAGTAAATAAATGGAAGCCTACATGAGCACACATTGTGAGCCTATGTTTGTTATAAGCATGCTATTCTCTAAAACACTTATATTCCCATTTTCTAATACCACTGACATACTGTATGCTAAGTTAACTTTTGGGTTTAGGGGTTAGGGTTATTTTGGAATTCAATTACAAGCCATTTATACATGTAATAAGAACTTATTTTAACTTGTAAATCTTAGAGTCTTTCATTTGTTCAAGATAATTCAGTCGTCCTAATTTCAACTTGTAAGACACACATGTACGCACTGCGAACCTATTTTCAAATTTGTTGACAGTTACTTTAACAAAAAGTGAATGACTTATGTCATAGACATAATTATACACTGTAGGTCTCTATTGTAGAAGAAAATGAGAACAAGGCACCATCCACACTACGGGAGAAATTTGAAAATGCAACAATCACCAGTCATTTTGAATTTGTGTTTGAGGAAATCTCAGGCAGGGAAATAACACGATTGTCATGACGTCATCATTTTTTAAAAGCTCTGTGTTCAAAATGTTTTCTGCCTACACTAAAACGTAATTTCTGCGCTTTCAAACTCTTCCGGTTTGAAGCTTCGTTTTTTGTGATGGATTAGTGTAGACGGTGAGCCTAGCCATAGAAAAATAACTGCGTTTTCAATGTTCACGACAGCATAGTAATTATTGTTTTGCAGAAACAATAATTGTGAACAACAGCAACAACAACGACAACAAAACAACCTACAACTTCCTTAAGAAAAACAAAGGAAAAATGTTTCGGATGTTCCGTTGCACAATGCAGTTGCACAATGCAGTCTTCTTGTGTCATAAAGTAAAACAACTCCAGACCAATAATCTTTTGCTACATACATGTACATATTGATAAAGTTCTATGGAGTGCTCTTTACTTTCATGTGTCAAAAAATGAGCTTCTTCCTCTAAAAGGAACTATAGTGAATGGTAAAAACCAAGAATCGGTAAGAGCCAAGAAAAAAACTGGAGCGGATCTAGGGGGAGTGCAGGGTGAGCACACCCCCCTCCCCCGAGATGACATACAGCTTTCTACTGATAACTGGTATTCTGCAGTCAGTTATGGTATTCCTTCACGTAAGAAAAATACTGGATCCGCCCTTGTGAAAACCCGAGACTTTAACTTGAATGATGTTAGACTCCGAGGCAAAATGAAACTCAGGAGTAAAAGGCATTTGGAAGAGGAAAAGGAAGATTCTGGCTCCGGGTCAGGTCGCTCTGCTAGCACCATTCCAGATAAGCCCAATCGAAGGTCGTCGCATAAAGTCTGGGAGTTTTAGAGCTCTGTTTTAAATTTTATGGACGAGTTATAGCGCAGCAAGGACCAATGGCAGTGGCATTTTTGCTTGCTTTGAAGGCAAAAACATATCTCACAAGAATATTCCCGAAAACTAAATTTTTTCCCTGCGTTTTCGAGAATATCCTTTAAAACTAAGTAAATAGGCAAACGCAACGCCACATTGCTTGAATCTGGGGGGACTGGTGATGAGAATTGCATTCAAGTGAGCCTATGTTTCCGAGAAAGAACTCTGGTGCCTACTTGGTAAATAAGTGAAAGTTTAAGGAAATATCATTGTCAGATAAAATCATATTTGTGAAATAACGTTATATTATCGCATGGTAAAGATCAAGGATCCTCACCTTGGCACGGTTTAGGAAAGCTGTTAGATTGACAACTTGCTCTCAACCAATTTCTCTTTACTCCTTTATCTTGCCTTGCTAAATTTTGCAGCAACTTGTTTTAAACGAAAAATAAAATTACACTTTGCAATCGATGAAATCAAATTATATTGACCTCAATAATAACAAAAAATAGTCAGTAATAAAATACCACAAAATTTTGTTCACCTCTTCTTGGGACGCCATGTTTGATTACTTAACTTTCTTTTATTCATCGAGGGCTCAAAGAGCGACACTAATGAAAGACACCGTAGTCGATATGGCGCCCGGTGAAGAGAGCATATCCGCTGAGGTCGTGATATTTTTGGATATCTCCAACTGATTTGTTATTGCGAGGCCAATGGTCTTTTTCTCCTTTTCAGTAAAGCTTCCAAGTTCTTGTCATTTGCGGTAGTGTATATTTTCTCTTTCTCTCCAACGACTTTTCAGTCCATTTATTTGATTTTATTATATTTTCTCTTAGTTTTTCTCCGCGGAGATCTTAAACAATAGTTTGAAAAATGTGAAAAATAAGTCGACAGACTGACGATGGTAAATAAAAAGGTCAGTTTAGTCTATCAAGGTACCTTAAGTTTTAGACGCTAGCAAAGGTTGATTGTAAATGAACTACTACTCCTCTTCAAACGCTAAATAAAGAGTTTCATTACAAAATAATGTTTAACGTGATTGTGGATGAATTTAATCATGATACAATGTAAGTAATTCTCGCCACTTTACTTTGTTCTACAAAACTGAGTAAGGACCGTGTAAAGTTCTGGGAGCGAATCATTAAAGCGTAGGGCATGGAAACAATTGGTTAGTTGATCAAATTATCCCGGCGTAGTCAATCGAACTAATCCGAACCAGAAACCAGTCGAACCCAATCGAACCCAATCGTTCGATTGGTTCGGCAATCGAACATAATCGAACTGGAACTTTTTGGTGAGTTCGATTAAGTTCGATTACCGAACGTTCGATTGACTTCGTCGGCAAAGCACCAAAGATCAGCCATTTCCGAGTGTGACAAAACGACTCAAGCAATTTAAAGCCTGGGTCAGAAATGGAATGTTGTTTTCTTTCCTTTCGGTGAAAATCTTTGATGTTACACGCCATTATTCCGAGAAAAAGGTAAAAACCCCAAATTCCTAACATGCAGCAACTTCCGCCCGGCAAGCGGTTTGTGTCGATTCGTACAAAAATAAAAGCACTTTATTGAGGTCAGTTGTGTAACTGTTCTTTTCACTCCTAAGCAAATCGCTGTGTATTCAAGCAAAGTTATGATTCAAATGTCAACTTGTTGGTCATCGTGCAAACAGAAGATCAGGTAAGTTTTTGTTTTGTTGCGGTGTATGCTACTGCACAGACTGCACGTGAACAAGCAACATTTGTTTACAACACTGTTAAATTCTCCACGATTACACGCTACTTTAAATAATTTAGAAAATCAGTCATCACTAAGCATCTTCCCTCATAAAGTGTCTGATACTAAGAGAGTAATTTTTGCAAGATGCAAAGATACAATTTGTCTGGCTGGCTGGCTTCGTTAATATATTTATTTTTAGTTTAATCACATGGAAGTCCTTCAATATAATGCGGCATTGTTCCGAGAAAAAGGGAAAAACCCCAAATTCCTGACTCGTGTGAACGCCCCCACGCGGGTGGAATCAATTCAAAATGTTTTTTCTTTGGGCTTTTTTCTAAATGATGATACTAAGTGAGTTGTTGAAGAGAGTGATTAATTTTTAGTGATTTGAAGATTTCGTGCTGGTTGCTTGCGTTAATATAGTTATATTTATATTATCATGTGAAAGGTTTTGCTGTTAGCCCTCACGGTGACCCGGGATTGTTCTGAGAAAAAGGGAAAAACCCCGAATTTGCCCCCCGGGTGGTTTGTGTTCATCCACAATGCATGCTCTTCATTCAGATCAGTTGTGTACAACTGTATTGTTCACTCCAAAGCAAGTCGTTTTGTGTTCAAGCAAAGTGTCATGTTGTTGGTCACCGTGGTTATAGAAGATCAGGTAAGTTTTTGTTTTGTTGCGGTGTATGCCGCTGCGCGTGGACAGTATTTATTTTCAAGACTGCTAAATTATTCATTGCTTCGATTACAAACTACTTTAAAGGCTCGCTTTGATCTTTACATTGATTCACAGCTAGCTTTTGTGATAATAATATTGTCCGTCAAAACCAACGACACTCCTCAAATTTCGAACGAGAAAAAGAAAGCAACGCATTGAATATCACCGACTTTCGAGCGATTTTTGGGCGATCGACGGCTGATTCATTCGATCTTATTCCGGGAAACTAGGAGTAAACAATTGGCGATGTGTAGAACACAAGTTTACTTATTCTGTCCAAATCACTAAAATCGTCTTGCTTTCTTTTCAGATAGCTTTTATACCGTGAAAAAGTGAAAGTAATCTTTTGGTCCTGTCTTACCCGATATCATCTCCCAGTTTCATGTGACCTTATTTGACGTCATGAAAAATAGAAAACAACTTTTCTTGAAGGACTAGTATTAAATATTCCTATTCTTGGTTTTCATGTGACGTCATCGTTTTCCAGAATAAAAAATTATCAATCCATCTGAAGTTTTAGTTTCATCGGATGTAAGACCCTCTAATATCTTGACGTTTTGCAGCGTTTAAGCCCGACAGGGTTCCTCATTTTGTAATAGAGCACTTTTGAATTTCCAAGTGTGTGCGTTGCGTGACATTAAAAGGCTCTCGAGTTGGTCAAAAGATGAGTTATTGCACAAGTTTTTGCTAACTAAACAGGTCTTGCTCTAGAAGAAGTATTGATTTCGATGTGTCAGAGCTCTAGAGTAATAAATTTTCGTTTCGATGGCAAAACTCAATGTCAGATGTTTCTGTTACTTTAAGGCCGCCATGTTGGTGCCCCGCCGAAGAGCAGTAACATGGTGTGTCCATACTTAAATGAAACCCTTTTGCGAATAACGCGCGAATGAATAACCGCACAGAGCTAACTCTTGGCGAGGTTGTTTATATATCAATCACCTTTCATATCCCAGCTTCTTGACTTAATTTACTGAATGGTTACGATTTTTATTTTTGATGGCGTGACACTGCAAAACAGTCATACATGCGGGCTGGAGCCGCTCTTCAATTTACCTTATCAGCATTTGATTTCAACGACATATGCTCTTCCCTTGAAACTTGTCTTTTGTACAGCGTAAAATAATGTTAATAAGCCTTATTGAAGGAAAACTCTTGAGGAAGATGGTCGGGGAGGGGGGGGGGGGGGGAGGTCCCGTAGTTCCAACCACGTCTCGCTTCACGTTCTACAATGGAAGGGGTTTACTTACGTGAGGAACGTACCAGGATCATACGTTTATTTAAATGGCTCTGTATAATTTTGGTCCAGTAATTGTTTTCCAGTTAGGATTTCAGTAGCATCCCTCTAAAGTTTGTTACAATTTTTGACCATTTGATATTCCTAAAATAATTTCGTATGATTTAAAGAGACGTTTTTGCTGCATTTTGTTCGAAAAGGTCTTACAATCGTCACTAAGCATCTTCCCTCATAAACTGCCTGCGCCTTGCAATTGAAGTTGGTGGTACTATGCGAGTTAAGAGAGTAATTTTTAGCGGTTTCTAAACGAAGATACCAAGTGAGTTGTTGAAGAGAGTGATTAATTTTTAATGATATTCGTGCTGGTTGCCTGCGTTAATATAACTATATTTAAATTAATCATGTGAAACGGTCTCTGCTGTTCACTAGGCATTGTTCCGAGAAAAAGGAAAAAAAAACCGAAATTCCTGACACGAATCATCTTTCGCCCGCGCGGTTCATGTTCACTTGCACTGTAAGCTCTCAATGAACCTTTCCACGTTTTGGGGGTCTTTTAAAATAGGATCTACTGTGCTAATGGTTCATAAAAAAATTCAATTTATCTGAAACCCTAAGATATATACAATAGGTAAATTTAACTACGGATTGATATAATTTAAGGGGCAATGTTATAAGCGTTATGAATAGTCATCTGTTCATAACTGTTTGTATTGAAGCAAAGTTATGATTCAAGTGTCATCCTGTTAAACTCCTGCTGGTCACCGTGGTGAAAAGAAGATCAAGTAAGCTCGCTCTGATCTTTACCTCGAGTTACAGCTTGTACGATAGTCTTGTCAGCCGAAACCAACAACACTTCTCGAATTTGGAACGAGAAAAAGAAAGCCATGCATTATAGAATATCATCGACTTTTTAGCAACTTTTGGCTAAGACTCTACTATCAAAGATTGGAACGGAAGTCTCCGGCCTAATGTATAGAACATTAAATGGTATGACACCTGATTATCTGAGATCTAGATTCGTATATCGTGACAAGCTTATCGTTTAAGGAACACCGAAAACAAATTACAGTCCGACCTCTATTAAGCGGCCACCCTCGGGACTTTGAAAAGTGGCCGCTTAATAGAGGTTGGCCGCTTATATTAATAGAGGTACAATATAAATTGGATAGGAATGGCGGTAAACATGATTTTATTGACTCGATATAGCAAAATGCTTTTAAAACGTGAACGTATATGAAGATAAATGCAATATTCATTGTAACAAAACATCAAGTTCATTTCCAGACTATGCATAGTTCCATGTACAGTTGAAATGTACACTGTCTCATCGGGTGATAACGCACAGAAAAAATGCAAAACATCGTTGACATTAGCTGTAGTTCACAGACGATTTATTTAACTGATAATCCGTCAATGCTGTTTGCCGTTTTGGGGCGAGGAGTTGTAATGACGAATCGTTGCTTGTATAGTGCCGGATGTGACAAGTTTGCACGTGTACGCCGCTTGTGACTTGTTATAGTAGAGATTAAATCACGGTTCTTGTTTTCTTGTTGTTATCAGCTATCATCTTGTATCATCTGTCAACATATCGCTAGGAAAGATAATTTGCTGGCCGCTTAATGGAGGTAAAAAAAAAACACATAAATAATACACTTGCGACAGCAAAAAGGTGGCCGCGGCCGCTTAATGGAGGTGGCCGTTGAATAGAGGTCTCAAGTACAGCAATTTACTGACAAATAAATCGGGACTTTGGAAAGCGGCCGCTTATGGAGGGTGGCCGCTTAATAGGTGGCCGCTTAATAGAGGTCGGACTGTAGTTCTTCCACAACCTCGAACTAATTATCTTAAGAGAAGTTTTTTCGTACAGCGGAGCTCAGTTGTGGAACAACTTACCTATAGACCTAAGACAAACATCTTCACTGACCGATTTCAAATCTAAATTAAGTCGCCACAGTTTAGAGTAATATCTTAATCTTAAGTAAATTTTTAGACACGACCTCCATGAAAAGCAGTCCAACCACCTCTCGCATCACTTTCTATCATCGAGGAGGTATGAGTTTACTTACTTGAACAGCCAGGACCATACGTTTATTTTAACGGGTCTGTATAATTTTTGTGCAGTACTTTGTTCTCCAAGAATTCCTTTAAAGGTTTGTTGCAATTTTAGACCATTTGATACTTAAAAGGGTTCGTATGATTTAAAGGGACATTTTCACGAAGATTTTGCTGCATTTTGTTCCACAAGGTCTTACAATCATCACTAAGCATCTTCGCTGATAAACGCCATCCGCCTTTCTATTGAAGTTGATGATACTATGTGAGTTAAGAAACTAATTTTAGCGATTTTTGCAAGATGCAAAGTCACAATTGAAAGTCTGGCTGACTGGCTGCGTTAATATCTTTATTTTTACTTAAATCTTCATTTAGAGTAATAAGTAATTCTTACGACTTATTGCTTTGTTACTCTTGTACCTATTACTCTAAATGAAGCTCATATCCCTCTATTTAATTTACCATGGAGGCAGCCACCATCGCTTACCATTCATTGGCATGGAGATCTTCAAATAGACCAACGTCTGGAAACCCGTGTCTACAGAAAGAAGACGACTTAAGGACTTCTTCTGCACTTTAGGGGAGCAGGGATGGCGCAGTGGTGAGATCGCTCGCCTCCCACCAATGTGTCCCGCGTTCGATTCCCGGACCCGGCGTCATATGTGGGTTGAGTTTCTTGTTGGTTCTCTACTCTACTCCGAGAGGTTGTACTCCGGTTTCTCCGGTTTCCCCTCTCCTCAAAAACCAACATTTCCAAATTCCAATTCGATCCTGAATGCACGGGCATTTCTGAACGAGTTCTTGTGAGCACCTTGGTGCTCCGTGGGTAAACAAATTTTACATTTTTTACATTTTTACGTTGACAGCAGGTACAAAAGATCACTTCTGAGAACCATGCTAGATCGTGCAAAACGCTTGTCGTCTACACCAGAGTGACTACACAGTTCAATGCTGCATTGTCTGCGGGCGTCTGTACTTGACGTCACCAGGACATAACTTTAAATATGATTTGTTTTTATGGAAATGTTTGTTATTCTTGGATCTGTTTGGACGTTTTCCAGTGGTGGACTTTCGGACGACCGTAGAGAAGTCGATGTTCAGAAATTAATTCTTCGAGGGTCGATTTATCGATTTAAATGTCACCGAATATTCTTGATAAGGATTTAGTAGAGCATAGATAGATCTATCGGCACAACAGTCGGTTTTGGATATCGACGGCATTCCGACGTAGCAAACTGAAAAAACAAAACAAAATAACGTTATCGGTTTTGGTACAAAATGGTGGTAAAATGGCCCATTATACCTATAATTGATCAAGGTCCCACTTCCAGGCTTTGCCCATAATTAACACCCAGCCTTTTACAGCAGCCAGAGAGAATACGAAACACAAGAGGTAGCGAGAGTGAAAGGGCGGAGACAAAGGAAAGGGGCAAGGAAGAAGTTGGGAACGGGCAATCGCCAAAACAAGTCTAGATTTTGGCTTATGCGCATGCCCTAGATTAAAATATAGTACCTTTTCTTTTCGTACGCTTTCGTCACCTGTGGTGTCGACAAAGGTAAACTCAAAAGATCTAGAAAACGACCCTCTAAGCTCATGTTCTTGGAAGAGAATTTGGGCGTAGAAACGTCAATGGAAATATAGGCTTGAAAGGCACAAAAACGCAAAAACCAAAATTTAAATTCTGTAAAAGTTATTTTTATTTTTTCAGTAATGGCTGAACGTGAAGTCACATCACCTTCTGATGCTCAACTGGATTTTGATGACGACACTTTAAAAGGTAAACACTAACCTTAAAACATATCAAGTTAATAACATAACTTTTACAAAATGGTCTTTGGAAACCGCTTCATGTACGGCCCATAAAAATTAAAATGTGGAACTTGAGACGGAAAGTAAGTCGCCTACAAACAAATCATTTTATAGAAAAAAACAATTTACAATTTACAGTAGAAAAATAAAGATCCTGCTGGGTTTGAAAGACACGGGATATAATTTGTGCGATATGTACAAAGTTACCTTACAGAGTTACCAAATTTGATTTATATTTTTAGATTACTTGGTCAACACCAAATATCCGGAGCTCTGGTTGAAATTAGAAGCTGAGCCACCATTAGTCACAAGAGTTTTACTTTCTGCGTATTTTCATACTTAGACGAATGCGCCGCACAATCAAACAGGTTGTATTTGTGGTTCCGGATGAAGCGTCCTGGCGTTCGGTCACCGCTGACCGAAAATGCGCGGGCTTTGGGAATGGGACTTGTGTTTTAGGAAAATATATCTTAAGGCCGATTTACACGGTACGACTTTGTTGCATGCGACAAGCTTACCACAAGCCCACGACATGACTCAGTAGGACCATTTACACGCGCACGACATTTTCACCTACAAAATTAAATATGCAAAAGTTTGCACCGGGATTTTCGGAGCGAAAGTTCTAACAAACGGTAAACAAATATCATAGCTGTCCTGCGCTTTGGAAAACTTTCTAACGAGATGTTTTTCGCCTTAATCCGTTCAGTACTTTTCGAGAAACGACTTCACGAGAATCAGTCAACAACAACTTCGTCCGCCATTTTGACGCGAGAAAACTTCACCTTCCTCCCCTACTCAGTGGAAATTTGTCACAAATATGTCATTTTCTATTGATTCGGCTACAACTGTCGCAGCGTTTTAAAACATGTTTTAAAATCCTACGACATTTTTTGTGACGCACACGACAGTCGTAAGCGAGTTGTAGGTTTTATTTACACGAAACAATTCATGTCGTAGGTCTGTCGTGAGCTTGTCGCATGCGACAAAGTCGTACCGTGTAAATCGGCCTTTAGTGGTACTTGCAAGGAAATGAACATTTCAATCTTCCAGCTATGGCATACATGACAGTAAAGGAAACGTATCAACCAGTTTGTATGTGAACATTAGGCATCCTTGGAAAATTTCAGCTATATATATAATGACCGTTTTGTTTTTAAGCGATAGCCACAGTCTACTTGGAAGAAGGTAACAAAGAATACAGAAGAAAAGAGGCTAGTAATGCCCTGTCATTCTACACGCAAGGAATCCAAGTGAACTGCAAAGATGACGTACTGAACGCCAAACTGTACAGTAACAGAGCCACTGCTCATTTCTATTTGGGTAAGATTTATTTTATATTTTATACTGTATTTTATTAGTTCTGTATTCAGCCGGTAAAAGCCATAGTTTACTTTCTTCGCGGCTCCTTCTCTAAGAGAATATACCAAGCTCTACTTGGACAAAATTCGCATCACAGAATAGTCTATTTCTAAACATTACTGGCATTTTCCAAACTGTAATTGATCTAAGGACAACTTGACAGGGATTAGTTCATTTGGGAATATGGTCTATATGGGGATTAACTCGTACTCTTCACCTCTCTTGTAATTATGTGTCCTTCCTCAAACTTCACGACAAAAAAAAACAAAACAAAATAACTTCCCTTTGGTTCCGAAAATATGCAAAGATGTTTCGCCGCCGACATTATCTGTTTCTAGCGGCTAAATTTTACGAGAGCGAACCTCGAGCGAACCTCGAGAAAAACGATTCGACGAACAGATAATGCATAGGTAAAACATATACCTTAGTTTGCATACATTCGAATACTTTCGCATACAGTCCGGTTTTTAGGATACGTTCTTGCGAGCGGAGCAATTGTAAATCTGCCGGCATTAAAAATATTCCTAGTCTGCTCAAAACATTAATTTTGGAAACTGGGGAGCACCCCTTGGGGGATATCAGGGAGGTTGCTCAGTCCAGTCCCTGGTCCCCGTGCAATACAAGATTACATTTGTTTAGGGGTGCTTCTAACTTGCATTTAAAAACTAGTTTTTTGGTTAGAAACCAAATGGAACGGGTCATTCCACTGGAAATGTTGCCAAAAAACTGATAGCGGTATCCCTCTACTAAATCTTTTAGATCTTCTCACAGTGAACAATGTTTACCGTTTCATGCATCGCGATTTACTGACTTGTGGCATAAAAACCTCCTTCCAAACCTTTTTTTCAGCATTCCAGTAGTTTACATACTTATAATACTAGATACGCCGATAGCCAAAATCTCTACAAACACCGGGAAACAAACTATATCCTCTATGTGAATGTTGTGCCGCGTAGCACTATGAACACAAATGGTGGAACAGAGAATTAACTCTGAAGTGTAAATTTAAGTGCTAACAGAACCCATGAATAACCCACTGGGCGTTAGCCCTAGTAAAGGGAATCAGGGAACCACACGAGGTAAAGAAAAAATCTTTTGACCTCGGTGGGAATCGAACCCACGACCTCCGGATTAGATCTACGACCTCGTAGCTCAGTCGGCAGAGTAACGGTAGATCTAATCCGGAGGTCGTGGGTTCGATTCCCACCGAGGTCAAAAGATTTTTTCTTTACCTCGTGTGGTTCCCTGATTCCCTTTACTAGGGCTAACGCCTAGTGGGTTATTCATGGGTTCTGTTAGCACTTAAATTTTCACTTCAGAGTTAATTCTCTGTTCCACCATTTATATCCTCTATGGCCTCCATCTTTTGGCGTAATATTTCTTCTTATTTGAAAAATGTAAATGTGTACCAATTTTCCAAACAAATTAAGCTATACCTCTTCTCTAAATAACTCAAAAATACCATGAAGCTAGTAACATTTTAAACATTCAATTCCTTCGAATATCCACTGCTCATATAGTTCGGTCTGTCTTTCTGTATTTGCACCTTATCTACTTGTCTCTTGATCTTATTTTGTTTTGCACATCAAAGGCAAGGGAATAACTTGAAAACCGCAAGGTTCATTTATCCCCTAACTCGATTTTAGACATACCTATATTTTAAGTTACTGTAGTTATTGTAGTTTTAAGTGTTTAGAGCAAATAAAGCATTGTTGTTGTTGTTCTTGAAAAAAATGGAATTCTTCCGGTGGTATTCCTCTTTTCTCGTTTTTACCGGAATGATCTGAAAAGTAGTGTATTGATCTTTGCTCTTTGATAAAGTAAGAAGTTGTCTCGGTTGTAAATTAAATGGAGCAGTCGTTTTCAATGGAAGGTTTTTAAATGCTGTCTAATGATATACACTTGTCTGATCTAATTTTGTAACTGAAATTGGCACTGTTCGATTTGGCTGAAAATTCTCATCGGTTTTCCCATGCAAATTGAGAGCTCTCCAGGTTCCATTTGGAAGTGTTTAAAAAGAGCTATTTATAATGTTGGACTGCCATGCTTGAGCGCGAGTAGTCATCTAAGTAAGTCCAAAGTCATTTATTTGGAGGCCTTCCTTATAAATAAATGAAATCTTTACTGTATACTCAAGATGCATCTTCAGAACAGTTCTTCCACTAATTGTGCTATTCGAACGTGAACGTAGTTCATGGTTAAACGTGTATAGAAAAGATCACGTTTTGTTCCGGCCATGGCCTGGACAACTGTCAGGTTAAGATATCCCATTAATTTCATGTGAAACATTAGCAAGCAGTTATAATTTGGCTACTTAAGTGATTTTATATCGTTGCCTTAATTTATTTCTATTTGCTAGGAAATTACCAAGAAACACTGAATGATGCAACAGCCGCTGTTTCTTTGGAACCAACTTTCGTTAAAGCCATAGAGAGAGGTAAGATCTTGACGATCATTTTTGTTGACAAGTCTATTTGAGTTAACAGAAGACTGCTGATCGTAAGTTCACAAGGCTTTCAATGGAGTAGCCAGCTGTCAGCAATAGGAAGACTTATTTTACTGCTTTTTAATCCACCTTTCCTCAGTTTTGGTCTTACAGTAATATCCTCGATCCTTACGTTCGACAGCCTTCTCCTTTTTAATGTGGCTTTCTTGTCGTCACAATACTCGTTATCTGTCATAGAGAGAGGTAAGATCTTGACGATCATTTTTGTTGACAAGTCTATTTGAGTTAACAGAAGACTGCTGATCGTAAGTTCACAAGGCTTTCAATGGAGTAGTCAGCTGTCAGCAATAGGAAGACTTATTTTACTACTTTTTAATCCACCTTTCCTCAGTTTTGGTCTTACAGTAATATCCTCGATCCTTACGTTCGACAGCCTTCTCCTTTTTAATGTGGCTTTCTTGTCGTCACAATACTCGTTATCTGTCAGAAGTATTAATATTGCTTTAAGACAAATATTACTGTTCCTTTTTCTAGGAGCCAGTGCTTGTATAAAGCTAAAGCGTTACGAAGAAGCCACGGCCTGGTGTGATAAGGGATTGACAGTATCCTTTGAAACATGGTGTCCCATTCATTTCCTTTCTTAAAAGATACAGTTCCTGTTACCTTGTAGTATTTCTAAAACTTAACTTCTAAACTACGAACAGCGAAACATGTATCCCTCGTTAAACCGGAACTATTCGAAAATGAGAATGCTACTAAATAAGTATTATTTGCTCTCCAAATGATAGTTCCATGAGATCACAGTTGATCTGGCCTTAAGCTTAATCAGCTATCACTTCGTAGAATTTTGGAGCTCACGATCTAGTTGTTATCTACTACCAGATCGGTTGGTTTATAACTCAGGGTTATGATAGATAGATAGATGGATAGATAGATAGATAGATAGATAGATAGATAGATAAGTTTTATTACACTTTATGTATCATAAAAGATAAATCAATAGAAAAGTAAACTAGAAAGAAGAGCTGAGAGTGCAGGAAAAAAGGCTGACGTTGCTTTGAATTTTTATGTCGTCTACTTTGGGGTCTACATCGTGGTGAATTTTCTTTAATTTACTTTTCATTTTGATGCCTCTGGTGTCAAAATAGAGTATTTACTGATCGTTGCTATGCTAAGGCCGTACCTGTGAAAAAGTGGTTAAAGAAAAGTGCCTTCTATTCCCCTAAGTGAGGTATCCACGCGTGGATTTCACGATCCCTGAAGCACAAATCACTCCAAGCGAGCAAAAACTAAACTATGGAAAGAACAATAGAAAAAAAGACCAGAACCAGAAAAAATTCCCAGTTAATGTTTCAGTTCATATTTGCTACATAAGGTAATAATCACCGCGGATTACAGATTGCGCAAGGGGCCTTTCTTTTCGCCATGGGAGCGTACGGTTTTCAAGGTGTTTACCCGGAACCATCGTCAGAATTCAGGCACTTATTTCGAATCGTTAAGACCATCAGACGCTGCTCAGATGATTAAGTTTTTTTAAACTAAAGATGTGTTGATTTAAATGAATACGAGTTATTGGCCCGGTCCAGAGTAGTTGGCACTACAGCAACATTCCTTTCAATATTTACATGTACTCTCTACTTTAGAGAGCAAAAAACGACTACGCCAGAGTGAAATTTCTTTAACACCTTTTCATAAATCCAGACATGTTTACAAAACTGCATATTACAGGCACTTATTAAAAACTCGATTAATTTAGAAAACTTCTATGAAACAAAAAATGGGCTAACATTCCCTTTTAATTACCCAGAATTAGGTAAATAACAAATAAGTTATTTTATCATTCGATGCATTTTTTCCTTCCTTTTCATTGGCCAAGAGGCTACCACGTGAGCTGCAAATAACTGCCTATAAATAATGGTCTGCTCATGCGTAGTACTGTCGAAATGTGTTTTGCTGCAAATAATATTGCGTAATTGAAACCACGCTCTTGTGTGAAAAATGGCAGATTCCTTCCCTGAGCTGTGAGAGAATGATTTAAATATGAAAACAAAACAGGTAATCGAATGATAAAACAATTATTGAACCCGGTTATCGCAAAATATCGTGATTTGTCAATGTATCGCATATCAATTATTTGCCTCAGCCTTCGGCTTCGGCAAATAAGTGATCTGCTCGCCACTGACAAATCACGATATTTTGCTCAACCTCGTCCAATAATTGTTAATTATTTGTCATTTCTATCATTTTTTGGGTCACATGACTTGACCACAAGAAGATTGACAAGAACAACAAGGCATTAGTTGATTTACGGACCAAGTGTCTCAGTGAACCTGATACATCACAAGAAACAAAGCGACAGAACATGAAGAGCATACCTGTCACTAACACTGCAATAGGCCAGGTAAACATTGTTACAATAATTAGAGGATTGGTACAAGAAAATATTCTTCTTAATGTTATTAATAATTCCTCAAGTTAAAACAAAGAAAATCACAAACGTGAAGGAGGTTTGGATTCCCGGTCTTAATTAGCATAGATTTCAACGATTTTACTTCGTCGTTTACTCCTTAGACCTCCTTAGGTTTTGTTTCGATTGAGAAGATATATCAAACGCTCGAGACAGTGTTTCATCGGCTATCCAAACACCTCGAATTTCGTCAAAAATACTCCGCTGCGAGTCGTATTTTCAACTCTCTTCTCGGTGTCACTCGTGTTTGATGTTTTTTTTTTTCAGGCTTTAATGGGAAAGCAGAACATCATCTTAATAATTTTGTTGCCATTCCCTCTCGTATATCATCTCACAAAAGAAATGACTAGCCCTATATAAAAAACACTTACCAGCGCATGTTCACTCGGATATTTGAACAGAAAGCTACAATACAGGAGTCGAGTGCTCTGGGTGAAAAGTTCTCCCAGCAGGAGATCATCTAGTAACGAACATGGTATTTATAAAAACTGAGGAAGTTTAACCATTCGATCACACTTTCAAGTTTCAAGACCAATTAATTTTTCCATTTTTAATGGCCAATTAGAACGTGTTTGGTCCTCACGTGTTGGCACTTTAATGCAACCGACTGTATTTGCTTAACAGCTTCTATCGATGTTTGAAGTTTTCTAATTAATCAAGATCTATTTTGCCTAATAGAAAAGAGCAGATTCTGTGACAAAAAGTTCGAACGACGAAGTGGGAGGCAAAGTTGAAGAAGGAAAGACCTATGGCAACGCTTATCAAAGCCTGGGGGATTTCAAAACAGCCATTGACTACCATGAACGTCATCTAAAAATTGCCAAAGAGGTGGGAAACAAAGTTGGAGAAGGAAGCGCCTATAATAGTCTTGGCAACGCTTATCAAGATCTGGGGGATTTCAAAACAGCCATTGACTACCATGAACGTCATCTACAAATTGCCAAAGAAGTGGGAAACAAAGTTGGAGAAGGAAGCGCCTATAATAGTCTTGGCAACGCTTATCAAGATCTGGGGGATTTCCAAAACAGCCATTGACTACCATGAACGTCATCTACAAATTGCCAAAGAAGTGGGAAACAAAGTTGGAGAAGGAAGCGCCTATGGTAGTCTTGGCAACGCTTATCAAGGTCTGGGGGATTTCAAAACAGCCATTGACTACCATGAACGTTGTTTAAAAATTGCCAAAGAAGTGGGAAACAAAGTTGGAGAAGGACGCGCCTATGGTAATCTTGGCAACGCTTATCAAAGTCTGGGGGATTTCAAAACAGCCATTGACTACCATGAACGTTGTTTAAAAATTGCCACAGAAGTGGGAAACAAAGTTGGAGAGGGTAGCGCCTATGGTAATCTTGGCACCGCTCATCAAAGTCTGGGGGATTTCAAAACAGCCATTGACTACCATGACCGTCATCTAAAAATTGCCAAAGAAGTGGGAAACAAAGTTGGAGAAGGAAACGCCTATGGTAGTCTTGGCAACGCCTATCAAAGTCTGGGGGATTTCAAAACAGCCATTGACTACCATGAACGTTGTTTAAAAATTGCCAAAGAAGTGGAAAACATAGTTGGAGAAGGAAAGACCTATGGTAATCTTGGCACCGCTCATCAAAGTCTGGGGGATTTCAAAACAGCCATTGACTACCATGACCGTCATCTAAAAATTGCCAAAGAAGTGAAAAACATAGTTGGAGAAGGAAACGCCTATGGTAGTCTTGGCAACGCTTATCACAGTCTGGGGGATTTCAAAACAGCCATTGACTACTATGAACGTTGTTTAAAAATTGCCAAAGAAGTGGAAAACATAGTTGGAGAAGGAAGGGCCTATGGTAGTCTTGGCAACGCTTATCACAGTCTGGGGGATTTCAAAACAGCCATTGACTACCATGAACGCCATCTAAAAATTGCAAAAGAAGTGGGAAACAAAGTTGGAGAAGGAAACGTTTATGGTAGTCTTGGCAACGCTTATCAAAGTCTGGGGGATTTCAAAACAGCCATTGACTATTATGAACGTTGTTTAAAAATTGCCAAAGAAGTGGAAAACATAGTTGGAGAAGGAAGGGCCTATGGTAGTCTTGGCAACGCTTATCACAGTCTGGGGGATTTCAAAACAGCCATTGACTATTATGAACGTTGTTTAAAAATTGCAAAAGAAGTGGGAAACAAAGTTGGAGAAGGAAACGCCTATGGTAGTCTTGGCAACGCTTATCAAAGTCTGGGGGATTTCAAAACAGCCATTGACTATTATGAACGTTGTTTAAAAATTGCCAAAGAAGTGGGAAACAAATTTGGGACAGCCTTATCGTTTTATAATCTGGGCAGGAGCTTTGAATCACTAGAGTTTCTTTCCAAGAGTCTTGATTGTTTTCATTCCAGTGTGAAAATGTTCAATATCATTAGGCATGATCTTAAAGGTAAAGATGAGTGGAAAATTAGTTACCGCAATATGCATGAAAGTGCCTACACTAGTCTATGGCGTCTACTACTAAAAAACGGCAAGGTTGCCGAGGCTCTGTTTGCTGCTGACCAAGGACGTGCACAAGCTCTGAATGATCTTATGGAATTAAACTATGGGCTCGAAACAACTTACTCTCAGTTACATACTCGAGAAGAAGGTACATACGACTCATTCAGTTTTCTTCCATCGACTGCCGTTTTTATAGCAATTGATGAACAAGACATTGTTTTCTGGATTGCCCAAGACGGATACGACGTGCAACTGAGGAAAAAGAACGTTAGTGATAACCATTCAATGAATTTGAAAGTCTTAATGCAGTCTTTAATTGTGACTGCTTCTCAGGAAATCGGTGTAAGGGCTGGTATAAAATGCGAGGATCGCTCATTGGATAACCTGGGAGATGAGCAGGTGGCAAATGGAAGGTCTCCACAGACACCAGCTAAGCCTGTTCCCCTCCGAATGAATGCTCTGAGAATGTTTTATGACGTCATTATTGACCCTATTGCAGACTTGATCCATGGGAATGAACTTATATTGATCCCTGAAGGCCCATTGTGTCTGGCCCCTTATGCTGCATTCGTGGCCTCTAATTCTAGGTATTTGTGTGATGTTTGTAGCATTCGAGTGATTCCGTCACTCACCAGTTTGAAACTGATCGCAGATTCTCCAGATGGATACCACAACAAGACAGGGGTGCTTCTAGTGGGTGATCCGTGGGTACAAGAGGTTGTTATCCCAGGGAAAGTATTGCAACAGCTGCCATGTGCCAGAAAAGAAGTACAGATGATTGGGAGAATATTCCACACCGCACCCCTCATTGGAAGAGAGGCAACAAAGAGCGAAGTGTTGAGACGACTTCCCTCAGTTGCTTTAATACACATTGCGGCGCATGGTCGAATGGAAACAGGAGAAATTGCCTTAGCACCCAACACTACACGAGCGTCCCAGATTCCTGCAAATGAAGACTTCCTTTTAACTATGAAAGATGTAACGAGTGCTCAAATTCGTGCAAGGCTGGTGGTGTTAAGTTGCTGTCATAGTGGTCGTGGAGAGATTAAGGCTGAGGGAGTTGTTGGCATTGCACGAGCGTTCCTGGGTGCCGGTGCTCGTGCTGTCCTGGTGTCCCTGTGGGCGATTGATGACGACGCCACTTTGGAGTTCATGAAAAATTTCTACTCGCACTTGGTAAAAGGAATCAGTGCCAGCGAATCATTGAACAAAGCCATGAAACATATGAGAGAATCTGACGAGTTTAATGAAGTGAAGCACTGGGCTCCGTTTGTGTTGATTGGAGATGACGTCACAATAGAACTTGGTGGAAACGAATAAATGTCTTCCAATGTAAGTAGGACCACGTCTAGTAATAACATGAAAATATCTGTGCTTCAGGAACTTTGTTGTTGAAATGAAAGAGGGAGTGAACCCGAGGGAAAATATCAGAAACATTATTACACTTTTTGTCATGACATCTTATCAAAAGCAGAGTGCTAACAGGGAATGATACATTTCTGACAGCAGTTTGAGGTTATTAAATATTATTGTTAGGACAGTTCTTTGTACGAAAGATGTATTACAGTGTTTATATTTAAGCAATAGAGCACTTTTTCCGTGTTTATACAGCCTCATCTAAACACGAGGAGGGCTGGGAGAATTCGAGACAGTTATGCAAACCCTCGACTACGTCTCGGGTTTGCATAACTTTCGAGAATTCTCCCAACCCTCCGAGTGTTTAGATGAGGCTATATAAACACGGAAAAAGTGCTCTATTGCTTTTATAAAAGAATTCTCAAAAATACGCGCGCAACTGAAACGTCACAACCGTGTTTACATACTCTCATCTAAACACACCTATCGACCAATGAGAGCGCGCGTAGTGGCTCAGTTATTTTATAATATGGCATAAGTAACGTTAAGTCCTTACTCGCGTAACGTGTGAATCCTTTTTTTTGGAAATGATTCCTCTAAGTGAAAGATTTGTTAGCATTGAATGTGACTGTTATGTGTTTCACTGTTGTGACCGTAGCACGATTTACTTCATAAAGAAGTTTGATAAATGATATATCTACCTCTTAGGTACGGAACATGGAAACTGAATATAGCAAGGAAGTGACCAAAGTAAAGAATTCCGATCAGACGTGTAATTGCTGACTTAATACGAAGCTCTCCTCCTCACTAGAAAAAGGACTCAGTACACTGATGAAAGACTTTTAATTAGCATACAAAAGTGTAAATTGGAGTTAAAGATTTCGTAGTTATTAAGGGGAAAATAATTGATATGAACCTTTCCAAGATTAGCTTTCTTGAATGTTCAGTGCTGTATCGGTACGGATGAGGCCGATCCAGTTGCATTATCCATTGCAGATGTCTATTGATTGCAGAGTAAATAGGGAACTTACTTAGAGCTAGAAAGTAAATAAGGATATATTATTTTATATATGACTAGAACCCTAACAACCATTTTTAAAAATGTCTGGCTGAAGCAACGTGTTGTATTGTCACAGGAATGAGTTCTTTTGATATACGCATTGTTTGAGCGGTTTGCCAGTAGCTCTACCTAAGTGGTGGATTTGACAGTGCAGGTATAAAATAAATAGCAACATTTCAGTATTTCCAAAAATGTTCAAAATCTCGTTAGGAGTTGGGTTCCTTAGTCATTGTGTAATCCATTTGGAAAAGGCCATTTTTTCCTTATGTTTTAAGCCATATTTTATGCCACTTTTCTTTAAGCGTATGATATACATAGTGGCATCCATTCACTTGTTGTGATTAAGTGACTGCTTTTAACCTGATAAATCGTTAACGGCTATATAATAAAAACTGCTGTTACAAAATAGTAGTAAATTGTGTAATGGGTCCAACTTGGCCGATAATATGGTAATACTTCACAGAGTTGAGACTCGGAGTAGAATGTTCACAGCCTCTCTATTTACACACGCGAAAGAAAAAGCGAGCGTGGGGATGGGGATGGAGATCTCGGTCCCCACACCCTACCCAGTGAAGTCTTCCGTTCTGCGTTGGTGTCCAGTTCTCTCGCGATTCTATGCGCGCGTTCCACGATCGAATAAAAAAAAGAGAAAATAGAGGGCTGTGAACACCCTAGACTCGGAGCTTCACGCTACGCTTAATATTTTACGACCCTTTACTTATCGATTGTTTTTTGCCGTCTGAGATATTGGGAAGGTCTAATACCTATCGTTCAAACCGTAATAAGTCAGTTACACTAGTGCTGGTTCTCATATCCCGCCGACCTACCTGCGACCTAGTCGCCGAATTGGCGCAAGTTTCAGCCATTCCATCTGTAAATATGGAATTGAGGGAGAAATCGAGTTGTTACGTCATACGTTGTGTCCGCAGATGATGTTGACATCAACTTTTTTTTATCGCCGACAATCAGGCCGACAATCAGGCTGGCTCTCTGGAAAACCCGAATAGCGAATAGTGGCGAACAGTGGCGAATAGTGGCGAACACTGGCGAACAGTCGCGAATAGTGACGAATAGTCGTCAATAGTCACCGCTTAAGTTTAGCACTGATATCTATTCGTTGAAATTGATCACGTGGAACAATAGCGTTTTGATTATCCTTGGAGAAACGTAAGTTGATAGCATAATAGGCCATTTCCGATATATTAAAATTCTAACATGGCTCCGAGGCTTAGGGGAACAAAACAAAAGAAATTCATTCTTCATCGCTCAACCTCGATGTGATTTCTTTTGTTTTATTCCCCCAAGCCTCGGAGCCAAGTTAGAATATTAATATATCGGAAATGGTCTATTGTATAGTTTCTGCAACAGAGCAATGGGGCAGGTGATGCCTATATGAGTAGTTTTATGTGTATATGAATGTTGTGCCGCGTAGCACTAAGAACACAAATGATGACACAGAGAATTAACTCTGAAGTGTAAATTTAAGTGCTAAATAAACCCGTGAATAACCCACTGGGCGTTAGCCCTAGTAAAGGGAATCAGGGAACCACACGAGGTAAAGAAAAAATCTTTTGACCTCGGTGGGAATCGAACCCACGACCTCTTCGAACCCATGACCTTCTTTGAATGTCAGAAGGATAAATCAAACACGCAAACGAAGACAACTTTTTAGATGGCTGCACAACAATAAATTCGATATAACATTCTTGCAAGAAACCTATTCAACCGAAAACATAGAAAGCGTATGGAAATCTGAATGGGGTGGCAAAATTTTTTTTGGTCATAGTACAAGTCATTCGAGAGGTGTAATGATTCTTTTCAATCCCAAATTCGCTGCTCAGGTCGACAGCATTGAAGTCGATAAAAACGGCAGATATTTACTCCTTCAAACAATTATTTCTGATACCAACTTCCAATTGTGTAACATCTACAGCCCCAACCGAATAACTCTGATCAAAAAGCCTTTTTCTCGAGCATTCTAAGCGTTCTCAGGAAACGTTCAGAGATTAACATTATAATCGGCGGGGATTTCAATTGCGCTCTAACACCACATGGCAAACTTGGCGGGGCTACAGTAGAAAGGAAAAACAATGTAATTAGCGAGATTACCAAATTGTGCGACTTATTTGAACTTGAAGATGTCTGGAGATGTCAGCACCCTAATGAATCGCAATTCACTTGGCGCGACAAGGCCTTTAAAGTACAATGTAGATTAGATTACTGGTTAGTTTATAAAGAATTGTCACGCATAGTAAGTAATACCGAAATGAAGAGCTCCACATTAACAGACCATTCTGCTATAACCCTGACACTCCAATCTAAAGGTTACGCTCAAAGAGGACCTGGATTTTGGAAGTTTAATAATTCTCTGCTGAATGATATTGCCTTTGTTGAACAACTTCATAATGCGATACCTACGTATAAGAAAAAATACAACTATCTTACTAACAAAGGTCTTTACTGGGACATGTTAAAAATGGAAATGAGAGGTTTCTGCGTGCAGTACTCAAAAAGGAAAAACAGAGAACGCAGGGACATAGAGAAAGATCTTTCGGATCAAATTGATGCTTTAACGAAAGCCCTTGCTAAAAACAGGTCAAAAGAGAACATAACTAAATTATATAGGCTCAGATCGGAGCTCAACAAGATCATCGAGTACAGAACCAAGGGAGCTATCATTAGAAGTAGAACAAGGTGGCATGAGCAAGGTGAAAAAAGTACTAAATATTTTTTGAATCTAGAAAAACGCCAAAGCGCCAAAACATATATTTCGAAACTTAAAACCCAGGATGGCCTCGAAATAACGAATGCAGTTGAAATTTTAAAATATCAAATGCTGTTTTATAAAAACCTTTACACGGCTGTACCTCGCGAAAACCTAAACGATAAATTGTTCTTTGAAAATCCAAACTTTCCTAAATTAAACGAAGTCGAATTGGAAGAATTAGAAAGGCCTCTGACGAAAGAAGAATGTTTTGAAACCCTAAAACTTAGCTCCAGAGGTAAATGTCCAGGAAGTGATGGATGGATTCACAGTAGAATTTTATATACATTTCTGGCACTTATTAGGAGAGGAATGGTTCAAAGCTTCAATCAAGCCTTGATACTTGGTCATCTCAATATAACTCAAAGACAAGGAATAATTAAAGTTGTACCCAAGAAACGAAAAAATAAGCTTTACCTGGAAAACTGGAGACCAATATCACTTCTTAATATCGACTACAAAATAGCAACGAAGACAATAGCGGATAGAATATCCAAAGTTCTTTCGAAACTGATACATGAAGACCAAACCGGATATGTTAAAGGCCGTTACATCGGCCAAAATATAAGGCTAGTGAAAGACATAATGGACATAACATCTTTAAATAACATCTCCGGTATGGCAATTTTTATCGATTTCAAAAAAGCTTTTGATTCTGTAGACTGGAACTTCCTTGCTAAAGTTCTAGAAGCTTTTAACTTCGGTCCTCAAATCCGAAAGTGGATTAAGACGTTCTATACTGATATCAGCAGCTGTGTTATTAACAATGGGCACGCTTCGGAGTTTTTTAACTTGCAAAGAGGAGTCAGACAAGGTTGTCCTCTATCTGGTATTCTATTTGTTCTTTGCGCTGAAATTTTAGCACTAGCGATCAGAAATAATAATAATATCAAGGGAATACAAATCTATAACAAGGAATATAAAATATCGCAATATGCGGATGATACTACTGCTTTCGTTTCTGATGCATCTTCAGCGGAAAACCTTTTTGAATTATTACACATCTTCCGAGACGTTTCAGGTTTAGAATTAAACAAGTCCAAAACTGAAGGAATGTGGCTAGGGTCATGTAGATATTACACCACGACACCCTTTGATATAGCTTGGCCTTCGGAACCGATATATGCATGCACTAGGAATCTATTACACTTATAATGAACACGTTTCCTTCAAAAAAACTTCGAGGAAAAATTAAACGCTATGAAGAACCTTCTAAACCTTTGGCGGGCAAGAAATCTTGCCTTGTATGGTCGAATAACCATTCTCAAAAGCCTCGCTCTTTCTAAGCTAGTCTACAACACATCTGTACTCACTTTCCCGTTACAATTTGCAGCGTTGGTTAAAACGGCTATCTCTGATTTTGTGTGGAATGCAAAACCTAAAATTAAACACACAACAATGATTGGTCCGAAAATTAAGGGCGGACTAGACCTACCAGATTTCGAAATAATGAACAACGCTCTTAAAGTCACTTGGGTAAAAAGACTACATGAAAGCTGTGGTAACGAAAGTTGGAGCCACATAATTCGCTCTTAAAAGAGGTAGGAGGTTCGTTTTTATTTGAATGTAACTATGATTTAAAACTCCTTAAAGTCTCTATCCCCATTGAATTTTACAAAGACGTCTTGCATACCTGGCAAACGATAAACCAACATATTCCAGAAAACAAAGAACAAATACTAAACGAAATCCTGTGGAATAATCGCTTTATTAAAATCGAAAAGCTCTCTGTCTATTACCAAAGTTGGCATAAAGCAGGAGTAATCAGGATCAAAGACATTTTTTATCAAAATAACTTCTTAACTTTCAATGATTTTTGCCGCAGGTTTACGATTAAAACTAACTTTCTCACATATCATGGCTTATGCAGCTCAATTCCTCAAAAATGGATTCGCTTGTTAAAACAATCTAACCCAGACGCACATACGAATTTAGAATACGTTGGAAAAATACCTTTAAGCAAGCTTTCCTGCAAATCAGCTTCTCGATTATTTATCAACCAGAAATTCGAACCCCCTACGGCTGAGAGCAGAATGCTGCAAGCGAACCTAGACGAGCAAGCAATCAGTACTATTTATAGTATTCCCTTCAAAGTAACCAAAGATATAAGACTCGCCATCTTTCAATTTAAAATTGCATGTGCACCACATCTTGCCTACCAATGCCACTCTGTTCAGAGATAAAATTGTACAACACGATAAATGTCATCTTTGTGACCAAAAGCAAACCAAGAACCATCTTTTTGTTTCTTGCCCAGATGTGCGGATCTTCTGGCAAAGCTTTTCTCGATGGTGGAATGTTCAGAATGATGATTATATCGTCTTGAACGATGAAACTATAACCTACGGCTTTACAAATAACTTTAGCCAGCAACTCGGTTTAAACCTCTGCTTAATAATAGCCAAGTATTACATATACTGTGCTTCAAGGGACGGAGAAAATTACTACTTCGAAGCCTTCCTTGCATACCTCAAAAGCAAATTATCTATAGAGACGAGTAAATGCAAATTACAAATCAACCTATAAATACAACTTTGTCACAAAGCTTCATGACACGTACACGTGTGTATTTCTGCTTCAGGTTTCTTTTCTTTGTGCTTTGCTGTAGAGCGTGTTGTTTTATTTTTATTGTCATGTACCAATATTTTTCCTTTTTCTCGACTGTTTTCACTGTTTTCGCTCTGTATATTTTAAACAGACAAATAGTATTGTAAACATAACAATAGCCCTCTTGTTATTTGTATTCACGTATTGTAAATTGTCAGTTAGCTTTAATTCCTTTATCTGTTAATTATGTCCTGTATAAGCATTGTTACAAGTCGTCATATTTAAATAAAATTATGTAGTAAAAAAAAAAAAATAGCGTTTGTCCGCGGACGCTGATAGATTCGACCAAGCAGGCTCTGTGAAAAAAAAAAAAACAATAAAGTACAAATGTGAGGCAAGTGTTCTGTGCGTGATTAGATTATCAACGGAAAACACGCCAACTTCAGTGCTTCAGTGCCTCAAAGTCAGTCTCCAATCTTCTTTTCTTTTATTTCAAAGTGGAAATTTCCTCAAGTAAGGATCTCTTCCTTTCTGATCTCCTTGTTGCTTTATTTTCTCTTCTTTTCTCATCAAGGACAGTATGGTATCTCTGTCTTACACCTGCTGCAGATAACAGCAACTCCTCGGAAAATACAACATTAAGAACACCTCCCACACTTCAATGCTCTTCTTGCGAGCAAAACAAAACGCTTTGTTTGAATTCTTGTCGTCTTTTCGAAGCCATGACTTATAGGCATCTTTTTCCAGCCATTTTTCATTAAAATGACACCTTCCTGGCATTGTGACATTCAACTAAACCCAAAATAAACATACACAGATACCAGAAAACGAGTGCTTAAAAACAGGTGCAAAACAGATATGCGCTGTGCACTTGTAGCTAAACGTACGTGCGCGAGAGTAGTGACAGAGCACTGGGAACGAAAAAACAGAGGTTATCAAATAATTTGTGAGTATTTCCAGAGCGTTATGCCTTGCTTACCTGAACATTTGTTTTCACTGAATTTAATTTGCTTTAAAGGCTTAAAAGCAGATATTTCTCGATCTTGTTGAAAACGAAATTCAAGTACTTTCAAGGCCTTGAAATTCAAGGGTTTTCAAGGGTTTTCAAGACACGTACGAACCCTGGAAGTACAGAAAAGGAGAGCTTGTACCAAACTCTCTTTGGGGGAGAAAATAGACCCGCCCGCTAGTATGCCCCCACGGAAACCAAGTGCCACATTTGCATAATTATGCAAAAAAAAAAACATGGCGGCTCGCGTGAATAAGGGTCTAATTGCAGGTTACTGTAAATATCTCATTAGTTTCAAACATGGTCAAACTATAAGTCGATGATGGTACCAGCATGTCGTTATAATATTGTCAGGTAGAGTTGAACAGGGCTTCGACGTTGTTTTAGTTATTACAAAGAGCTCATAGTCATTTTTGAGGTAATAAACAGCAAGGTAGGAAGATTAACCAGCTTGAAAGTGTGCCTAGTAAAAACAGGAGTAAGTTCTCATTTAATGTAACGTTAAAAAACCTGATTTCCAGGAGAATTGATGTTGATATCCATTTCCAAAAGTGATTGATATCAAATCTTGCACTTTGTCAAATCAACGGAGCGTTAAGACTAAAACTTTTAATCGACTAAGAGTTAAATCTACCTCCTTGATGTACCACGATATTCTCAGAATTAACAAGGAAGGAAATGTATGACAATCAGTTCGGAGAATTGAAATTTTGAGACTGAAAAGGTCGCAACTAGCCAGGGCCAGCTGGCGAAGCTGAAAAGATGTTTCGTTGTGATTATCCCTAGGAGTTCCCTGAGGTTTCCTTAGGGATAATCTGCTACTCAAACACGTCCTTAGTATGGAAATCGCTTTTGTTTCTTTTAACCGCATGATCAATTAATTGACTTTAAAAGTTTCTCTGTGGTTGGTAGTCTTCTTAGCGTCCAATCCGCATTAATTTTTTCGTCCTTCTGGTAACCGCGAAACATTTTGAAATGAGACGCGACAGGCATTAAAAAGATAGCTTCCAGGCCTTCGCCTTCACTCATGGCGTTGCTTAACCTGTCGTCTACGACTCTGGAGTCGAGGGTACAGAGAGAGCGGAACCTGGGAGCTGGTTTCTGACAAAAGCTGTCATGTGTAGGGGTCCTGTTATTTCAGCAATCGTTGCCCCAGTGATGTTGGCGCCTCGAAGATTGGCATCTTGCAGGTCACAGCCGGTTAAGTTACAATTCTAGGGGAAAAACCCGAAGAGAACATTGTTAAAATTCGTAATTTATAGTTTGAAATTTTCTTCGGTTTTACCAGAATAGTTTGGTCTTATTACTGTATAGCATCAGGTGACTAATCAGTTCTAAGCTAAAATTTCGTTTTATCTGATCTCAATATCCCATACCAAGTTAATTTTCCCCCCAAATCATTTTTCTCAGTCCAGGTTCCCAACCTCTAATATTTACGATACGAATAGTTTTAAAAACTATGTAACGGTCCCTTTTGAAAATGTATGTTGACTAGCATCTGAAACGTCAAGTCTTGTATTGCAGTCGATGCGATGGAATACAATGCTTATCACCGCTGTTTGCGTTAGATTCTTCAGCAACCTACGATGACCTATAAAGATCTCTATGAAGAAGAGTTTATACGATCCCGTATCCCGTTATTTGTTCACCTAAATATCCCGTATCCCGAAAACTCCTAATGGGGCCGCAGACCTACAAGCGTGCGTTTCGTATCCGTATACTCGGCGCCGATGGTTTCGCAGGTCGGCCTTTCCACTTAATTAATAAAATGCATATCTGACCTCTAAATCAGCCCCTGCTAGCACAGCTCCTCGTAAAATGCAGTTTTGAAGATTGGCGCCTTTCAGCGTAGCGACGCGAAGGTTAACATTCCCCAGCTGACTTCCTTCCAAGTCAGAATTCTTCAAGTTCACACCTGAAAGAAAAGACACTTTACGCCTTGCAAGCTTGAAATCAATAAAGAAACATACATAACCTCTCACCGCAAAAAGCAAAGACGCGATTCGTCGATCTCTAATTTGACGCGAGGGCTATCTGTGAGCCTATCGCATTTAAGCAAGCATTAAACAGGAGTAGACGCCGAAGAAAATTTACAAACTTAGATTCGAACTAGAACAACAGCAAAGCACATTGGGATTACAAAATGGCGCCTAAACGGCCTCTAAACCGTCCTAATGTGCGTTTCTGAAAGTATGGTTAGACTAGTTACGAGCTAGGACGGAAAGCTAGGACGAAGTCTAGTCAGACGGGTCTCTCGTCCCCTAGTGCGAACACGGCTATAGCGCAGTCATACAGGGACAAATTCTTACCCTCTAAATTAGCCCTAGTACCAGCAGGATCTTCAAAATTACAACCTCGAAGGGAGGCCCCTTCCATTTGGGCCCTCTGAAGACGCGTACAGCTAAGAATGGCTCCCTTAAAAAAAGTACAACAAAAAGAGAAAGGAAGATTTCATTACTACTTAGGAAAGGAAAATGATTCAGCAATTCAGCTATTCCAATTTGGACTCAAAGAGCTTTCTGTATAATGAATTCACGAATACTAGTTGTCTAACTATGCACAATCGTGATAATAGTGTTGAGGAATTAATATATTAACGCTTTGTGAAAATTTCCAGTAACAAATAAATTGATGAAGTTATTGATTCTCTACTCTTCTGTTCTTGCTTTATACGTCGCATTGTAAGGAGAAATTAGATTAACATCACTTTTCACGCTACTCACATCCATATGTGCTCCAGAGAGATTCGCTCGCTCCAGACAGCAGTTCGACAGGTTTGCGTGTGCAAGGTCTGTCTTCCTAAGATTTGCCATTTTGAAATTAATAAAACGTAGATCAAGCTTGGAAAGATCAGCCGAGTCTAAATTGATTCCCTGTGAAATTAAAATGAAAAGAAAAAGTAGAGACTGATTATTCGACGCAACGTTTAAGAACTGATTTTACGACATTGGGTTTTTCATTGCTCGTGATATAAAATTATTACCAGGAGCTTAATAATCTTGGGTTTTCGGAATTACCTGGCATCGGAGTTCACAGTTTGAGGGCGTTGATAATAAAATTTTCACAAATTCACTCCTTGAAAGAGGAGCATCGTCCGACTTCTCCATACTCTACAAAAACATAAGCAAAGAACACTAGTAAGGTTACAGGGGAATCTTTGAATACAATATTTACATCAGTTTCTGATCAGGCTATGAAAATGTCAGCTTTGAATATCGAAAGTGCATGGCCACATTAGCTACCATTGATTATCCCGAGAATTCGAGCCCGATGCATTGAAAAGAAGAGCTGTCCTAGCAATGTTACCAACTACCACAAGACACTTTTCTTGGAGTCTGGACAGCGATGCCGTCAACGAGACGAAACCGCTCCTTCGCGGATACCTTCCGTTGATTCAAAATCAATAAAACGACAGCACACGGGCTGTAGTTGACTCGTCCCCAGTCGTCCTCTTGAGGTGAGCAGGGATGGTCGAGGGAGTCTGGATGAAACTTAGGGATGCGGAAAGGAGGGAATCATGGGAAGGCAGAAGAAGAGGAAAAATGTTTGTCTTTCCTCCTTCCCATCACCCCTCGCGCTCATGCACGGGCTTCTATTGTTAATATTCAATGATCTCAAGAGACCACTGGAGACGAGCCAGGGCCTGTTGCGCAAGCAATAACGAAACTTCAATGATGGTGGAGAGAAGCCACCGAAAATTTAGAACAGAAAAACAGATTGTATTATAAAAATGTCTACCACCGATCACAACACTGGAGTATTTTAGTTACATCAAGTACCTTCACCATTTCTTCTAACTGCTCCAAGATACTCGAGATCCCAAAAAACTTTGCTTCTTCCAGAACTCCTGTGTACAAATGACCAAAAAAAATCCAAACATGACTTCAAAACATTTTTTAGTGGAAACCTTTTTGTGCGGCTTACACGAAGTGTAATCCACACTTTGTCATCATCCGAGATATTAGAGGAAGACATGATATGAATTCTGGTTTCTCTAGGACCAAGTGAGCTGTCCTTATTATAGAAATGTCCAGAAGGTTCAACTGTAGTTTCCTGCAAAGAATTGTCATGAACAAACTCTAAAAGAATCACAGAATAATTTGACAAGATCTCAGTCTGACAGTACACTGTCAGGAGACTGTATATCTGTAGTTATCGGTATTCTTTCTGGCTGGCTTCAGTCTGCAAAGCCTTTATAGGTGTGGTATAGGAATCTTGACGAATTAATGAATTCTATTTCCGCCAAGCAGAGCCCCATACCCATGTAGGAAAGAAAAGGCATGAGGTTATCATGGCTAGCGGTATTGCTCGTGGGCGCATACGAGTCACGCAAGATGGCGGCCATACTCGAGCTAATAGGTTGACAGAGACATGCACCCTTGGCGTCCTTCTTTGATACTGGACATCCATGTTACGGGACAGGTCTCAAAAACCGCTGATTGGCTGAGGATTTTTTAAAGCATGCGTGCGCACAACGTTGACCGCTGACTTACTGCGGGGATTGGAGCGCTCGGAAATAGAGCGGCCATTGAATGGTATTTCGAGCTGTTGCTGTTTGCTTGGCCAGTTTGTCAGTATATTTGCAGTTTACGGAGGAAGTTTGGGTTCTTGACGAACAGCATGAAATTAATGAATTGCAGTTGTTTGCTGACCACCACGACGATGTTTTCTGGCGTGATTCTTTAAAGGGACACTATGACGATGAAGCGCATGCGCGAACTTGACTGTTGTTTTTCATCGGAAAATAATAGAACTGTCACTTAGTCGCGTCATGCCGACGCGATAAAGTGACAGATAAGCGCTATTTATATCCCATCCGCCACTCTCGTTCATCTCTCAATTGCAGGAAGAAAGGTCAACTCGCTCAACTAGTCAGGGAAAGCGACTTGTTTTTTCGTGTTAAACGGCAAATAAAAACTCTATTGACCAATGTAGTGGCAGAACACGTAAAAAGCCGCATGAGTAATGCAAAACAAGGCAACGGTGAGTCCGTAGTTCATAACAAGCCTGAAAATGCTGATGTACAATGTTCTGTTTTACTGATTTTATACACGAGTCCTTATCATATTTACAAAACTATCCTGATGGCTAAATAACAAATATATCGGAGTCATTCTCACAGAGTATACCTGAGCGAAGAGAACCTGATAGAATGTCTAAATATCAAGAAAGAAAACCAACAAGTAAAGGTCTATCTACTTGCTCGTGTAAAATGTAAACAAAGGAACGCTCGCACAAGCACGATCCTTTCAGTCTTTCCCACGCCTTGAGGGATGATCGGTTTCTTAACAAAAATCCTGCTATGTTGCTGGTTCCATTACTTTTCAGTCCTTTCCCGATTTTCTGAACCTTTCTGAAAGCTGCCGGGAGAAAGCCGTCTTCGTCCAGTGCCATAACACTTCCCTCCACTCGAAGTTCCATCAAACGGCATTGAAATTAACACCGAAAGGTCTCGATTACACACAAATTGGCGCTTTACAAGAACCGTGTATCACTGATCTTTGATTCTGAGAAGTTTTAGGGCAAAGCCAAAGTTGATTGAGGACGATGCAAACGGATTTCTGAAGCTCTATATCACCATTCCCGCATCTTTGAAGTCTTGACAGCCTGTCCAAAAATCAAAATCTTGCGCATGCGCAAAAACGTGATAGTGTTCCTTTAACCCTCCTGACGATGAACAGATCTTTCCGCATCCAGGTTCTTGACATTTAAATTCTGCTACATCCTTGGGCTGCTCCGCCTGTTGTTGCGCTGGTTTCTGTTTTGGATTTGTGTACACTGGAAGGATCTCTGGATTCGTTTCCTTTAAAGTTCGATAGCGCTCCGTAAGCTTTGCTTTGAGAGCATCAACCTTTTTCCGGTACTTGGATTCGTCAAACTTCTCGTCCTCTCGACTTTCAGATTCTGTATTTGACTTCTCTTCTGGCTCATCATCGTCGTCATCTGCACTGTCTTCTCCCGAGTCACTGTCACTGGCATCGCCAGCGAGATACCTGGAAATCAATGGAAATGAATGGCAAATTAAAAGGTCACCAGTTCAAATAACTACATGCACGAAACACTAAAAGCTGTCGAACACCAAGAGCCATTCAATTTCACTTTTCCATTTCTTTTACTGGAAACGTTAAGATGGCTTTAGTTTGAGATCCATATTTTACCTATTCATCGTAGTGGATAGTTGTTCAATTTTCCTCTGAAGGAGGGGGTGGCAAATCGGACATACACGCTGTAAACACTGGCCGTGGAATGAATGTCCACAATTGAGCCTCACATAGTCGTGGAAGTTGTCTTGAACGGGACAGGTCGCCAAGTCACAAGCAATTAATGGATCTGGTACGTTTCCTGGGAAAGCGTATCCCATTGGTAAGCATCGCTGGTCGAGCGTTGCGTCGAGAGCGGGGAAATAGTACGGCTGAAAGGACATACACATCTTGAGGTTTTCACGTGGTCCTTGTTTTGATTTCATTACGTATGGTAATAAAAATTACACTGGACGAAAAACGTTTAAACTGAATATTTGTGTAATGGGAACTACATCATTAATTTCAGAGTTATGTTAGATTTCCCATTTTTCAAATGAAATTATTACAACAACAACAACCATTTCATTTTGCATTATAGACAGAATGTTATTCAGCAAGAAAATTCATTAGGTCACCTGATATTTCGTGATCCATTTGGCACTTTTGTTGTCTGTCCAACAGTGTTCCACACAACTGCAAATAGGTCAACAAGAAATTCCGCTGCCTTTAGAGCTATTTCCGTTAAATTTTTATCTCCCCATTCCGTGTTGGTACTCTGGTACAAACCACTGTTGAAATTCAGTGTCATATCGTCTACCACTCAAGGCATGGGCAGTCATGCTGATCAGTGGAGGTGGAGCTGTCACTGGTACACATCTTTAACAAATAAAGAAGCCTAAGCCGTGTATTACACTGTGATAAAACACGACGGGCATTTGAGAACTCGAGGGAAACGAATATTGTTTTTGAAATTGATGCATTAATGAGACCTGGTTTTTAAAAACCTTATTTCACCTAAATCAATGAATTATACCTGACTGCAAAAGGAACACTTCCTAACTTTTTGCCTCAGTATATAGCTTTAAAAACATTACCCACTCATCATTATCAGTTTCGCTTCTCTGTTTGGAGATTGGGGCCAGCAAAGAAAAGTAGAAATCCATTATTGGCCTTTCATTAATACCAAAACAAAGAAAATATGCTAACAACACACTGTTTTCCTTGAAAGGCAATACAGTCATACATTTTAGACATATTTTTACACCAACCCTAAGCCCCCATCTATAAACAGTTTCAACTTTCAAAAATTGTGGAAAGCGCTGTAGTGCAGTCGTGTTATTCTTGGAAGCAATAGGTCTAAACTGAGGAGATTTTTGTTGTGATGTTGATCGCCCTCGACGAAAAGATACATACGACCACTTTCGACACTTCGTTCACTCTTTTTCGCTTCAACCTCAGTGTTGCGAGCCACAAACTCTTTTCGCAAAAGACCCTACAATCGACAAATCCTGCGAAGAAAGTGATGCCAGCCATAAAGAACGGAATTCTTTAATTTTCTTCAACTTCCTGTACATGGTTCGCACCGTTTCGTTGTGAAACCATCACCAAACCACAATTTCTTATCCATTTAAAAACTCGAGCACTTTTTAAATTCCAGCTACTTGCTACCATCAACCAACAAAAACCGTTTTGTTACAACAGCGACAAGTGTTGAGTTGTGACTTGAAAAATTGGGATAATTCCATGTCCTCCATTATTAAACGCCGCTGGTCACAGCTGTTTCATGTTTTCGCGCCAGCAATCCGCGCGAACATTTTAACATCCGTTCAAGATTTCTTTGTTTTCAAACAGCCAATCAAAAAATTCGATTTAATTCGAAAATCGTATGTCTCCAGAGCCCTTCGATTCTCGTGCAAAGGCCCCGCCGGCTAAGAGATGAGAAAAGGGCTATGGGAACGAGAATGAGGTTACCATTGACCATGTGCTTCAACCTCGTTCCCAGGGTCTCTCATCTTATCTTGATTCAAGCTCTTACAATATTTTTGATACATTCTATATATTAACAAAACACAGTTCTACAATGAGTTCTTTCTTTTCCAAAAATATAAAAATGCGACAGAATGATTGACTTTTTTGTTTGTTTTTGCCCTTAATTAGTAAAAAGCGACGAACGACAAACAAACTGCTTGCCGCTAATGAATTCATGCGGAACTCTAGGAATCATGTTTCATGCGCGCTGGAGGTCACGTACGCTTTCAAAAACTTAAAAAATTCGCAGTCGTTCGAACATTTGAATGATGCCGATATAATATCGATGCCCATGTTTGCAACTTGTAAAGTTAAGATGGAACGAATTATTTTGTTCATGAGAAATCGCGAATCGGCCATTTATTTTTCGGCGGCGAGTTCACAGCGAAATTCTGTGAGAATTTTTCACGGAAGCGAAAACTTTGATTTTCGTTGTTGAGCGGCGCCTATAATTATAACATCGTACTAAGGTGGAGCACAGTATTTAGTTCGTGAAAATCGTGAATTGGGTATTTTGGAAGACAACAATTTTTTTCGGCGGCGCCAGTTCCGAAGTTTTGACGGCGGTTCTGTGAGAATCAAGGACGAGAAAACTTTGTACTTGTCAGTCTGGGAGAATTTTTTGTTCACGTTACCGTAACAAACTAACATGTGTCTGCGTCTGGCTAGTGAAAAATTTGTTTTGGCTAGTTAGTCAAACCTGTCACTAGCCCGGCTAGCAAGCTGAAAAGTTAGTCTCGAGCCCTGGTTATTATAAGACACTTGTACTAATAACTTTTGCAAATATTTTGTGATTGTGTTGTATCCACCTTTTTCTGCATTAAAATTTTGTTACGCCAAACTTTTCCAATATCTATTATAAACACTCAAATATCAAAATTGGGTTATATATTGATAACACGTTTTTTATGATTTAATATTAAAGTTATTTCCTTTTCCCAAATCGTCGAACGCATCTCGCTAATCTTTGATTATTACTAGTCGTAGTTAAGTATTGTCTGTGGGTGGCAGCTGAACCCAAGAACCATTCCAGACATCAAGGAGCTGTAACTGGCTCCTTTCATTTCAAGTTCAGATTTAAACCATTTGCCTTCTGGATGGGACAGTTTTTCTAGCACACACACACAAAAAAAAATTATTTACAAGCTCTTTTAGCATACTGTAACAGTCTTCTGCTGAAATATCTGTGGTAAAATACTAAGTAACATAATTGTCTGAACAAGTGTAGATATTTTGCAACTGGTGCTGTCAATTTTACTCTTCAATAAGATGGAGGATTGACCTTTTATCAGTGCAAGAATAAATTAAAACAGGAAAAGGTGAGAACAGCATTGGAGTTTTCATAGGAACAAAAAGCACATGTATATGTGACTTGTACCGGATTGCGAAAGAAACTGAGATTGTGTAACATTGACACAACTCTTGTCTTTTGAATTTCCAGGCGCTTTTTGGAGGGCTTCTCCTTTTCATCATTTACAATGCTTTTGTAGAGTTGTCCAAACAGTCCAGGAGCATGCTGATCACAGAAAGCTTCCATTTCAGCTGGATCATAGAGGTGTTTGCCCCCCTGTGAATAGTGCTTTGCTGAATGCTAGTTCTCCTACAAATGTTTAGAGCATTTGGATGTATATTAAACTGTATCAATTGAGTACAATTATCTCGATTACTTCGTTAAAAATGGCTTAGCACTCCAGCCCTGTTTTTGTTTATTAGCACTGGTGCATGATCAAATAATAGTTAAACTCTGTTCTGAGCCCAGAGTGATGGTTCACTCAAAACAGGGAGATACGGTTTACATCCCATGTTTAAACTGCAGCTTCTATTAAATTTTGCAAAAAGGGACTTATTTGTGTGTTTTCTTTTCAACTAAGATATTAATTTTACATGTTCTGTCAATTGATCGGAATGGATGGAGTAAAGACTCTGGCGATGCACAACTTGCCAGGTGAAACAAGGTGTTATTTTCCTTGTGTTTTCTCCAGTAGCTTTCCATTGACTTGTTGAAGCTCCTCAACTCTGCTTTCATGTTGTAATTTAGCTACATTTAAGTTAGCATTCTGCTGCATGACACCTGTATGTGGTATTAAAAAGGACTAATGTAATTATTTTGATGCTAGATACCTATTATACCTCTAGGGAAAGTACTATTTAAGACAGATGTGATAGTAATTTTTTTTTTTTCGTTCTTTTATTTTCTTTCAGAAATTTTCATCCACTGATGTTTCTTTTTTTCTGACATTCAGATTCATGTATTAATAGTATTGTTTTTTTGATTTCATATTCCAACAGTACTTTGATTACACCTTTAACCCAGGAGTACTTCATAAAAATCTGGCTCTCTGTTTTTAATAAAAATCCACAAGTTTAGTCTTTCAAGTAGAGTTGTGTCAACTAGAAAATCATTTTCCGTATGTTAAACTTTTGATACTGATTCTGAAAAGCCATTTTAAGCATATTCAAGAACAAAAGAAGCCATTACAATGCCCTGATTATAAGCCAGTGAATTGCTTATGCTCTTATGCTACCAACCTTGCATTTTAATTCGCAAGGAATTATTCTCTTGAGTAAGTCTCTCTGCGTTTCCTTGCTCCTTACTGTATGCATTCTTGAGGCGCTCATTCTCTTCCTTGAGCTTCTGAATTTGTTGAAATTCACTCCGTTCGTGTTGTTTTTCTGGAGGGCTTTTTTCACATGTATCTTCTAAGTTGACTGAGGCTCCTCGCTATTAAGTTAAGTGAATAATTCAAGTCCTACTACAGTGCACAATTTTTTTTTAACTCGGACAAATAACCTTTAATGTAAGCACATGCGAGTTTAGCTTACCTTTCTCGGCGAAATATAATGTTTGCTGCAAACTATCCGCTCCTCAATGTCTCCTTGAATTAAGTGTTTGTTGCAAATGTTTGGGTTTAAAAAAAGCTAATCGGTGTCGACAAGGCTCTCAAACACTGCAATGAGGCGTTGGGGGCACTTAGTCAGCCTCCCTGAACAGGTATCACTCGCCGAACTTTGCGGGAAGCAACAAGTTGTCTCGTTACTTTCACGTAATTTATCGTAGTGCCGAATGCACAGAAAAAGACCCTCTCCTAATTCATTAACGCTAAAAACCTTTCCCCAACAGCGATCCGAGTAGTCTTTTTCTTGTCCGCTTCGGAGGACCCGTGGTCCCCTGGCGCATATCATTGTTTACCTCAAAAAAGGAAACATGATGTAAAGGGTTTTTTTTAAAGTCACGTAAATTTTTCCAAGTGCCTGCAACTTGAAATGGCGGGAAATTTGCGCGGGCCAACCGCGGCGCTTTCGCCGCTGCGGGAAAAACGACAACAACTTCATCCACAGGCGCCCCAAGCTCAAAATACGTGGTGTATGCGACAGCCTGTGTATATAGAAAATTGTATGGGAAAATCACCGATCGAAAAAAAATTGTGTAAATAACTATCTCATTTGAAAAAAGTTATTTACACAATTTTTTTTCGATCGGTGATTTTCCCATACAATTTTCTATATACACAAGCTGTCGCATACACCACGTACTAAGTGACAGTTCTATTGTTTTCCGATGAAAAAAAAAACAGTCAAGGTCGCGCATGCGCTTCATCGTGATAGTGTCCCTTTAATATATTAAACAAATCTTGTTTTATTCAACTTGAGTAGTGTAGTAACCGGGGATCCGCGGACATTTTCTGGATTTTACGCATCTTAGCGTAGGTTATGCGTAGTTAGCGTCAGCGTTGTTAGCGTAAAGTGCGTTGGATGCGTAGTTAGCGTAAAATATGCGTGTCTAAATTTTACTATATCCAACACTAAAACAGCGTAGTTATGCGTAAGTAGCGTAAGTAGCGTAGATATCGTAAAAATTAGACATACTATTTTACGCTAAAAATGCGTTGTGTGCGTAGGTTATGCGTAGTTAGCGTAAGATGCGTTGGGAGCGTAAGATGCGTAGGATATAGTAAAAATTAGACTGTATATTTATGCGTAAGATGCGTAGTTAGCGTCTGATGCATCAGACAAATTTTAATTGGTCGATATTTGCATAGCACCTGTATTAAATGACATGCTCCATCAATTTTTCTAAAATGATTTACATAAGCTTCCAAAATGCATCAGACGGAAGCGCGAATCTTACATGAATGCATAACATTTCGCAGTGTCTTATGGCATAAAACAATTTCTTTGTTTGGACTCCCACGCAGTGAAATTTTATGCACATTCATCGTATGTCACGAAATGTTCACGCTTCACGGTTGAACGCAAAATGGTGTACATTAGATGCCTATTTCTATCAAAATGTTAATCATCGCATGTGTTACAGATGAATTCGATGTTCTGCTTCGAAAATTGATTCTGTCGCCAGCTTTTATCGTAATCGGATTACTGAAAATAGTGTGATTTGACCATTCATCCGCAGGTTTGGCAATTTTTACATCTTTATCCGCGCCATTGAGAACTAACCCGACTATCACTTCAAATGCGTGCTGATTGCCAGCGCAAGCACAAATGCTGCCACGAACTATTTTACCGTCTACAGGACTAGGCCAACCATATCGCTTATTATTTTCACTTCCATTACCGAAACTCCATTGGAGACTATTTTTAATCAGAGGTCCATTTTCTTCTGCATAGACGGTAATGTATTGCTTTGTTTTATTATCTACTTGCTCTAAATCTACTTTGTCTTTTAATGCATCATTGAATTCGATTGCTAAGGTTCCTAAATCAGTAATTAAAGCGTAATCCTTTAAAGCAGATGAGTTAGCCTTTTTAGCTAGTTCATTATTAACGTATGTAGTTCCCGCTTTTGTCTTTAATAAATCAGAGACGAATTTTTTAGTGGTTGCGTCATGGTCATCCATTGGAGCGGAAATGTTAGTTAATCTCTTGTTTTGTAAATCGAAATGGTTGTCTGGTGTTGATTTTAAGCCTATTTTAACCTTTTCTACTTTTCCTGTTCTTGATGGAAGTAGTCCATTACTATGCCCCATATATATTTATTTATATTTTTATATAATAGTTCCTTCGCTCTTTTCAAATTCTTTTACTCTCTGATAAGTTTCACTGCTATTATCATAAATATTTTTAGTTATTAATCCTCTCTTTTTAGTGAAAGGATTATCTTCTACATTTACTCTTCTTATAGTAGTATCTACAAAAGCATTACCCACATTAATTGGAGCACTAATTCCACTAAAAATTATATTCATAACTGTGCCTTTTACCCAAATCCAAAACCAAACTTGCTTTCCTAAAGAATTATTTGGAATATTAAATGATCTTAAAGATGGTTCATCTATTGTAGGATTTTCTGAAATTACTACTTTGCTTTTATCAACAAAAATAAATACACCTCTTGTATTCTTAATATCAAAATGTACAGCCATTACATTATTAGTAATTGCACTATGCTGGAAGACATAATAAAAAGTTAAATCACCTGTGTTATCACCAGTAGTTACAAACGCATATGTATTTGGTGTTTTACCTTCATTACTATCAGAAAAATACAAATCTTTTATTAAAGAAATCTTTGAATTATTACTTAATATATATTTTACTATTAATTCTATAGTAGGATTAAAAATTTCATTATTTACTTTTGCAATTTCTCTATAAACATAATTTACAATATTATCTTCTGATTCATTTAGTTGTTTCACATTAACAGCATCACTGTTTTCATTTCCATCAATTAATCCTTTTATTTGTCGATTACCCATATTAATAGGTGCTTCATAATAGACGATTTTATCTCTGATGTAATAGAATCTATCCCAAATTCGTGAGTCAACGTCATTCTGATGACCACTTACGCCATAAACAACTACAAAGATGTTTGTTTCTGCATCATAAGTTTCACCACTCCTGTACTTTAAAGTTAAATCAATATCTAAATCAATAATCCCAATGTTTCCATATTTATGAAAATTAATAATTGTTCTACTGTGGTCAGAAAAAGTATTTGTATTATTACGTGAAACATTTAATGTTTCACTAACTGCGTTAACAACCACTTCGTCTCGATCCACTTTATTACCAAAATACATTTCAAAAGCTAATGTATACTCACCTAAATTTAAGGATTTTAAATCAATAGTTAATCGGGTGCTACAATAACCGATATTAGAGTCATACTTAATTTTAAATTGATAAGTCTCTTTTTTAATTTGATAAAAATCTTTATCAATTTTCCCAACTTTGGTAATATCATCATCATCTTCCTTAAATAAATCATCATCCATGACAAAAAAGAATTCATTATCTTGTCGGTTTGCTTTAATATTCAGTGCTTCAGATTCACTGATTTTATCTGTAATCAAAGTATTAATTACAGCGTTATTATCAGTAATTGTCCTATTAACATAGTTAACATTGGAAGCGTGAAAGCTATCTGATGACTTTGGATCTTTCAAGCGGATAATGCTATGATTAGCCATATCAATATCGTCTTCCATAGGATCAGGATTTTTTTCTATTTAATGCTTCTGCAGCGACATCATTTATTTCTTTTTAAATCACCTCTCTGTCCGTGAAAATACCCAAAGTTAATAACATCATTTAATTGAGCATTTTGTGCCGCTTGACTTGAGTCATCTTCAACAAAAGGTTTAATATTTCTAATAGCATTTCCTCCCATATTAAGATTTCCTTGCATCCCTCGATCACCAGTAAGGGGCAGATATGTGGAATTAGCTCCTCCAACAGTTAGGGCTGCGTTATCTACAGAAGAACTTCTTATTCCAGTGATAGCATTATCACCCATTTGGAGACTTCCAGTCATAGCGCGTGAACCATCCAATTTTAATACATCTGTAGGTAGCTTACTTATTTCTGCTAGGACAAATGCCTTGGAGACTAAATCATTTGTATCAAAAGTATTTACACCATATGGCTCAGTATTTTTTATCCGTTTACCTTTTAAATCATAGTCATCACCTTTTAATTTTAAAAAGTTTTCATTGACATAAAGTTTATTAACAGCCATTTTAGAATCTTTTACATAATTAGGGTAATCTGTGATTGAGACATCATCTTGTGTAACTAAATCTGTTATTTTATTGTCATTCATCTTGAGATTTCCTGTCATAGCGCGTGAACCATCTACTTTGAGACTCTCACTTAAATCAATCTTACTAATCTCATCATCAACATAAGTTGTGTCTGCTTTTCGAGAAGATAAATCATTAATAGCAATATCCTGTTTAGCGTCTCTATCGTCAACATACTCTTTGTTAGCTGCATTTTTATTATCTGTTGGATCAGAGAGATTGACTATCTTTTGACTATTCATATTAATCGGTTCAAAATACAAAATAGTTCCTGAATAATCAGTACTTTTGACACTTAAAAGATTGTGATTAAAATGAGTATTTTGCTTACCTGCTATTACTCTTGAATAAAACAAAAACAATAGAAAATTTCTAAAACGGCTACCATAATATCTAATTTGGAAGGTAATTTCACCAGGTTGACCATTACTACTGAACTGAATAAAAGCTTTGGTATATTTTCCATTATAGTCATGAGAAAACGTAATTACATTATAATTATCATCACCATGAACCTGTGTAATCAAAGTTTCATCAGATAAGATTGGTGGTGAGACAGCTGACCTGGTAAAAATTTCAAAAACTACTGTATAAATTCCTGCTTTCAGTCCATCATTAGTCATCTTCAGAGAGGTCCAAGCTTGACCGCCAAAACCATTATCAAAACCTTGTTTAGCTACTAAATAGAGATTATAATGCACATGTTGATAAAAAAAGTGGTCTTTAGGGTTAAAATTAGGAGGTAAATTACTTGATGATAATTCAGCATTATCACCAAAGTTTTTAAAGAATCTCATATTTGGTTGTAAATGATAATTAACTTGAACATGATCAGTATGACTTTTTAATTGACTCAAAGTGACAGCCTCATTATTCTCACTAGCGTCTTTGAGATTAATGATATTGTGATTATTTAAATCTAGATTAGCCCTCATGCTTTGAGTCCCATCTCTGAGAAGGACATCAGTCTTTTCTGCTTTACTGTTAATAGCAATATCTTGTCTAGTGTTTTCATCGTCTACATATTTTTTTGTTACACTCCCTGAAGAAATATGAATATCAACATACCCTTTTGTTGCTGCATCATTTTTATCGATAGGATCTGCTACTTCAGTTAAACGCTTCTTATCAATGTCAAAATCACCATCATCAGTTAGATTAAATCCAATTCCAGGTAAACCAGGATCACCTTTTTCACCTTTACCTGTTGCTGATAATGTTTCAAGTTGTCCATTACTAAAACCCATATATAATATAATGTAAATATAATATAATGTAAATATAATGTAAATATAATTTACTAAACTTAATTTATTAAATCATTTCTCCAATCATCTCTTACGTAAACAGATCTTAAAAATTTTAGTTCTTTAATTAATATTGTTATTTTATCAGTAATAGTTTTATTGTACTTAGATTCAAAATCTTTTAAATATTTTACTTTTATAGTAATATTTTCTAATGAATTCTTCATGTCAATAAACTCATCATATATTTCATTTGTCAATCTTCCAAGAAATTCATTTCTATTTTTTGAAATTATTTTTATTTCTGCTTGATCTTCTGATATTTTTTTATCCATCCTATATATTTTCATTGAAATTTTTTCTCATTGTCTTTTTAGTCTTATCAATATAAGCAAAACTATAAGGTTCGCTAGTCGCAATCTCGAATCGCTTCTTAGGAACATTGACTTCTCTACACATTCTTGCTGTCTCTGCATTACTCGGAGAGTCAAAAATACAAAAATGAGAGCAATTCAACCTGATGTCTTTAGGAGTGAGATAATAAGATTGACTGAAATAGATTACACTACAATTTTTATGACGACCACCAATAAAATATTCAATTAGAGGTTTTTGGTTTCGTTCACAAACATAGTCATCAAAGATCACTATTTTTTGGTTATCATCATCTAAGCTTTGGAGAGGAACGACATCACCATTACTCTCTTCTATGACATCATAACCAACCTCTTTTGAAATGGGTTCAAATGTTTCTAATAGTTGTCTGTACTTCGGTTGCTCGAGATTTTTAGAAAACAAGTAAACCTTATCATAGTAGAGTAGATTATAAAGCATATGCATGAGAACGTTAGTTTTATCACAACCGCTTGGTCCACAAATTAACATTCGAAAAGTGTCTGAAGGCATATAAGGTTGCAGTCTTTTGAAATTGCTGTCATTATTAGAAGCTGAATCATAATTAGGAATTTTCATCTATATAATTAATTTTTTTTAGTTTTTTGATTCAAAAATCAATATAATATGTGACATAATATGTGGCATAATATAAAAATATCTATAAATATATGAGTCTGTCAAATTGGAAACGATTAGCTCAGAAGCGGACTGAGACTGGAAGGATGAAGAATCAGCTATATGATGAAGTCACTGAAGCTAAGATAAAGAGCAAGACCTCTGACGCAAGGATAACAAAATCTTTTAGACTTGATGAAATCATAGAGGGTTTAAGGGCACAAAAGCCTAAGAATAGACCGCAAGGACCGCAAATGAGAATACGTCCTGCGCCTGCGGGTAAAGCAGAAGAAATTGATTATGCACCTGAAGTTGATCCATATGAAGATATGGATGTAGAAGGATTATTAGATCTCCAAGATTATGTAGCGCCACAGGCAGAAAAACAAATAGCTAAGATACCTAAAGGTCCTCCAGGCGCAGCCGGGCCGCCACCAAAATATGAAATGGATCCTAGTTTTTGGAATCTAGAAGAAGGAGATGAATCTTTACCACCAGAATATTCTTTTGTAGAAGGACCTTTAGCAATTGAAGCACCACCTGATGAAGATGATGATGAAGATTTAGATAGAGGAGATATTAATAGGATTTTAGATAGTGCAAATCTTCCTAACTATGATGATATTGAAATGAGATTATCCCAACCAGAAATGACACCAGTTAAACGTAGTATATATCTAGAGAGTAACATAAAAAAAGCAAATTCTGAAATAAGCAGTATTTTTAAGTGACAAATTCAACTAACAGACTAAAACAAGCCATAAAAAAAGGATTGCCAAAAGATGTAATAGAAAAGCTAGAGCGAGAAAAGGATATGGCTCATAAATTTGCTGATACAAGACTAAAACCTATTCAAGAATATAGAGACTATCTAAAAGTACAGAAAAAGAAAAGTACAAAGGGTTCAGGTCTAAGGACCGGTAGAGGAGTCAGGGGAAGTGGCGTCTATTTCTATAATGATGCTAAAGAATTACTAAAGAAATTAACACTAATTATTGGTGAAATGGAAGCAGGTAATACAAGCGTCAAGATGAGAAATATGGGTCAAACTATCTTAGACACATTATTAAGAACAAAATCAATCAATAAGTCGCAATATCAAAAGTTAGTCAAAAAATATTTCAGGGTTTAGTAAATTTTATTTACATTAATATATGGAGAGAGAAATCTCATTAAGCAGTTTTGCAGTTAAAGATGAACCTGGTAATCGTCCAGGTGATTTTACTACAAGGTTTTCTAGAACTTTAAACTATGAACACAGTGATGGGATTTGGTATATTGGTTTTAATAAAATTATTTCAATGGCTTTTACATGGACAAATATAAATTCTGGTTATAGCAATCAAAAGATAGCTTACAGTAAAGACGGTGGGAAAACATTTACAGATATTGATTTTCCAAAAGGAGTTTGGGATTACACTGATATTGATAATTACATTAAGGAAAAGACTAAAATAGTTAATGGTGATGGTGATGAAGTATTTCCAATCACTTTAACTTTTGATGAACCAACTTTCAGAGTCTTAGTGACTTTAGATACAAACTATCAGCTTGACCTGAGTAAATCTAATTTTGGTAAACTAATAGGATTCGATAAGGTGATCTTAAGCGATGAGAGAAACGTTAGCCCCAAAATACCTAACCTATCAGAAGATACAGATGTCCTAAATATTCATTGTGATTTAGTTTCTGATTCATTAGTAGATGGGATAGAATCAGATATTGTTTTTAGTTTTGGTACAGGAACTTTAAGACCTTCTTACAATTTTACCCTTGAACCGCGTCGTGTTATATTTAATCCTATCAATAAAACAAGAGTTTCAAGCGTTCGAATCTATGTAACTGATGGTTTAAGAAGACCAGTCTATTTAAATCATGCTGACACTGCATTTTCATTAATCTTAAAAAAAGTTCCATTTAGCGAGGGAGGCACACTTGTTGTTTTGTAATTTAAATTAGTTCCTAATTTATATATATGAAGTCAAGAGAGTTCAAAAAGATTTATCACCCAAGAACGGGACGATATGTCTACAAACACCGTGGCAATGGAATTATCGTAGATAATCTTATGAAACCACTAAAACGAGTAGCTAGTGCTTTAACTGGGAAGGTTTTAAAACCATTTGCTAAAAAAGCAATACAAGCTGGTGTATCTCAAGCGGGAGAACGAGTTGGTAAAAAGGCTGCTGATAAAGTTATAGAGCGATCTGGTGAGCTTATCCGAAAAAGGCTGTCCTCAGGGTCTAAAAAAGCGACAAAGTCAACAAAGTCAACAAAGTCAACAAAGTCAACAAAGTCAACAAAGTCAACAAAGTCAAAGCCAGGCAGAGCAAAGCCAAGGACTCCGCTAGGGCAGGATGAAGTTAATACACTGATTAATAATTTAATAGCACGCTCTTAAAGAAAAAAAATGTCTGGTAAAAAATGTCTGGTAAAAAATATATAATGGCATTTAGATCACCAGAGTACGTTCAGAGAAACGAACCAGTGCAATTTCGTCTTCAAGACGCTATAAGAGCTCCTGCCAATACTCAAGAGCAAAATAAGAAAGGTTACAAATTTCATGTTACTGACCGTGGTATTATGCTTGATTGGTTTAATGCCTTTTTTGAAGTGCGATTTTGATTAGAACTTAAAGCAAATGGTGGAGACAATGCAGACGCCAGAACAACAATTATTAATGGATCGCATTCATTGATTAAGCATATGGTTATTAAGAGTGCTGGAAAAATCGTCTACGACACTGATAATCTTCATCTTGTAACTTTTGCAAAAAATCTTTTAGAATATTCAGATGATTTTGGGCGTAGTACAGCCAAAAATAGCTTATGGTATTTAGATACAGATGCCACTTCAGATGATACAAACACAGGTTTGGAAAGTAGGCGTTTATTAACAGCTAACAGAGCTCATGTTAATACAAGTATTCCATTAAATAGGTATTCTTTTTTCGAAGAATTAGAAGGACGATTGTTACCTCCAATGGATCTCCAATTTGAAATAGAACTTACACCGGACTCTGAAGTCTTATATGGGGCAGTTGATACATTGAGATTAGTAATTGATCGTTTTTATCTATGGGTACCCCGACTAGAACCAAAAGATGCTCTTATGACTAAATTCATCAGTGAATACCAAAAACCCAGTAAATGGAAATACCTCAAAGAAATGTACCAAACTTCAGATACTATCAGAAACAGTGGTGATTTCAGAATCTCAGCTAGTATTGATAAAGTACAACATGTTTTCCTCTACTTCCAGAGACTTAAGACAAATGATATGACAGCAAATCCTTATATTTTTGATACTTTTAAACTTAATGCTGCTGATGCTAATAGTCATCTTGCTACTTGTCGTCTTGAATATGGTAATGGTGTCTTCTATCCAGAACTTGAATATGATACAGAAAGTAAAACAAGAATCTATTATGATTTAATGAATTATTCATGGCAAAAGAATGATTATAATACAGGTACTCAGCTCAATATCGCTAATTTTTCGAGTCTTTACCCAATGTTATATTTTGATTTAACTTATCAAACAGAACAGGTTAGCCGAGATCCAAAGCAACTTAACATAAGATTTCGCCTCTCACAAGCAGCAGGAGCTGATTTTCGAGTTCATGCAATTGTTCTTTATGAAGAAGATGTTGTTGTTGATAAAGTGGGAGATCAATTACTTATCGTATAGTAATACAATAATAAAAATAATTAATTAGATTATATGGTAAAATCATATTGTGTTAAACAAAGAAAAAAAACAGAGTGTGTGTCTGGATCTGAAAGGATTGTGGAGACAAGCAATGGTCGTCTGTTGATGAAATGTAAGTGCGCTGAATGTGGTATTACTAAAACAAGTTTTGTAAGCAGAAGTAGTGGTGCCCGTGGTGGTAATTTAGGTCCCCTTGGCACTGTTTTAAAAGGAATAAATGTTGGTAAGGAGATTTCAAAAACTCTCTTTCCACAAACAAAAAAAATGTTTAAAGATTATGAAAGTGGTAAAATAGCAAAAGAAGTGGTAAATAAAAGAGATGGTATTCAAACAAAACGATTTTGGAAACCTTCTAAAAAGACAATTACTGCGGATCGTTTTTTTAAAAGGACAGTGTACTAGAGCATTTCCTACTAAAGATGGAAGATGGTTAAATGTTGATTGTGATTAAATATTAAAAATATTTTAATATAATATATATATATGAAAGCGAACGAAAGAGAGAACAAAGAAGAAATAGTTAATTTTCTTGATCTTGACACTTCAAAGATAACTTTTGCAAAACCAAAGCCAAATAAGCACAATGGAACACAGATTGGAATATTATATAGAGGAAAAACATTATTTGTTAAATATGAAGGATATACACCCTTCGGTTTAAAAGAAAACTATGATAAAGATGGTAATTACCAAGGTACTAGCATGCAAATTAGTTGTGATGGGGAATATCTAGAAAAAGCCAAAGAATTAGACCAATTCTTCATTAATTACATTCATTCTATAGAAAAGGTCAAAAAAATACCGAGAGAAGCTGTAGCAGGATATGATAGACACGGGCAAGGTGGTTCTTGGAAAAGAATTTGTAAAAAACCTTATAAAATGATTGATAATGAAAGAGTATATCTCGATTACCCATCAAAGATGGAGTTTACTCTCTTTTATCGCAATGACCGACTAGGTACAAGCTTTTTTACATGGGATCGAGAAAAGATTGAATATGAATCAGTATCAATAGGGCCACGAAGTAAAGTTAAATTTATTGCTGCCTGGTTTTCTCTCACAACTGGAACTTTTGGAGCTACTTTAAAACCAAAATTAATGCAAGTAACATTTAAAGAAGAAAATCTTTTTAATAAGTTTCTCTTAGATGATGATGATGAAATGACTGAACCAGTCATATCTCTAATAGGATGTGATGATTCTGAATAAATATTATTTATGTACTTTTTTAAAAATTCATAAATAATATATAATGACTGAATTACATCAAATTTCTGTCAAACTTTCTGAAGGGCAAAAACGAAAACTATCTAAGGCTTACAGAAACAGAGAAGAAATAAGTTTACGCTTAAGAAAAAATGCGTTAAGTGGTTCTGATGTCCTTATGGTACCAATGAATACTGTTAAGAGACTCGCTAAGGCCAAAACAGCTAATCGAGGAATGGTAATTACTATATCAAAGAATAATATCAGGCGACAAACTGGTAGTGGGATATTTAGTTCAATATTGCCATGCAGTATTAAGGAATGTAGCACCAACTATCGGTAAAACACTAGGATTGTCTGCTTTAGCAGGGTTAGCTTCTGAAGGTGCTAGGCAAATAGTTAAGAAAATTAGTGGTGGTCAAGCCCCACCTGCCGGACAAATGTATCAAGTACCAAATAAAAATCTATATAAGTTAGCTCAAATGGGTGATCTACTGACTAAAGGACAAATAGGAGATTTAGCTAGAGCTCATAAAGGTGGAGAAGACTTACTTTTCAAAATTACACAAAAACAAGTAGGTAATGGTATTGGCACGTTACTAGCTAGTATTGGTATTCCAATGATTATTGATGCATTAAAAGGAGGAAGTATAAAAGGAAGAGGAGGAGTTCGAATGGGACAATCAGACGGAGGAGGTAGAATTGGAAGAGGAGGTCCTCGTATAGGAATGCCCATGGCTCCACCACCATTTATTGGCACATGGGGAAGAGGAAAAAAAAAAAGAACTAAAAACAAAAAAGCCTAGCCCCAACCACCGACCTAAATTCTATAAAGATATCCCAATGAGTAATTTTGATCTTTTAGATTAGTGTAAATACTTAGAGATACCTATAGAGAATGTTTTAAGTAGAGATCAGACTGTTTCACATCAGCATAAGTTAGCGCTTTTTATTTATAATTTAGAACCTCATTATATGAGCGGTAGTCATTGGGTTACAACCTATGTTCGTAATGGTACCATGAATTACTTTGACTCTTTTGGTATGCCACCTTTTCAAGAGTTGGTAAACCATGCAAAAGAGAAAAACTTAAAGTGCAACTAACCCCCAAAATTGTTTTTCGCTTATATAAATCTTCTTGTTTTCCTGATCACCACTGCGAAAAAATTATCGTTCTAGCTAGTTTCGTTAATTTTCTATGAATTTTCAAAGTTCGTAAAATTGGCCTTTCCATGTCCCACGACCGAGGAATAGCGGAGAATGGGACGAGTTGGCTCGTGACGTCATCGCAGGAGTAACAATGTTTTGGTTCTGAGAACGACATATGCGAACATGCGATAGTGTGATTTAAAATCATTGCAAAATGCAAGGAAGATGTGTTGTTGGAGGCAGTAGCATTACAAAAAGCTTAGGAGAGAGTATTCTTCTTCATTCAATACCTCTATCTCGATGGCACTCGTCCAGAAGCGAGAGAAAGACGGAAGAAGTGGGCTGACTTGGTCGGACCGAAAGAGTAAGCCATCGAGGAGATTATCGATCTCGGTTTCGCCGCTACTGTAAACACCTAGAGATTTTCATGGCCTGTATATTCTTCTCTAGCTTCTAGTGCAAAGCTCGACATTGCCAAGGTAGATAGATCTAGATATGACACGAATTTGGGGTAAGCTTGGAGTCATACGCCTAGTCAATTCAAACGATCCCTTGAGTCCCAGACCAAAATAATGGAAACTAGGTGAGAAAATTATACGGCAAATTAAACGCATTCGAGTTTTTGTCCTTGAAATAGAGAGTTTTCAAAACGAACAGTAAGCGAACTTACGTCCTACAACAAGGCGATTGTGATTAGTGAAGCTTCGAACTGCTAAACTAGGTATGTATTTTGTGGATTTTATATACAACCACACGCGCGACGTGGATAATCCGGCCGAGTTTCTCAAAGGCCCTTCCGCATACACAATTGTTTTGTTCCTTGAGCAACGAAATATATCTCAATTACAAACTTAAAACGAACCAAGCATTGATGAGTATATAAGGAAAGTAAGACAAACCATTTACATGTAGATTCGACTCTACCGACTGAGATTGTCACGCTGAAAGAGGATGCGCTTGTTGTCAACCGAAACGCAAACTAAATCGGGTTAATAATACGCTGTTAATAACCTGAGAGTTCTCCACTTACATTAAAAGGGCTGTTTAAACAAAAGAACAGTGAAGCCGGGAGAAATGTATTCATTTATCTGACACTATACTGAACCTTTTGTCAAGATCTTGTCGAAGGAATGTCCATTACCAGTACGAAATATGCCCATTTGTGTAGCTTGCAATGTTTATGTTCGAATGCACTAATTGACTATGCATACATACGGAGCGAAAAGACGAATTTTTGAATCTAGAAATGTTTTGACACTTCAAATTCTACAAGTTCTGTAAAGTCAAAGTTCCACTCTTCGTGTTCATTGACATCTTTATAACTCTTCGCCATTATTTTAAACTTTATAAACCAAATGGCCCGGCAAATTGTCGATGTGGCGGGCTCGGCTACCCGCGCTTCGAAATGCAAAAAAATGTATACATCGTAGCCGTCCGAATTGTGTTGCTAGATGATACAGTTCTTTCACTTAAAAGTCTTGTCCATTTTTGATAAAATATGAGGCACAAATACTCCAACTATGTTTTCACAGGGCTCGAAGCCCAGTCAAAGTCTCTTGAGTTCTTTGAGCCCAGCTCCTTCGATGACGTCACTAGAAGCCCGACCCAGATCCCATTTTGCTCGGTCGTGGGACAAGAAATTACAACTTTAAACACCTGTAGAAACGCGGGGATTTTATCAATCGAGATAATTTTTTCGCTGAAGTAATTGGGAAAACTAGTAGATTTTGTTAAAGGAAAAATAATTTTGGGGGTTAGTTGCACTTTAAATTTATTACACCAAAACCGACAAATACAGAATCTCTATACTACAACCTGTGGCTATTTTTGCTTGTATTTCTTGAATGAAATGCATAAAGGAGTAGATTATTTCGATTTATTGCAAGTTTTTAGCTTTGACACCGAAGAGAATGAAAAATTCATAGAAAACTATTTTAGTAAATTGCTTAGGTAGTTCTCATTTGTCGGATTTGACGGACTTCTCATTTTTTTAAAATCTTTTTTCAAACTATTTCTCAGATTTCTCACTCTTTTAGTTTCTCCAGAACAACATAAAAAGGCAATTTTTCTATAAAGAAGTTTGTAATGTTTATACATCGCTTCTATTCTACGTATTTCATTGTCAATGTCAATTTGTTCCATATAATATATGGAAATAATAAAAAAATAATTATAATATAGATGAAAAGCTATTGTGTAAAACAACGAAAACAGACAGAGTGCGTTCCTGGTTCAGAAAGGGTTGTACAGACAAGAAATGGTCGTACCATGATGCGATGTAAATGCGCAGAATGCGGGATAACAAAAACTAAATTTGTTAAGTCAGGGGCGAGTAGAAAAGGAAAAGGGCTATTACTGGGTAAAAACAGTCCATTTAAGGGAATTCCCCTCATAGGAGCTATATTATAATAATAATTATAATCTCTTGATTTAATATATGTTATCTTATTGTGTTCGACAAAGAAAAAAGACAGAATGTGTACCTAATTCTGAAACTTTTGTAATTACAAAAAATGGTAGAAATGCAATGCGATGTATTTGTGCTGAATGTGGAATTACAAAATTTCGTTTTATATCTAAAGGACAAGTTTTACAGTTGCAGCAGGGAAGCGGTTTTGATGAACTTATTGTCAAAGGGTTGGTTGCTGGTGCAAAAGGATTGTATAACCTTGGAAAAATTGGTGCTAGTAAAGCAATAAAATCTGATTATGTAAAAGATAGGGTTAAAGGCATTGGTAAAAGGTATTTGAATAGAGCAATTGACTCTCTGGCTGACGATGTTTCTAAAAAAATCAGGGGAAGGGGAAGAGGAAGGGGTCTTGATATTCATAAAGCAATAGGTAAGTTACCTAAACCGAAAGCTGGTTGGACTCTTCCAGGACACAAATATACTGGTCCTTACAATGATTTAGAAAACCAAGTAAAATGGGATCGAAACACAGGCCAAATCTATGAAATCTATGATAAGCCAACAGGTAAGACAGATGCTATAGCCATGCAACACGATGTTGATTACTCAGTATGTGCTGATAAGGGAGTAAATGTAAAATCATGTAAAAATGTGGCTGACAAGAAAATGGTCCAAGCTCTAGATGCAATTCCCTGGAATGAGAGACAGTGGGGCCACTGGTTAGCTAGAAACACTATTAATACAAAGCAAAAACTTGGTTTAGGAGTAAAAAAAAAACGCTAAAAATTTAGACACATGGGAATGTCTAGCTAATGAGCTACACAAACCTATAAAACGAAATTTTACCAAGCGAAGAGTCATTGCACATAATGTAGATGATATCTGGTGTTCAGACTTAGTTGATATGCAAAAGCTTAGCAAATGGAACCGAGGTTATAAATATCTTTTAATGGTCTTAGACCTTTTCAGTAAATATGGTTGGATAGTACCTCTAAAGACAAAAACAGGCTTAGAAGTCTCTAAAGCGTTTGAAAGCTTATTAGAGAAAACTAAGCCTAAAATGTTATGGGTAGATAAAGGAAAAGAATATTATAACAAAAATGTGCTGGATCTCTTAGCTAAGGATAAGATAACTATCTATTCCACTGAAAACGAAGAGAAATCATCAGTTTGTGAGAGATGGAATAGAACTATCAAAGATAAAATGTATAAGAGATTCACTATGCAAAACAATACAGTCTACATTGACATCCTTCCGAAAATACTCGCCTCTTACAACAACAGCCGACATAGATCAATAGGAATGACGCCTATCCAAGCTAGAAAACCTGAAAACTATGGAAAAGTTTATTTTAATTTATATGGTTATTTAGCTTGGAAAGGCAATAAAAAGAATGATAAACCAGCATTTGTGATAGGTGATAGAGTCCGAATAAGCAAATACAAAAGGGTGACCTTTGATAAAGGCTATACTCCTAATTGGACTGAAGAAGTTTTCATCGTAGACGAAATTAGATTCACTAATCCTATTACTTATAAGATAAAAGACTTAAATGGTGAAGTCATTAAGGGTACTTTCTATAGAGAAGAGTTACAAAAGACAGATCAAGAGGTCTATAGAATAGAGAAAATTATCAGAAAGTCTAAAGGAAAAGCATTAGTTAAATGGAAAGGTTACCCAGACGAATTTAATAGTTGGGTGCCAGCTGGAGATTTAAAAAAAATTATTTAAAAAAAAATTAGAATATTATAAATAATTATATAGATGGAAAAAACAGAAGAACAATTGAAACGAGAAAAATGGAACAAAATTAACAATGAAAGACTCAAAAATATTGAATGGTACTGTGATGTATGTGGAAATGGAAAAAATTACACTTATAGAGGAAAATATATGCATCTAAAGACAAAGAAACATGAGCGTAACATTCATAATAATGCAGTTACTGGCACACTAATTGATTTATAATAATTTAAAAAAGTTAAGATTTAAAAAAAAATTAGACATATATTATAATATATAGATGCTTAATAAAATAAAAATAAAAATAAAAATAAAAATAAAACCCAAAAAGGATATACCAATGCCAAAACCAATACCAATGCCAAAACCATCTTATTGGTATTGTGATCTATGTAAGAAAAAATATGCAAAAAAGGGAAAATATCAGCATTTAAAGACAGATTTTCATAAGCGTAATGAAGCAAAAAAAGTACCGCAAGGTCCGCAAGGTCCGCTAGGTCCGCTACTACCTCTGCCACTACCACAAAGATCTAAGAATCCAGGAGATTATGTTGAAAATCGACTAATCAAATTAATTGCAGAAAAAAGACTAAGGGACTCATTTCTTGGAGGTACCTTATTAGATGATCCGATAAGTCCCTCAGTCAATTTACCAGAACCATTAAGACCAACTAAATATAAGCCTAAAAGACCAACTAAATATAAGCCTAAAAGACCAGTACCTAAACCGAGAAAGATACCAATAGCATTACCAAGGCTAATAAGGCCTATAAAACCTGTACCTAAAAGTCTTCAAGATAAGGTTAAAAATTTGATTGATGAAATCGCTCCATATTATAAGCCTGAAACTATAAGAAAATTTCGAAAAAAATTTAAATTTATCCCTAAAGTCACTATTACTGAGCGATCTAGGGCTCTCCGAGGTAATGTTAAATCTTATGAAGTTCCAATTGTTAATGAATTTGACCCTTCAATACAGTTAAATAATACCAGAAATGCAATATTTAAACTTTTAAAGCAATTATTAAAAGATAAAAGGGGATTTAAATTTAATGCTACTCTAAATGTACAATTATCAAAACGTACTGAGAATGGAACCATTTACAAAGAACCCTACTTTAATGCAGGACCATTTACAGTGATCAATATACTACAGATATCAGAAAGTATCGATAATGCTATTGAAATAATTTTAGAGTTAATAGCTGGTTGGCTATCTGAAGGTTCTGGTTGGCGATTTGAATTGGTACTTTCGCATCACATTAATATTGTCTCTTACTTTCCATTAAGAGGAACATCATATCTTAAGCTCCCAGTGGAACTGCGTAACTCTATGAAGGGTTTAATCAATCCCAAGAATGAGGATAATAGATGTTTCCTATGGTGTCATAACAGGTATCTAAATCCACTTAAAGTTCATCCGGAAAGGATAACTAAAGCAGATAGAGAATCGGTAAAAAGGTTAGATTACACTGGTGTCACTTTTCCTGTCACTGTGGAAGATATGGATAAAATAGAAAAGCAAAATCAGATTAATATTAATGTGTTTGGTTATGATCGGGAAGCTTATCCTATCAGAATATCAGAAGCTAATTTCCAGACCATATAGAATTACTATGGATTGAAGAAGGAGAAAAGAGCCACTATGTACTTATTAAGAATTTCAATCAATTTATGTATTCATTCAACAAACACAAAGCTAGGAAATATTTTTGTTTGCGTTGTCTTCATTGTTGCTCTTCTGCTAGAGTCCTGGAAAACCACAAGCAGGATTGCCTGCTTATTAATGGAACCCAAGCGATCAAGATGCCTGGGGCAGGATCAAAAATTTATTTCAAAAATCACCAGAAAATGTTACCTGTACCTTTTGTCATTTACGCTGATTTTGAAGCAATTACAGAAAAAATTGATAGTTGCCAACCTAGTGATGGTCAATCTTACACTACCACTTATCAGAGTCATAAAGCCTGTAGTTACGGATATAAATTAGTCTGTAGATATGATAAGAGATATTCCAAACCAGTAGAAATTTACCGTGGAGAAGATTGTATCCAAAAGTTTATCAGGGAGATGTTAAGTGAAGTAGAAGATTGTCAAAGAATAGTTCGTGAACAATTCCAGAAACCATTAGTTATGACAGATAAAAATGAGAGAGATTTCCAAAATTCTACTAAATGTCATATTTGTGAAAGAAAATTCAAGGTAGTAGGAGTGGAAGGGAAACCTTCAAAACAAAAAGTTAGAGATCATTGCCATATTACAGGTAAATATCGTGGCGCTGCTCATAGTGATTGCAATCTTAAATGGGTTATCAGTGCAGAAAATTTAAAAATTCCTGTGATCTTTCATAATCTTAAAGGCTATGACTGCCATTTTATCATGCAAAAGATTGGTCATTTAGTAAGAGAAGGATGTAATCTTGATGTATCCGTCATAGCAAGTAATTTTGAGAAATATATTGGTTTTAATATTGGTAAACCTTGAATTTTATTGATAGTTTTTCATTTATGAGTCAGAGTTTAGACAGACTAAGCAGTAATTTAGATGATAATGATTTTATTTATTCGCGAGAAGCATTTCCAAATGATGAACAATTCAGATTAATGAAGCAAAAAGGTGTTTACCCTTATGATTACATGGACTCATTCGAGCGATTTAGTGAGAAGTATTTACCAGGGATAGAAGATTTTTATAGTATTTTAAATGATACAAATATTTCAGAGAGTGACTACTCGCACGCAAAACGAGTATGGAGTACCTTCCAAATCAGAGACTTAGGAGAGTATCATGATTTATATTTGCGTACAGATGTGCTACTCTTGGCTGATGTATTTGAAAGTTTCAGAAGTACTTGTCTCTCTTATTATAAGTTAGAGCCTTGTCATTATTTTTCTGCACCTGGGTTATCTTGGGATGCATTACTGAAAATGACAAATGTAAATCTAGACTTAATTTCAGACCTTGATGCACAATTATTCATTGAAAAAGGGATGCGTGGAGGTATCTCTTATATAGCACATAGACATGCTCTAGCAAACAACAAGTATATGAAGGATTACAATCCTGAGGTACCCTCTAGTTATATCATGTATTTAGATGCAAATAATCTTTATGGTTGGGCAATGTCACAGTCACTACCAGTCGGAGATTTCAAATGGTTACCTCCTGAAGATTTCATATTAGATAATTACACAGATGACACAAGAAATTAAAAGGGGTTATTTTAGAGGTAGATTTAGAATATCCAGAAGAGCTGCATGATTTGCATAATGATTATCCATTAGCTCCAGAAAAGATTTTAGTCTCTGATCATATGTTATCTCCATATTGTAAAGATCTGAAAGATTCAGAAAATATCAGCAGTGGTAGAGTACATAAGTTAGTACCTAATCTAATGAATAAAGAAAAGTATGTTTTACATTACAGAAATTTACAGCAGTATTTATCTCTTGGTATGAAATTGAAAAAGGTTCACAGAGTCTTAGAATTTACACAGAAACCTTGGATGAAAAAATACATTGATTTTAATACAGAAAAGAGAAAAATGGCAAAGAATAGTTTTGAAAAAGACTTCTTTAAACTAATGAATAATTCAGTGTTTGGTAAAACCATGGAAAACCTAAGAAAAAGATCTAATATCAAATTAGAAACTGATCCTGATCATTTATTGAAGCTTACAAGGCAACCAACCTACGTTTCTTCTAAAATATTTGATGAAAATTTAGTAGGTGTACAAATGAAAAAGGTCAGACTAGTCCTAGATAAACCATCTTATGTTGGTTTTAGTATCTTAGAGTTAAGTAAAACACTAATGTATGATTTCCATTATAACTATATCAGAAAAAAATACCCAGATGCAAAGTTACTTTTTACTGATACTGACTCTTTAGTTTATCATATAAGAGCAGAGGATATATATAGTGACTTTTACTTAGATAGACATCTATTTGACAATAGTGACTATCATAAATCTTCTAAGTTCTTTTTTGATAATAATAAAAAAGTAATTGGTAAATTCAAAGATGAAGCGTCAGGTGATCCAATCACTGAATTTGTAGGTGTAAAAAGTAAAATGTATTCTTATAAGACAGAAAACAAGGAAAATAAGACTGCTAAGGGTGTTAAAAAGAATGTCATCAAGTGTGAATTATCTCTCTCTGATTATCGTGATACCTTATTCAATTGTACTACCATGAGGCATAAGATGAGAACTATAAGGTCAGAGTATCATCAAATATCAAGTTACCAAATTAATAAAGTATCATTATCACCTTTTGATGATAAAAGATATATTTTAGATGATGGCATCTCCAGTTATGCGTATTGGCATCATAAAATAAAAAAATATTAAATTATATATGACTGTGCCAAATTATAAAAAATTCTTGCAAGAGGACCCTCTTGCTGATAGCGATACTAGTGATAGTGATTATTTTTATGATGAAGAATCAAGCAGCGATGAATCGACAAGCAGTGAAGAAGAAAACAAAAAGAAAAAAATAAATGTACATAAAACAATCAATATTAATAAATGATAAATGAAGATTAAAGTTAAATTAGCTATTAAACAAGAAGAAGAAGAAGAAAAAAAAAAGAGAAAGAAAAAGAAAGAATTCGTATTAAAAGAAAAAATTGAAAATTATTAATTGATTAAAGATGTCATTAAAAATAATTGAAGAAAGTCAAAAGGCTTGTTTTGCTAAAAAAAAATGGATAATAAAAAGAACAGAAGAGCATTAGAACGAGGAAATAAATTATTGGTTGATAATGTAATAGGACAAAAAAGTTCAAAATATATACCTAAAAATAGAAGAAATGAAAGGTTTATTATTAGAGATAGGTTAGCTAAAAAGCTTTCGGAAAGAAATGAAAATGATGCTGAATTAATATTTGTGCCTTTATCAGAACTTCCTCCCGAATTACAAATTGAATCTGAAATTATATTTCGGGATTTAAGAAAAAATATGGAAAAAACTTAATTTAGAAGGATAAAAATAAATATAATTGGGGGTAATTAAATATCTATTGTTTTATAAATTGTTCTTTTCTTGGTGCTCCGATTCTTTTACTATCCATATATTCATTTTGCATAGACTATGTCCATGCAAAATGAATGAAATAAAAAAAATGATGAAATAATAAAATAAATGAATGAAAATGAAATATTGTATTCTATAGCAAATTTAGCATATGAATTAAGACGATATGATATAGGTGGAGAATTATATAATTTTGGAAGAGACCTCATTGGAGAAAAACATTGGATAAATTTTTTGTCTTTTGCTAAGCCAGAATTATTAGAAATTTATGAAGCAGACCATTACCATTACGATTACAATTATGACCATTATTACAAGTATAATGCTCATTAATATCTAATTTTTACTATATCCTACGCATCTTACGCATAAATATACAGTCTAATTTTTACTATATCCTACGCATCTTACGCTCCCAACGCATCTTACGCTAACTACGCATAACCTACGCACACAACGCATTTTTAGCGTAAAATAGTATGTCTAATTTTTACGATATCTACGCTACTTACGCTACTTACGCATAACTACGCTGTTTTAGTGTTGGATATAGTAAAATTTAGACACACATATTTTACGCTAACTACGCATCCAACGCACTTTACGCTAACAACGCTGACGCTAACTACGCATAACCTACGCTAAGATGCGTAAAATCCGGAAAATGTCCGCGGATCCCCGGTTACTACACTACTAACTTGAACAAAGAGAAGCATACAATGTTAATGGACTCTAATAGAGCATTGATTAAATGACGGGAATTACAATCATAATGGTATTATAACTCGAAAGGAACGCCTAATGAGAAAACAAACTTGTCTATACTCACAGGTTGGTTTGCTAAGTCACATTTTGCATCCGCGCGAACGATACCCTGGATGCCAGAAGTCTTCTCGCTCGCCAGCGGCGAGAAACGTTCGTCAGAGCGAGTAGTGCTGGTCGGCGAGAGATCTCTGGTACCAACGGATAACAACCTCACTTCCATGCCGGCTCCAATTTCGTTTGATTGACATCCGCTGTCAGAGCTTATTTTAGAAACACAGCAAACCGGTTTTTCCCACGGTTTTTCTGAACTTGGCTTTCTTGGGTAAAACCGGTTTGGCCAAGATCATGGCGCACTTAACCAATAGCAACCCTTTTAAGAAACGTTTTTTCACCCAACCAATCAGATTCCCAGGGTCAAATCTTGACTCTGGAGCGAGAAATAAAAGGCAACGTGATTGGATCGGCGCTCTCAAAAGACTTAACTGCCTGACCAGAGGTCTCTCGCCGACCAGCACTACTCGCTCTGACGAACGTTTCTCGCCGCTGGCGAGCGAGAAGACCTCTGGCATCCAGGGTACGCGAACGACGTCTTGCCGACAGATCGCCATTATCCATTCTCATAGAGCTTCATTGAGTTGCTTCTTTCGGTTTTTACAACCATACAATGCCTTTGGGAAGTTTTTTCACAAGACCATGTAAACTAAAAAATAGTCATTTTTTATATTTCCTAGCGGAAGAAACAACGGTAACGTAGTCCAGATCTCAAGCTTAACAAACATTGCGCCGTCTTAACAAACTAGAAAATCATAGTCCAGTTTCTCTCCCATCAGTAGCGAACGTTGGCACAAGAGGGAACCAGTTGAGTGAGAAAATCCTGTAGAAAATGACCGCCGATCTCACTGAACACAATACCAAGGCAAACTAGACACGTCGAAGGCGTAATTTAACCGATTATCAAAGTTTGAATAACTGTATGAGCAGCCTTGTGAGAGGCTTAATTACGTGGCGAAATCTTATTCGTCGTCCGCCATTTTGAAACATTTGAAGGCAGGAACTGAGTGCGCATGCTTAGGGAGTTTTGAGACTTGTCATGTTACGATCAATTGACACCTGTCAAATTAAGGTATCCACTGACCAGTATCAGGTGACGATATCGCGGGCTCAAGTTCACAGTTTTTTAAAGTTGACTGTTAACCAAGTGCTGGTTTCCAATTATGTTTCCTGGCTCGAGAAACATAAGCTCGATCAGATACATGCAAGAAACATAAGAACGTCTGTTGTTGAAGTAAAGCTACGGCGTCTCCGAAGAAAAACATACGAGTACAAATGTGATATCGATGTTAAGAATCTACATACTGTACTTGCATGCAGTTTTAATTAAACAGCCGGGCCCGGCGTCACAATATATGATGCAAGTAAGTAACATGTTCACGGTAAATTTCATATTTTGTCCCTCGAAAGCAAATTCTTGGAGACATATCTTGCATTAGAAATGAGCCTAAACAATGCATAAACACATGGCAAATTACAGAGGTGTCAAACTCTGCAAAGCGACATGCCGATAACAGCGGAAACCATGCAGATCTATGACCTCTAAAATTTGCTATAGCACAGTCTAACGGCTGAGCTCTACTAAAAATTCCTCTTTATAAGACAACATGAAGTGCCCTTCATAAACACGAGTGAAGCAACAAAAAGGTTGAGAGACCGAACAGAGAACGGCAAATGTACAAATTAATGTCACAAGCCGTAGGAGTCATGTAGGCTAGTCGACCTCATTTTACAATATTTCTTATGTACACATGCGTTTTAGATATTCAAAAGTGAACTAAATTAGCAAATTAGAGTTGACTCGCATTTGCCTGCTTCGTAATCATAATCACATTGTTCGAACAGTAGTAAGCTTATTATATTGGGGATTTAGACAATAATTTCTCAGCTACATATGTATTTTTAAATTAATATCGTTAACAATAAATTAATGAGATGTTTGGATTTGTCCCATAAATTTAATGTTCTTTTTTAATTCATTAATATAATCAGTATAATTAAGAACTGGATCATTTAATAATTCAGGTCAGGCCATCATGATCATGTTATATCAGCAATCAATATATACCACGCTCTACAAATGTGGTAAGCATATGTGTAATTTAGGGGCATTTTTATTTCTGCTTGTTTTAGTTTTCTATATGATCATGGCCATCATGATCATGGTATATCAGCAATTAATATATACCACGCTCTACAAATGTGGTAAGCATATGTGTAATTTGGGGGCATTTTTATTTCTGCTTCTTTTAGTTTTCTATATTTTGTGGGCACATTTAATAAAACAATTACCCTACTCAGACTTGCGGGATGTGAGATGGTTATACCCCAACTCGGTGCTATGTCCCACAAGGTCTATCTGTAATGTCATAGCTAATGTGCACGCGTATAAGTGTTAATTATATGCAGGCTTTATAACAAGAGCTAGGCTTTCTTGGGAATCCACTAAATTTACAGCTATTGTGATTCTGCTTTAATATAGAAACCTTATGGTAATGAAATTAAAATATTGATTGATTGAATGACTGGCGGACTAACTGACTGATTCGTTGATTGATTAATTGATTGATTGATTGATTGATTGAAAGATACCTGCACTCTAGTAACAAAAAAATATATAAATCTCAAACATTCGCAAAATTAGCGAATACATTTACAATAGAGCAGCATCTCATTTACCATATCATAACTACAAGTAGGATAAAAGTAAATAAATGGAAGCCTACATTGAGCACACATTGTGAGCCTATGTTTGTTATAAGCATGCTATTCTCTAAAACACTTTATATTCCCATTTTCTAGTACCACTGACAAATATGCTAAGTTAACTTTTGGGTTAAGGGGTTGGGGTTATTTTAGAATTCAGTTACAAGCCATTTATAATAAGAACTTATTTTAACTTGAAAATCTTAGTGTCTTTCACTTGTTCAAGATAATTCAGTCTTATCTTAATTTCAACTTGCAAGCCACACATGTACGTACTACGTACCAATTTTTAAATTTGTTGACAGTTACTTTAACAAAAAGTGAATCACTTATGTCGTAGACATAATTATACACTGTAGTTCTCTATTATAGAAAAAAATGAAAACAAGGCACCATCCACACTACCGGAGAAATTTAAAAACGCAACAATCACCGGTCATTTTGAATTTGTGTTTGAGGAAATCTCAGGCAGGGAAATAACACGATTGTCATGACGTCATCATTTTTGAAAAGCTCTGTGTTCAAAATGTTTTCTGCCTACACTAAAACGTAATTTCTGCGCTTTCAAACTCTTCCGGTTTGAAGCTTCGTTTTTGTGATGGATTAGTGTAGACGGTGAGCCTAGCCATAGACAAAAAACTGCGTTTTCAATGTTCACGACAGCATAGTAATTATTGTTTTGCAGAAACAATAATTGTGAACAACAGCAACAACAACGACAACAAAACAACCTACAACTTCCTTAAGACAAAAGAAGGAAAAATGTTTCGGATGTTCCGTTGCACAATGCGGCCTTCTTGTGTCATAAAGTAAAACAACTCCTGAGCAATAATCTTTTGCTACATACATGTACATATTGATAAAGTTCTATGGAGTGCTCTTTACTTTCATGTGTCAAAAAATAAGCTTTCTTCCTCTCAAAGGAACTATAGTGAATGGTAAAAACCAAGACTCGGTAAGAGCCAAGAAAAAAACTGGAGCGGATCTCGGGGGGAGTGCAGGGTGAGCACACCCCCCTCCCCCGAGATGACATACAGCTTTCTAATATAACTGGTATTCTGCAGTCAGTTATGCTATTCCTTAGTAAGAAAAATACTGGATCCGCCCTTGTGAAAACCTGAGACTTTAACTTGAATGATGTTAGACTCCGAGTCAAAATGAAACTCAGGAGTAAAAGGCATTTGGAAGAGGAAAAGGAAGATTCTGGCACCGGGCCAGGTCGCTCTGCTAGCACCATTCCAGACAAGCCCAATCGAAGGTCGCCGCATAAAGTCTGGGAGTTTTAGAGCTCTGTTTTAAATTTCATGGACGAGTTATAGCGCAACAAGGACCAATGGCAGTGGCATTTTTGCTTGCTTTGAAGGCAAAAACATATCTCACAAGAATATTCCCGAAAACTAAATTTTTTCCCTGCGTTTTCGAGAATATCCAAAACTAAGTAAATAGATCGTTTTCACTGTCACGCAATAAAAAAATAAATCGAAAACTATCCAGTGGAAAAAGCTAAGAAATTGTGATGTTATAGAAGATCAAAAAATAAGACACTTCCCCAAGTTTTAGCCCTGTACGTTTCCCCAAACTTCAGATATTCGTCGAAATGTTTCGCAGAAATTTACAGAGCCCAGTATGAAAACGCCATGTTGGTGTACCTCCATGGTACACCAATATGGCGGCCGGAAAATAGTGTAAACATCTGGAACTTACTTTGGCTTTCTAGGCGACTGATTATCAGTATTGAAAAATCAAGTATTTATATAAGCACTTTTCCTAATGCTCTACCTTCTAACAGGGCTCAAAATCATGAGATAAGTATATATTTTTCAACAAATTTGATCGTAGCCTTGTGTCACGCACCTCCACAACCAGGAAATTCAAAATGCTCTGGTTTCCAAACGAAGCACGCTATTGAGCTGTACAGTTGTAAACAGATATAAATATGTCACCTCTTATACCTGATGAGGATGAAAACTTTGGTGGATCTTTAGTTTTAGATTTTAGAAAGTGATGACGTCACGTGAAAACGATCTATAGGCAAACGCAACGCCACATTGCTTGAATCTGGGGGGACTGGTGATGAGAATTGCATTCAAGTGAGCCTATGTTTCCGAGAAAGAAGTCTGGTGCCTACTTGGTAAATAAGTGAAAGTTAAAGGAAATATCATTGTCAGAGAAAATCATATTTGTGAAATAACGTTATATTATCGCATGATAAAGATCAACGATCCTCACCTTGGCACGTTTTAGGAAAGCTGTTAGATTGACAACTTGCTCTCAACCAATTTCTCTTTACTCCTTTATCTTGCCTTGCTAAATTTTGCAGCAACTTGTTTGAAACGAAAGATAAAATTCCACTTTGCAATGGATGAAATCAAATTATATTGACCTCAATAATAATAAAAATAGTCAGTAATAAAATACCACAAAATTTTGTGATTTTGTTCACCTCTTCTTGGGACGCCATGTTTGATTACTTAACTTTCTTTTATTCATCGAGGGCTCAAAGAGCAACACTAATGAAAGACACCGTAGTCGATATGGCGCCCGGTGATGAGAGCATATCCGCTGAGGTCGTGATAGTTTTGGCCAATGGTATTTTTCTCCTTTTTAGTAAAGCTTCCAAGTTCTTGTCATTTGAGGTAGTGTATATTTTCTCTTAGTTTTTCTCCGCGGAGATCTTAAACAATATTTTGAAAAATGTGAAAAATAAGTCGACAGACTGACGATGGTAAATAAAAAGGTCAGTTTAGTCTATCAAGGTACCTTAAGTTTTAGACGCTAGCAAAGGTTGATTGTAAATGAACTACTACTCCTCTTCAAACGCTAAATAAAGAGTTTCATTACAAAATAATGTTTAACGTGATTGTGGATGAATTTAATCATGATACAATGTAAGTAATTCTCGCCACTTTACTTTGTTCTACAAAACTGAGTAAGGACCGTGTAAAGTTCTGGGAGCGAATCATTAAAGCGTAGGGCATGGAAACAATTGGTTAGTTGATCAAATTATCCCGGCGTAGTCAATCGAACTAATCCTAACCAGAAACCAGTCGAACCCAATCGAACCCAATCGTTCGATTGGTTCGGCAATCGAACATAATCGAACTGGAACTTTTTGGTGAGTTCGATTAAGTTCGATTACCGAACCCAATCGAGCGATTGCGTTCGATTGGGTTCGATTACCGAACGTTCGATTGACTTCGTCGGCAAAGCACCAAAGATCAGCCATTTCCGAGTGTGACAAAACGACTCAAGCAATTTAAAGCCTGGGTCAGAAATGGAATGTTGTTTTCTTTCCTTTCGGTGAAAATCTTTGATGTTACACGCCATTATTCCGAGAAAAAGGTAAAAACCCCAAATTCCTAACATGCAGCAACTTCCGCCCGGCAAGCGGTTTGTGTCGATTCGTACAAAAATAAAAGCACTTTATTGAGGTCAGTTGTGTAACTGTTCTTTTCACTCCTAAGCAAATCGCTGTGTATTCAAGCAAAGTTATGATTCAAATGTCAACTTGTTGGTCATCGTGCAAACAGAAGATCAGGTAAGTTTTTGTTTTGTTGCGGTGTATGCTACTGCACAGACTGCACGTGAACAAGCAACATTTGTTTACAACACTGTTAAATTCTCCACGATTACACGCTACTTTAAATAATTTAGAAAATCAGTCATCACTAAGCATCTTCCCTCATAAAGTGTCTGATACTAAGAGAGTAATTTTTGCAAGATGCAAAGATACAATTTGTCTGGCTGGCTGGCTTCGTTAATATATTTATTTTTAGTTTAATCACATGGAAGTCCTTCAATATAATGCGGCATTGTTCCGAGAAAAAGGGAAAAACCCCAAATTCCTGACTCGTGTGAACGCCCCCACGCGGGTGGAATCAATTCAAAATGTTTTTTCTTTGGGCTTTTTTCTAAATGATGATACTAAGTGAGTTGTTGAAGAGAGTGATTAATTTTTAGTGATTTGAAGATTTCGTGCTGGTTGCTTGCGTTAATATAGTTATATTTATATTATCATGTGAAAGGTTTTGCTGTTAGCCCTCACGGTGACCCGGGATTGTTCTGAGAAAAAGGGAAAAACCCCGAATTTGCCCCCCCGGGTGGTTTGTGTTCATCCACAATGCATGCTCTTCATTCAGATCAGTTGTGTACAACTGTTGTGTTCACTCCAAAGCAAGTCGTTTTGTGTTCAAGCAAAGTGTCATGTTGTTGGTCACCGTGGTTATAGAAGATCAGGTAAGTTTTTGTTTTGTTGCGGTGTATGCCGCTGCGCGTGGACAGTATTTATTTTCAAGACTGCTAAATTATTCATTGCTTCGATTACAAACTACTTTAAAGGCTCGCTTTGATCTTTACATTGATTCACAGCTAGCTTTTGTGATAATAATATTGTCCGTCAAAACCAACGACACTCCTCAAATTTCGAACGAGAAAAAGAAAGCAACGCATTGAATATCACCGACTTTCGAGCGATTTTTGGGCGATCGACGGCTGATTCATTCGATCTTATTCCGGGAAACTAGGAGTAAACAATTGGCGATGTGTAGAACACAAGTTTACTTATTCTGTCCAAATCACTAAAATCGTCTTGCTTTCTTTTCAGATAGCTTTTATACCGTGAAAAAGTGAAAGTAATCTTTTGGTCCTGTCTTACCCGATATCATCTCCCAGTTTCATGTGACCTTATTTGACGTCATGAAAAATAGAAAACAACTTTTCTTGAAGGACTAGTATTAAATATTCCTATTCTTGGTTTTCATGTGACGTCATCGTTTTCCAGAATAAAAAATTATCAATCCATCTGAAGTTTTAGTTTCATCGGATGTAAGACCCTCTAATATCTTGACGTTTTGCAGCGTTTAAGCCCGACAGGGTTCCTCATTTTGTAATAGAGCACTTTTGAATTTCCAAGTGTGTGCGTTGCGTGACATTAAAAGGCTCTCGAGTTGGTCAAAAGATGAGTTATTGCACAAGTTTTTGCTAACTAAACAGGTCTTGCTCTAGAAGAAGTATTGATTTCGATGTGTCAGAGCTCTAGAGTAATAAATTTTCGTTTCGATGGCAAAACTCAATGTCAGATGTTTCTGTTACTTTAAGGCCGCCATGTTGGTGCCCCGCCGAAGAGCAGTAACATGGTGTGTCCATACTTAAATGAAACCCTTTTGCGAATAACGCGCGAATGAATAACCGCACAGAGCTAACTCTTGGCGAGGTTGTTTATATATCAATCACCTTTCATATCCCAGCTTCTTGACTTAATTTACTGAATGGTTACGATTTTTATTTTTGATGGCGTGACACTGCAAAACAGTCATACATGCGGGCTGGAGCCGCTCTTCAATTTACCTTATCAGCATTTGATTTCAACGACATATGCTCTTCCCTTGAAACTTGTCTTTTGTACAGCGTAAAATAATGTTAATAAGCCTTATTGAAGGAAAACTCTTAAGGAAGATGGTCGGGGAGGGGGGGGGGGGGGAGGTCCCGTAGTTCCAACCACGTCTCGCTTCACGTTCTACAATGGAAGGGGTTTACTTACGTGAGGAACGTACCAGGATCATACGTTTATTTAAATGGCTCTGTATAATTTTGGTCCAGTAATTGTTTTCCAGTTAGGATTTCAGTAGCATCCCTCTAAAGTTTGTTACAATTTTTGACCATTTGATATTCCTAAAATAATTTCGTATGATTTAAAGAGACGTTTTTGCTGCATTTTGTTCGAAAAGGTCTTACAATCGTCACTAAGCATCTTCCCTCATAAACTGCCTGCGCCTTGCCATTGAAGTTGGTGGTACTATGCGAGTTAAGAGAGTAATTTTTAGCGGTTTCTAAACGAAGATACCAAGTGAGTTGTTGAAGAGAGTGATTAATTTTTAATGATATTCGTGCTGGTTGCCTGCGTTAATATAACTATATTTAAATTAATCATGTGAAACGGTCTCTGCTGTTCACTAGGCATTGTTCCGAGAAAAAGGAAAAAAAAACCGAAATTCCTGACACGAATCATCTTTCGCCCGCGCGGTTCATGTTCACTTGCACTGTAAGCTCTCAATGAACCTTTCCACGTTTTGGGGGTCTTTTAAAATAGGATCTACTGTGCTAATGGTTCATAAAAAAATTCAATTTATCTGAAACCCTAAGATATATACAATAGGTAAATTTAACTACGGATTGATATAATTTAAGGGGCAATGTTATAAGCGTTATGAATAGTCATCTGTTCATAACTGTTTGTATTGAAGCAAAGTTATGATTCAAGTGTCATCCTGTTAAACTCCTGCTGGTCACCGTGGTGAAAAGAAGATCAAGTAAGCTCGCTCTGATCTTTACCTCGAGTTACAGCTTGTACGATAGTCTTGTCAGCCGAAACCAACAACACTTCTCGAATTTGGAACGAGAAAAAGAAAGCCATGCATTATAGAATATCATCGACTTTTTAGCAACTTTTGGCTAAGACTCTACTATCAAAGATTGGAACGGAAGTCTCCGGCCTAATGTATAGAACATTAAATGGTATGACACCTGATTATCTGAGATCTAGATTCGTATATCGTGACAAGCTTATCGTTTAAGGAACACCGAAAACAAATTACAGTCCGACCTCTATTAAGCGGCCACCCTCGGGACTTTGAAAAGTGGCCGCTTAATAGAGGTTGGCCGCTTATATTAATAGAGGTACAATATAAATTGGATAGGAATGGCGGTAAACATGATTTTATTGACTCGATATAGCAAAATGCTTTTAAAACGTGAACGTATATGAAGATAAATGCAATATTCATTGTAACAAAACATCAAGTTCATTTCCAGACTATGCATAGTTCCATGTACAGTTGAAATGTACACTGTCTCATCGGGTGATAACGCACAGAAAAAATGCAAAACATCGTTGACATTAGCTGTAGTTCACAGACGATTTATTTAACTGATAATCCGTCAATGCTGTTTGCCGTTTTGGGGCGAGGAGTTGTAATGACGAATCGTTGCTTGTATAGTGCCGGATGTGACAAGTTTGCACGTGTACGCCGCTTGTGACTTGTTATAGTAGAGATTAAATCACGGTTCTTGTTTTCTTGTTGTTATCAGCTATCATCTTGTATCATCTGTCAACATATCGCTAGGAAAGATAATTTGCTGGCCGCTTAATGGAGGTAAAAAAAAAACACATAAATAATACACTTGCGACAGCAAAAAGGTGGCCGCGGCCGCTTAATGGAGGTGGCCGTTGAATAGAGGTCTCAAGTACAGCAATTTACTGACAAATAAATCGGGACTTTGGAAAGCGGCCGCTTATGGAGGGTGGCCGCTTAATAGGTGGCCGCTTAATAGAGGTCGGACTGTAGTTCTTCCACAACCTCGAACTGATTATCTTAAGAGAAGTTTTTTCGTACAGCGGAGCTCAGTTGTGGAACAACTTACCTATAGACCTAAGACAAACATCTTCACTGACCGATTTCAAATCTAAATTAAGTCGCCACAGTTTAGAGTAATATCTTAATCTTAAGTAAATTTTTAGACACGACCTCCATGAAAAGCAGTCCAACCACCTCTCGCATCACTTTCTATCATCGAGGAGGTATGAGTTTACTTACTTGAACAGCCAGGACCATACGTTTATTTTAACGGGTCTGTATAATTTTTGTGCAGTACTTTGTTCTCCAAGAATTCCTTTAAAGGTTTGTTGCAATTTTAGACCATTTGATACTTAAAAGGGTTCGTATGATTTAAAGGGACATTTTCACGAAGATTTTGCTGCATTTTGTTCCACAAGGTCTTACAATCATCACTAAGCATCTTCGCTGATAAACGCCATCCGCCTTTCTATTGAAGTTGATGATACTATGTGAGTTAAGAAACTAATTTTAGCGATTTTTGCAAGATGCAAAGTCACAATTGAAAGTCTGGCTGACTGGCTGCGTTAATATCTTTATTTTTACTTAAATCTTCATTTAGAGTAATAAGTAATTCTTACGACTTATTGCTTTGTTACTCTTGTACCTATTACTCTAAATGAAGCTCATATCCCTCTATTTAATTTACCATGGAGGCAGCCACCATCGCTTACCATTCATTGGCATGGAGATCTTCAAATAGACCAACGTCTGGAAACCCGTGTCTACAGAAAGAAGACGACTTAAGGACTTCTTCTGCACTTTAGGGGAGCAGGGATGGCGCAGTGGTGAGATCGCTCGCCTCCCACCAATGTGTCCCGCGTTCGATTCCCGGACCCGGCGTCATATGTGGGTTGAGTTTCTTGTTGGTTCTCTACTCTACTCCGAGAGGTTGTACTCCGGTTTCTCCGGTTTCCCCTCTCCTCAAAAACCAACATTTCCAAATTCCAATTCGATCCTGAATGCACGGGCATTTCTGAACGAGTTCTTGTGAGCACCTTGGTGCTCCGTGGGTAAACAAATTTTACATTTTTTACATTTTTACGTTGACAGCAGGTACAAAAGATCACTTCTGAGAACCATGCTAGATCGTGCAAAACGCTTGTCGTCTACACCAGAGTGACTACACAGTTCAATGCTGCATTGTCTGCGGGCGTCTGTACTTGACGTCACCAGGACATAACTTTAAATATGATTTGTTTTTATGGAAATGTTTGTTATTCTTGGATCTGTTTGGACGTTTTCCAGTGGTGGACTTTCGGACGACCGTAGAGAAGTCGATGTTCAGAAATTAATTCTTCGAGGGTCGATTTATCGATTTAAATGTCACCGAATATTCTTGATAAGGATTTAGTAGAGCATAGATAGATCTATCGGCACAACAGTCGGTTTTGGATATCGACGGCATTCCGACGTAGCAAACTGAAAAAACAAAACAAAATAACGTTATCGGTTTTGGTACAAAATGGTGGTAAAATGGCCCATTATACCTATAATTGATCAAGGTCCCACTTCCAGGCTTTGCCCATAATTAACACCCAGCCTTTTACAGCAGCCAGAGAGAATACGAAACACAAGAGGTAGCGAGAGTGAAAGGGCGGAGACAAAGGAAAGGGGCAAGGAAGAAGTTGGGAACGGGCAATCGCCAAAACAAGTCTAGATTTTGGCTTATGCGCATGCCCTAGATTAAAATATAGTACCTTTTCTTTTCGTACGCTTTCGTCACCTGTGGTGTCGACAAAGGTAAACTCAAAAGATCTAGAAAACGACCCTCTAAGCTCATGTTCTTGGAAGAGAATTTGGGCGTAGAAACGTCAATGGAAATATAGGCTTGAAAGGCACAAAAACGCAAAAACCAAAATTTAAATTCTGTAAAAGTTATTTTTATTTTTTCAGTAATGGCTGAACGTGAAGTCACATCACCTTCTGATGCTCAACTGGATTTTGATGACGACACTTTAAAAGGTAAACACTAACCTTAAAACATATCAAGTTAATAACATAACTTTTACAAAATGGTCTTTGGAAACCGCTTCATGTACGGCCCATAAAAATTAAAATGTGGAACTTGAGACGGAAAGTAAGTCGCCTACAAACAAATCATTTTATAGAAAAAAACAATCGGGTAGAAGTGTTCATTTTTACAGTAGAAAAATAAAGATCCTGCTGGGTTTGAAAGACACGGGATATAATTTGTGCGATATGTACAAAGTTACCTTACAGAGTTACCAAATTTGATTTATATTTTTAGATTACTTGGTCAACACCAAATATCCGGAGCTCTGGTTGAAATTAGAAGCTGAGCCACCATTAGTCACAAGAGTTTTACTTTCTGCGTATTTTCATACTTAGACGAATGCGCCGCACAATCAAACAGGTTGTATTTGTGGTTCCGGATGAAGCGTCCTGGCGTTCGGTCACCGCTGACCGAAAATGCGCGGGCTTTGGGAATGGGACTTGTGTTTTAGGAAAATATATCTTAGTGGTACTTGCAAGGAAATGAACATTTCAATCTTCCAGCTATGGCATACATGACAGTAAAGGAAACGTATCAACCAGTTTGTATGTGAACATTAGGCATCCTTGGAAAATTTCAGCTATATATATAATGACCGTTTTGTTTTTAAGCGATAGCCACAGTCTACTTGGAAGAAGGTAACAAAGAATACAGAAGAAAAGAGGCTAGTAATGCCCTGTCATTCTACACGCAAGGAATCCAAGTGAACTGCAAAGATGACGTACTGAACGCCAAACTGTACAGTAACAGAGCCACTGCTCATTTCTATTTGGGTAAGATTTATTTTATATTTTATACTGTATTTTATTAGTTCTGTATTCAGCCGGTAAAAGCCATAGTTTACTTTCTTCGCGGCTCCTTCTCTAAGAGAATATACCAAGCTCTACTTGGACAAAATTCGCATCACAGAATAGTCTATTTCTAAACATTACTGGCATTTTCCAAACTGTAATTGATCTAAGGACAACTTGACAGGGATTAGTTCATTTGGGAATATGGTCTATATGGGGATTAACTCGTACTCTTCACCTCTCTTGTAATTATGTGTCCTTCCTCAAACTTCACGACAAAAAAAACAAAACAAAATAACTTCCCTTTGGTTCCGAAAATATGCAAAGATGTTTCGCCGCCGACATTATCTGTTTCTAGCGGCTAAATTTTACGAGAGCGAACCTCGAGCGAACCTCGAGAAAAACGATTCGACGAACAGATAATGCATAGGTAAAACATATACCTTAGTTTGCATACATTCGAATACTTTCGCATACAGTCCGGTTTTTAGGATACGTTCTTGCGAGCGGAGCAATTGTAAATCTGCCGGCATTAAAAATATTCCTAGTCTGCTCAAAACATTAATTTTGGAAACTGGGGAGCACCCCTTGGGGGATATCAGGGAGGTTGCTCAGTCCAGTCCCTGGTCCCCGTGCAATACAAGATTACATTTGTTTAGGGGTGCTTCTAACTTGCATTTAAAAACTAGTTTTTTGGTTAGAAACCAAATGGAACGGGTCATTCCACTGGAAATGTTGCCAAAAAACTGATAGCGGTATCCCTCTACTAAATCTTTTAGATCTTCTCACAGTGAACAATGTTTACCGTTTCATGCATCGCGATTTACTGACTTGTGGCATAAAAACCTCCTTCCAAACCTTTTTTTCAGCATTCCAGTAGTTTACATACTTATAATACTAGATACGCCGATAGCCAAAATCTCTACAAACACCGGGAAACAAACTATATCCTCTATGTGAATGTTGTGCCGCGTAGCACTATGAACACAAATGGTGGAACAGAGAATTAACTCTGAAGTGTAAATTTAAGTGCTAACAGAACCCATGAATAACCCACTGGGCGTTAGCCCTAGTAAAGGGAATCAGGGAACCACACGAGGTAAAGAAAAAATCTTTTGACCTCGGTGGGAATCGAACCCACGACCTCCGGATTAGATCTACGACCTCGTAGCTCAGTCGGCAGAGTAACGGTAGATCTAATCCGGAGGTCGTGGGTTCGATTCCCACCGAGGTCAAAAGATTTTTTCTTTACCTCGTGTGGTTCCCTGATTCCCTTTACTAGGGCTAACGCCTAGTGGGTTATTCATGGGTTCTGTTAGCACTTAAATTTTCACTTCAGAGTTAATTCTCTGTTCCACCATTTATATCCTCTATGGCCTCCATCTTTTGGCGTAATATTTCTTCTTATTTGAAAAATGTAAATGTGTACCAATTTTCCAAACAAATTAAGCTATACCTCTTCTCTAAATAACTCAAAAATACCATGAAGCTAGTAACATTTTAAACATTCAATTCCTTCGAATATCCACTGCTCATATAGTTCGGTCTGTCTTTCTGTATTTGTACCTTATCTACTTGTCTCTTGATCTTATTTTGTTTTGCACATCAAAGGCAAGGGAATAACTTGAAAACCGCAAGGTTCATTTATCCCCTAACTCGATTTTAGACATACCTATATTTTAAGTTACTGTAGTTATTGTAGTTTTAAGTGTTTAGAGCAAATAAAGCATTGTTGTTGTTGTTCTTGAAAAAAATGGAATTCTTCCCGTGGTATTCCTCTTTTCTCGTTTTTACCGGAAT